>CM058049.1:8750000-9375000 GCA_030157265.1 Latheticus oryzae
AATTTTTCCGAACAATAATTTGTTGATAATTAATTTCTGTCGATTAGTGGATGATTATTATGACGATTTATTTCCGCTGCGGGCTGCAATTAGGAAGTCAATAGCAAGTTAGAATGTTTTTTCTACATGGATAATTAATTCTATAAATACACAGCAGTCGCTGAAACAACGGTATCGACAAGTTCAAATTAATTGAGTCTTATGAAGGTGTCGGCCGGCTTATCCTCACAAATATACGACATCGATTTAATTAATTTAATATTATGCATTTGAGATATTTATTGATTAAGTGGTTTTATGAATGTTTGTCAATACAATAAAGAAGTGTGTTTTAAGTATATCGGATAATGTTATTCATAAGCTCTCTGGAATTTATGGAAACGATCGTTTATAGATTATTGCCTTTGAACGTATTTGCCCATTTGTAGTGTGCTAATTGGATGAGAAATCTGCTTGATATTAACTTGCTTAAGTCTAATTACAATAATTAGCAGACCTTGGTGATGTTCCATTAAATAAAACCGATTTGACATTCCAATAGGTTTTTTTAGTGTTTCGAAATCTGGCTGGGTAATTTAGCCCAACCTCTGCCATTTATTTTTATAGGTCCATCAATATTTTGTAGGAAAATCGGTGTATTTTCTTTTATGTCAAATAAATGGTGCTGACGTTGAACACGTGTTGGATTCTTGTTTTTTTGTTTCAGTTACATTCCCGATTTATGGATTTATTTATTTTTTGCTTATTAAACGTTGGAAGCTCTCTTAATTAAAATTAATTGTGGTTTTACAAACGATTTTTATTGGGTGTGAACTTGACATTTGCTTGTGGTTTTTATAGTAGAACTACTAAATATGCATATTTTGCTGTTGTTTAAAAGGATTTCATCATTTTTCTGATTATATATATATATATATATATATATATATATATATATATATATATATATATATATTCCAGTTATGTAAACAACAAATATTAGCTTTTTGGTGTTTTGGAAATATTTGGGTAAGAGTTTTTTATTTTGTAAGAACATGAATATTAAAATTTAGATTTTTGTTAGTGCCACAGTTGTTTGTTACATCTACCGGAGTTTGTCAATTCGACTACTGATACCTGCAGGAGCTTTGAGGATGATAAATTTGGAATTTATGGTATGGTGTTTATAACAATAAGGTGTGACTGATAAGTTTTAAATTGCATACGTTTTTGATCACCTAGCTCTACATGATGGAATAAGCCTACCTAAAAATTCTAAAATAAAGTACGTTTTGATGGCAAAATAAATAAATTGCTTGAAATTCATAATTACTGTCAGTTACTTTTTTTTTAACATAGTACTCACGTAATATAAACCACGAAGTATTATTGCAACACTTTAGAATCAAATTTTGGGCTTGCATTAATCTCCCTTGCAATGTACGTGCGCTTCTGATTGAAATCCGTGGTCGAATTGACCGGTAAGATTTGCAGACCCCCCCCAACCGGCGTGGTCAAATCGACATACGCCCATATCTACATTCCGTCAATCTGTATTTTGTTTTGACTATAATAATCTCCACTCCACCACAACTAAGAAAAACAAACAAACTCAAAAGTTTTAATATCCTGAGGCCATCTGTTAATTTGAGACTTTTTTTTATCAACCATAAATCCTGGTATTAGAAGGGGCTTCTGAAGAACTGGACATTATTGTTATACCTAGTTGATTAAATCCCTTGAATTGTGGGGTTGCTGGTTTAGGTCATTAGTAAATAATGGCTTCCAACTGAAAATTTGTTCAGGTAAAACCGGTGACTTGCGTCCAGGTACAAATGTTTCAAACCTTGTTTAGTTATCCTTTTCTGAAGTGAAAAGTTTATTGGATAAAATACGAAAGTATAATTGTCATTTTTACAGTTCTCTAATCTCTCTCATCTTTTTACTCAACACCAGTTAATTAGCATATAAAAGCTTTTAGTGTTACGAAACGTGACCGCTGAAAAACCTTGTAGCGGTAATTTATACGTACTTTAATCCTAACTTAGAATTTTGAATAAATATCTGATAAGACGTGCTTACTTTGAGTACAGCCAAAAAAAAAAATTTATGGAGTTTCAAGATGCTTTATTTTGGTTATTTTAAATAGAGATATGGAAATAAATGGGATTGTGATTACGGCATCTTTTAGATCAATGTCTAAACTGAGTGGTAATACATAATAATGAGTATTGCAAACTGTAACAAATGTTAAGATTTATTTTCTGAAGTTAATTGGAAACATGCATAAGAGATTAATGTAATCCAGCTACTAATTCAAATTTCTTTTTTGTTGCAGGTGAGTTTCTACGGTAGTAGAAGTCGTCGAAAGTATTTTGGTGTGCTGAGGTTAGAAGTGATGTATCTATCAAGTAGTGCTTTATGAATGTGCTTTTCCATGTTAACTAACACTCAATCATTGAAACAATGGAATACAATTAAAATTGCGTTTGCACTTACCGTAAATTTGTGTTAGTGTTGAAAAATTATTCAGGCTCGATAAGGTGAGTTCTGCTTAATTTTGTAATTGCAAAATTGTGTGATTTTTTTTGTTAGTATTGTTGAAATTTTTACTTTATCCGTTAGCTAAATTTAAACAACTGTTTGTTTTATTAGCTTATATTTATGTTATTTTTCATTTTAAATTATTATTTTTGGAATTGAGTCGTTGGCACTTTATAAACATTTCGGTTGACGTCATAAATCTTTCTTTTTGCGGAGGAGGACGACTAACGTGCTGGTTTATTGATTAAGCCGTTGTAGCAGGAAATGTGACATTTTGAAGAACATTAACTTTCTAGCAATTACTCTGCTTTGACGTTCCATTAAGTAAATTCCCGCAAGTAACTGCACTCACTGTTTTTTAAATAGATCCAATAGATTACGTGTTAATAAATTAGGTGATGCTTTCAACACGTCTGTTTTATATCCGATAGACAAGTTTTCGTTTTTTGCTATTTAACGAGATACAAAACTATTGAAACTAATCTATTTCAAGGGGTTGAAACACTAGAAAGGAAAAGTTCTAACCTACTAAAAAGTTCAATCACTCCAAAAGGAAAGTTTCTATGATCCTCTCAGTTTGAACTTTTTGATCTAATGGAAACAAGTGTACTAGAAAGTTTGTGAGGTTTTAACAAAATTTTATTATTAATAGGGTTAGGCTTGATAAGTGTAGAATTACCTACAATGTTTTAGGATACGCTGGACTGGAAAGTAAGTTTAAGCGTTTAATTTTGTGAGAACCATTAGAAGTTCCGTTGGATTATGTTACTGTTGAATTCATTAGCATTAGTGCCTAATGCAGGAAAATTAGATTTATTTATGAAAACTTTAAAGCTGTCTTTTGAGAATAAAATTAATATTCTTAAATTACATCTAATTTGATTAGCATTTGATCTTTCTTGGGTATTTAGTGTTGTGGGGAAATCATTAATAAGAAGGTAAACTGATACTTTACATTCCATGTGGATGAGGTTCTTTATGCGTTGAATTACTAATGGGTTTTTAATTATTCATTTTGTTAATGTTTGGAAAATTTATTTTGTAAGCTTATATTTAAAAGTTTTCAGTTACACAAATCATTGCTATAGTTCATTCATTATTTTTAAAATTTTTCTTTCGAAGTTTCATCCATTTATTTAGTGGGATTCTAACTGATTGCTTGACATTTATTTATAAAACTGTGATGAAATATGGAAATCGTTTTCTTTATAAAATAATCTTACGAAATGAAAAATGTCTTTTCTAACTATCTCTGAATTATTGCCTGCCACTTTGTTGTTTGATAGGTGCTAATGGAGTGAGGTCAAGTTAACTACGAACGCTTATGGCTTACACAACTTTTATTTGATTCAATACTCTTTATGGAACCCAATCATGTAAGATCGAAGGTTAAGCGATCTGACATCTTTACCGCGTATTTATGTTTTTACTAATAGCTTCATTTACATTTTCAATAGATACTATCTTTCTTCTTTGAGAAAAGAAGATGTTTGTTTTCGAGGTCAATCAAAATTAACAGACATAAGAAGAGTGTGAAAATGGTAACAGTCTGTTGTGAATATATTTATTTATGTTGTAGTGCAGTAAAATTCAAGTATTTATTTGCTGTTACAAGGATTGCGTGTGTCGAATTTTTTCCTCCATTGGTGCGCAGTTTCAAGAAACTGATCGTTGTTACTTTTGCTCGAGCAACGATTTGTGCGTGCAATTGAAATATTGTAACAAAACGATGATTTTTGGAATGTTAAAGTTCAAGACATTAAAATGGCGAAGTTAAAACTTGATGTTTATTTGGGGTTAGTGGACTTAGCACTTGGGTCAAACTGGTCGAATATTTTACAGCAGGTGCTGCCAAAGCCCTGTTAACTATCATTACTTAATTCTGCTTGGGTGCTGACCGCAAACACCTTACTAGCATTTGGTCAGCAAGTAACTGAATTTCATTGTGTATACTTGACTTCTCACATGAATAGTAATACGCTTCTGAAAACCACGTGATTCTTTTCACAACAAGTTAAATTTGCTTGCGTACTTTGTTGATCGGCCATACTGGTTGGGTCCCCAGTGACCAATGAATTAATCGTGTGGTCTGAAGTGGATTTCCCTCGAGACACATAAACGTTCACTAATTCTTACTCTTCTTAATGAGAAGCGTTTTAATTTTGTGCCTTTTGTCGGAGCGAGGTTATTTCTCAAGAGTAATTGATTGATGTTAATTTACCTTTTCTTGGAGGTATATGTTCAGAATCGGTTTGCCTCATTTGGCGTGAATGTAGAACGTTGCCTTGATTATCGGATCATTTCATTTCATTTCGTAGCTAACTCTTCGCGATTTGATCTTTTAAATGGTGCGGATGTTAGGCGAGATAATTAATTTAATTTGCAATTTAACACTTCTCGATTATGAACGACGATTACTAAATGAAGAGGACGAAACAATGAGAGGCAATTAATCATTTAAAGACTTGCCACTGGCTCGAGGTGAAACTAATTAATAGTTTATGTTTGCATGTGTTGTGTCAACAGGATTTTCATCAATCAAGCGAAGAAGGTTTCTGCTGATTCGACGCACCCAATTTTCTATTCTATTATTACTGTCAGTTTACTTTTAAATTATTATTATGTCAGCGGCGATGTGAAAAAGAATCGAGCTTTCGATAAATCATATTAAGAAAATAAAAGTGCCTTAATGATTTCGAGCGGATAGCTGTAAACTGCAAGAATTTTCTGTTTGGATTTCTTATCACTTCAAACATAGTTTATATACTAACAAACAATGATGTGTTTAGTCTTCCTTGTCAGTATGTCAATATTACCAAATAAAACTTTAACCCATGAATTAGGGGATTCACCCTTTTGAACCTGGAAGGCAATATTATAATTGTGCTATCAGGAAGTAATTATAGTATTTGCTTGTTTGAATGTGCAATTACATTTTGTAAAAGACGTAATCATGTAATAGAGTGAAAAAGAAAACTAATTATCCGTTTTTATTCAATTCTTTGTTGCCTACTTTTTTTCAATAAACTGTGTAATGTAATGTTAATTTTGAAATAAACAATGTTCTTCTGCATGACTGCAATCCATTGCATGGACGGATGAGCAGAATGTTTTACAATTTCTCGAATTTTTGCGGTTATCTGTTGCCGCAACTTTTTCTTTACTCTTGAAGTTGTCCTTTGTAACTGGATATTGTTTTGTCCGCATTGAATACATAAAATGCAGTCGGATGGCACAGGTAAACAATTAAAATAAACGACGTCATAATATCGCAGAGGCTGCATAAAAATGTGGATAATAAAAACTAAACTGCGGTTGAGCATTCAAAAACAAAGCGATAACCATAAAATGGAAATGGTTAAAATGAGGCGGAGTCATAAAAACGCAGCAGTAACGCGAGACAAAAGCCACCAAGATACGGTTTTACACTGTGCCAAGATTGCTATCTAATGGTTTACTTTTTGTAATGTCTTTGACTGGAAATAAAGTGGCCGCTGAGCGTCATTTTACAAAGTGCTCCGACATGTTGTCGGTACGCAGAGAACGATTTTTGGAACGAATTGTCTAATTAAACGGCTGTTGGTCGTGTTGACAATACATTATATTGTGTCGTTGGTGGTGTTCTTTTTCTATAGTTATTAATCTTGTTGTTCGCAGCAAAAAGAACGTCCTCGTAAAAACTACCCAATAGTTCATCTGTCGTTGAAAGAAGCTTTTCTAAATGTTCCTTCAAGAATTCACCAGAGTTATTTGTCTGCTCGGCATTCGTGCCGTTTTTCGTCTCTTTTTACGCTGTTTAAACCCTAGTTCGTTCTTCGTCACGCTCGAAATCCTCTTCCACAACTTGGTGTTGTATATACTATGAGTCCTGAAAACGTTGTTCGCTGAATTTATCCGTTCTTTGTGTGAAAATCGATGTGCGAGAGACCACTCTACGAATTTGACGTGATTCGACTTCGATTGTACAGATTTCAGAGAGTTATGATAATTGTATGCTTTGTTATTGTTAATAATTTACTAAATTAGAGTGCTGTTTGTTAATTTAACGTTACGTTCATATATAGGTAATAACACTGTTGTTTTGTGTGATCGGATTTGTGGATGAAAGAGAATCGAGATGATTTAGGGATTTTATTGCCGATTCGAAACATTGTAACATACAACATTGAAAAGTTCGATTTTTGTCTTTTTCATTATATAAACTCGTTGATTTATTTTTCAGATTAATGCATACCATAAATATTGCATTGAGTTTTTGGAATCCTGTTTAATGAATGTATTGGTTACATATCAGCCATTCTGATTAATATTGGGAAACAAATTTAAACGAATTTAAATAACATCAAATGAATATTTATTCGTCAAATTTTCTATAAAAGCAGAAATTAATAAATTGTTGTTGTTATAATTTTGTTCATAGTTTTTTTCAATATCTTATGTGTTGTGTGAGTAATAAACACAATAATTGAACTCCCCTAATCTAATTTCTAGTTTGCTGTTGAAGATGTTGAGGATATAGAGAGGTAGATCACTTCATACATAAGGGTGAGGGTTGGGACACAATAAAAAAGGAGATCCATTATATTAAGTACTTTAGTTGGAGTCACAGTGCAATTTTGATCACTTGTAACAAAGTGAGCTTTAATTAGTAATGTTAGCAAATGGATTAAATCAGGAGAAGTCATTTAAAATAAATAGCGCTTTACACATTCAAGTTTTGGTTTTATCATCGCGTTCTATTTAGATCCTAAATTACAGCGAAAAAGTTGGCGAGGTCAATTCAATAATCGTGTTTTGACGAAATTGGCAGTCGGCATTGATGTCTTTAAATGCATTAACAGCCATTAAAGCAGTCAAGCTCTTTATATAAATGCGTGGGTTATTCGATAAAGAATGTTCCGATAAAGCAAATACATTCACACAAAACAAGTCGATAAGGTTATTTTATTGTCTCTTCGTAGTTTGCAATATAAAAGTGATAAAAAGCTTTCGTGACGACGTTTCGTGTTAATTGATCTACCACCGTCATCAAACACGGTCGCTGAACATTAAAACGCAAACATTAAAGCTCGTAACTACGCCATATTTTTATCCCTAGCGTTTCAGCACAAATTAAATTTTACTTGCTAAACAGCTACGCCATCGGCATCGACAAAAAGAAACGTCGTCTTTCGACAGCAAGTCGAATTCAAACGAACAAGAAGCGCTCATTAAAACTTCCAGGATATGCGCTTTTTTCATCAGCTCTGTTGGAAAGAAATTTCAACAAATAATATCTCCATCTCTTATCAATTATCCTTCTCGTAAAAAGCACATTAAATGAGACCATTAGCGGCCATTCACGTGCTTATACCAGCTTTTTTATTTTTGCATTCAAAGATTATATTCCGAAGTTGAATTACACGTCTAGAATAGAGATATCGTTATTATACAAATTTGTGTTTATAAAGGATGATTCTATACAAGTTGATGTTGGTAGTCGGAATGAATATTATTAAACAGCTTTTAAGAATGTTATTAAGGCTGTGGTCTGTTCAACAGAGCGTGCAAAGACGTCAATAATGGAAACATATGTTTATGGTTATCATAGTGGTTGATTATTTTTCAAATTATCAAAACATTGGTTGTTTAATATCGATTTTCTATAAAACCACAGTCATTCACATTTATATGTTCTGAGGGTACATTATGAGCACATATTGGGTGAATCAATAATGCAGTGGTAATTCTATACGCGGAGTGGGGCTTATTTAGGGGTGGTTTTTCATTGTGTCATGATGATAAAACAAAATCACTTAACTAACGTGTTGTGCTTCATAAAAAAAATTGAACGCTTCAGATAAGGGGTTTTTTGTTTTAGATGCCATTAAGGCTTTATGATTTTTCTTAACTAGATTTGATTGATAGGTTTCATAGACAGTGCGTAAAGAGCAAAGCAAAATGCCAGAAAATTATTTTCTGGCAATCTTGTCTCATTTTATGCTCTGTTAAAGTAATTGTCTACTATCTACTAGTTGCTTTATGTGTCATGTTTTGTTTATGTTTCTTATGTTTAATTTGCTTAAGACAGGTAGTTGTTTGTTTCAAATTATATGTGTAATTTTGACATGTTTTTCTCTTTAATGCATGTTTGTTACTTCATAAATGTTTGTAACAGCAGGAAAGTCACGGAATCACGAATTTGATATATTTGAAATTTGCATATTATGAGCGAGAATTTGTTATTTATTTGAAGCTATGAAATCATCTGTCAAAGGTTATAGAAGTATTTTTTTAATCTCTAGTTTATTTAAATTTTTTTCAATGTATGATTGATTCATACTACATTTTGCTATTGGAAATCACACAAGTAATAAAAAAATAGATTTTATAGCTTTTTATTAATATACATAACGAAAAAAAAAAAAAAAAATTTGTTGTTTGTTTCACATTTTATTACTAGTTGTGAAATTTTCGCATTGGTGAAAGATAATAAACAGTAGTCGGCGAGAAGTGTAAAAACTTGGGGTATAGTATCACAAAATAATTTATTTCGTTCTCGGAAGCTACTGAAAGAATAATACCATGATGTAAATTTGATACGACAAATCGAACCCTGAGCTTTTCGCTGAGCTGGATTAGAACCCTCTCGTTTTCTCCCCTACATTATTTCGCTTTTCCGAAGATACGCTTTTACATTTCACAGTACATTTTACATGTAACAAAATGGAAATATTGAACATTCGCTTTCTCCAAACTGTAGTTAAACTTTTTCAATTGCATATTTTGAGATATGAATCTAGATTTCTGTCAAGATGAAGTTATAAAATTGTTCAAGTTTTTTTATTAATAAATTTCTCTGTAGTAGAGAAGGTTGGATGAGTTGAAAGTTTTTAGCTGTTCACCAGCAGATACAACCGCAGTTTAGATGTCACATCAATTTTAAATTTTATTGATTGAGGTTGTTCGAATAAATTGTTGGTTGGTTGTATATTTGGGCAAATAATTTTATTATACAAGTTGTGGTATATTCAAAGCATTTGTGATTGAATGATGACTTTTGTGAATATATTAAAATCAGGTGTTCAGGGCAACATTCGCGTGTACACATTTATAAATTCCATTAAAATGCAAATGTACGCGCGTTTGGTGGACAAATTAACCTTGTCCTTCTCTTTGATTTACACACTGTTTACATTAACATGTGGACAATTTAAAATTAGTAGGATGAGTCGAACACACAAAAAACTGAATAAATTATATTAGATATCGTTGTTAGTCGAACATCCTCCTATTAAGTCTAAGCACAGCTTACAATCTCTCATTTTCCGATTATAAATTATAATGTAGCGCTTGCGGTTATGCATCATCAGATAAACATCGCGATGACACTGTGTAATGGATATTGCAGTGTAACAACATTGCGCTACGGCTGTAACATCGAAATGGACATGATAAATGTAGCTTCCATCTTGTTACATGAACGAACCATTCGCTTTTGAGGTCATGGGATTGACCTCGGCAGACCTCTTTGACCCTTGCCAAGTTTAACACCAGCTGGACAAGTGCGGTAGCAATAAAAATTCAATTGTTTCATATGGTCTTTGAAGATTTACGTCTGAGCATTTTTCGGTAAATGAGTCCTTTCGGTTGGATAATATATGAATGTAGTAAATGCATTTCTTGATTGTCTAATTCGTTGCGTTCTACTCGTGAAATTTATTATTAAACAGTAATAGAGACATGAGAGAAGACGAATTGCATTTTAATGCGGTAGCTGTTATGAATAAATAACAATCTTTTGAACAGTAAATTATTGCTGTGTTTAATTTAATTATGTATTTCCACAACAAATCAGGGTTCTCACGATGAGCTTAATTACATAGACGGAAACACCTTATGGTATTATATTGCGTGTCGTAACAGATTAAAGTTTCATAGTGAAAGTGCCGAGCAATCTTTTGTTCTTAAATTATGTATTAAAAACCCAGCAGGATGGTAACGTTCTGCTAGACAAAAGATTTGTTTTTGCTTCAGTTATTATTTTGTTGTCTAATATGTCGAATATCTGGCTCACATTTTCAAGAAATAAAAAAGGGGTAGTTTTCGTAATTTTTGGTGTAAAAATCTGACTCATTTAAAAAAGAACACAAAATGTATAACATAATGTAGTGTGCATGAAAATCAATGTTTCAATCGATAAACTGGGTCTAAAAACATGTCATTGTCTTAATTTTTTGTGTTTTTAAATATACTTAATAATAATATACTAAATATATACTTCAATGAGCTGTAAACTTTAAACTCTACAAACTTCAATAACCAAAATTTGAAAATAGACTCATTTTACTGGAAAAAAAAATTGTAATTTTGGAAAACCTGAGTTAGAACATAAGGTTAAAATAAGGTAGAAATACGGGTTTTTGTTGAAAAAAAAAAAGCTTAGAAAATAGAAAAATGACCAAGAGAACTAGGCATAATAATCTGAGTTGGAACATTACATATATTAGTGGTGAGTGGTAATCAAAGGAATTAATATGTTTAATATTTTGTATGTGGTTTTGCTCTTGAAGTAATTAGCTTTGGGAATTTGTACATTAAGGTGTCAGTAGTAATATATTTATAAGGTCAACATCCGTTCACTCAACTTATATGGTAATGCCAAATTTAATGAACAGAGTCACGAGTAATTGTATTTATTATTATAAAAGCTCAAACATTGGATAATTCATTGAAATTCAGTCATATACACAAACATCAGAATCTGAAAGGTTGAACAATTAATAAATTTTTTTTGTTGCAGTTATAATAACCACTTTGGTATTTATTCCAATTAAGTTGTTAATGTCATACCTACTCAATTTACTAACCAGAATTTCTTTATTGTTTTTTTATTGACAGTTTAATTCGCGATGTAAATTGTTTAATTTAATAGACTTTATTGTTAAATTTCAATGGATAATTAATTTCGACAATTTTTTGTTGAATTGTTTAATATCTATTGTTACAATCCAATAGACTATGTAACCTTATTATTATTATTCCAAAACTATTTACTGATTTACGGTTATATTAATTTGTTTTTCTTTTACCTGTTACAGGTGGATAATAGCCGATCGAGTGTAAGTATACAACAGTTATCTTAAATATCTGATGATACCAATTGAAGGCGTCTGCCAACGTTTAAAATAATTTCACTAAACAACTTATTTCCGAACCACTCAACGATAGATAATAATTTCTCAATTTTGTTGTTGTTTGGCGTTTATCTTTTTAATTTTTTATAAATATGAGGTGCAGTTTTTTGGTGGTTTGAAGCTTTATTAAATAAAACAAGCCCTGCTCTGAAATTCCAGTAACAAAGCAGTTTGGAATAAAACATTATATCCCTTTTGGGTTCCCTAGCTTTTGTGCTTTTATCACATAATGAGATTCTGCGAAGCTTTGGACATTTCATGAGGTTAGTTCAAGAAATCAAATTATAATTACAATGAACAAATGTATTTGACATTTGATCTGAAAGAGTAAATTGAGTAAAAATAGACTATAGTTATATATAGTTATATTTTGTGATGTTTTCGTGAAGGAAATAACTGTAATCATTTGTGATGAATAACGAGATTTTAATGAGTATTTGCAAGCTAGCTTTGTGGTGGAAGACGTTTCTGTTTCTTTATTAACAAGTATTGTAATATCTCTTTTATAAGTGTTCAATAATTGCTTTGAAAATAAATTGGATATCTTGGGATTAGCAATTGTAAAGTTGATTCAATGGAGTTATGCAGTTATTCAATAAATAGAATACCAGATACAGGCACATGTAACAGAGCTTTAAATATTGGCAAGGATCGAATGAATAATATTCACAGATTATTCAATAATTAATATAAATAGTGTATTCTTTTTTTTTTTTTTTTAGTTATGTAATTATGTTTCATGTGCAGCAAACCACAAAGTCAGAGTGTTACAGAAATTGTATCAATTTGCAGACTTGACAAGGATAGTAGTCACTTCATGCAGCATTCATATTAATCAGCTTAATGTGTTGGGAACCATGAATGTTAAAATATTCATTTAACTAGCGCCGTATGTTTATGTTTACATAATTATATATTCCGTGTGCTTTTCATAATTACAGGTTAATTTGTGCTTTGTTAGAACAATCATATTTTGTAAGTATTGTTCTATTCTAATTTACTCTTTTATCGACAATTTAATGAAGTCGTTTCAGTTTATTCTCTCTGCAATTAAGTTTTACTTTACCATTTTTGCAATAGCATTGACGACAAATTATTTCTAATGAACGTTTTTTTTCTACAACTTATATTTTGTTTTTTTCTTCGGCTAATTTTTGTTTCTCTATTTTGATACTTACATATTTGAAATGCTCGCATTCATAATAAGTTAGTTTTTCTGTTGCGTCAGATTTCATGTGAAATATTTAATTTTTAATTATATGTTATTATTGATTATAATGTTTGTTATTTGTTATTGTGGTTGCTGGCTGTGTTCGTTTAAATTCATTTAAATAAAATTATAGCTCGTTTATTTCTTGCGTCAACCACTTATTCAAATTGAGGATTTTTTTAATAGGCTCATTTTTCTCACATTATTTTTCTTTTTTTGAATTTTAAATATTCAAAATATGTAAACCAACAGGTCCAGTTGTTCGTAGAAGCTAGTTAGTTTTGAACGATACTGCATTCTTAATTAATTAGTGCAATTAATAGGATCTTCATTAGCCATATGTGAATTCAATTATGGCTCATAACAACCTGTAGCACCAATTGCATGTGCACTTCTAGTGCATTTAATTATAATAATTTAAAGTCCCATAATTCTAAACTTGCGTGTCAGAGAGATTGATTTAATTCGGTTCTCACATTAACTCGATTTGGATAAGATAATAACCTCAAATTATGATAAAAAAAAAGTGGTTAAGTGGCATGCAATCACGTCAGAGATGATTTCATAGTTGTTGGATAAAATCGAACTTTAGACCGGATTATTAAAGCCATCATCATGAGTGTAAGATGTGTGGCAGATTTAGAAGAGAAAGTTAGAGAACGTGTTTAGTTTGATAGAAAGATTTTTTATATTCTTCATTTATATTCTAAACATTTTTTTGTTATTGGATCTTTACTTTCAAAAATCACTTGTGACATTTTAGTGCAATGGGTTTTGACAGGTTTGAATGTTGAACTAGGAATTGGAGATTGGTGTTCATTAGTAATTGTAGATGAGTGTGATAAGTGAGAACGTAGTTGAAGCGAAGGTCCCTTCCTTCGCATCAGCAGTAGTTAATCAGCGAAGTTTTGACTGTTCTGTAACTTTAACAGGCATAATAATGCGAGCTTGTAATTAGATATTGAAGTAGCAGTATTATTTTGCTGGTGTTGGTGTAGTCGCAGATGGTTTGTGGAGTTTCAAGGATTAGTTTACGTTGCTATTTGAAACTGGTAGGCAATTAGATATTTTCTAAGATTAAATCAACATAAGAATGAAGAGAGACAATATAAAATGTTCTAAATTGATTGCCAAAGCCGTTTTTTGAATTCCGTTAAGAGCGTGTTTCTATTGCCGGAAGAATCCGGGGCCATCGCAAACAGTAAATAACATTGGTCCTATTAAATAAGTAGTCGATAAATAGAGCGTGTTTCATCCGTGACGACAAGTCAGCAGGAGTTCTTTGATATTTACATAAAGGCTATTGGTGGAGCTTTAGAGAGGAAGTGAGAGACGTAGACTGTGAGAGGCGAAGGAGTTCGATAAATACAACATCACCACACTTTATACGGAGTTCGATAAAGCTCACCATTGACAAAGCACCGTCTCGTCCGTTTTCCCAAAGCTCGTCCTTTGTGTGTAAAGACTTCGGTCTTGGTGCTCTCTTTTTCGCTGGGGAGAAGCGAACTAAATTGCTCGAGACGTGGGATATTCGTTTTGTACATGATGTTCTTTGAGTGGAAAGAAACCGGTTCTTTTCGCCGTGACCAGGTAAACGAGGACCACAAAATGGAATACCTGCAACATACGATAGATATATTGCCTGTACGGATGCTTTGAAGACTAATCTGCCGATCTAGATCGTCTCAAAGGAGCTCTAATAACAGGCTCTTAGGTCGACGTAATTGACCAGGAATTCGATGAATTCGAATTATTCAGCGTTGGGCGATGAAGCGCAAGTTCGGAAATAGGTGGGCTCGTTCTTGTCATGTTACGACTACGGATAGTTATGTTCGTTTTTGTGGTGGCTTGGATTTCAAAGCAGCCTTGTTATTAAGTGTTATTATGCTGGGATTAGATTTTCTTCGACTACCGCTGTAACATAACCCATTGTTTTTTATTGAAGCTCATTTTTGACGCGACACTGATGTGAATAAATTTATCCAAAAGATTTTGCGAATTGATGGTATAAACATTCTACCTAGAAATCCAACAATTTTTGAAAGGAACATTGTATAAATTTAGAGATAAAATCTGGACAGTTCGTGGCGAGAATTCAGCAACTTTGAGTTAGCTTTTACGGCTTAAATGCACGGAAATGTTACAGAGAAAATTACTTGATTGTTAAATCTTGGGTAATTTATGGCAACATTATTGGATTTGCCAGCTGTAGGTTGCAGCAACCTAAGAATTAAATCATCAACAAAATCACCAGTTTTTGTTCTTAATTTCATCAAACATCTAATTTTGTGTTAAAATTTTTATGGGCGTGTTTAACTCCTCTAGCTATCATTATTTCAGTGAAGCAATTTGAGTTTTGTTATTCAAGAATTATTCACCATCATTCTCAATAATATATTAATTAAGGATATCTTAGTTTGTAACTCGTTATCTTAGTTTTTTCAAGTCTATTTCTGCATTTTACGTGTATAAATTGGAAGGAAACGAGTAACTAGTCGTAACTATAAATTACTTTTTACGAGAATTTCTGTATTTGGTCGTAGTAATTTGAAATGGAAAACGATTCACATATTACTTTTTTTTTTAAATATGTAATTATCGTTTACTTTTACAAGACGTTCTACTGGTTTTGAAACACGCTCGAACAAATTAAAATAAAAGCTGTTGTCTTATGTGTAGGTTGCACTTCATGTGGGAAGTGACTAAACATAGAAAATTATTAGAGAGAACTTAATAAGCTCATAAATAATATAATAATTATTGATTAATTCTTAAACAAAAAAACGTGTACCAGTTTCATTAAGTTATAAAGTAAATTATAGGTATTAAAAAGAGTAAAGCTGCTTTTAGAAATATTAATTGTATGAGATAGTAATTTATGTGTCATAAAAACCCCAACCTCCAACCGCCAACATTTTTTTCTTTGGGTTTTTTTTTTATTATAGTTTTTGTCATTTTAATGAACTAGTTGACACCGTTCTGGATATCTCTTAATAATGTTGTTGCAATAATAATAAACATTTTTTGATGGTTCATAAATCCAATTTTGTAGTTTTAAGATTTTTAATGTGAATAATGAAACCATACTATTTAAAACATTGACCTCGAATCTTTTGTATTTGTTTCTCCGCTTTTATCGTCCCACTCATTTGATGACATTTTGGAAATCGTTTGGGTTGAGATATTTATCATGAGTGTAGCGTCAAAGTTCTCAGCAAAAAAAGATTAAAAATGATCTTTGGTCTGCAGAAAGCTTTGTTCGTATATTTTAAAAAACTCAAGAACAATATAAAGAATGTGTTGTAGAACTTCCAACTTGAGTGATTTATGATCTCTGTGTAAAGCTTCCGAGTCTCTGAGGTTAATTTTCCATTTCCGTGATACGTGCTGTAATTTATCGTAATTTGACGTTGTAACTCAATTCGAATCAGTGTCACAACAATCTAGTAGTTTGTTTCAAGTTGTAAGTAGCTGTGGTAGTTTTGAGTCAATTAGTCGTCAGTCAGAGTAGATGCGGATGTGCGGCGTCCGGAACCTCAACCATTCGTTACTAATTTCCTCTCTAGTTTGGCCTGACTTCCTGTTCCAACACATTTGCAGTAAAAGTATCCAGACTTCCCTCTAAGATTTACGCTTGTTTTGAAAACGTTTAATTATCACGTATCTGTTGTGGGAAAAAAGCTTTGCAGCTTAAACTGTTGCCTAATATTTAAAAGTGGTATTAATAAAAATAACTCTTTTAGTTTAATTGGACAGTTATGGTTACGAGGGCTATCAATTTGTAAATTGAAATGGAAACCATGCTAATAATTTCATAGACACTTGCTTTAATCTGAAGACGTTTATTTATGCTAATGAACCTGGAATATGTAAAGTTCTTGGTTGATGTAGTAGCGTTATATCAATGCCGGTTCTAATCTATAATGCATGCTTCTAAAAGCGACTTTCTATTTTTAACGGGCCGTCATGATACGGGTTGTAATGACACACGAATGTCTACTTAAAACACTAATGGATGTTGAACTCAAATGCCATGTCTCATATATCATGTTATGGTGTTAAATTAATTGCTTAATACTTAACAACTAGTAATGAAAACATTCACTAGATTCATTAATGATCAAACTGCGTGATGTGGAAATGTTAAAACCATATGCCCGGAAAGAACAAGCTAGATTTGCATTGTTTAATGAGAAAGTTACTTAAGTCGATCTTATCGCTTCACATAGCTCAAGTGTCAAAAATTGCAAATTGATCGAATAACCTTGGTAATTAGTAATAGCAAATTGAACAAGAATAAAAACATAAAATGCTTGTCATTCTAATTAATAAATAATATTCTTCTAACCGGATGTTTTTTTACGGTATAGAAGAAGAAAATCTAATTATGTATTATTAAGTCTGCTGTTGAATCGTGCTATAAGTGGCATAATTAAACATTCAGATCAGAATCGACGATTATGAAGCGAACTTCTCGGTAGTAAATACTTACGCATGAGGAAATTGCTTGGAAGATTAATTGGCAAAGACTCAACCATCATCTGTATTATTAGTGTAAATTACTACATGAATCTGTTTCGTAATACGGCAATATATTTAATATCTGCCTAGCTTTTCCAATGAAGCAAAGAATTACTCGTTACCAAACTCGTTTGTTCTTATTTTTTCTCTTGTCTTAATACTGTTAATTAATGTTTTGGTGATTGTTTCTATCATTTTTTTCCAACTCGTTTCATTCTAATTTGTTTTTTTTTTGCATGTTGTTTTTTTTCCAAGCAGCACGCATGCTATGATAATAACTGATTCAGTATCTTCAGTGTATGTATGAAAGTAAAGAATGTTAATTATTGAATACATTTGATGTTAGACGTCAGAAAAAAAGGAATATTTTGCTTGAATAATCCATTGAAGTCAACACAAAGGGGAATAATGGAATAACAGCATGAATATTAAAAACTACTTCAAATACAAGTTGCAACCAAGAATGTTAGTCGTTTAATTATTCGTATTCGTGTAGTGCATTTACCTCGGCTTTTGTAGAGTTTATTTTCGAAAGCAGGATTAAATAAATAATAGCACGTAGTAAAACTTCTGTAGCGAAACAGCGTATATGAAAGGAATAATTGAATTTCCTGAAGTTTATCGAAAAAGAGTTGTTTTTTTTATAGTTTTGTTGATTGTCATTAATGTTTTTGCAGTGCACACTAATAAGTGACTGAGGAAAAGGTCGCCGCAGTTATAAATCAATTTAACAACACCATTATTGCACATTATGTAAATTCCAAACGATGTTGTCGTAAACATTGCCAACAGAGTATAATGAAAAACTCCCAACATATTGTAATTGCTTTTTCAATTAGTTTTGATTTAGTACTAGCCAATTCATGATACAAAATGGATTGGATTCATTTCTATGTATTTCTACTTAATCTAGCGATGTGTAAGTTTTATTTTTCAGCAAATCTGCTGAAAGAATGAAATGGTCTATACATTAAATTTACCCCAATGCTGGTTATATTTCACTGAGCGATGTTGTTCGGAATTCTCCATTTATTCATATGAATATGAACACACGTTCTGTGTGTTTTTCTTGAAAGCTTTACTTTGGCAAAATTCCAACCTAAACACCGTCAGCTTCAAAGGTTCAGTCCTCTTTATTGGAATATAAACTTCTAGGAAAATACGAGAGTATGAAAATGTTAAAGATAAGAGCAAACGTTTATTGCACTCCTGCATCTTGCAGCTGAGCATGTTTCCATTTGCAGGAAATGGAGTTATTTGTTTGTTGAAATTATTTAAGAGTGAATAAAATTAGAATCCTTTCAGAATATGTAAAATATAAAGTTTCTTTGTTTCAATAAAATCTTGTTCGTTTTGTTTATCTGCATAATTACAAAAGTTAACATTTACTTTATCTTTCCAAACTTGTTTTGACTCAATCCGAATTACAAGTAGCACTTGATTTACTGTATTTTAAATTGAACGTGTTGATTTTTTTCTGTTGGCGTTCATTTAAACGATTAATCAAAAATAGTATTGTTGTTGAGCGCTTATGGTAATTGAATTCTCTTTGTTATTATACCGCCGCATACCGGCTATTGTGTAGTGTTTTCACTTCAAGCTTCGCCACACTGCACAAAAGCCTGTTACGTTAAATAATTTTTATTACTTCAATTAAATGGAGATTAACCAGTGTTTTATATTGACATTCATTGTAATTTGTTCTGCGCGGCAGAAGCCAACGAGGTATTGTTTGAATGTGATTGTTTTTTTCCTTTAAATTTTACTGTATGTCATTTGGTGGCTTGTGATGTGGAAAACCGATTGGATAAGAGCTATTGAGCTATAAAACGACGATTTTCCACTTCACTCTTTCGTTTTACTTCAACGTGTGAAAGGGGCTGTGTCTCATTATGGGAACTTTCCTCTTCGTTAATAATCGAATATTACGCTTTGAAGTAAGTATATACAAGCTAGTGCTTGTCTGACTAAAACTTTTGAATCAGTTAAATGCGTAAATGAGTATATTATTTGTACCATCTCATAGGAGTGTGTTGGGTCGAAAAGAATATTTGTTTCGGTCATTAGATACGAATGAAACCCAACAGCGATTGAAATAAGATGAGCTGAATGTGCGAACTAAATTAGAATGAATCACTCGAGTGAAAAACATGTTTAAAGGATTAACGGTTTGACATTAATTGCTACACAGATACATGAAATCAAAATTAACACTTGATCTACGACAACATGAGATTTATGCGTGTTTTATAGACACGGATTGAACTTTGTAACTGATGTAATTTGGGTGAATTAGGTGACATAACATTCTAAATTGCTTCTTTATACTATGTTATTATCTATGTTGATCGACTAGGAAGCACACATACCAGAATTTTAAACATCAGACTTAAAAAAAACTTTCCAAAGAGAAATTAACATTCACTACTTTAACATATAATAACGAACAAGAAAAACAAATTTAAATATCTAATTATTAGTGATAGTTTTATTTTTCGTTTATTTTTTTATCTTTGAAGGTGCAGTAATAAAATATTATGCATTTGCGGATCAACTCTAAAGCTATTCAAGTAGTATCTCTCGGATTTTTGCTCTAAAAGATGAGAAAATTAAAGAGAAAATAAATCTTCAAAGTTATTTGACGTTGTTGCTTCATATTTATACGAATTATGTTTAGATGTTAATAAATGCGTTTTTTTATCAAAAATTTGGTCTTTCAAAGGAACCATTTCAACGATTTATCGTAAAACCATAAAATTGTGGTTTCCCTTCCTGTATTTCAAATTTAACGGAAATAAAGCTGATTTGTGAAATTCCAGTAATGCAGATTTCGTATAGTATGTTTCACATTTGGGATCAACTCCAATAAAAAACGTTTTAAAATTCTGCTTGTACAATGCAATAACATTTGGCCAATAGGATGTAAAATCATGGAACTATATACTGGCTAGCGTCCAAGTTCCATTCACCCGAGTGGATGTTGAAGCTTAGTCTGCAAAGTAATCAAGAGATGTAACCATGAATCGGCCCATATTGTATGCATAAGGTGATTAAATCTGCACATAGAAGCATAAGCTTGGGGTGTTGTCCGTAAAACAAACAGTTTGAATTTCTCAGTGCTGTTGCCGTTGCTAATTAGGTGAACGCATTACGGCAAAATCGAAATGAAGGGTTGCAACCCCTTTATATCCTTTATAACCAGCGTTGGACCCTAACAGGAATATTTAATGGCACATACACTCGCATCCTGCCAAAGTTGATAATTTAGTGGTGTGTGTAGTTCTCAACTACCGGATAGACTAAAACGTGTTTTATGAGGGATTGTAAGGCCGTATGGCGATGTTTGACCTATTAAATACCCACTTGTAAGGCGTGGATTATGTTTTGGGCTAATGTGAGATCAGATAATAGCTGATTTCGAGCAACAAAATTGACCTCTATTTTAGGAAGTTGAGCAATTTCCTATACGTTTTATTTTACTTCCAAAATATGCAACACTTTTTTTGTGTGTTTGCTCGTTCTGGTGTACAAAAGCGTAAACAATCATGCGGGTTCATTTAACTGAAAGTGAGTAAAAACAAGATATTGCACGGTTATAAAAATGACGGCAGAGACTATGCAGTAATTAATTCTGTGTAGCTTTAGGCGATCAAGCGGAAAATGAAAAACTTTGTCGTGGTCTGTCTTATTTGTTTATCAATGGTTTTTGCTACGGACAATGTAATGTTTATATTTACGCTCCTTTGAATTCACGAGAGGTATTATTGTGGGATGCATATTTTATAACCGATCGCTGATCAATGCATTATTTATCATTCTCTATTGAAATGAACCGGCTTGAATATTTACATATTCATAACGTTTAGTAAATTGACATTTGAAAAAACATGTTGAAATTTTAGCAAACATTGATTTATTTATTATTCATAATGCCAAAGTCCATTTTTATCGAACAATAATTATTTAAATTATGAAATACATTATTAAATCATATTATCAATAATTCAAATTTCAATTGTAATTTTAATCAAGAATTGGAGGCATTGATTCTTTCTTACCTTTAGATAGCTGATATAAATTCTAATCTAGCCGCAAGCTTTTTCCTAGTAATTATATCAATTACTCGCTTGTTTCAATAACATTGCTTCGCATCATTGATCATCTCTAAGTTGAATGGAGCGTATCTAGGATCTTCGCACTTAGATATCAGCTCATTAAATCTTCGAGCTTGACTTTCCAAGAGGAATTGCTAATCATCTATAGAGCAGCGGAATCTAGTTTTTAACATCTCAGAAACATGTAATAAATACCTCATAATTTTTATGCATTATAGTGAAGTTCTTTTATCATTCTGAAGAATTTGACCGTCTAGACGTACAGCTGTTGAAAGGTGTGTCCAATTTCAGCGTTTAATCGAGCATAAAAGCCGAATAATGTGAGGATATTTCTGCATGTATTTTGCATTAGTTATGGTCGATGTTCTAATAAAGGCTGTTTGTTGGGAATGAGGATTAGCGTTGATTTGCTGATTGTTGTGGTCTTGAGTTATAGCTTGCAGATAACAGACATTATAAAAAAATTCATTAGATGATGTATAATATTCCACCTATTCCATTAATTCCTATATAATTTTCACTTAATACTAGTATCGCTTCTACTACATTAATCCGCCATCAGAAATAACCATACCATTTGCTTTATTTAATATTGATTATATCATCGGTGAAACTTGAAGCTGCTGCAATTTCCTGTGCAATTACGCCAATGTCGTTTTGGGAAGAGTTCCATTACAAGCAATTTTTTTTATAGCAATGCATCTTCCAGCTCGTGACATAATATAATCTGAGGTAATCTCATGAAAATGCATTTTTACGAACTACTTCGCATTGCTCAGGGAGAAATGTGTTGTAATGGCACGGCATCTTCCGTGAAGAACGTGCACATTCGTTTAAAATACCTTGCAATTGTCTTCTACCTTCTGTACTTTTCAACGCTTTAATGATTTCACGTTGGATCGTGGTTATTGACTGTTTCTTTACTATTGTTGAGCAAACTGACATGATATGAAGCAATCATGTCATGTTTTCTTTCTATTTACTGTTTATATTGCGGCTTCATGAACCAAATCGTTACTGGATAAATCACTTTGATATTTAAATTGTCATTGCAATGCTTTTCGGTTTGTTGAAGACGAAACAAATTGGGAGTACTGTGAAATTAATTTACTGAGAAATCGTAACGCAAATTTATTCACGACACGATCATGTCTTTACATTAAAGTCGGATATTTCTATAAAACCATTACTAGAAGATTTCTCACTTGCTTAATGATTTTGAAGGATTTCTATTGAAAATTCACACGGTAATAGAAGTTAAGTGAATTTCGCACAGTTTAGAGGGGCAATCATGTTTCATTATGTTATATCCCATTCACTCTAAAATCATTAGATGAAGAGGAGCCGGAGAAAATGGGAGTTTAAACGAGCATTGTAACTTATTGGAATCGCGAGAAATTGCATTTGAAAAACCATCCTCTGGAAATATGAACCATAAAATAGAAAATATAGTCAAGGGTGGTCATTGAATGGAATAAATATATCTCTGTGTGTTGGTAAGGATATAGATCTTCATCAGATGCTGGTGTATGTATGTATTTACAGACCAACTGTGCCATCTGTTAACATTTTAAATTTGTTAAAGTATTTATTGCATTTATTCTATTTTCACTCCTTATTAGATGTTAATTTTTTTATGGAAATGTATATGTCCATGTATAAATAATTCCCATCAGTTTGTCGTTAATGCAATGGCTTAATGATGATATACATAAATAAATAGTTCGAGTAATAATACAAGGCTACTATTCCTGCTTAATGTATACAGCAAACCTGCTTTTAGTCCATAGCAAGTTATTTGTAACGACTTTGCCAACGTGTTCTACTATACAAGGCGATGCAATCTGTTGTGAGTTAAAAAAATCTACATACTTACGATGTGTGTTTATGTGTATTTTTTGTACATTACACTTCTGTGGCTTTTGAATGTATTCTAAACTGGCTTCTGGTAATGAATTTATCGCTATGTCATCACCAAGATGTTCTTTCAATTCCGTCACTTCAACGAATAAAAAAGAATCTAATCGAAACATGCTTTCGCTTCAAGACATGATTATTCATATTCGAGTCATCACAGATGGTGCCAGTCTTCCTGTAGGAAGAACGTGCGGATTATCCTTGTTACTATTCAGCACAGTTCAGGAATGCAAATCGTGTCTTGACAGCCTTTAGTTCTTTGTATCAATTAGTTTCCGATGGGTATTGTGAAAACCCTTTATCGTATTGGTTAGTTGAAACGTTGTGAACCAGAGTTGCTACATCGACCGGTCGAAAATGTCGGTAGCATGTCCTGTTTGTTTTGTCGTCGTGTAGAATTGTTTAAATGCTGATGTGAGAAAATCACGAAACGTACGGTATGTTTTTCTTCAAGTGTCAGATTTTATGTTGAAACTTCATGAATCTGCAAAATCGTCATAATCGTGGAAAAGTTTTAATTTTGTGGAATGTGAGAAGTTGCTTAACTGTAAAGTTGCGGTGTTGCCGTCTGTCTCATCAGTTTGGATTGAAGGGAAAACGAGAAAGGCAAATTATATGAAGCTTAGACTGTAGACTTGTAAATGAGGTTAGAGTTGCGATCGGATGGATAAGTTTGCTGGAAGCTTGTTCGTAAGTGGTTTTAGTATTTACTCGAGTTAATTGAGATACGCTTCTGGTTCCGTTAAATGTATCGTCGGCATGCCGGTCATGTCAGAACTCGGCAGCGGATGTGGTTTATCGTTAAGACTTGTTTGGAATGACGAAGAGTCGGGATCTCGTTTCGTCGGAAAAAAATCCAGAAAAAGTCCTCTTGAACTCAGCCATTTGCATGGCGCGAATTCGTGAAAGCTCTTAAATGAGCTTTTGATGTTTCAGAGTAGGGTGAAGATATGTGCTTGCCGTAGGGTCACCGGTGGAAAATGTCTCGCAATTTATATTTTCCGAAACGCTTTCTTTTTATTCCCCTCGTTTGATTTAACTGTCACATATTTATGGTGACTTGAAATCATGTTATTTTATACTTTGTAGCAATCTTCAAGGCCTGCGTTTAATTCAACAAAGAGCTTCTTTTTTGCTTTGTGAAAGTTTCTCTCTCTCTTTCTATGGAAGCGTGCATTATGTGTATTTATGTTACGATGAGAAAACGCACAGAGTGAAGCAATTTACAGTTTACACACATTGGAACGAGTCAACGTCCCGCTGAGGCTTAGCGTTGCCTCTTGCAACGCAATCAACAACACTCAGTTTGCGTGTGATGCCAGCCAGATATCGTTTTGTCACGAGTTTGTCCTACAAGGGTCTTTGATAAAGCTGCTTTGAAGATTAATCTACCTTGCGAGCGAACTGTTCCTAAGGGAAAAGTTTCTCTGTTCCGTAAATGCAAAATATTGCATGTGGCGTTGCTATTTCTAAAACCTTTTGGAAGAATTAAATGCAAGCTAGACGTGTTGTTGACGGAGTGATGCTTTTAAATACTTGCATTTAATTAACTCAAGTCAGTATTACACTATAACTTAGGAACTCACTATCGATTCGTCTGTCTTGCAACGTTTGCAGCTTTTACAAAATTAAGGCTTTCTATTGAATGAACTTTCCAGAAGTGATTCAATTCTCACAAACCGAACTATCAGTAGTTGTTTTCTTATGCAAACTAGTGCTCTTTCGTTTATAGGTATTATAGCTTTTTAAATATTTATTATTTGATTAATGAAATCTTTCACAATTTGTTCACGGTAGGTATTTTTTGAAGATTCAACAATTAATAATTCAAATATATATTTAATTAAAATTACAACATACCTTATTTCATAACTCAGGAAATGGCGATCTGTTTCAGTGTTTTAATTTATGGTTTTATTTATTCAAGCTGTTAAAATTACTTGATGTTACATTTTTCGATTCAGTGGTATTTCACATCACAGTTTTCAGAATTAATTGATGAAAAATAAATTACTAAAGTATATTTTATTTAATTTCATGAGAATTTGTTACATAAAGTTTAAATATTTCTATAGTTGTAATTTTCTGATTGATTATTTGTTTCATCTACAAACGGAAATCAGTTGTTCAGTTTAAACGGCTTTTGTGCTGTTTGTTCAACGCTTGTTAATTATACACTTAAGTAATTTATTTCCATTTGAACATTCGTTATTTATTTTTCATTTAGAATGTCGGCATATGACTGTTTACTTACATATAAGTGTTAATCATAGGAATAACTAATCATTTACATAATATGTGTGTAGGTTTATTTGCAATAAAAAAATTAATGCTATCTTAAAAGTCTTTTTTGATAAAATTATGAATCCATGGTAGTCATATAGAAAATATTCATTTTTTCATTTTAATGAACAGTTTTCATATTGGGAATAATAAACAGTAATTATGTAGATGTACAAAGATAAGACATAACATGCGCATATTGAGTGTTAATTTTCGTTATTATTCTTAAACCTTTCATTAGTACAAGTCAAAACAACATTTGCTTAATGTAAGTAGATTTATACATTTCATAACAACCAACTATTAAACATAATTATCTTGGTGGGTGATTTATTTGTAGTAGTTGAAAGGAAAGGTCGTTGGATTATTTCTTCTATTGACATTTTTAGTGTTAATATAGTCGTCTAGAAAGAAGCATTTAATATAATCTTGTCACATGACACATGACGTGTGCCTTTCTATTTATCGTCCTTGAATTCCATAGGGGAGATACCGTTTGATTTTAAAAGATCATCAACCGAGACATCTGTCACTCCGCCTCTATTTCGTTCTCCCCTATTCATCATAAATTCGTGTCATACCATCCATCGTAAAAGTAATTGTTCTTGAAAACTGCCAACTGGAAACGTCTTTACATACATTCGAGCTATTGTTACCCACCTCCTGTTAAATATTCATAGTCAGTCTTAAACGGTCGTTTTTTAAAAGGTTTTGAAAGTCCTCACTATTGTATGAGAGAAATATGCAAATCGGTTATGCGGCAATTGCATGATAAACGTGCAATTAGTGCGTTATTATGAGAAAACATGTGCATGAGTATCTCAACATGGGCGTAATGAAGATGTCGGTTATGTCACCCACTCTCTCCAACCGAGCGAGCACCCACTCGAAACTAATTCACTGTTGAACTACCGACGAATAAATACACACAAATGACTCGAACACACGCCAATTCTATTATTAAACAACGTGTGTTGATAACAGCTGGTTTATGTGTACTCGACATCACGCACTTTTTCATTAAAGCTATAATTGATGGTTTGAACAAATGTTACCTACACTGGCTGTGGTGTTCAATCAGTAATTCAAGCGATTATCATCAAACGAGAAATCTCTTTATATGACTCGAATGACATCAATAATCCTTCTCTATTAGAAAAGTTTTATTGCTTGGGAACGAGTGGGTTTGCCATATTGGCAGATAATTCAGGTGTGGCGGCGTCCTATCTCTTCTCACATACAGGGATATAAAATATGTAGATCTTCTCATAAATAAATATTGCACATTTTCATATTTTGTAAAACGGAAATGACTTCTTTATACGATTAACAAAAAACGTGCTCATGACTTGTAAGATTGTTGACTTGTTTTCATCAAAATTATCTTTCCTGTACTTTTATTTACATTGTATAATCGATCATTGTTTTATGGGCGGAAGTTGCCAGACATGAAGGTATACGATTACCTATCGTATTTATTATGACAGCAGTACAGCTGAATGTTTATATTAAATGACGGAAATCAATTAGAACGTCATATGAAGCATCTGGGGAAATTTGGATCTTAGTTCGTTATGACATGTGTCACCCGTTTATTATACCTTGCATTATCAGGATAGGTTAGTTTCGATCCTTTTATTTATTTATTTTTTCTTCTATATGATATTATTTATTCCATTCAGCCACCTGGTTATAATCTCCGAAGTTACGTTTAGGATAATTTGTAATTGGATAAATTTTAATATTCTATCTAAGGCAGGTGCGTTTCCGTCGGAAGATATATTTCATAATCTTGCGAATGAACAGAACGCTGTTTATGCGGAGGTAAAATCGCAAGATTAAATTCTTGCTTTACCTTACAATCATTCTCGAGTTAATTCGTCATTAGCTTTTTTATTACAACAGTATCATCCAAATTCATTATTTTTAAATCAAACTGTTTCCTGTTAGTTGAAGAAAATCATTTTATATTATTATGAAATATGATTTAAAGGTTTATTTTTATGTAATTTGCGTGAATAGATTAATGTTTTTAATTCAAGTAAATGTCAATTAAGGAATCGGAAATTCAAATGTTTCAGCTGTTTGCTTTTTTGGTCATATCTGATGTTTTTTTTCTTGTTTTAGGGGTAAGATGCAGTGTGTGGTGTTGTCGGGCGCCGCGGGGCAAAGACTCGGCGGCGGGGCCCGGACTAGCGCATGGCGGCCCCAATGAGATCCAGCTCGCAGGACGCGGGCCACCGAGCGAGGGTGGCGGACTCCAGGACAGGGAACGCCACGGCGAAGCCAGACATCGCAACCACCACCACCCAACCCTCAAATTTCGAATACGATGACAACGAGTGGGATATAGGAATTGGCGACCTTATTATCGACTTGGATGCAGACATAGAGAAGACCAACGAGGGTGCCAACACCCATACAGTAAGAAATTATTTGTCCATTGTCAACTGACGTCAAATTTTAAGGTTAAAGCGAAATTTCTCAATTTACATAATTATTTCTAAATTGTTTTATTGTTCTTTTGATAGAAATTTGTCATTTGAGACATGACTTAACAAAAAAGTAATAATTGGCCTTAGACGAACCATAGCACATAATCTGTGTCTCACTGTATTTCAGTTTGAGTTACATGTTCTAGTTGCGTGTAATATATAATTAATTTAAATGTTGCACGCGCCTTTTATCATGGGAAAAGTAATTTATAATTATTAATTATTCAGATATTATGTTGCTTGCTGATTCTTGTTAACGACTCCAAAACATAATGAAATAGAAAAACAATATTTATTTCTGATGTACAACTTTTGGTTCGTCTTACAAATACCTTCTTTGAAATGACTGACTTGGTGTGGCAATTATGTGAACTTGTTTGTTACGGGTCACTTACTTTGTATGCATAGAGCGTGACATGAGTTATCTGTAAAAACCCAATAGATTACCGTTAATAAGTGAAAAATTTATCTGTCACTTAGATGCTTAAAATAATTAAAATATATTGTTATGTGGTGCAGAACAGAATATTTCTGAACAATTAATTCTTGTCCATGAGCATTAATGATTAAGCAGTTCAATCTTTAATCTAATCTCTTCTTTATAATGAATAAATGGGAAGTCATAAAAACAAAAATTTAGTAGTATAGTTTAATTTTTGGTTGTTGATAACTCTTCGTAAACTTAATTAATTGCTTATTTTCTTCTCCTTCTTTGCCTAGCCGGCAATCGCGATGGCCGCTAATGCCGGAGGGCCACAAGCCGCAAAAGCGGCCGCCACAGCCAAGATGGCCATCGAACACTCGGCTACAGTCGATAAAGGCCTGAAGATGAAAATCAAAAGAACAAAACCGGGCACTAAAACGTCTGAAGCAAAACATGAAATCGTAAAATCAAACGAACTTAACGGAAACGCGGATCAAAACGATTTAAAAGGGACAACAATGCAGGTAAATGCCGCCAAACACGTCTCCGCTAATAACGCGGTTCAGCCGCCTACCGCTTCCTCGAACAGTTCCGGGAATAGCAAACGCGGTTCTAGTGGTCACCGACGCGACAAAATCAGGGATAAACATGGT
Source organism: Latheticus oryzae (assembly GCA_030157265.1). Classification (NCBI taxonomy): domain Eukaryota; kingdom Metazoa; phylum Arthropoda; class Insecta; order Coleoptera; family Tenebrionidae; genus Latheticus; species Latheticus oryzae. The sequence goes on from CM058049.1 coordinate 8,779,318, forward strand.
TCTTCATCCTCTTCGTCGTCGTCTTCATCATCATCGTCATCTTCATCTTCTTCATCGTCGTCGTCATCATCGACTAGTGACAAAAATAGTGGACAAAAAGTGACTAATTCACAACCAGCGGGGGCGGTAACAGTTTCCGTCGCGGAAATGAACGGTATGGTGAGAGTGAGTGCGCCACAAACGGGACCCCCGCGATCTGTGTTTCCTGCCAGCACCGGTCCAGGACCGCCACAAGCTGCCTCAACGGGACCGTCTCCGGGACCACCACCCAGTCCGGCTGCCGCCACAGCACAAGGATCTGCGGCTAAGCCCGAACAGGCTAAAGTCGCATCCAATGTGGCTGTACAACCTTCCACAAATCTTGACGAGCGAAGCTCTTCGCCGCCTCCTAAAAAGCTCAAAACGGAAGCCAAGGTAAGCCAAAAATCTTAGCCATAAAGAATAAATTTAGGAGGGGTCAGTTGACGAGATCACATTATTCTTTCTAATTATTGTTGATTAGGTAAGTTAGCCAGTTTGTCAGTTTCACGGTGCGATATTTCCTTATAAGATTTCAATAAATTTGCGCGGCTACTGCTGCATTTAATAAAACTTTCCAGCGATAAGTTTATGAGGCTATAAAAACTAAATTGAATGTTAATCGTGTATTCGTGGTGGCTTTCAACAATTGCAATTCATGTAAAATCAATTTTTTACAACGCAATATATCTAAGCATAAATCATGCTTAGAAGTGTGATATCCGATCCGGCAAACAGCTTCTTGAGAGACTATAGCCTGAAGCTAACTTCCTCATCACGAGCGCGTTGTTTATGAAAGCTCTTTGAAACTGGAAGCAGTTGATTTGTTCCTGCGGTGCATCATTCTTTTGAAGTCGTGAAACTCTTTTATTAAATCTCGAACTGGTTTAAAGGAGGGATATAGAAGCACAAATATCGTTGATCGTCGTCATTTTGAACCACTCCAAGCGAGATGTCGATGTCAAGTGGGTGCGGTGAATTGCCTTATTGCGATCGATAGAGGGTTTGAGAGACGCTTTGTAGGGGTTAGGCAGTGTTGTGTTCACCCCTCACGCTCGTAACCACTATACATAAAGCAAATAGATATTCTGGCCAAAATCCTTCGGTCTTTTATGTGTAAGAACAAATTTGGCATTTATAGTTATTAGATTATACGAACATTTTGACGATTTAAAAGCTTAAAAGCGATTTAAATCTAATAAGAGTTGAAAATAAAACTTCATATATTGCCACCGCCAACAACTAAAAAAACTTCTGAGAGTAGGGTATAATAAAATAAAAACATAACATATATTTAGCATATTTACAGTGGTTTGGCAATAATTGTTTGGTATTCATAAAACCGGATGGACTACTTCACGGTGCAAAAAATTCAGCAAAGAGAATTTGTTGAAACATTGTATTGGAATGTTTATGGTAAACATTTTAAAGCTGGAATGTGGATGTAACACTCTTTTTGGTTTTAAAACCGTTCTTCGGTAATTTGTCGAAATCAGATACTCACCGCTGTGACATAAATCTCCTATCGTGATAAATTCCTTTTCTTCAGTGAGGATTTTGCAGACATCGTCCATGTTACATTGATTACAAAGGTTTTAGCATTTTATCTGGACTCAACCGACGAGTGAAATAACTCACTATTAATCTTTACCTTGGCTCCATTTTGCGGCATTTCTGTAGTTTTATCGACACTGTAAAACCGTCGTATTTGACTTATGCTTCCGGCGATTCTGTTTATGTTTTCATCGTTTTTCGTAAATTAATTTCAAACATTTTGGATATGAGCCAATTTTTCACGGAATGATGTTTAACCATTATTGAGTTTGCCACGCAAACATAACACAATATTTCATTAAATGTTCAAATGACAAATGAGGTCTTATTTGCTTGTTTTATAATAGTTTATTTTGCCAAATAGATCATCAGCTTTTGCTATTTTCAATATTTGAAAATTATCTTAAGATGTTGATTTTGGAACAACTTAAATATTTGGAAAATATTCAAAGTTTGCCGAGCATTAACCTAATAAATGTTTTTTTTCTCATTTCACGACACACGTTCCACGTTTCAAGTTTTTCCTTCAAATAAACACGGTTTAAATTATTGAAATATTTTTCAATTTGCTTCGTGGCGGATGTACATATTTGTGAGCTTTAGAAAGAATTTTTCATTTTGGACGAAACGGTAATGGGTTCAAATAACCACACAATTTATTATCTATTGGCACGCAATTTGTGGATAATCTGGTAGAAATATGGTAATGATGTAGTAGTAATAACATACAGATATCATGCTCGCCCACTTTTTTAATGGAATTTATGTTATGAATGTCAGACTTTTAATAATATGTTATTATCAGTTTGAAAATTTTTTTAATTTATATCATCAAAAGTATTAATTATTCGGCAAACACTTGAACGTTGTAAATGTTGATTAATACGTTAATTCTCATTGTCTAATATTTAAAAGCTAAAAAAAAAACAAAACAACACTCAGTGCTAAATAAGACAAATATTTTTGTCATTTCTAGAAATGTAAATTTGTTCAGGAGCGTGAAAATTAACAGTTATTGTTTCAAAGCTTGGAAAGCAAGTTTAAATAAAATCGCCACTTTTTTTTAATTATCAATAAATACATATTTGTAGAAAGAAGTTGCAATAACCCAGATAATAATGATTTAGTGTGGGTCATGGTAGCAGACAAAAATATCATTTAGTGATAAATATTTATTCATATTTAATTATTTCAAAAGTTCAAAATCCATTTACATATAAGCAATTATTTATTTATTACTGCCACTTTTTATTACAAAATTAATGATATTTGACAACACAATAGAATTCATTTCTCTAAATAACGTAATTAATATGGATTTCATTTATTTGTGTGAATGGCAAGAACAAACGACCTAATTTCCATAATTATTAATTAATTAAAATTGCAATAGTATTTGCATGAAATGATAATTTCATCCGCTACACGATTTCTGCTCGGCACATTAAAATAAATTGTCCACAAAATTATCATTATGGTAATGTATGCTTATGAGGTCAAATCACTATTTTGAGATAATTACAATTAATTGTAAATTCCTGTTGTGCGGATTCGCTAGCTTTGCAACTTGAAAATGTAAGTGACGACAGGTTAAATTTAATACTGTTAGCAGTTGTCACGTTTCTTATGTTACAGAATCGATAACAGCTTCGTTTTTCATCAAGTCATAAATCGGTTCTGTACACGTAAATGTGACTGAAGTGAATTTATTCCGATTTTCACGGTATGTTTACGGATGATTCAATTTTAACACGATTTTTAGTATTTGCAAAATTAACATTTTTTTGGTCGTAATTCACCCAACTTGGGAAAGAGTTGTGTTGATGAGCATACAACTTCTTAATCTTCGAAAAGTACATATTTATTCAAGTAAATTGCGAGTACAAGTCTAGTAATTATGAATAAGTTTAATAACTTAGAGTAATTTCAAAATTACCGTAAAGAAGATTGATGAATCCTAATATTAGTAATTATAAAATTAAGAATTTCAAATCTATTTATTGTACACTTGATACTAATTACTTTCATTAGTTCCTTTCATTCCAAAAGACAATTATGAATACGTAGGCATTACTGCATTATTCATTTCTGAGCAGCTGAACCACATCAAGATTTACGTAATTAAACATCATCTTATTACGTTGTTAAGCGTCTTATTTACATTGAATTAAGTTAATGCTTCAGGTAGCGTTTTCCTTCAGAACGAATAGCTCTTTTATCAAGCTCTGATTGTCTGTTCGAAAAATATTGCTTTTGACATTAAAACCATAAATTAATATTTTTCGTTTCCTTTACATAAAAAAAGGCTTAACATGGATTTGTTGTTGTCAGTGGCATCAAGCTCATGCTCAGAATTAATTTCCAGGTTTAGTAGTATTGAAGCGGAGTAAATAATGTGTGGTGTTTTCAACTGTGAAAGGATCATTTGTGTTTGCGATCACATTGTTTACAGTAGGGGGATTTCTAATAATCGTTTTTTTGACGAGAAGTGTCAATTTATTATAGGTGATTATAAGAAACAAGGTCGTAATAAAGAGCTGTTATCAACTGATACGTCTACATTGAGTGTTGTTTAATTGACAAGTTTATGCAAATATACTGGTACTGTCAGTGTCTTCATATTATGAATATGTAAATTGATGTCATATCTTTTTTTGTGCTATGGGAAATCGAAAGTTATTTTATTTTAATTTAATTAATCCCCTGTGCTGAACAGATTAAATGGATGTTTGTTTACAGATTTAGTCTACCGTTAACTTTTTTCAAAACTTTTTTCTATAAATTCAGTAGCATATCTCACTTTTAGGGACATGAGCTCATGTCATTGATTGAAAAAAGAAATGATAAAATCGCTTAAGTATTCTAATTTTATTGGTAAACAAAATGACGTGCGTGGGAGAGGATTTCTCATGTTAAAATATGAGTAGTGAAAATATAATGGAATGATATAAATAATGGTGGATTTTAGAATTGTCTTTTGTCATGTGAAAAGATTACTCTTGCATGAGCGCATATTTATTTTCTGTTCGAAATTTGTGATTTAAGTTGTTGAGACAGACAGTCGTGATATTAGATAATTTTTCTCTGTCTTAACAACCGTTAATACCAGTGTATTTGAAATTCATTTTGACTTATTTTATAGTGTTGAATGCATTTTGAATGTAATACGAATCGAAAGATTGGTAAAGTGGATGACATTTTTAGAATTCAAATATTTAGAAATCATATAAAATATAGAGAGGAAAGCTGAATTCATACAAAGTGAATGCATTTTGTAGGATCTACTCTTGTTGATCAGGGATCATATTTTAAAAGTTTTTGTATGTAATTTTATATGAAGAAAGAACATCAAAAGATTCAAAAATAAAGCTCTACTTACATTTACATTTTTATTTTATTCTTTGGAAAAAAGTCTGGTGAAGCTTAAGGATCTATCGATTACTGAATAAGAAAAAGAATTTATATGAATAAAGTTCTTACTTATTTAAAATAATTTAAAATTTTTGTATTTCTTCAGCCACATCATATTATAAGCAATCGTGGAAGGAAGAACATTTGCAGAAGTGGCATAATATTGGACTTGTGTTTTCATAGCGCTGGTGTCTGATGATAAAATATGCTGGCTATGTGAAGATCAAACCGTAATTAGTACTGCCTTTTAATCTCCACAGTTGGATAACTTTAAACCTTTCTACAACCCTTCCATCGACCGCTTCCAATTACGGTCAGGTATATCAGTGACAAGGGGCTCCGCCCTTACACGAGTCGTTGGTGTCGAATTTTCCGAAGAGATTGCGCAGCTTTGATGCTTCGCGTTTCGATTACGTTCACGCAGGGCGCACACCCTTGTAATATCAAAGTTTGTATGTCTCTCCTGTTCATTTATAATATAGTCTTACAAACTTCATAAAGGCAACGGAAAATCGGGCGACGGCACTAGTCTCATTACTTGCCGAAATCACTCTATCCAAAAGGGGCGAAATCCCTTGATGTGCCGTAATCAAGGCACTGCTGTAATTCGGGGATGCGGGGTGCATGCGGTAATCACTCATAATGAGTCGGGGTGAATTCGTATACGGCCGCCTAGGGAGGAGATATTGCCATGTAAAAGCGCAATGACGTCATTGCCACAGCTGGGAATTTTGTCAGGATTCAACTTTCACCATCTGGGCGGCAAGCTTTTTACTTAACTAAATCATTTCTTCCTCAAAGGGAAAAATCGACTTTATTTATCACAGACAGTAATCTGAAGATGAAAATTTCCGCCACTTAAAAGAATAGATTGAAAAAAGGTTTCATTTCAAGTTATTGACTATACTTTTTTGCACCTCAAGACTGGTTGAAGAACTGAATTAGAAATTAGAATTAGAAAAAAACTTGCACAAAGGAAGACTTTTCTCCATTTAAAATCTAAATTTATAACTTCAGACTCAGTGATTTATGAAAGCTGATTACCACCACGAACACTTTTTAACTTCATTTACATTGACATTTTAATGGGATAACTCGCGCTACTTTAATTTTTTAATTTGTTTGTAAGAGATGAAAGCAAGGGTTTTAATAATTATCAGTGCCATTCTATTATTCACGATCTAAATCTCACTCAAGCACCGAAAGAAATTCCTGTCGAAAATCAATAAAACTTCCATAATAGCTACAAAAAGCTGTGTGGCTTGGAATGAGGGCTTATTTGTATTAGGTATTCAGGACACAACCACGGTCAGTTTCGAACAAAAGATTAGCAGTTGATCTTATCCTTTGTTCGGAACAAAAGTTGTATAAAAACTAAACACATCCTTGCGTCGTTTGTGTTCCCTTTTAACAATACAATTTCTCATTTCAATATTAGAATTATCTCGCAGTAGCACGTTCTTGTGTGAAAGAGGGTCGTCTCCCTTCTTCTATAAGGCACACGCTTCATGAAACATCCCCATTTAATTACCCAACCACCTAATGATGAGAGTCAAATCAAATTCACTTACGCGTTGATTTACTATCACATTGATGTTTTACCGACGATATGATACTGCAATTACACGTCATTCTGTCAGTTGATGTGCTAAGTTATAAAGGGAGTATCATAAAGCAAATCTGCGGGGTTTTGACACAATTAACAGCGGTGTGGGATTGATTATCATGTCTTTTTTTCAAGCGTTAAACAAAGTAAACAATGTTAGCTTTACATCGATTTCGATAATTGGTAAAAGCTGAATTTGTTAAAATTGTAAAGAGGTGAAATAAGCCTGTATTTGTTTTGTTTTTGTTTGATCTGCTTTGTACACTGCAATAAAGCAACTGTAAAAAAAGCGAATTTTAATTATTTGATAATTCAGTATTCTTTTATTCAATCTTTTCAACAAATATCCATTTATTTAAACACTTTAAAGTTATTAGTCGTCACATGACTCTTGAGCATCCATCAGTATGTTGATAATTTCTCTTTTAGCTTTTCTTAGTAACCCTGGTTGATTGATTTTTCTAAGTTCCAGTTCAACTAATCTGTAATATAGAAATAGAATGGGACTTTGCAATATTGAATGAAATACTCACTTGCCAAATGTCTCTAATTCATCGTCATTTTTGTGTCTTCTGCTTGGATCAGGAGTTGTGGTAAAAACTGATGTGTCAGTGAAATCTCTAGTTTCTTGCTTTACTGTATTCAAGTTGTCATAAAAGCTTCCTTCTTGAGAATCATTAGTTTGTTCATGGACACCAAAAAATTCTGATTCAATAAAGTTCTCATTTTCTGGTTTGTTTTGTTGTCCATCATAACTCTAAAAGAAAGTTGAAAATGTGATTCATATTGACCTTAAAAAATACCTACATTTCTAAGAAAATCCAGTTGTTTAAAACACCAAAGTGTAGGTTTAAGCTCTGGATTTTTCTTCATTTTAGCTAACTGACTCGTATACTGTGTTCTTAATCCATGTATTTTCTTCTTAATATCTTCGATACTTATTTTCCTTCCTGTTCGAAGCATTTCAGCTCGAATAGCTTTCAAAGCTTCCTGTCTTTTTTCTCTATTTTTATAATCGCTGTTTATCGTAGCATACAGGGCTGGATATTTTTTATACATCTGTATTAATTCGCAAGTAGCTTCATGACTCCATACGAATTTGTCTTCACTTTGATCAAAATTGTTTTCACTCATATTATTAACTTTTGATAAGAATTGATTTATTTAACTGGTGTTGCACATGCGACTTGCGCGCTATTCGCAGCTCTTCTGAACCGGTTATTATGTGCGCAGGTTCATAGCTTAGAAGGCTTTAGAGAAGGGATTGAAGCAACGCTTGCATGCAATATGTCAGGATCATAAGTTGAAATTGTTGAACAAGCCAGTTTTTATTAAAGTTGCTTCATATTTCTTTCAACGAATTATATTTCTTTGACTGTGTAAATAAAGTTGATACTATTTTTCACAATACTGACTTATAGGATCTTAGCTTTTTTAATCCGCTTTAGTTTTTCTAAAGCTTTGTGGTGGTTCTAATCTTTATTTAGTTTTCTGTGGCAACAGCTGTTCACACTTCTCGCATCAAATGTGAGATTTTCGACGAGGGATAAGTTTCAACGGAAATTCCAATTTAACACTAATCCGTCTCTTTTTAACTGAATTTTCAAATGTCTGTTGTTGATTTTTGAGTACGCTTAACTCGTGTTTATGCAGAAAGTATTATTTAAACTTTACTTTCGTGTTAAACTACTATTCTTAAAGCCTATTTTACATTTTAAGTCTGATTTATTCGTATTTGTACAATTGAGAATGATAATAAATTTAAATGCAGTTGTAGATTAATTCTGAATCATTTAAATTCAGCACAACACCTTTCTGGGTGGTATTAAGCTAATATTTTGCCGTTAGGCATTATTTACATTTTTTTAAAAGTCATACTGTCTCAAGTCACTGACTTCGAATAAGAAAATGGCCGAAAGCAGTCTTTAGTTGTTCTTTTTTAAAGACCCTTCTTTTTTCTATTTAGTTTTTTATTCAGTAATTCATTTCTATAGAAAGGGTGTTTTGAAAGAACGTCTTCCATTTCCTTATAATTAGTTTTCCGTTAAGTATTCGTGTTAAGTAGAGACTCCATGAATATTCAATTTTACGGTTGTTCCAACTTTAGAAATGGTGTCGACGTAGCATTAAGGTTGACCCACGCAAAGTCATCATTACTTATCATGAGTTTCCTAATTTAGTTTAAATTCACTTAATGGTTCAGTACAATAAATTAGCCATTCATTGTAGGAAAATCCTACGCAGTGTGCAGTTGGTTGATTTTAAATTAAACAGTTCAATTAAACAAATATGCGCGTTATTCGGTAAGCTACTAATGAAACAGTTTTCTTCATCAGTTTATCTAAAGATAATCACGCGAACAGTGTAGTTATTCATAATTCACGACGACATGAAATATTCAGTAGGTTTTAATGGCATAATCGCGTGCAATAACTATATTCACAAGAGCGGCGCTTTGTATTTCTGGCGTTTTATATTGTTCCTCCTTAGAACAAAGGAACTGGATAACACAGTCTTGCTTATCTCAGGACTTTAAATTTATGAACTTCAGCCACTAATCAGACTAATTATCATTGTCTGCGTTAAATTAAAATCCTTAAGCTCTTCTCTCAGTACTCTTTATTCTTCTTCAGATTAAACTCGATTCCAGATAATGGTAATTTCATCGTTGGAAAAGCAATTGAATTTCTCGTTGAAGGAAACTTGGTTTTGTAAAATAAATATAAATCAGCTCAATCAATTGTTGACTTGGATAAACACGTCTCAATCGATACGGTGTTAAGTTTTGTTGATTTCTGTCGTTGGAGATACAATATTACAGCAATTTGATTGTTGAAAAATTTAAAAACGTTTTCCAATCGTTTGGTATGTTATCTGTCGGAAGCTATTAATTTTATTATAGCCTAATCAATTACAATTCGGTACGTTGTGGCTCACGGTTCCGCTCATTTGCCTCTAATTATACTGCTTGCTTATCGAGCTGTGTTCCCCCAGCAGTAATAGAGGCAGGTGTGATCCAAAGCTAACCATTTGCTCTGATCGTGCGTGTGTGTTGTTGTTGGGACAAACCAGCCGCTGGGGATTTACACCCTTTTCAACTCGGCCGCACTAATTGAATACAACTTTCAAGAGTAGGTGTTTGAAAAATTGCCGGCCTCATTTATAGAGTGACGTAATGAAATTGTTTCGGTGTTTTGTTTTTTTTTATGGATGGACGAGTTTACCTTTAGGGAATTTGTGGCTGAGATTTAGATGAGTTTTTTAATGCCCGGTGGTTCAGTCAGCACATTGTTTGTTTTCGTCGAATTTTAGTTCCTGAGCTGAAGTCATGTCAATGTTAAAAAGTGAACAATTAGTCAGTTTAGCTTCTGTTATAGAAATGAGTCTTACTTGCTCAGTTGTTTTCTTTATTTTCGTTCAATTTATTTTTGAATATTTAAGAAAGAAACTATTAATATGTTACCCTAAAGAGTAGATATTATAAGTCTTTTATATTGATGAAATTTTTATGATAGTCATAAAATCCCATCTCAGTGCAGCTTTTAATAGAATATCAATTCACTCTTTTGCAACTTCTGCACATAATCCCCGATATCGTTTGTTAAAAATATGAAGGAAATAAGGCGCTTCATAACAACCAATATATTCTCGAAAATATTTTCATTCAGAATTGAAAAATAATTTTGACATCATTGCTGAAAATGATATCGAAATAATTCTTAGTAATAGCCTGAAAACCATCGATTTATCATCAATAAGTCAAGTCAGATTCTATTATCTTTTCAATATTCAATAATGTTGCTAAAACATGCCATTTTCATCGGAAGAAACGTTCAGTCACAACAGGACATTGCTTATTATTTGAAATTATACATATAATATATTATTCAATATTTGTGGATAATAGCTATTACTTATTCAAGGAATAAATTGCAGTAGTTTTGCTTCGTTGCATGTTTGCAACTCGTTTATTTTCATGATTTAAACAAGTTTTTTCCAATTGAATAAAAATGATATCTTTCAGGATTGATGGTTATGAAAATTTTATACAATGACTTGTGTATTTTTTTTCTGTTATGTACATAGTTATCAATTGAAAACAATTTAATAATGGTAATGACTTTAGTCGCTATCGACTATTGTGGAAGTGGTGGTTAAACATAGTTAACATTCTTCAAATATTAACATGAAAATTGATAAGAAAGAAAGTATACAAACTGCGCTTTTTCCAAGAAATCGATTAGATGAGAAGTTGGGATTTTGTTGTCAAGTTTTTTTCTAATCTTCGTTCAGTCATGCAATAGCAATTGAAATAAATTAAGCTTTTCACCAAATTGTGAAAACATGTGTTCAAATAATATATGTTAATAGAAGAAAGCCTGCATGCAAATGTAACATATACAGTGAAACCTTGCATGAAACAGCAAACAATATTGATTTTGTCATTGTTCTAAATTCACTACACTTTCTTTGTCTCTTGTCTTTTTTCTATTAAAGCACACAATCCAAACGTAATTTAGGTTTATGTTCGAATTTATATCTCAAACTTTATATGAAACTTTCATAAAAATCTTTCCAAGATTGAATAAATCTATTTATCTAAGATTGAAACGTGGTACTTTCAGTTTCAGCACACTATTTTGACGTTATTTAGTTCATTAGGTTTTATGTTACGAGAGGAAGTTTAAGTCGATTCATTGTTCGAGTGGAAATAGTGGAGGAAATGTCGACAGAATTTATACGTGAATCGCGAATAGACGACCTGACATTTATCTTTATTATTCCATCAGAATACTGTGAATGAAATTGGATTCTGGTTCCCAACTTTCGGTTATTCAATACGCATTTTGGGATGAGGGTATCGCCCTAGTCGTAAATAACTGATAAAATTGGTCTATTCATTTGTTTCAATGGAACAGATGTGGCATCTTAATAGACTTAGAGGATTAACGTTTTGTATTAGTGGTTGGAAGGGGTGATGATAATAAGTCTGTTTTACCACAAGGTGGTTGGAACAATGCCACAGGACTTCACGAATAATAATTATTTTTATTAACATTATCATTAGAAAAACTGGCTCAAAAATGAAGACGTGTTTTCTAAATTGGCAATTGTGGTAATTAATGTTGAAAAACAGTTAGTAAGAGGAAGTAGAATTTCGCGAGCGAGCAGGCGTATGGTGTGTAACTGGCGTGAAGCAATTTTCATAACCATTTTCTCTGTAACGAGTCCACCGTCCCAAAAAAGCTTTTGTTTAAGTCTACAATATTTCCCTTCACGACAGTACTTAGTTAGCATTTCAGTTGTAATTTGCATTTTTATCGTGGAAGACTCATCGGATGCTAAACGATCATGTCACCGCCTATTGTGCACACACGAAACCATGTATAATGCATCAAGTGGTTGCAGAAATGCAGATAATATTCGCATTTCGATTAGCGGTCCGTATAAGGCCGTCTGGATGAGGTGGTTACACGGTGTGGTTTGTTCACACATCTCCGTCTCATTTCTTCTTCAACAATAGATTGTTCTCTATTTCGCTCACTTCCTGCCGGCGTAATTTAATGGAATTTGTCTCTACCCCCGTCTTGCCTGATGCGCCGCCTTTGTGAACCCCCAGAACTCGCGAGCAAGCGGCTTTACAGACCGCAGTATTGATTTCGTCCCCACGTGATGCCCATCCCCTTCAGGCCGCCGCCGCCAACACCGCCAATCGCGGTCGTTTCCAGCACGCTCCACGGATCATCAGACACGACAGCTTCCGTCTGACAGATGGAAATCGTCACGCTAACCCCTCGAAAACATTTCCGTTTGGCAAAACTACGGATTGCTTTATTACCGTATGAATGTCGGTTTTAATTTATGCATTCGTTACATTGCTGCTAATTTCTGCTGCTTCATTATTTACGCTCGTATTAATTGGCGCTGGACCAACAATTGCAGATTCAATGGCAAATGGTCAAAAGCTTAATTTAACGGTTTGCATGCAAAGTGAAACGTTTTATGCCACATCGCATACACAATATAATGAATTTGAAATCTAAGCAACAATTTATTAATTTATTGCATGAGGTTATTTGGTGCGGAAAATTTATAATCCAACTAGTAAAGTAATAAATTGTCTTTCTATTTAATTAACATTATTAACGACATTTTAATTTCTTTTTTTAAATTGATTGGATTTGGCAAAATATCAAAAGCGTATAATGAAATGTATATATAAAAAAACAAAGCACAAAAAACATCAGACATACCATAATTATTAAAACTCAGCATGTTAAGCGAGTGTAACATTAATTGCTTACTTTTCCAAAGTTCGTCTTGCAGCTGACGTAAACCGATTTAAATTCGCACTTAATGATATCCGGAAATGTTTGTAGCTTCTGAAAATAGGTTTCTTGATGTTCACCATAAATTAGATATGTTGCGCGTGGGAAAAATGCATGATTCTAAATCCGCTATAGATTAGTAGGAATTTACTACTGTCACATAAAGTCGACTTATAGTTTAGTTTCTTAGGTCTTGAACAAACAGGATTATGTCATTTCGCGATCTCAGTTACGTAGATTTCTAGCTGATGATGTAGCTTTTGGTAGGTAGTTTGATTAATTAGTCTGTTTAAATGGGATTTTCTAAGTTGTATTATCAACAACATAACCCGTGGGATTAACATAATTTAATTGGGAGGGGTTTGGTGGGTGTTGGTTTCCTGATGACAATGTTGACTTTGCAGCCACGGTCAGTAACAGTTTACTTGTTTTGTCGTTTAATGAAAACTAATGGAATTACTAAAATGTATCAAAATACAGTTGAAAATGACAACCTCTTTTCAAATGAATAAAATATTTATTTCCATTTGACTTTATGGTTCACTCATTTAAAATCACTTCTTTATTGACATTCAACAATCATTTTTCTTTAGTTTGCATTAGACATATTGCGTGACAACTCTGTATTTTGGCTGTTAACTTGACAGCAGTTGCAGGGGAAAATCATCGTCCGCAGTAGTGGGTTATTGATTTCTGCACCTAAACCACAGTTTAATCAGTTATTCTGACACTCTGTCCTTTCAAATGGGTAGTATTATCTCGGTTATTGAATGATAAAAGCGAAATGTTATTAATCTGTTCGTTTGTCGATTCATTGAAATGTTGCGTTGAAATATGATTTTTTTTTTAGTTCAACACCGAAACCAATTTAAATGGAAATGAATTTTCGTCATTTGAATTTATCGGATGTGTTTCAAATAAAATTGCTTTAACAATATTGTTCCAGTTTGATTTAATTTCACTAGAAATGCATATCGCTGTAATGGAGATTATTCGTAGTTTCGATATTTCATACCATTGTGTCGGTGGCAAACAGGCAAGCAATTATGTATACAAATGTTCATTAAACTGAACATTTGCGATATAAACTTGGCATGTCTACACATTGACCAAATAACAGTTTACGTTTAATTAATTTCATACTTTAGCTTATGGTCTCCATGCTGTGAACTCATTTACATAAATCTTCACTAATTGTTGTTTTTTTTTTCAATCGGTAATTTGCAAATCTACACGCTGTAAATGCGATGTTAAAGGTGAATACATCTCCAATGGAAAGTTTGACTATTACTAGTCACTTATCACTTATTTAATGATATGGTAATTTTATGGATAAATTATAACACTGTTAATAACACGTCCATTCGAATTATAATTTGTTCTCTCTATATAAAAACATCAATCATAATAATGGTAATAATTAATTAATAATCTGATTGCCTTCAATTTTTTTTTTACTCATAAAAAGTTCGGTTTGTTGTGGCAGGAAATTAATAGAATTGTTTAATAACACAATGAATTAATAATTATTTCACTTTTCTTAATAAAAAGATCAATTTAGATCTGTTTCACTCTAATGAAAGTTACTAAATGGTCTTGACCCAAAATTAATCTTTTGATAAGGACTGATATTTCTTGAAACAATTTTTGCTATTAAATTATAACGTTTGGTTTCCAGTTTATGGAAAATTAACGTTAACAAGTTAGTACATTAAAAGTAACAGGAAAATTGTAACTATTTGTGAGTCATTGGTTTCTATTCATAATTTACAAAACAATTGCCAAAAAAAAAAATTAATTCAGTATTTAAGATAAAAATGCGTCCAGGAAATATAAAATGTTGTTCGAATTTCTCTTAGAAGCGTGTATAACTTATTTATTACCTTGAAGTTATTTGGAATACATTTTTCAAACATATGATACGGTTGAAAATGTTGTTTCTCTTGGAATGATATGTGGAAATACCCGTCATTCAATATGAGCATTAGAAAAAGGCTAAATGCCCTAAAAACTTCTCTAAAAGTTAATGTTCATGCTTGATATCGACCTATATGTAATTAAATAAAATGTTCTCCCATTTATCATCGTTTTATAACCTCTCCAAGTGTCAGAGTTTTTGATGATTGTGGGTTGTATCCAATTCTCACGCCTCCGTTTTCTTTTTAGTGCGGTATCGTTATATCATTTTTCATTATTATTAACATGAATAGCTTTGAAGTTGCTTCCTAATTAACTCCGCCTATATTATTTCATAAATACCATGTTATTTCAACACAATCAAAACTGGCCTCTAAATAACATACATTCAGTGTCCAATTATCCTTCAATTAAGTTTAGCAGATCGGCGTTTGTCAATTAATTTTACTCTTTTGATGTTTAAATAAATATATTTCAACATTGTAGGAAAACCCATCGTAACATTCAACAACTTTTTCAGTCGTTTTATTAAAATGTTTCATTAGTCAGATGGCGTGATGAGTTTCCAGATGTTTGTTATCTTCTCTCGTCAAATTACATCTAGGTAATTGTCATCAGGTGCTTTAACTAAATTACAACTTGTGGTTCATTCCGTTGATGATAATGAAACTAAGAGCCTTTATATTTCTTGTTGGAGACTCTCGACGTTATTGACTCGGTCTGTGTAAGTGCAGTAATTACAGGGTTGATTCACGGTTTTTATTACAGCGGTCTTTGTGCAAACCAAAGGCTTATTTCGGATTTACTCGAATGAATGCTTTTCAACCAACAGTTAGTTGTTAGAACGAATGACATTTCAGTTTGAAACTGTTAAATTGCCACATGATCGATTTATATTATATTAAATTAACTTCATTAGAAACAAATTAGTGTAGTCTTCTTTAGAACTGAACTTTTTCATTGCTGTTTCACTAGCGAATGATTAAATTGTGAGTTGAAACAATTCTCCGTCCTTTTAAGTGGCAGCGTTAATGAAGTTACGTGATTTTGTTTTAATAAAATTTCGTTTCTGCTTTAGAAAATGCAATTTGTACATTTCCTTTTTGCTACTCGGTTCTTTTGTTGAGAGAATCGTAAACAAATTAAATTGTAAAAATTCCGCTCTCTTTTAGAAGCAGTTTAATTTTAAAGGAAGAGCTTTTAATTTATCTCTTTTGTTGACTGTTTCGTGACACGATTGCTTACTGCCTTTAAGAGATAATTAAATTTTTTTCTGCATGTTGTAACTATTTAATTTAAAATCGATCTTTATTTTTTGTACTCGAAAATTAACGCAGTCAGATAGAGCAAATGCAATTGTAGTTCAGTTAGCTTTGAAGTGAATCACTACAAAGCAAACCGGAGATCCGTTAAAGTTTTTGTTGAAGCTCCTCAACATTACCACTGAAGAAACAGCTACCTTTGGTTGTTGCTTTGTTCGTTTATTTGTTATACTCGATATTCTTGGTGCATCTGTCATGTAAGCTCACGCATTTCGAATGCTATTCACAAACTCATACGTGACGTTCGTTGTTTGACACGGTACGTTTGTTACAGGAGGTTTCAGATGTCTGTATAGGCACCAGTGTTGGAACCATCACCGAACCGGATTGTTTGGGACCCTGCGAACCTGGTACGAGTGTCACGCTTGAAGGAATCGTGTGGCACGAGACTGAAGGAGGTGAGTCTTTTTCTGAGCTTAATCGTTTTAGATCCCCTATTTGATTATAGAGATAAGATAAACAGGAGACATTACCGAGCTGCTGATGCTCAACAGATTTATGGGGCGGTGAAGTTTTATTGTTTTCGTTTACATGGGAGTGCGTTGAGCTTCTATCGTGTTTACATTGGTTTTGCTACGTTGTTGAAACTATAAATTAGTGAATCAACCTTATCTGATTACCTAGTTGAAAGGTTCGAAATATTCCATTTATAAATAGCTCGATTTGTTTTGATTCACAAAAAATTTGCTAAATTTATAAAGATTAATAATAAATGATGCTACAAAAAACTTCATTGTTTTCAATCGAATCGCTTTCATTAACAAAACTGTGGTTGAAAATTTTTTTCCATGTTTTGTTCATTTTTCTCCAAAGCTTCAAACATCTTGATTTCTAAAGCTTTTTTAACATACATTTTATGTAAATTTTTATCAGCGTTACGTTGTTTCAAATTCTTGATGGACAGAAAATTGAATGCAGAAGAATTTTCCATTTAGAAGTCATTTTTTAATGAACACTTAGAAAGGTGAATCTCGTCCCTTGTTAAATTATATTTATAAATATTTAATTTTCCAGAATTCACACTAATTAAGTTAACAGTGCAACTGTGTCATTAATTAGCATTCATTTGATATTCTTAATTGTTGAATAAATATATTCAGATAAATGCAATATTTACGAGACTTGTGCAAATTTGAATTATAAACATGCATTGAATTAAATTATTTACATTTTACATTTTTTTTAAAGGCGTTTTGGTTGTCAACGTGACTTGGAGAGGAAAAACCTATGTAGGAACCTTGCTGGACTGTACGCGGCACGATTGGGCGCCCCCTAGGTGAGAATTAGTCGCTTACACTAAACCCGATCAATTTTCGTTCAATTTTGAAAATATGTTAATTATTGATACCAAAATAGTTTTAGTACTTGAATGTTATTTATTATCAATATATTTTTTACGTTTGATGTATATTTTTATGTATTTTAACGTTAAATACAAACGTTGTTGTTTTGAAGATTGGTTTTTTATTTTGTTTTGTTATCCAAAGTTGTTGGAAAATTGCATTTATTAAAGTCTTATTAGTTTCATCTATTGAATATATTATTGTTTCTGTCGCAGATTCTGTGATTCTCCCACAAGTGACCTGGACAATCGTACTCCAAAAGGACGAGGTAAGAGAGGACGTTCAGCTGGCGCTGCAACACCAAGCACTGATCAAAGCAACTTCACAGAGACCCGATCCTCCGTGCACAGTAAGTTGCGGAATGGTGGTGTGAAAGGTCGACGAGGGGCGGCAAATGGTTCAGGTCCTTCGACCGCCCCCTCGTCTCCCACTCCTTTTGTGCCTCCGCGTCCCGAGACCAGCAGCAAGCGGAAAAGTCGTGCCGGGGAGGATGAGTCGCCATCGCCGAATGTTCAGGGCAAGAAGAGCAAAATCGTTGTGCCTCCGCCCACGCCCCCCGTCCCGACCACCCCTACTCCCTGTAGCAGTCCGCCACCATCGCCCGTGTTATTGGAATGTCCCGAGCCTAATTGCTCTAAGAAGTACAAACATATCAACGGACTGAAGTACCATCAATCGCATGCTCATGGTTCGGTAGACGATGATGACACCAAGGATGTCACTTCTATGTCAGAGAATGATGAGTCTAATATCGAGGCCCCAAGTCCGGCAACGCCAGTTAAGTCGCCTGATAAGAGTCAAGATAGTCCTTTAACTCCACAGAAAAAAGAGACGGAATTACCGCTCATCTTGAGAGGGGCTGGGTTGTTGGAAGTACCTAGTCAGCCAGCGACGCCGAGAAGTACTCCACCGTCGCCGGCAACTCCACAAAGTGACCTGGGAAATGGGGCCGGATCTCCAACCGTGCCTCTGGTCGATACAAAGAACGTTGTCAAGCCGGGAGTGCTGCGATACACTCCTACGGAAGAGTATCCTGTTGGAGTTTTTGCTGCCAATAAACAGCAAGTTACAGGTAAGCTGCTTTTTAAAAATCTCGATGATTTTCATTCTGTGCTGTCACTTTCTATATAATTTATTTCTTATCGCTTGAGTTTATTTCGTGATTACTTGTTCTCAAGAGTCTTTCGTGTATATTGCTACTTCAATGATGTGGATATCATCTTCCGTAAATTTCGAGCAACTACTCTCATTAAAACATGTTAACTACAATAAAACTCGTTGAGGACAAAGAACAGCTTTCGAGAAGCTTGAGATTTTAACAGAATCCAAACTTAACTTTTACGTTTGCATTTTATTTTGTCGTATTTCGACTAATCTTCTTAATGTTCTTGTACGAAAGACATTCGTATGGTATTACTATGCAGTCATTAAGCAATTAATTTGTGCTTTTGAATGTTGAAAATTGTTTTGTGTATTTTTTAATGCTTTTGTGATTCCAGGAACTCCATTGTCAAATTCAGGCCCTCTGCCAACAGTTCGAAACGTTTCTGTATCATTACCTTCCGATCAGCCAAGTTCTCAGACTGAAACAAATGCTCAACCACAGTCTTTCACAAATCAGTTGCAATCTCAGGTGAACATGTCATCTCAGCAGTTTACCCAACCTCCCTCTCTAATAATTCCACCACAAAATCTGCAAAGCAATTCTCAAATATCCTCACAAATGTCTCCTCATGCTCCACAATCTCCTAGCCAACAATCAGCAAAAATTACCCAATTCAAAGTAAAACCCACTGCCGCTTTAATGCCCGAAGATAAAACTAAGCAACAGCAGTCACAGCAGCAACAACAACAACCACAACAAAATGGAAATTCCAACAGTAAACCTCAGAATTTCAAAAAGAAGAATAGGAAATCGCCAGCTGGAAGTCCCAATCCGCCACAAACTGAGCAACCTGTTTTCGGTGTTGAACAAACTGCCAGGGACGAAGTGCAAAGTCCTGCCTATTCAGATATTTCTGACGATGGAGCTCCTGTATTGGAGACCGATATGGGGGACAAAAGTAAAAATGCCGACAAGAAGACTGAATCAGGGCAATCTATGCCTCACATGCCTCAATATGGTATGTATCCTTTCTATGGACAACCTCAATATTTGGTTCCTTCGGTGCAACAACAACCACAAGATGGCAAGAAAGAAGCTGACAAAACTTCCGAAAAGCCGGTAGATAAAGATGGTAAGAAAGAAGGCTCTGAATATCCACAAAAAATTTTACCTCAGCAACATTATTACCCATATGGTTATATGCCAGGGTACCCCTACAATATGGATCCGAATTTTGGTGGAGTACCTATGGTCCAAGAAGAAAAAATTAAAGAGGAAAGGATAAAAGAGAGTCCTAGTCCAATTATTGATCAACCGATTAAACCACCAGCACCAATTCCGAATCCCATTCAAGTACCCACTCCCGGCAAGGTGAAAACTGAACCACCAATGAAGGAGAAACATCAAAATGAGAATCATCAAATTTTAAAAGAAAGCATCGAAATAAAAAATCAAATGAATCCATATATGTATTCACGACAACAGCAACAACAAGCTCATCACAATCAAAGAGACGAAGACGTCCGACGATTTTACGTTTACGATCAAAGACGCAAAGAGCAACAGTCGATGGAGCACAAAAGCACGACTCCTAACAAAGCTCCACCTCCGCCTAGTCCCAACATGAAACACAAAGATTCAAAACCCGACGAAAAAAAGGACAAAGACGTGAAACAGGAAGGCGTTAAACCTACCATGGAAACACAAGGTCCCCCTCCGCCTCCGACATCGCAATACGCTTACATTCATCCAAGTTATATGCAATCGGCCCATTATGGTGCTCTCCCTTTCGATCCCAATCATCCCATGTATAGAGGTATTATGGTTCCCGGTCCCTACAGCGGGAATCCATATCTCCACGCCCAAATCCCAAGATATCACGCCCCTGAAGACTTATCCAGGGCTCCTCCACCACCCAAAGCACTTGATATGCTTCAGCATCACGCTCAATACTATTCCTCTCACAAAATACACGAATTGCAAGAGAGAGCGATTAAGTCGCCTACGCCAAAAACTTCAGTGGCTAGTTCAAGTCCATCAACAAATAGCGGACAATCGACGATGGCGTCACAGCCTCAGATGACCCAACCACCGACGTCACAGCCGACGAATACGACGCCTTCGGGCGGCAAACAAACGCCTGGCGATGGAAAAGACTCTAGATCGCCACCGCCGCAGAGGCACGTGCATACGCATCACCATACGCACGTAGGCCTTGGATATCCTATGTATCCTCCCCCTTACGGAGGTAACTATCAAATTAATTGACTCAAAACAGAAATCTGTGATTATTATTTTTCACTTTCGTTTTACCTAGTCGTTTCTAAAGACTTTTGCTTGATTAATTATATTGTCATTGACAATGGGTACGCAAGAGAGTAACTAAATTCCTTCCCTCCCCTCAGTTATGTAAATGAACACATTTTGATTGTCGTATTAAACTCCAATACTTCAGAAATTGATTTGTTTTAATAGATGGTGTGTGATTTTGATAAAATAATTTACAGATTTCTGTGAATGATTTGTATTTGTAATAGAGCGCAATTAATGTCGTTGCTCTTTCAGCCGCAGTGTTAGCAAGCCAGCAAGCAGCAGCAGTGACAGTAATTAACCCTTATCCGACCAAGTGAGTGCCAGAACTTGAACCGTGTCGTAGTGACTAAAGCATTCCATAGTTGTGTTGTTATCTAGCGTGCACTGCTGATGTAACCTATTGACTTTATTTCTAGACCCACAGCTGTTTTGCAATGCAAACGTATTGTACATTATTATTTTATTCATTGTAAATAGTATAAAGGCATTACCAAAATGTCTTTTAAAGTCATAATTAGTTGATACTTTGTAGTAGACTGATATTTGACCTATTAGAAAAGTACTGTGTATTTTTTAATGTAAAACTGTCTTCTTTATTATTATATAAATTTAATAAGATTAGAAATAACTTTTCATTTTTTATTATTATATTATTTGTTCCATTCCAGTTTTATTGGAATATTTGTATAATTAAACATTGTCTTTTTTTACTTAAACATTGGAGTCTGTACATCTTGTAATATTCTGTAAATAAGCCATGACAAAATAAATTGTATAGTTTATTACGATTTACGAAAAAATAACAAACATTGTACAAGCTATCTTTTTTCTTTGTTTAAAATCACAACTTATCACGAATTTATTATCAATATCAATTCACTATGTTGTATAATTGAATATGTGCAAGAAAAAATTTAGGTCTGTGATGAGTTCAAAATGCAAAATTCTCGCACAAGTCTTCATAAATATTTTCTTTCACTGGTTTAATTATAAATTCGAATTTGGGTGATTTCAATTTTTTTTTCTCTTTTATTAATATATTTGTAATTATCTATTTGTGATGCTGTGATTGTTGTGCAAATTATTTGTTTTTTTTTAACATTTGAGAAGATTACCTATTGTACAGACTACGAGGGGCTTTAATGTAAAGTTGCTTAATAAAATGAATAAACTAAAAACTTTTTGTTATTACTTATCTATTTTTTTGATAAATGTACAAAACTGTTACATCTGTTGTCAAAAAAATAAATGTCTTTCATAATCGATTTCAAATTTTTTGGGCTAGGATACCCAACTTCCCCAATAATTCTGTTACATTTAACTTTAAGGCGTGAACACTGTAAAAACACATATGTAAATAACTAAGTAGATGAAAAAACATAATCTATCTAGAATTTTCGCAAAGATCAACCACTCTTTGTTTCTTGAATTACTTGAAGGGCTATTTACAATAGCGGTAGCATCTTCATCGCCTTGCTCATTATTGAAACCCTAAATAATTTTAATTTATTATAGTAAGAGGAACAACATAACTTTCAAATCTTCAGCTCATTCTTACAATGAGCTGTTCAAGCTTTATTGTTACTAACCCTAACTGCAAAGTGCTTATGACTCTGTTCGCTAAGAAGTTGTAACAGAAAAGCAAAATATTCACATGAAAAATGATTTTCATTGAAGATCTCATCTTTGCTGAAAGTTGTCTGAAATTGCTAATAGACAAGAAATTTTTATTATATCTGAGTACAAATCATCTGAAGATAATCTTTACTGTTGCAATAAAAAAAATCATGAGTGATAAAACAAGCGATTATTGCTTTAATTGATATCAATGCTGATAAATAAATCAATTTTGTTTTCTGTAGAAATCACCCGTTTAAAATGAAATGATATTCGTTTCGGATTTTTTTATCACTTCTTGGCTTGCAGGGTGGTAAACAATTTGCAATTAGTAAGATGATGATTTAAAAGTCAAATTGCTCATTTAATGCTATAGTTATATATTTCAAAAAGTAAATGCTTACTTTGAACGGTGTGTTATTTAAAAAAACAATTTGTCCTGGTCTAAACGCTACTAAAACAGCTACTACTTTGGACATCCATTCCGGTGCTGGTTTTCCATCGTCAACTAGACTCTTCAAAATTAAACTTAATATTATAGTGAAAGAAACTAGTATTAATGAATCTCTTGCAAATAGTACTGAAAATAACTATAAATATAAAGTTTATTCAAATAAAAATTCATTACTCAACACTGGAATTTTGTCTCCATTTAAAGGAACCATGAAAGAAAGATACTCCAAGTACATAAAAGCACAAAGTAGATTAATATAACATAAATAAAGACGTTGAGGATTATTTGGAGCAATCCATAAAGATGTTAAAGTAATAATAACTAAAGCTGAAAGAAAGAAACTGATTGGTTTTAAAATAGAATGAAAATATTACCCAAAGCTGGCATGACTGTACTAGCAGCATGAGCTCCAGCTCGTCTTTTAATTTCAAAACTAAAAAACACAGAAGGATATGTGTTATTGGGACAGCATTTATAAACGCCTGGGTGTCTGAAAGCATTAGTATCAATTAATTTCCATTCGCCATTAGGTACAACGTCTAATGTGTTTATTGCAACAGTTGGAATTTGAATATAGATTTCTTCTCCACTGTGAACCCATGATCCAAATCTTACAGAGCAGTTGTGCGTATCAAAAGGATATAAAGATAAGTCAGATGTGCATATGCTGGATACACTTATAGATGGTACGCAAATTATTTGACCATCGTGTGATACCTCGCAAGTGGTGGCTTCGACGGCTGATTGATCTCCTCCTTGGGTTCTCCTGAAGAGGTGTAAAAGTCATTTTTATTTTTATGGAGTTGTTGGAATATCTACCTATTGTAAACAGAAATGTCGGGTATCCATATGTCTGCATCAGATAAGTGGATCCGTTCAATGGAGTCGTATTCCTCTGGTTCCCAAACTAGATGTTCGTCATGCCATCGCTAAAAGTAGCGTCTTTTTTAGAGGATAAAATAAATGAGACAATCTAGTGTATAAAAAATGGGCATGATCTCTGATTTTCAATAAAACTAAATGACAACAAATTATCTTGAAAGGTGTGTAAATTGTTTTTTTTTTCAAACAATATTCTTAATCCTTTCATGAAAAATTGTGGAAGAATAGTTAGTTTTCTAAAGAATACATTACTTTCAATTTGAGAAAATGAAAAGTTTTTCTTTTATCTACTTTCTTTTATTTACATAACCATTGTGAAAATTTCAACAATAATTACTGAATATATTAACATCCCTAAAGAACAAGTATATGAAAAAGCACAGATTTGACTACTTCACGGTAATAGTCATTCATTATTCAATTTTCTAATTGTTCAATGTTTTCAAAAAACTATATATCCAAAGTATCATGACTTGGTTGTATCATAATCTTTCGCTTGCGAGAGTTTGATTTTGATTTTTTGTTTTTAAGGAAGCAATTCTTAGCGATTAGTTTTTCGAATCTGTTAAATTATTATAATCATCTCTGTCTCCGCTTACTCTAAAATTGAATCAGACTTCAGTCATAGATATAAAAGACAGAAAGAATAAATTAAAGATTTTAACATTTCTGCAACCAAAGTTATGAATATTTGGTTGTTGATCATCTGCATTTTAATTGAAATGGAAAATGAAAAATAATAATTTATTTTTGTAGTGTTTTTTTTTTATTTAAATACAAGACTGTCTAAACGACCCCTAAAAATGATTTTGCTTCTTCAGTTTAAGTCGGGCTCTTGTAGATTGTTTTTCTATCAAATTAATGAATTTCGCAGTTTTTTCTTTATTAATAGACTGTAGTTTATGACAAAAAAACTAGATGTAACTGTATGTTATCAGTTTTTTGTCTTAATTAGTCGTGTGTTGAATTTAGCGCTGGAATGTTAGTGTTTAAGTGTTAAGTGTAATGTTAGTAACTCCAGAATGACAGAAAGCCAGGATTTATCCTCGCTTAAGATTACTTTGAATAAGAATGGACTTGCAGGCAAAAGTAGGAGCCATCAAGGTAGGATTTTTTCTTTGAGTAATAGTTAAATAGTATACCAACACAAGGCACCCCTAGATGCCCATTTTATTGAAAACCTTAGAGAAGTAGAAAATTGATTGTTAAGTATAGTAAAAAATGTCAAATTTTTGGATAAAGTGTTTCAGATAAAGTCGCACTGAAATTTATACTTGTGATGTCACAATCAATTTTCAAATTTCAATAAATTAATATAACGTTTTTGGTACGGAAAGAATTGTTATTCGAATTATATTCGTTAAACGACACAAAAAAGAAGTAATCCATTTCTGTTCTGCATTTGGCTTATCAATATCATTTTGTAACAACACCATAAACATTCGCCATTAATGAGTGTCGTGGGATTTTCCAAGAAATTCTAAAATAAGTTTCAGCCATTTTTTATGAAGTCAAATTAGACATGAAATAGCAAACAACCTGTAATCAAAATTTTGAATTCAAGGTAATCTAATACATTATTTCTAAATACCCTGAATCACAAGTTTCGTCAAGTTGAAAATCAAATGTTGGAATAACTTCTGCAACTCTAAATTTATCGAAAAAAGTGGAATAATTCAAAAGCTGAATACTTTTTAGATACTGAATGATAAAACTAACATTTCACGTAGAATTCAAAAATATAATAAAATATAGATGTTCTTTATTTATTTATTTATTTTTAATTTAATTTTCCGTACTCGATTGCATCCTTATATATAAATATATATATATTAATTAATGGGACCTGATCATGCCATATCCTGCATAATGTGTATTATATTATATATGTTATTATAATTTTTAATAAGCGATGGCCATGGAGTACAAAAATCTAAGAACGTAGGGCCTAAGTTGATTCACATAAAAAATATCAATAATGTCACTATCATAAGTCAATTTACAATACAAAATTTTCTCATTCAATTCCAAAACATCTTTGAATAGAGACATAATGATGACATTTATCAATCTAGACGCTATGCTTTTTAAATTTTTGTATTCCAATAATAAACATACGAAATTTTCTCGAAAGGACTCATTATTAAGTAATTGCAAATTATTTTTTTGATTAAAAACCTAAAATACTACAAAAAAGCTGTTCTTAGAATAATAATTTTTTTTTTTCAAGTAGGTTTACCATTATTAGTATACCTCCATTACATATGAAAAAATATCCATTAACTACTTACCATCCCCATCCAACTATCAATCGTGAAACTATTATCGTGCATATCCTGTAACACATTTTTTCATATTAGCCACGTACTTTTTCTTTGTTTTTTTCTCATAAGACTTACATATTGGTAGTATTTAAGAATTAACTGTATTGTTACAGTGACTGCATCTTTGTGGTTCCGTACAGGTCTTGTGTATTTATCATAATCACACAATAAATGTTTTCTCAGTCTAATTGCAGCAATTTCGGATTTATCAGAAGTACAATCATCATCGCTTTTCCCTAGCAAGTTAAGCATTTTTTTTTATATAAAAATGAAAAAAGAAACTTACCCAAAGATAGAATTGTTAAAATAAAAAAGCTTTGAATAAACATCATAAATGAGTGGATACAAATGACTGAACTAAAAAAATTGGGAATGAATATGTGATACTTTTTAGACGCCCATTTTCGAGTAGATAAAAGTATTTGATCTGATATTTTCGGACGTATTATAAACAAGTGATTTAGATTATTTAACTACAAAATAACTGCTGCTTCCAAAACCTTCATATTTTATGCAGAAAAAATTTCCACTTTTGAAAATAAATATGAAAAAATCTCAATATTTAAGTTTAGTTGTTTATTTGTCTAAATCTACAATAAATATTTAATAAGTTATGCCAGTCTAATACATCTTGTTTTACGTAAGTCACCATAATTTCTTAAAAATAACAATACAAAAATACTTTAATATAATAAAATACTGTACAAAAGATACAACAAGTACATAAAGAATCAATTAACAAAACAATACAAATTATTTTACATTTTAAACAGAATATAATCCATTTAAGTACTTGAATTATAATTTAAACAATACAAAAAAGTAACTAGAAGATGTGTTTTCAGACAATCAAATTTTTGGTATCAATAATGAATAGTAGAACCTATTTTTAAAAAATGCAAGATTTGTTCTTATAGTAGAAAACTGAGTGTATGTAGTTGCTGCTCTATCAGATAAATAATCTGAGGGGAGGAAGTCATCATATCCAGTTATGATAAGCTGTACTCTAATTTAGGTTCTGTTGTGTGGTGATTCAACATTTATTCTGTATAACCTTACTCACATAAAAATAATAACGGTGTGTTGTAATTTAGCATAAAATTTTTGCTGCTGAAAACGCAATAAAGCTCAAACGTATTTAGTTATATTCGAGATAAATTTCATGAGATGACATTTTTGGGTTAAGAGTCACGTTATGCATTCCTGTGCATCCATGGAAACTTTATGATAATTTTTTGTGCAAGCATGCAAAACTTGAATTGTTGACAATTTACTTAATTCCCCATTTATTTATCTGAACACGTTTTCTGTATAAAGATCACGTCGGTAAAGTTAATGTTATTTGTTGTCTGAGAACCAGCTGTAAAAGGTTTTAAATGCAAATCAAACGGTTATTATTTCAATATAGTACAATAAATTAAACTTAATTTGTTTACATTTAAAAACCGGCGCTATCCAACAAATCTGTTAGTTCCGACTAGAATTTGTCAACAAAATACGATGATTTTTTTTTCATATAACATACCATACAACAACATTTAATAAACGACGTTTGTTGCATCTACTTTACTAAAAACTTCAATACTGGTTATTACTGTGAAGTATTACATAGATAAGGGCTGAAGTCGAAGCAGCTATTGCCACGCTTCATACCCAACAACACTCGCTAACTTTACCTTAACAGTATTTTAAATTATAAATTAGAACAGTTTGATTACTGATCAGTATTACAACTAGCTCACTTGAATACTACAACACGAAATAACCTCTCGGATTAATCTACCTTGGAATTATTTAAATCGCTACTTTTAACTAGAATTTATTTGTATTGTGTAATGCAATGGAATTCCTTATCGTTATAGTCCATATCGCTGCTACTCTTTGGTTTTAGTTTTCTCTAAATCTAAATCGTCATTGAAGATCAAACGGTATTCATCGTCTGCAAAAAAATACTCATCATATGAACAGCAATTAACTTTCAAAATTTAATCCTTACGCATTTTCCTGGATGTTTCGTATTGATAATATAGCCTTTAGCGCAAGAATCCGACACCATTTCACACCATGAGTGGTACGTGTTGTTGTTAGTACCGCATATGGGTCCGTGCATGTGGCGAGGACGGCAGGTGGACGTACAGCTAACACATCGGGGCATTTTCGTTGTAAAGTCTATCAAACAGGATTGTCTGTCTTGGCAACGGACTGTCTCGCACGTTGCGCCTTCTGCAAAACATTCTACATTCAACTATACACCCTCGTTTTTTATTTTGAAATTCTAAGAACCAATATTTGTTAGAGAAGAGAATATATTCAAATACTGCAAAGAAGCAAATATATTCTTATATTCACCTCGACAAGGTCCTTTGTAAGCGATAGGGATCGCTTTGCCTTCCCTACAGGTCTTCTGGCGCAGATGGCAAGCGCTAGGATAAGTTTGTCCATCTGCCCCGCACACACGTCGTTTCGGCGTATCTGAACATTCCTTCAAGCAATTGACACAGTGCGGACTCAAGTTTTGGTCAACAAGGCATTGCATTCCATATGGACATTTGATTTTATCACAGGAATCTGAAGTTGAAAACATCAATTTAAATGAAAATTAATAAAAATCGAATATACAACTCACTTTGACAAGTACCGCTGTAGGCAATGGACAAATTGAACTTTCGTCGACATGCTCTTTTCCGCAGCCTACAAATATTCCGGTAACTACGACCATCTGTACCACAGATCGGTCCTCGTTTCGACCGGATTTTACTTTCTTTGCATTTTGATGAACAAACACATTTCGGACGACCGTTTTTCATTTTGCAAGTTTTGTCAATGTCACAAACCTTATCTTTGCAGGAAACTGCATTGGTATCAATTAATTATTATTATTATTATTATTTATTAAACAGAACTTACCATGACATGGGGTACAGTGAACGCCATCACCCAACACTCGCAAAAAAAACAAAGTACTAGATTCTAGCACATCAGGAGTCCATGCAGTATCTCGAAGACGATTTGAACAACAAACTTCTTTGCTGGTTCTGTCATACAGCATTTGCTTACAACGGCCGTTAGATTCCATTGTTAGCCAGCAAGTTCCAGCTGCAAACATAATAAAATTTATATTATTTCAAAATTAATTTTCTTAGCAAGGTTGTGTCAAAGTTATCATTCCATAAATAAAATTCTTGCTATTGTTTTTGAAAACATACACTTAAGAAGTGTTAATAAAAAATTACGCTATTAATTTTAAAAATTTAACTTTTATGGCGTGCGTAAATGACCACATTATGTTTATTATAAAAAACTAATTTACATTTATAAACTAGGAAATTATAAGAAACTGGCTTTTGTTGCCTTACATACATTAAATTTTATGTGAAAATTCATACTAGAAGCTTTAAGAGATTTTTATTCAATAGCGCTTTTTATATCTCTCCCTATTGCTTCCTGCTCACCATTTGAATGAGTTTAGTGCTTCTCTAACAGATGGCTGTCCTATCTACTTTGAATATATGTTTGTTAAACAGCAAATCAAATCAATTAAGAATTATAAGTGTTTTTTTCTCATTATAAAAGTTTCAGAAATCTCAGTGATAAGAAAGAATTTGCTTAATAAAAAATCTATAATTACTGATTACTAATTCATTAGATAGTAACTTCTGGAACAGATCTGAAGGCAAGCATTTAAAGTAATTACCAATAATTTGTAAGAAAAGTAATATTTTAAAACCACCCCTGTCTAGACTTTAGAAAAAATCACTTTACTTCAACGCAATAATAGTTTTAAAGTAATCAATCATTTTTTTATGTCTTTATGCTTTACGTTACATTAAAGTAATGAACTTTTTTAAGAGTTAATAGAGAACTACGAAAAGTTCGTTCAAGACATGAAATCAGAATTTAGTAAAAATACGCAATTTATGAAGAGTTTTATGAACTAAAAGCAGAAGATTTTTGATTATAAACATTTTATAATATTTTTTTATAACCATTTACAATAATATTTCCCATTCCAAAAAATAATAAAACCTCATTTAAATCTACATCAGAAATATTTTCAAGAGTTTGTCGACCCACGAAAATGTACTTGAATTTTTATGATCGACGAAAGACGATTTTGATGAACCGTAAAAGCATATATACCTGCGACTTCAGTAAACACCACTTGTCTTTTTTGCATTTCTTGTGTTCAGCGTCCATCATGCATAACAATTAAAAAAACTGACGACAAATATAAACGTGGTATCTGTCAAATATGCGTAGAGACTTCAACGGGAAGTGAAGACACAAACCTCTTAAGAAACAATTAAAATGTTAAACGCCAATGATATAATCAACAATTTTCACTGAATATTTTTTTAATAAAAAAATTCAATCTGTCTATCTGTCTGAGTGCATTTCCCATCAAAAAAGCACGAAAGGAACGGACGATTCCACTCAGAACAATGAGTTTAATTATGGCGGAAGCAAATACCTGTGCTTAGATGGTCTTTATCAATGCATTGCATCAGCAGTAATTCCTATCTATTCAACATTTGTACGAGATTTATTTATTTGAAACAAACCACCTGCTCTATTATTATAGTATAGTCTGTATCGCTTAATTCTACCTTAGTTTACAACGACGGCGCAATGTTGCTCTCGAGTGCAACAGGTGTGATAGATAATATGCACGTTGCAAATTTGCAATTAAAATTAACTGCAGAACACAATTACAATTGTCTATCATGCAAATCAATTGCCGTTAACGATGAATGCTTTTATCCTAGAGAGAAATGTTGAAATCTATACAATTCATTCAGTTCTTAATGCTTTTATATAAAGTAGTGTTTATACTATTTGTTTCAAAAAAGTAAAATTTGCATTTTATTAATTAAACTTTTTTTGCTTACAATGTCTTAAAGTAGGTAGCGTTTCTGTTCCAAAGATTTATTCTAGCTCAAGGTATAACAAATTTTATCAAGCGAATCGGGACAAGGAAGCTTGTATTAATAAAGGTTAGAGTCACGTAATGCAGCAATAACGGCGTGTTTAGTGGTATGTATAGTGTAGTAAACGTCTTAAACTCCGATTTAAATGTATACCTTTACTATAAATTGTATAACAGAAAACGACGTTAATGATCTAAATAGCATTGGCAATTGTTGGAAGAGCTTTTTGAAGAAAGTAAACTGTTTACAAATAATCTTTCAGTTGATAGATTTCTAAATTAACTCAATGTTTAAATTCGCACCTCTTGACTTTCGTTAAAGCCGATTTTGTGTTTTTTAATACACTATTCTTTTATTTGCAAAGTCGAAATCTTTTCAGCAGGTAAATTCATTTCCAGCACTTTGCCTTGTTTACTCAACTAATACAAATCCTCTTGCATAATAAGTTTTTTTTTCAAATGACATTAAAACTGCGTTATTTCTACTGAGAAAAACTGCAGGTGTGCACTTCAAGGTCGTGTTACACGATCACGGTCATCCTTTCTACCTATTATGCAGCAAATGCACAAATTCTTATGCTAAATTTATTTAACAAAAACAATCTGTATAAAAGATTTTGTAAGCTTAAAACAAATGAGGTAATACAAAATTGAACTAAGTCGATAATATTAAAGTTTAAACTACTAATTCTATAAAAATAGATATTTTTAAGTGTGTTAATTTGTAATAATTTCTATACAAAACTAATTCATTTCATTCAGTCACGTGTCACAATATAGATATTGTTAATGGAATAATTTTAATCCTTAATTCTAGTTAATTTTTTTTGTAATTTATGTAGTTATCCTCTTGTTACTTTATTACATAGTAGTTGTGTAGCGTAAAAAATTATGGGTTTAACACTGAAGACAGAAAAATGGAAAATTTTATTTTTTTGTTTACATCAATTAAAGAACAAAATAATTAACCTAATTTTTTATGTATTTGACAATGCACAATTTAAGTCCAATTAATTTCAACTCTTTTTGTATGGAAAATTATAAATTCAAACTGTTACGATTTCTCAGTAAGTAGGTATCATAAATTCGTAAACAATGCACAATTGCAAGTGCATAAACCATATTCAACTCACTATCAATTTCTAAGAATCAGCAAAATATCTTGCCTTTTATCTGATCAAGATTTTTCCTAAAACGAACAGAAAATACTTTTCTTTCCAGTGCGGTTATAGACTTTACACTTTTTATTTGTAAGTAAGCAATAAAATTTTGTCTGACTCAAAAAGTTTGTTTTAGCCCATGAAAAAAAAAAAAAAGAAATTTTTATGTTTGTGTCTACCTGAAAAACATCAGTCTTTGGTTGTTTTAATGACACTAAATTAACATTTACTGCCACAGTATTTCAGATGTTTTATTTTTGAAGCAGTTTAATTGTCCAAATTTTATTTTAGTTGTTACACACGTATGTTGCTTGAATTTTT
Source organism: Latheticus oryzae (assembly GCA_030157265.1). Lineage (NCBI taxonomy): Eukaryota > Metazoa > Arthropoda > Insecta > Coleoptera > Tenebrionidae > Latheticus > Latheticus oryzae. Next base: position 8,811,921 of record CM058049.1, read on the forward strand.
CGTAAATTTGTCGAGAGTGGAATGAAGCAGATATAAATACCTGAACTTTTTAAATACACTTTAATTTGAAGCAAATTCAGTTCACTTAGTAATGCTGGATTTCGTAACCAGTGGAGGGATAAATTACAGAAAAATCATGAAGTTAATTAAAATTCCTGTCATGCTAGTAACAAATAGATTACAATTTGTGGCTGGAAGTCAGCTACAAAAACCATAAACAACTTTTTAAAGCATTTTTTTCTGCAATAATTAAAGAAAACTATACGCAGAGTTAAAACAATTTTTTCAAGGTGTTAAATATTTAAATAAATATAATATTTTGTTTATTGAAATTACAACAACAAACAGTAAATTATTTGTTTGCGACCTTGCAAATTTTTGATGTTGAACAAATTCTTGCATTTTAAAAGAGCAAAGTCAATCACCAATTAATTACTCCACTTTTTCTACGCATTTCTATTTTTGAAGCACATATTCAGATATGAGCTCAAAATAGAGGCTGGTTGAGAATAACATCAAAGAATTTTGATGAAGTTGAGTTTTTGATCGCTCGCTAAAATAGTAATAAAGTTATTTTAATGACTGATATTATTTTATAAAACTAAAGTGCGATTGTGAATTTTGTGGCATAGGAAAAGCGGATAATAAACTAAAGGATGTGTGTTTTTCTTAAATGAAAGGAAATCATGCGTTAACTCGTTAGGTGCATATACATATAAAACTTTAATGTCTGACCGACATACATCCTGTTGTTCCTGAGTGTCATGGCGTACGTGTTTACCTGCCAATAAAATCTGTATATTAATAATGGTCCTACCTGCTATGGGGACGAAAACAAACATTCTAGTAGAATAAACAGACTGAATTGGTCCATAACCGATACGTTTTCTGACACAAAACCGTGCTTTATTTTATTATAATTAAGCGATATCGTCGATGTGTCTATCACTCAACACGAGCATTTATTTGCATAAGTATGTGAATGGATGGAAATAGGTTTAAATAGTGCGGTCTTGTTGAGGAAAAACGACTATGAGGACACATAAATATTTAAGACCAATGATATTAAAATATTTCATTTACATAAAATTAACGCTATAAATAGCGATAAATTTGGTAATCTAAGTTATAAAAATTTAATGTTATTTTTTTTATTTTAGTATCAATCTATGAGAACGTTAAATTAAACAAATTTGAAAATGAAACAGAAAGTAATTATTAAAATGAGACAAATCTTTAGATTTGCGAATTTTTATGACTCTTAGTTATAGGTTAGCGAAAATTTTATTTAGTTATAAACGCTTTAATACATATATGCGGTTAATAAATTAATAAATAATTAATTATAATGTATAGCTAGATTAGAAAATGCGTTACGTCATCGTCTGGGATCCTAATACTATTAGTCATTCTGATGCACACACACACACATACACACCATTAATTTGTCGGCGTGCCATTCTTTACATGTTAAAAGGTACAATTTAACCACAGAATGAACCAGCAGAAAAAATCAACATCATCCTCTAGTTCAGGAAATGATTTATGGTTTTACTTACATAAATTTGTCCTTCACGATTTTAATATGTTGCCGTATATAATTTATTCTTTTCTGTCTAGACTCCTTAATTGAAATGAACGCTGCGATTTCATGGCTCAGTAAGTGGCCATTACGGCCCTGGCGCATCACGAAAACACATATTTGTCATCGTGACACGTGACTATCAGCCCATCTCAAAAACACGCCATAAATGAGCAAAATTGGCTTTTTTCTTATTTTTCTCTCAATCTAAGATCTACAGGGTGACTATAATGCTGTAAGTAGACGTTATTATTCTATACCAAAAAATTTCAGGATGAACATTGAAAAATTACTAAGAAGTTTAATGCCTTTCTATTTTTTTATTGAAATTGACTTACTATATTTGCTTAGATAAGTATTTAAATAGATCTAACTTTAGAAATGCTAATAAACTCTCATATTCATTGCATCCTATAAAACGTTTAAGTAAAAGCTGCGCAATGGTGCATAGTATAGGTCGTAAATGTCAACTCTCAAAAATCAAGCATTTTATTTCAAAAGCACTAAATTATAAAATTTCTGTTTATAGTTTCAATAGCTCAATTACTTAACCTTCAATTCTTTTTTTTTTTTTTCTAATGAAATAAATAGAAAGAAATTGATAAATATATTCAAAGAAGAATTCGAAAACTTCTTATGTAAATAAAATTTTGTATAAAAATTATAATTGGTTATTGCTCAATATGAATAATTTATAAAATCTATTAATAAAACAACAATAAATGTTCGGGAAAAGTATTAGAATTATTATCTGAATTTCTGTAAAATTGACATTTCACCTCCAATTAAATGCGAATCACAGGTCATGTCTCAGATTTCTTCAAAATTTCAGACTTGATAGTTAATCCAAAATAACTGAAAAACCCCAAATTTGAACCTGTTTTATTCATTTTGTGAATTTTACAAAGTAAACTCTTGAAAAAGTAACTTGTTTTTCAATTATTTCAAAACTGAGATGAGTTGAAATTTTGATAAAATCCATAGATAGGTAGACTTTAAAAAAGTCAGTTCAAATTTTTATAATCATATTCAATTTTTATAATATATTATGATATAAGTCGAGTCTTTCCACCACGCGCAGATTTGAAGACACAAAGCTTGCCGAGTGCTTCTTAATGCTGCAAGGACTATAAGAACATATATACTGAACCTTGCTGTTCATTGCTTCGTAACCACGTTTTATAAGCGCATGTACTAATAAGACTCGATTTTACACGCTTTTTGTGTCAAAATTTAACATTATGATGCACCAATATAAAAATTTTTATTTTTTCTAATTTAAGCTGGTATTTGTTTCACGAATTTTTTGCATTCTATGTATTCATTTTTGCATTCTTTGCATTCAGCTTCAATTAAAAAAAAAAATTGTATCAAAAATCACTGTTAATATCTTTAGACGCATTTGCTTCTTCCGATCTGAGTTGACATTTGCAGTTTGATGAACATTACTCTACATGCAATTTTGTCAGCAAGTTTTGATATTGCAAAATTCTGTCTATCAATGTAAAATTAATGTTGTGAAATTAAAACATCCAAAGTGTATTTTTTATATAAAAAGTAGTGGATGTGTTATAAAATCTTGTCTATATAATCATTTCTTTTTTCTTTTGATTGAGAAACAAGTACATTTATCTAATTTTGTATAAAGCTGATATGAATTGGGGCTTTGTAGGCAAACATTTCACAACCTTGACGAGTAAATTAAAAAATAAAATTAAGGCTCAGTTTTAGCATAATAATAAAAGTTAGTGTCAATATAACACAATCTTTCAAAACTTGTTTCTCAGCCTCCGTAAAGAATCTTCTATGACAACTTTGAAATTTAAAGATTAAAAGACCGAGATTTCCAAAACCAGTTGTCGGTACTGTACTACGATAAAACGTGAAAATAGTCACCTTTTTGTTTTTTATAGCTCCTAGCAAGTAAATTTGCATATTAATTGCCACTTTGTTTATCCGATCTATAAAAATTTTCCTTCACTTAAGTTCTTGTGACACTTCTTTTACATCTTACCTTTTAACAATTGCTTAAATTAATGATAACCAACTACATATATACGTAAAATGTAATTTTTTATAACTTCATTAAAAACACGTCGATAGTGTTATCTAAAGACTATTGCAGAATGATTTTTCTTCAATCCGACATTATGTAACAATCGGGAATGCAGCGTTACTTATCGTGTGCATAGTTGCAATTAAGATCATTCCTTATAATCCCGAAGACCATAAATACAATTATAGTCGAAGACTATTAACGCAAACAATCGAAAGTCGTAGAAAAGCGATACTGCCAACAGATAAGGTGTACCAACTGCGGTCAATTAAGTCCTTTCCTGCCTACATGACTCACTCGCATGGAAAATTGCCTTATATAGACACTTTTTTCCGAAGTAACAGAGAGCTTTTTTCGTTGTTGCATCAACTGCAATTCAATAGTATGATGGAGGAACTGAATGAAAGGCTAAACCTGTTAACCTTGTGCAGTCCAGCTTACTGCATAATTAGAATCTACGCACATCCGCCACTAAGCACTTGCGGATTTTTCTTATGCACTTAGATGGTATTGATGTAACATTTTGCGATTCCATTCTGTCTGCTCAGATAAAGATTGAACCACACATGTTATGACCTATTAACACAAAATAAATCTTTTTTCTTTTTATACAAATTCGATGATTTTTGAGACACACTTTTCTATGAATTTTTCTTTTAGAAACTTTTCTGAATCATACTATAATAGAATTCTCATGATTAATAAATTATTCACTAAGCAGGTTTGCAGTCACAACAACATAGTGTAACAATAAAAATGCTAATTAACGTAAATATTTGTTAGTTTTTTAGAGAAAAATATTGTCAAGACATACGACAATTTACCTAGTCTGGACACCAAGGTTATTTTTTAGCTCAACAAATCACTTTTTTTCCTTTATTTGTACAAAATTAATTTCTCAACAAATACCTAAACACTTCAAGTAATAAAATTTTCTACATCAAAGAATCTTTAAGATGTAATAAAAAATTCTGAGATTTTTTCTTACAAAACAATTTTCTACGTTACGTGACTAAATGATGTGTAATGATAATAATTTGTCTACTTCACTGTGTAAACCAGTATGTAATCATTCATACAACATCCAACGACAATGAAATATCATCAATCTATTTGATATTTTCTTGTCTATACTGGATAGGTAATGACGATCTTCCTGCGAAAACATGTTAATTAAACACAGTTAGGAGAAAGTCAAGATTTTACAGAAAAAAAAAATCTCAGTTGGGTATGGAAATAACAGACGTCTTTGTATTTACTTGATGGACAGTTAATATAAAATTGACTTACGTAACAATTTCTTTACATGTCATGTGATTATTATCACAGAATATTGTCTCATTTTTACATTATTAACTGTAAATGGCGTAATTAAAATAATTGTGATAATTGTGAGACTATTAGCGTTTCAACACCTAATAGCATTAAGGCGAGGAATTTTTTTGAAAAAAAAAAGGAACCCGCATGACAATTGAGCATTTCTATATCATATACTTCAGATTATAGTTCAAAAAATTAAATTATTTTGTCCTTCATTTTCCTTTTATTTGTAAATAAATATACAGTGTGTATACGAATAAAGTTAACAATAAGGAATAAAATGTTATTATTCATTTTTCAAAAAAAGTCATTCTTTATAGAAAGTTTTGCTTACTGAAAAAAAAAGACTGCAAGTATAAAGATTCAGTTCATCAATAAAAAAAAAAAAAACAAAAATTAGAATGAAATATTCATCATTATTTGTTTTTTTAGAGTTCTTTGCAACTGACCCTACAGCTAATTTTGTAATTCTGCTATTTTTTTTTCAGTTTTTTGTGTAAATTTTGTGTAAAGACCAAAAGAGAAAACTTGCAATTTTTACTGGAAAATTTGGTTTTCAGACTCATTTTACAAAGTTTTTTAGAAAAAAAAATTCTAAAAGGTTTTTTTCAATTACTTTGAGATGAAAAGTTTGTTTAAAAAAAAGACTCTTGGGCCTGATGAAATGCGCACGATAATTTTCGTATACAAAACCTTGGAAACCGCCTAATTTTGACCAATCAGCTTACAGTTGCTGCAGTAAAAAGCTTTAAAACATGCTACCCTCTTCTAAAGACAAACTAAAAATTTGTGCGATTAGATTTAAATTTATCTAATTTTCTGTGATTCTGATTTTGTTTTATGTATTTCAGACTTTTACGTGAAGTCTTAGTTTTTTTTAATCAGAGTTGACATTAGATAAGAAAAGCAGTAAAATACTAAACTTAATAACGTCATCTGCTGAAAGCGGACATTATATGGTTGTATTTAATAGGATATGAAATTAACTATTGCACAATTTTTATGGTTTTAATTTATTTTGATTTATGTCAATAAACATTGTTCATGACACATAAAATATCCAGAAATTTCAATAATACTAAATTTTAATATAATGTAAATTTTGCTGATAATTGAAGAAAAAGCGTGCAGAAAACGGTCGTTGCATTCAAAATTACTCTCTAAAAATACGATTCAGCAATGACTAATTTTTATGATGCACGAATTCTTTTATAATTTATTTTTCTTGTCAAGAATCTTTCCTACGCAGACAGAGAGGTAGGTGTCTGTTGAATCATCTGATTCATAATCTTCTGAAAATCACATAAACACAACGTAATCTGAAACTGAAAATTTTCTTTACAGTTTCATAAATGTTTACATAACTGGTAAAGTATTCACGGATGCAGTAAAGGTTAAGTTGAGGGCAGTTCGTGCTATAATTGAATCTTCAAATAAAATAATAAAATCTATTTTTAAGTTATGCACTCGTGATTAGTGAAGGACGTTTTATGTGCATGCGTTGCAATGAGCTTTCAGGATTTATGCTTGAATTCGATTTAGAAAGTAGAACAACGTTGACTATTTTTGATTTATCATTTTGATTGTTGGATCAATCAATCAGTTCGATTGGAATAATCAATTTTGATCAATGAAGTTTAATTAATTTCTCATTGATAATGAAGAAGTAGATTGGAACGAATGATCAAAAACAATTTTCTTTTTTTTGTGGGTGAGTGTTTAAAGTAAAATTAAGTCTGGAGGAAACTGAGTTGGCAGATTGTTGTAAATAATTCAAAAGAGACAAATTCTCAACGAAATTATACTGAAATGAATCAGGAAGTTTTGACATTTGGAGAATTGTTTTTAATTTGGACAACCTTAGTTACTGCCGCTGCCAACTTTCAAGTTTTTTTTCAAATAATGCACTCTTTAAACTAAAAAATTGTTCAGAAATGGAAAATAAAAGTCATATGACCAATAATTCATTTTGAGCAAACAACTAGAATTTTCATTTTTGGAAACGTGTATTTCTGATATCAAATGATTATATTGAAAAGAAATTATGAAAGATGAATGATTTGAATGATTTTCAGCGATAAATTATTACTTTTTATTTTATTACTAGCATGCTGTAAATGTCGAAGCACTAGGTGCTGGAAGTAAATTACCGTCTTCTATTCTACAAAAAAATGAAAAAGCAGTCGATCATAAATTATATGTCTTACGTAACCCAAATTATAATTGGCCCATTTGAAACCTGAGGATTCCCAAGGCTAAAGTTTGAAAAACTTAACACACACATACAGGTTCAGAAGCAGATATCCGCAGGTCTTCTAACAAGTTTCAATTCTGTTTCTATGTGGAAGTAAATTTCAAGCAAATGTATGTTTCCTACAAGGATGGGCCAATTCCATGATGACTAACCAAATAAGAAAAAAAACTTCAGTTTGTGGATTTATATAATTGGCATGACGGACGCGTGATTTTCGATTCCACTTGTGAACTGAGCATGTTCTTAACTTGAAGTAATTAATGTTAAAAAAATGGAAAAAAATAACTCTTCACGTACTTTTCAAGTGGACGATGATTAATGATGTTTCAATTGTGGCAGATGATAGGAAAAAGAGTGCACAAGCAGACATTTGCCGCAAGGAAATAACACCTCAGGCAACATAAATACACACGATTTTAAACTAGAGAAGACGGTTATTGCCATTCAGCGGAAATTAGTTATGATTTTTTGTTGCATAATTTTATACACGACATCATTATGCAATTTATTTCAGACATAAAAATTTCATCCTAACTAGTTAACACTATGGTTCTATGTATTCGTTTTTTAACAATTCTTAAAGTTCACTGCTCTTGCTGTCATCCAAATGAGGAACTATAGCTAATATAGAAGAAAAAATTGTAAATCTAGTAATAAACTAAGCGATTAATGTTAGTTCTTGCAGCCAAGTTAATTAAAGCGAATTCGCCATTTCATCAAATCAGATTCATTAAAACCCAGAAGAACTTGCTTGTAACTTTCCTCTTTATGTAATTTTTATGTACATATAGGTGTTATTTTTCTCGGGGACTTCGTTACTGCAAATGTGATATTTCCATCTTCAGGTTTATGATGATACAATAATCATGCATAATAAGGAGAATGTCTTTTAAAACATATTAAAATTGATTGCGTTCCTAATTACTTTGTAACTAAACAGCATGATGGCTGAAGATTTTCCACCTTTCATCCAAAAAAAGTAATATTTACATGATCATAAATTTTTGTTAGCTAATATCAAATCACGACTTGTTGAAGATGTTGTTTAAATAACTGTACAATGCACAACAAGAAAATTACAAACTGTTATTGCAGCCGTCTAAGAACGTAGTAAAAGGAAAAATAATATCTCCTCTTGTAAGTAAGAAAGTTAATCGGTTTATAATAACCTATCTGCCAGTTTCAAGCACGTATGTTGTACGTACATTCCCAACAGTCTGTAAAGTAAGCATCTGCTATGAGACAGTTTTTTTTCAGAGGACAAACCCTCATGGAATGAAATGCAGACAGGAGAGTTTGACTTAAATGAATATGACTTACCACTAACTATTCCAATTGCAAAAACAAACATAAACATCATTAATTCTGATTGAAATAGACGAACAACATTTTTTGTATTTCTGATATGATTTATACTCAAAATTTGACTGATCTTGATACAGCATTCTGGTTTGGAAGACACATTCTATTGTCATGCCATTATATATAAGTCTGCCGTCTTTTTTATACTAGGTCAGGAGTGGTTGAGCACAAACAAGAAAGTCATTGAACAACATCAATGATTCATCAAAAACAGTGCAACAGTCACTGTTCCAATAGCGTAGATTTCCCCGAAAGGGAGTCTGAAGAAAAATCAAAGAGTAAATTCTTCAGACTTGCAGCTATCGAAGAGAAAGATTGTCCCTCAGGTTCTTAAGCATATTTCTTCGAGTCTGAGAGGATGCAATCGGTGCTTCTGAACGCTTGCAGACATCAGACAAGCTGGTGTCCGCAGACAGCGAAGAGACGGGCGCGAGTTCGTCGAGGTAATAACCTCTAAAGGCCGGCACTGTATTCGATGGCGCGGGTTATGTAAGTGTGCTGTGCATGTGTCTGCATGGACGGCTCGTCTTCATCATTAACAACGACCGAATATTGGCGACCTTGACAGATTTCAGTCGGCCTTGAGGGGCGGACGCGCCAATTCCACTATCTAACGCATTTTTAAATAACAATATAGTCGATTATTGACACCCCACGTCTTCGACAATTTTAGACTAATTTTCCCTCATCAGATGGTATTGTTTGTAAGGAGACGATGTTTTTATGTTTGTTGGAGGAATTGTTCGATTCTCAAATTTTCATTCCTTTAAAAAAATAAATAAATAAAAATACCAATGATTTCATATTATGACAAGATTCACTGGAAATTCAGTATTTAAGGATAATGTTTGTGGTCAAAAAACGACCGCATTATAAAAGTGAAGGTGTTATTTTTGGTTTAATGTAACAAGAATACTTAATAATGTATTTTATTACGTTAGAGTAAAATATATGTGATAACTAAATTGAAATTTCTGGCTCTATTTTAAATAAAAATGCAGCTTTTCAAAATTAATGGCCATTAACGTTCAAACTCTGCTTCTACCTCACTCAAACAGAATAGATTTATTTAAATGAGTACAATAAAACTCTGAAATACCCTTAAAACTTATTATATTATGATTCACTTTTATTGTTGTCTTTACAATATAGCTTCCCTAACTGTTACTGTAGTTAGAAAAAACGCCAATATATTGTTTGGGAAAATTTGTATATTTTTCTTAACTTCAATATGAAAATAGATCTAAACCAGATATTTGTAGATTGATAAATTGAAAAATTGAAATTGATGAATGATTGATAAACTGAAGAAAACATCTCATAGCAATTGAAGATTATTAAAAATGTCGAATTTTTAGAATGAATTATGTTTGTTACTTTCTGGACAAAAGACAAGAATTTTGAAAAAATGCAATCCCATTAATTCACATAGTAAGGTTTTGAAAAGCTCCCAAGTAATGCAAGAAAAATAATAAAATTGTACTTGAAAATAATGTGCTCTTTACATTTGCCAAGAAAGTGGAATTATAACTTTGTAAAAACTGATGACAAATAAAAATTTGCAGATTCCATTGTATGATAACAAATTTTCAAAATTTCTATAAAATCAGCTCACATTCAAACCATTTATATTATTTAGTACCAAAAATGGCTCTTTTAACATCCCGGAAACTATAAAACTTCTTTTTATGATTGTTAATAGCAGTTTGCTTCATATATTCAGAGCGACGAGTCACCTCTGTATCCGCATTTGCAAGAAAAGCAGTCGCAACAGCCAAGACTTAAATCAAACTTGCATGACAAAAGTCCTTAGGTGCAGTAGCATATTCTGTAGACCTATCGGCGTTTATGATTTGTTTACGGAAAAATGATTTGACGAAAAAATGTAAATTAAAAAAAAATACCACTGTCAAATAAATTTATGTCGTTGTACATCTTTTTATTTTGAGAATAATTTTATTGTGTAGACGTAGGTGTTAAGGCCGAAGCCCCGGCGTGCAATTTCACGCTGATAGGACAATGCCAGTGACACTAGCAAATAAGAATAAGTATTATTCTCGGTAGCGCAGTGGTCAATTGTGGGATGTGCCAAGAAAACATTTCAATTGCATTCATCTGCAAAAACACTCCTCTCATACTTTAAGTCAGCAAATAAACTTTATGCCACTAAAAATAACATTGTTGCTGTTTTGCGCTAATGTGCAACGGCGTCAAAATGTTGAAATATTTGTTTGCCATCAAAATATTCGAAGAACTGAGGCAAAAATACTACCAAAGTGAGATCGAGGAAATTATTAGATTCTAGAGTATTTCGAATTTTAATTATTAAATGGCACAAAGCCAAAATTTTTTTCTAAAAATTTGAATCAAGTGTATATTTGCTGACGTATAATTGTCATCTTTTTTAACCCACTGTTCCTCAGAATTTCCATAATCCAACGCTACATAATCAAGTCTAAAAATATCCATACATTTTCCGCGTGACTATTTCCGACGATGCACAACTGTGAAACCACAATAAATCATAATGCAATCTTCAAATATACATTACTTTGGCATGCGAAATTAATCTGATGACGTTTTACGTAACTGTGATAATAAACAAATCTTCCTAACTTGCTGGAGGTAAGCCAGTACATATAAATAACATCCAAATAATTATATTGTCCCTACATTATGTTTATATTTTACAATCGACCTAAATACAGTATAATTAAATTATTGTTATGTTTACTATCAATTTACACTATTCACAGAATGTATGAAAACTTCTAGTCTAGTCTTAAAGTAAATATATATTTTCTACCACGACTTAATGTAGTGCAACCAAGTTCTGGCGCATTTTGGATGATAAATTGGATAAATTAATCTGACGGAATGGTGTATACTTAAAGCATAAGGTGCATCGCATGATTAAGTATTATGACACTTTAAGCTGCAGTTGGTGTTTGTGGCCATTAATTAATTATAATGGCAATTTTAAACAAAAAATTAATAGAAAAACTTTCGTGTTCTATTCTTATATTGAAATCCCTTTATACCCAATATTAAAATCGCATGATTCCACAACACCAACAATATTATGACAATTAGTCCTTGTAGCGTAAATAAATTAGAAACTCATTTGTTTGTTTTTTTCTTGACTAACTTTATTGGTAATTGTTTAGAAACCTTTAAAGAACTAAGGTAAAAGTATCAGTTATTGACACCTTAAACCAAAAAAGTTTAAAGTAGATTTGTTTTCGAATATTTTTTTCTTAAATTTATTCTGTGGAACACTGTATCAATTACTATTTCAACTAATACTTCAAACTTACTTCATGTAGAATCACTCTTGGAAAATCTGCAAATATTCGTCGGAGTGTAACTTAATCGACCAAAATTTTTTTGTACATACTCGACTATTCAATTCATCTGTCATTTAACGTTTTTCAACCAATGAAAAAAACCACAATTTTAGACATTTCTATGGTAACAAAAAAATTACAGCGAATATTGGACTAGTAATGATTCCATCGAATATTGTACTAGTCCTAAGAGTGAATATTTTTAACAAATGAAAATCATTCTTAAAACTTTACTTACAGCATCAATAATCCCCATCATTGTTATTGCCAAATCATCTCACTTCACTTAACATCGTGATTCAACAAGATTTTGAGAGTCTAAATAGCTAATTAATGTATTGAAAGCCATTTATGTGAGACGCTTTCTGACAGTTATCAAATATTTGTCAAAATAGCACAATCATAAATAGCTTGATTTATAAATTATTTCATTTGGGTTCGTGAGATTTGATTCATAAAATAGTCCACAGAATACGATTCGTAGTCAATGTTCTGCAGTTCATTTTTCCGGTGCTGCAACTCATGTACAACGGCGCTTTCGAATTCGACTCGTGCAAATTCATGCTCCAGCGCCGTTGACATTCGTAGCATCACCACAAAAATAATCGGCATAATATTGCATACTTGTCGTATTACATATGATTATTATTCAAGATTGACAAAAATAATGAAATGCATTCAATTGTTCAGTATGTACATTATATAATGTGTCCCTAGACGCTGAGCGTCGATCCATAACTCAAAAAATACTGAAATTTGGTTGTAACGTTTTTTTGAGGTGCTCTATCTTTTTAAAATATTTATAGAGATGTAGCACTTTAGGTCATACCGAAAGTAGACATCAACTTTCTTATTTTAAATGGAACACTATAATTTTATACATTTTTGAAATCTACAAATAATTTCAGTTCACTTATATACCGAGATTTTTTTTTAAACTAAACCGTTTTAATATCTGCAATTGTATTTGACAAATGGCAAATGCAGTGTTATAGGTAATCAGTAATTATCTAATATCATCAGTAGCTATCCATTCCAGAATAGTTTTTTGGCATTTTATAACGCAAGTCTTGAGATAGTAAATCTCTGTAACAAAAGTCGATTCGCCTTTCTAGGGATATACTGTAGATAGACGCTCACCGTCTTGGGGCACTCTGTATATTTATACACTTATCATTTTTAATCAATTCCTAATAGAAATTTCAGCAACTAAAGCGGATTTTTAACAGCCTCATTTTCAAATGTTGTATTTCAAAGATCGAATTGATCAAATAAATTTTATAAGAGTATAATTTATAAAATTAAGAATGTTTTTTAATTTTATATATTTTTTTATAAATCTGAATGTAATTTGGGTGTTAGTTTGTTGTGTTAGTGTCAAACACTGGAACTCGGTCAATCACTCGGTTATTTTACCTTAAAACTTTATCAGTTTTATTTTTTTTCCAATCATTGGCTTAGTAGTATAATCTTTCTATTTTTGTTTATTATTATCAAACGTTGAAAAGTTGAAAATTACTATATAAGTTTGACTTTTGAATCCCAAATACAATTTATTTTGTAATTTTTGTCCGACGTTAATCTAAATAGAATAAAACTATTTTTTCGCAAATGCTTTTATAAATAGCAATTTAATTTTATCCAAACAAAATTAATTTCTTAATAAATAAATTTATCATCACTTCTTAAGTATTTCTACGTTTGATAAATGATTTATTTTAGTGGAGCAGAAGTCATGGAACCGGAAAAAGTTGTCTAAAATTAGGGTTGTAACCTGTTGAACTTTCTAAATACAATACATAAACGGATGTTTGTTCTACTAAGTTTATTCCGGTTGATCGAAGGAAAGTAAGTTTTCTATTTATAAAATGACATATCATAATATTATGATGAATATCTTCCAGACGATAGGGACCTCTTTGCTGTTTATGTTTACCGTCAAGACACGTCTCCAGTGTTTTGACAAGCGATCTCAAATAACACTTTTGATCAATTTATAAGAAGTTTCAGCAATTTATATCGACTTATCTTCTTTGAATTTTTGTTTGCATGAACTCAAAAATCTATCATCCGAAAAACATAAAATTGAAATTACTTTATGATTTCCTCGTCTCTCAAAAGCTCGATGCAAAATTAGATACGCTTCGATTCACATACACATGACACAAATTCGCTCTAAATTATGCATGACTTATAATAAATATGCAAATTAATTTAACGTATTATACTCAAATCCGAGCTTGTCACGCATTGTTGCGCCAACATTGGACAAATGCACAAACTCTTTGAAATTAATTAACAGCTTTGAAGAATCAAGAAACGTCTTCAACTTGGGGAAAAGTTTCTATATGCAGCAGATCATAAATATAACGCATAATAAATAAAAGAGAAGCTACAACTTCCTGTATTATAAGACTGTGGTTTATTTGCCAAAATATCTGTACAAACGCCTACAGCATTAGAAAGTATTTTGACTAGAATTAACGCCACCTGTCGAAAGATAATGATTAAGGGTACATAAATCTTTCGGACAAAGACCAAGGTTTGAACAGTTGCATCCAACCGAAACAACGAAAAGCGGCATTTTGGATCTATTTACGATTTTCCAGTGGTATGTCTTCACTAATCTAAGATAATTGGGATTCTGGCGCGGTTTCGATCTTAAGCGATTAATTAAAAAATAAAAGATTTTAAGGTTTCGCTTTGAAGTTATGATTTATTAGAAAGTAAAAGTCAACAACAGATGACGATATTATGTTAGAAACCAAAAAATATAATATTTACGGCAAGAACAATAACACGGGTTTAATAATATCTTCAACGTGAAAAGGAAGTTTTTGAAAAATAAACTGCGACGTATTATGGAGTCGCTTTTCTGCTTTTGTGTAAGTTGTTCTAATAAATTCCGAATTAAAGATAGAAAAATTGGTACAACATATGCAGCTGATGAACTGCTCAATCCAAGCATCACTGAGGTATAATTTTCAATTTTTTCTCAATAAGTACTTTTCCGAAAACTAAAGACACATGTTACTCCGTTAAGGTTGTTGAATATAAGCTTTTAATCAAGCGGTCTAATTTATGTATAAAATATCACTTACCACGCCAATTTAATTCAGAAGAAATTTTACAAATTGTACAATTAAAAGGAACCGTATTTCCATCGTAGCAGTTACAGTATCTGTCCTACATATAATTTATCTGATGAAAATTTTATATCAAGCAGCACTTGCAGGACTGTAATTACTTGAATTTCGACTGCTACTTAAATGAAAAAAATAGTGCAAGTTGGAGTAAAGTTTAAATAGGTCGTCTTGAAAGTAGTCATAAAATGACTATAAATGTAAAATTACGATGTTCATAAATAGGAAAAAAGTGCAATGTTACGTCATGTAGATGTTGAAATTTGCGGGGGAAGTATTTCTCGACCATTCTCTTTGTTTTCCAAATGATAAATGTCGTTTCTCACATTAAAGTATAAAAACAACATTTCTACACATTGTAATTTAAACAACAGTATTTGATAAATTAGTTGCTATCATTTTCACGCTAAATTGCACTGATGCAAAACGAACTTTCGCTCGTAATAGTCGCTCTTAAAGTTTAATAGTACCACTAGTCGGATTTTTTGTTTAAACAATGTTTAACTGCTCTTTAAGTATCCTTTCTATAATTTAAGTTTGCATGCTATTTTTAGATGACATACTTACCAACTGTGACTTGAATTTTCAATAGAAGATGGAACACAAGCAGCAATTGAAATTTGACGATGAGTGCAATTGCATTCATTGCGATGGGCTCTTCTATGGACACTGGCTGGGCCGAGGCCCTCTGCAGCCAACACTTACATGCTATTCACCATCAATACTTGCTATCTCTGCAAAAAAAACCTTTTGATAATTAACAGATTTCTGCCTAAAAGCTGCTTAGTGACTCAACAAAAAGTAAATACACAAACAGTCTAATAAATTCATCTTGATGATTATTGTCGCGCCATCAAAATTGCAATATTAATTAAACAATCAATATAAATGAGAATTTGACGAAAATTTATTAATATGACATTAATACAAGTCGTCTTTAACGTAAACACTTTTGACGATTAAACTGATCAAGTGCATCGTTCGATAATTGTCAATAGTTAACATTTTTGTCTTCGGGTTATGTTTAAACACTATTATTAGCAGAAAGGAATTTTTATATTATTAACATCAACATAGTGTAAATTAATACATGTATAAGTCTGAGCTTGTAGAGACAATGACGAGTTAATAATTGTTGACAGGTTGCAATTAGCCGATAAAAATGCAAAAATATACTCACACTACTGCATTTTACTGCAATCTTATTAAAAACTTGTTTGTTGAAAATAAACCATTTAGTATAATAATTTTAAAATTATCTTTCAATCACAATTAAAAATAATTTCCGTTGTGGGGAAAGAATCAGGAATAATAATTTTGGTGGATGCGCGGGGACAATGACATTTGATAGAATTAATCGAAAAGCTGAATAATCTTGTTTCTCGAGAATTTCAAACACTCACATAAGTTCACTCACTTTTAATTAACTTTATCTTTAAATGAATGCATTTGTTGTGATTTATAACTTCATTCGCATTTTTCAGAGATATGATACTGAAAGTCGTTAAAATTAATAGATGAAATTGATTTAATCCCACAAGAAACTTGTAATCTTTCAGTACACAATTCGATAATCCCATTGAATAATTGCGTTCTTATTAGAAAATGTAAACAAGTCTATTTTTTATTGCAACATGTTTTGCAAATAAATGCGTAGATGTTTATGTTTGTGTCTGTATTTTAATATGTCTGTTTATTAAGTAAGACACGAGTTTAAATAAGAGAAATTGGAGGATTTTATCAATGATGCCATCGAGGTCCGTACTGTATAAATTCGAGAAAGTAATAAAAATTCGATCTCGACAACAGAAAACTTAAATTATCTATTTAATTGGCCATTATGATAATAAATAAAAAAGGAGATATTAACGTCCACTTTCGGACAATAATAATCAATTAATATTGGACATTTAACTTTCAATAATAAAACCTTGGATGTTTTGGAAGATTTTATTTTTGACATAAATTAAAACCAACAATTTCAGTTTTCAATAATTCAATTACTGATTATTCATGTGTTTGAAGCGCCCCATTAGATCTATTTTTAAGTGATACTTAGCGAAATCATCTATGTGGGTTCGTGTATAAATTTTCTAAAAGTGATCCATTGTAATTTATTTGATTTTCGACCACGCTTTCAACATCAGATGATAGAGCATGAGTTTTCCGTTTAATTTGTCTGTATTGAAATAGTTTGATTTTTGACAAGAATAGAAACTGGGGGCGTTTTTCCATCTAAAAGTTAACGGTATGTAGAACATTCATGATGTACACAGCCGCGTTCCAACGTCAAATTATGTCGGTTTATGCATTCAAGTATCATTGCTTGTCAAGAGATAATTTCTTACACAAGCGTTGAGTTTTGTAATTTATTAAACGTGAAGATGGCTTTTATTAGGAATGCAAGGACACACTTACTATAAGCTTTCCTTATTTAGTGTAAATATGGTTGTTAATAGACTTGCAACAATTAAAGAACGATTTATTTAATTTCAAACATAAAAGAGATACTTGTAGGATTAGTAAGAAGAAAGATATTTATTACTAGTAAATAAATCTCTTTAAGTCTCTTATTCTATGATAATGTCATTTAGAAACTCACCTTGGTCTTGTTTTCTGACACTAAAGTAACACTATGTAAATGAAAGCTGCGACGGTTTTAGATTCTTTTCTGTCTGTGGATATCTTTTCTCTACATTTAACATAATTTGAAAAAAATATATTACATTTTCATTTTTGTGTTAGTAGGACTATAATAAAATCTTTCATATTTCAAAAGATATAAAACTGAGTTAATTAAATTTTGAGAAAGCATTGAAATATTATATAAAAAAAAAATAAAACCAGATGATATATAAAAAAAACTAAGATAAAAAAATTCTTTTACTTGTAATTTTTTCATAGAAGAACCCACAACCTCAAGACATAAAATAAAACATGAATTTTTTTTGTAATCCTGAAAATTTTATTTCAGCAAAAAATTTATTTGAAGTACATTTTTATTAATTAAGTAGTTTACGTATTTTTTTCAACTGCAAATGAAGATGTGAGTGTACATTTGGTATTAAAGTGCAGTTAAAAAAACAACAAATGCTAGTTATTTAATTAACACTACGTTTGAAAGGGAAAGTGCTTTTGCATGGTCTAAAAACTTCTTTGAATGTTATGAAAATATACCCTTCAGGCAACGTTTCAATATAATATTACAAACAGCGTCTGAAAAATCGTTGGTTGAATTTAGGTTAGAATAAAATTTAAATTTTAATCACTGTTCCCTCTATTTTTGTAATTTTCTTAAATTAATTACTTATTAAAATGAAAATCGCACGACATTAATCAATAACGAATAGAAAAATTAATTTGCGAGCCATAGCTATGACAACTGAAAATTTTCTTGGAAATTTATTGAAAATGTAACAGATTTAACAAAAATTAATAAGTGAACATTTTTTGCTGTCAAAGTTGTTAGATTTCATTAAATTACACAATCGGAACTACGTTTTAGGGTCTGTTTATGATGTTATGTTATGTTACAAACTGATATTGATAAGCCAAATGCAGAATAAAAGTGGATTACTTTTTTTTAAGGTTTGTATCGTTACGATTTTCTTACCGAATAACATTCGAGCATCAATTCATATCCCGAAAATTTGCATTCCAGAAACATACTAATTAATTTAACGTTTTTGGAACGGAAAGAATTGATGCTCTTATGATATTACAAGTAAAAATGTTATTATCTAAAGTGTTAAAAAATGTAAATTCACAAACAAACTAAAACAACTCTTTACTGCTTTATAGATTTTGTTCTGCTGAAAAATACGTAGAGAAATATCTTCCACTTAAATTTTATAAAGAAAAGCCAAAAATTACAGAAAAATCGTTTAAAATCTGACACTTTTTAAGTTTTTCATCGGTGTTCATCGACTGCAATTTTAAGTAATGGACCTGTACAGCTTTCTTTTCTAATTGTCTTAAATAAATTTACATTAGAAATAAATAAATAGTCAGCCTGGTGACACTGGATGTGAAAGAAATGTACAATAATTCTATTTGATGGTCTTCAATTCCAACTTCTGTCACTATTATTTTTAAACTTAAGTATGAATTTTATATAACTCAATCGTTTGAAAAAATTCCTAAATTGGTTGCTATATCACAATTAAACACCTGATTAAATGGCAGAATAATTTTTGCTTCAAGTCACAAGCATAATTGAATGAAATGTTTACTTACGTTATTTTTTATTTTCCACAAATTGAATTTTCTCACTCATATCTAACCATGGCACTAAGAATCTACTTGTGTTTTATAAATCAAGCATATAATTGAGTTAACAATACCATAAATTTATTCACAACATCCATATGCGTTTATTTTAAAGTTCAAAATAAAGTCATTTATTTCAATAACAACCTCAATAAATACCAATATCAATAACTGCAGTAAATCGTTTTTAAAGCTATAATTTTTTTCTATCATCACCTTATTTCACCTTTAAAATCGAGCACTGGAAATAAATTATTGACATAACATTAACACTTGTTCTAGCATTCTGTAAATAGCATTATAATAAATTATCGCCGAGGTAAAAAGGCGCCTCAAGATAAATTTTCATTTTTCGTTGCCAAATTGTCTCAATCGGCCCGGTACATGTATCGTATTAACTACAATATGAATGAACAATTTTTAAGCAAACAATTCACTAAATGCACATAGCAACTGAACTCACAAATTATTATTGTCAAGTAAGCAAAAAAAAAGAGCAGATATGCATTAACTCGCGAAAGTAGTTTTATTTTAAGCTTGAACGTCGGCTACGTGCCACTAAAATACATTAATATTTTGTCATTTTTAAATAAATAACTCGTATTTAATAATAGATTTTTTCTAGATATAATTGGGTGTCGGCTTGGCCGCTACCTGAAACTGATAGCTTCACCTTTGACTGCTAGCTATAGCATTGGGTTACATTTTAATTTATTATGAATTATATTGGTGAATAGATGAACCCGAACAAAACAAAAACAAACAATTGATATCTGGAAATATGGACGTTTTCTCAATGTTATATACTTTTGAAAATTGGCACAGTTATAAAGTTTTTTTTTTAATATTCATAACTTATCCTCTATTAGCAAATAACACTTCATTATTATACAACTTTTCACCAACAATTTACGTGACTGAAATTTTTGCTATGCAATATTTTTACGTTCTTACTATTTATATCACATTCTAGTAAAAAAAAGACAATAGGCAGTTAATTTTATCTGTAATTATTATTGATGCTGCACTTCCACCCACGAAATTTTCTAAATCAATGAAGTGAAAAAGTAAAAATGCTGAAGCTCATAAAATGTTGATCTTACAGCATACAGATGTGGTCGAATCCGTATAAATATGAAGACGTAACAATTTGTTCATTTATTGCGTTGGTTAATAATTTTATCCATTTTGATTGTTGAATGGTATAGTATACGTGGGCATTAAAAAGTCTTTTGCACAATATTTATAAAAATTATGAGAAAATATAAGTGAAATATCCGCATTTCTGACACATAAATAGGCGCCAAGAAGGGGCGTATCGCGGCATGCAGGTGTCAATAAAATTACAAAATTATCTTTTACGGTCCTTGTAGGTTTCTACTTCGTAATTCACCTACGTCGAGGGGTAATACACGACACAATTTATTTTATTTCGTACCAACCCACCAACTTGAATGCAATTCATGCAAAGAAAAACGTACGAGTGTTCTAAAGCTAATGAAATCTAATTGTTATTAGCGCATTTCAGTTGCAAATCTCCTAGTTTTTTACGATCAGCTATAAATTTTCTTCCACGCACAAAATAGAAAAAAAATCTAAAAAATTGATTATTAGAATATATTACAACAATCGTAAAATCGCAGATGTTCGATGTAAAATATGGAAAATTAATCTGTATGTTTTCTTCGATGCGTGTTTTTGAATTTATTAACTTCATTACATTCCGTAAAAAAATATTTTTTTAGCATATTATCACTCTCTAAAATTAAATTAATCTGCCTCAGGCTTGGAACTAAATAAATATATCCGAAAATGATGACAAACTTTGAAAGAATTTCTAGTATTTCGATGATGAAAAAAAAAATTAATTCAATCAAGTTCAACTCTGGAATTACAAAAATGTTTCTTTCACCCAAATAAATTTCAAACGTATGAAAACTGAACAAGTTACCTTCGATATGTCACTGCAAGATTTTTTATATATTTTTTTAAGAACACAATTGGTATTGAATCATTTAGTTAAAGAACATGCAGATTGAACTTTGTAAATGTCAAAATGATATTTAAATATTGCGTAAAAATTCCAAATTTTTAAAATTCTTTTTTTGTCTGGATGTGTGAAAAACAGAAATTATTGACCTACACTTGATAAAATCACTAACAACTTTTACTTTTAATTCTAAATAAATAATTTCAAAAAAGTATCTTTGAAAAATTGATTACATTGAGAATCTGACTAATTTGTGGGTGATACAATAAGAAATAAAATCTCATTTCCGCTTGCCAAAATAACCAATTAATTCATTCGCAAACAACTCCGAACTTTTAACCCAGATCTTTACCGCTTCCATCCACACATCGACCGATGCAACGAAATATCCGTCCTTGAGTAAAATTCATCCCAAATCATCAAACACTTTATTCCAATTGTGACATCTCCCGGAATTCCACTAAAATAATAGATAATAAACCTCTTTCCGGAACTGCTAATGACTCCGGTTGTTATTCCGGGAAAGCAAGATCAGCTTTATCCTCGCTTTTCTTCGAATATATACATTGATTTATGAATTTTTATTTGAAACTAATAACTGGTCTCGACTAGTCGTCGATTTTTCAGTAGAGCAGTTGCATGTGTAAGCTCAAGAGAAAATGAATTGCAGCATGCGTTCCACTTTATAATGTTGCATGTCACTAGAAAAATGAACGATGCGACTAAGTAAAAACGAATTTCTTGGAAGACTAACGCAAATAGGTTGTTTGTTAAATAAATAATTCACTGTTGTTAGGTAATGACCTTCTGGAATGTGGTGTTGCGTTCCAATTGTCGGATAAAGTATGTCTTCAAGTGCAATATTATCTGAGAGTGCGTAGGAGTTGGTACTTTGCTAAGAACTTAACGGATACAATTAAAATGGCTATCGGCAAGATAGCCGCATTTTTATGCAACGAGACGACAGATATTCGATTAAGGACCAAGGAATGAATACAAGTGGAAAAAACTGCACAGAAATCGTTAAATATCCAGCTTTATGAAAGCAAATTTCATAAAATTTATTCTTCAACGAAATTTGTTCACAAAAATTTGCTCAATTCTATAAATCAAAGTGATTAAACTAAACAATAATTGAAGTTTCAGATCTGAAGAATTCTTTTTTTTGTTTTCATGTGGTAATCACGAATATCTGCTGGAAATGCGTTCTCATTCATTTTAGACAAAATACACATTTTATCAACAAACAATGAAATTTAAATACGTGATTCATTCACTCATGAGAAGTGTAGCATACGAATATAAATATAGCAACAGGTGGTGTTTTTTATATTCATCCACTTTTTTTAAATATGACATATCGACGACAGTTTCAGAATATTCTCAAGCTTCAATTTCAAAACATAAAAAATTAATTATCTGATAAGATAAATCTTGAAAAAATAATTAGTGTATTAAAATCTTAAAGTTATGCTACATTGATTTGTTACATGATGGCCAAAATTTTTATTTAAAATGTATTATGTCAAAACTTTGCTTTGAATTAAATCTCCATTAATCCTTGACTATATTCCAACCGCACTACATCATTTTACACGTAACAATTTGCTGTTCGTATTTTTAACTCAAAAATGTATTTTTATGCAAAGTTATAAAAAGGAACAACAGTTGAGAAGTATTTTCAGTAATTAGTTTTTATGACGTGAAATTATCGTATTATGTCATTAATCTAATGCACTGTTAAATAAAACAACAATTTTGAAGCATTACTTGCAAAATATTATAAATTGGATATTATGATTATTTGTCAGTACATTAACTAAAAACAAAGACAATTATTCGATCAGATTTCAAATTGAAAAATTATCTTCTTGGAATTTCTATGACGCAAAACAAATAATACTAGAATTTAAGTTAAATTCAATAATGCCGTTGAGACAGAAATGCGAATTTGACAGCTGGAAAAAATTCTAGAAATGTCAAATAAGAAACCCCACTTCGAATAATATACAAAGTAAACATTTTTTTTAAAAAAGATACCAAAACAGGTGTGACAGCATAACTTTACCATTATGACAAATAAGCTTTTAAAACTGAAATTATCTCCCGTATGCCTGCTGTGCCCCAGACACAGTTTTTTCTTTTATTATCATTCAAACGAAAAAAAGCAAAGGCGGAATGTTTGGGTTTTTAAAAGACGCGATCTTAGACATTATGATTTGTAGAAAAGAAACAAGTGAGTAAGCCCCAGGCCGGATCTCTTTAGATTTTTAATTTTTTTTATATCAGTAAAGTTTTGTATTTTTTTTTTCATTTCAAAGCTTCGGGATAAGTTATGTAAAAAATGTGGGTTAGTATTATATAGCCGAATAAATTTATTAATAAAAAGATTATTAAGGGAATGAAAAATGTAATAAATAAAATTATAGTCTATTCAAATAATAGAAAAACATGATCCTATATTATACCTATTTCTAAGAAAAACCGGAGGTAAACAGTAAACTGTTCGATTACTCGGTGTTTTCATAATTATAATATTCCATTCCTAAAAAAACACCTACCTAAACACAATAATTATTCACCAAGGAACCGCAAATTTTCTTCAGCATTCAGACAAATTCAATAGTTTATTTGTTTGAAGAAATTTTTCTCAGAATTTGTTTATTAACATTTTTCCCTGAAAATCTAAATAATTACCCGCTATTTAAAAAGTCCAAAGCATTATTAATTCTATGCTGTATTATTACTAGTTAAATTCATATTTTTTTAATGCAATTGGAAAACTGTTTTCATCCAAAATTCTAAAATTTAAATATTAAATTGTGCAGAAGGTAGAATAATCTTTTTTGCTTTATCGAAAGGTGCACTTCCAACAGGAGGATTTTAATTTTTGGAATTCACCTGAACAATTAATATATTTTAAAAATTCGCTATTATTATTCATTTTGTTATTTTATTACTATAAACCTGAAGGAAAACTGCTGGTCTGAACTTATAGTTTATATAATTGAAACAAATTTAGTCTTTTTAATGTGTATATCTGGGAAAATAAAAGAAATTAAAGAATCGAAAGTTTGCATCAAAAAATGAAACTTTAAGGGACAATTGAAAAAACATTTGTAATTATTTAGAAGTGCGACCTCTATAGATTTCTATAATGTTGGATATATTTTTCTAAACAAATCTGTATTATATGTTACTGCCAAATGTCACTAGCTTCAACAATTTATATGATAAATTTGTTTATGTGTCGAACGCTACTGATAAACAAAAAATGAAAATAAAATAGCAATATATAAGAAAAATTGAACCAACAATTTATAAATTTTTTGATCGTTTTTTCAAAGTAAAGGCAACAATGGCGTATGTGTTATTTGACATAGTTTTATGGCTTTAAGGTAAAATAAAAAAGTACTATATTTTATTTCAACATTATGATTACAGTATTATGGTAAGCAATTCTTTCTCATTCTTTTAAATATTTCAAAGATTTGGTAGTTAAAAATAATTTATTGTTGTGAACGGTTAAAAATGATTGAAAATTTGCCAGTTGTCAATTATTCAATTTCATATAATATCTTTTCTCAGAAAAAATCCATATACTCCATATCTTTTTGGTTTCTGATTTTTCAAATTTGTTAATTTGGTCTCAATTTTTGCTTATATCTCAGAAATAGTTGGAGTCCAAGAGTTATACATTAATCGCTTCCGAAAACTGTCCATAATAACATATTCAAAATCAAAAAATTGGAAAGAAAGTCACTTTTCCTAATAATTACGGAAACATTGTTTATTAGAGGAGAAGTTACTTTGATCGCTAAAGGAATTTCTTCTCTACTAAGCCGAGACTTCAAAAGTAGAAAAAAATCGAATTAGAAACTATTTTTTTAAGTAGTCAAAAAATATCGATTGTTCCAAATTTAATTGCAAAAATTACATGTTCTGATCCAACTTCAATTAAAAAAATTTCAAATGTTCAAGCGAATTTTATTTCTTACATGACTTTATGTTTTTTACAGAAGCAAAAAATATCATTTATTATGAACTCGTATGAATAAAACAAGAAAAAAATCATAAATCTGATTATTTATTGGGATATCTACTAACTTACTGATATATGTGAGGTAAAATTGAAAATTAAATACTCCTGATATTTTGCAGATAATTATGTGAATGACGAAATAGAAGCTTTGTTTGTTTGAACAATTTTCATTTAGAAAAAATAAACTACTACTCATTAAAAAAATGTTTAATTTAATTTACTGTACTAAAAAAAATGTTAAACATTTTCTAAATATTTATTTCAACTAAATAATATCATTGATCCAAAAACTGATTCTTCAAAATGATAATTCACAATTTGATTGATTATAAAATTTAATTTTCAAAATGTCATAAAAAATGAAATTATTTTTATAATTTTTTTTAATGCATTTTTGATTAGAATAACGTCTCTGAACCCTTAAATTTGTAACAATTTACATATTCGTACCTAATAACCAAAAATAAATAAATAAGAAGATTCTAATACCTCTCTATAATTTTTGTATTTATCAACTAACCCAAGTTAAAAGAAAAACATTAAAATTACTCTAATGGCAGGAAAAAAATTGGATATTAAATTAAGAAAAACTAAAATTAAATCTGTGAATAATTATGCGTATGTTGTCATTTCAAAGAAGCTAAGAACACAAACATCCATAGAAGATAAACAAACCCTTGAATGTGTTGAAGGTAAAAATATTTCATTTGCCTGCACCCTTTTTTGGAAAAAGTGCCATAAAATCATTTTTGACTTACCTTATTTTGTCGGTACTGCACTAGATCCTCCATCCGCCGTTACATCACCGGTACAAGAAGCTTCGTGTCCGTCACTAAAGTACGTGATGTCGTGTGTGAGAGAGCGCGTCGTGACCGAGCATGAAAGTAGCCACCAATCGACTGAGGTACGACCGTCGTAGCCTTTGCGATCCAAAAAAACTCCTGCTGGCGGGGAATGTAAGCGCTGCTTGGCTGCTCCGACAGGTGAGTGCACCTGCACGATGCAACGGCGTTTACCGTCGCGGTGCATTCGGCAGCGGCCGCACCTGGTGCAGCAGCGCGGCGCGTCGGGGACGGCAAGGACGCGCGCCGACAATGCAACAAGTGGCGAACGGGAGAAACGATGTTGATAGTTGCGGTGTCGGAGAGCTGGAGGAGATCGACGCGATTATCGACTTCTCTTTTAATCTTCATTCTCCGAAGTTACGACGAGAGAAGTTCCAGGCGAATCGAAATTTTTCTGTGAAATTTTTATTAATTAGCAAGCGGGATTTTAACGTGTTTCTAACAAATTTCAGAATAACTCGCAAATGTCAAGTTGTGCAAATTGAAAGTATTAAAAGAATATGAGTTTTGATTATAAAATTAGTAGTTCAATTCTTCTGTTAAATGAAAAAACAATTTCAGATGCAAGAAACCGTAAACTTTGTAAACGACTCTTTGTTAAGGAAAACACTTATTGTCACAAAACTGCTAAATTTGTTAAGTTAATAGAATATCTTAAACTTAATCATCAATCTAATATTTCGTCAGAATTGCATGTTTAACAAAAAGGCTTTTGTCTGTGATGCAATTTCCCGCCATCCACGACGCTGCCGTTTCAAAAACCAAACAGAAATAATAAATCAAACTGTTTTCAATTTCGGTGTCGTTTACACTTCAATCAATTTCTTTTTTATAATTCTGTGGATACTCCAAAAACCCATTTTTTGATAATTTCTCATGCTATGACAGTTTTGGAAATTATAGATAAGAGAAACTACTCACACGATTCAAAGGAACAGTTAATTTAATAAAACATGAACTGACCTGACTTGACTGAATTTTTCAATGAATTAACTATCTTTTCAATTATTATCTCCTTTTTCTGTACAGGATTTACCAAATTCAGTGAAAATAATGGAAAAATTTAAGATAAATAAAGTCTTGCACTTACTCCCAAAAATGTGAATTTGAGGAAAGAATCTTTTTTTGGCATCTATGAAGATTTTGAAGCTGATAAAATTAAACTAAAAATTTTTTGATAAAACGTAGATACACTTTGTCCAACAAAGTTACTACAAAATAATATTTTTGTTTTGTGAGATCCTTTTTTAAGCTTTTTGTCTCTAAAGGTTTTGTCAGAATTTATAGTTAAAAATAATCTAAACTAATTTACTTACATAGTTTTGGAAATACAGAAAAGTGGAATACGTATCTCAATTCTAAGGCTGTTTATTTTTATTTAGAACAATTTCGGACGTTCAAGAAAAGAACAAACAAAAAATTTTATATTTACTCGTACAATTGAAATTTTCAAAGCCTTTAGTTATTTATACAGTGTGTCCAGAAACACTGTTCAAAAAAAAAGTTCAAATTCTAAAGCTTATTTCATTTCAATTAAACTTAAATGGTCTTATTAAAAAATACTTAGTCAAGAAACTTTAAGGGCTAATGATTTAGAAAAAAAAAGGTCTTTTTATGTCATTTGAGTGAGGACTATCCAGAAATGAATATGCAAAATGGCATCTAGGAAATCCGTTTTGAAGTTACTTAATGTTGGTGCACTAGATTTAAAGAGCTCCAGCTCCGTTACGTTGAATCAACATCAAATTAGCTTTATAATGTGTTCCTCTTTTCTTTAAGAGGCGTTTCTGAACACCTTGTATAAATGAGTGTGTTTGACGAAAAAATGAAATGACCTAACCTGACTTGACTAACTTTGATATGAATTAGCCTTATTTCTTTTAGTGAAAGTATAGGAGCTTACTGACAATTATGCAAAAATGTTAGATGCTCATAAATGAATCTTAATTTTTTTTTAATTATTTTTGATAGTAATGAAATTAAACTGGAGAATTTCTTTAAGTTCTAGCACAATCATCTCAAAGAAAGTCGGTTCTGTCGGAGAATTTCTTAAAGCTTCTTAAATCTCTCATTTATTTCTATACTTTTTATATTTATTTCCTCAAAACGAAAAGGAAAGTGTAAAGATTGTATATTTGCATATAAAATATGGTTAATAACTACCTACAAGCTTAATTGTCGCTAACCCTCATTACGTTTAAAATCACTTTTATTTTTATTTTTCTCAGTTTAACGGAAATACATACAAACCTTGTACATATCTAATTTACTATATCCTGTCTGCAGCGTAATTTTTCTTTGATCTTTAATTATTTAATAGACAGGTAAGCATGAAGCAACGTACATACAAATTATTATTAACACGCGTTAGAAGAAAAACTGTACTGATTTTGTATTTTCTTTTTTTGTAATCATCGATAATGAATCGTTTGAAGTTTGCGTTCTGGTTTATCATTTCCTTAACGTCGTGAGTCTTTTGCAGACACTGCAGATGCATTCAGAGAATCACAGACCGTCTTCATACTTTTCTATGATATTTGGTAGACGTAACTAGACAAACCTTTTGCAAACAAGACAAATAATGCTGACCTAGAATTTCTGCAATGTGGATTGAATGCAATGACCGCCAGGTCATTAGGAATCAAACACCCGCTAAATCCATCCGTTATGCTGCACTAATAATTTATTTATTAAAAATTAAACTTCGTTGCACTTTTATAGTTATTGCATGAGATGAGTTTTATAGTCTTTATTATCGTTGGTAAATACGATGATTCAGTTTATTGCCAATTTGCTATAGTTCATATAATGAAAATTACAGGAAATTGCTTTTAATTAAGTTAAACTTGAACATTTTTATTGGGTGATCAGTTCAAATTTAAAGTGACGAACATCGATTTTTTAGGGTTGGTATATCTTAATGAAATTTATTTTACTGCATACAGTTTGACGCGATGATTTAATCGCGGTCATATAACCTTGACAAAAATTTATAACTACAGTTTTCTTCAAAGTGCAGAAGCTATTATTTTTAACCACTAATGGTTATTCAGAGAAAAAGCTTTTTCAGTTTCAGAGAATTCAAAAATTAAACCATCATCAAACTGTTTTGAATGTTTTAATTATGCAAGTCCCTCACGACCGTCGTTGATGACTTGTTTTCACTCCAATCTCCCCTAATAAAAATCACATATGTTAAAACACAACACAAGTTAAAAAATCATCCTTCTGTGAGTGTTAGAGAGTGACATAAATTGATTTCATCAAAATAATTACATTTACCATTCGGCATTGACAACCAAACGTAAGCTTATTAGTAAATCCCTGTCTGGTTGCATAAAATACTTACTTCCTCTTTATAAAATTAATTAAAAATTTCAACAAGGCAACAGAGTATTTGTGAACTGGAAGAATAAACTGAGTTTCAAATATACAGTATCACAAATAAAGTTGGCTCTATAAGCAGCATTATTTTATTATTAATTTTAATCAAAGTTTGATATGGGAGACACTTTTTGAATCAAATTAGACAAAAATTATAGCAATAAATGCGTTTGTTGTTATATTTGTCATTTCTTACAGAGAATAGCTGAAAATGGTGTTTCTAGATGGAATTACAAAAAAAAAAACAATTCGAAAAAGTTGTTACTTCTGCAATTTCATAAAATTGAAAAAATTTGGAAAAGTTAGCGTAATTTTGGGTATTTTTGTCAATTCTTTTTTAACATATTCAAAGTTCACTCAGCTGGAATGAATTAGTCTATTTTTAAAATCTAATGTTTCAACCCTATTTTATAATACAAATTCTATTCTAGATTTAATAATTTTGAAAATTTAAATCTTGCTTTGAAACTAGGTAAAAAATGACATGGAATTCCTAATAATTTTAACGATCTTTCAAAAATATTTAGATGTATAACAAGATGTATAATTCTTGTAGGATTATTAGAAAACTGTCGAAAAAGCTTCAATTCAATTACATCTTAATTTAAGGCCATATTATATAAATTTATGTGATTGGTAAAGATTCAAAAAAAGTCTGAAATCTGAAACCTATTTGGTTCATTACGGTTTTTGACAATTTCCCTATGATCTTACATTAATTTGATGTTAGAAAATATCTTGCATCTAAAAATATTTGAAAGAACGTTGAAGTTAATATAACTTTTTGTGACTAAATTTAAAATTGGAATCAAAGTAAAGCATTTATTATGGAAATAATTTGTAACAATAGATATTCCAAAAATAAACCAATTTATACCAGTTTGGTAAACTTTGAATTTGTAAAAAAAGAATTATTTGCCAAAAATGCTTAAAATATCAACTTCACGCTAAGCTCTTCAAATTTTGCAAGCAAACATGACATTTCAAAAGAAAACAACTTTTTTGAATAAAATTTTTCGAAATTCTGTTTAGAAATGCCATTTTCAGCTGTTCCCTGCAAAAAATTTTAAAATTGATAGCAAATGAATATCGCTAAAACAAAATTGTTGGCATCATTTTTTGTTCAATTTAAAACTATTCTCTAAATAAAATTTTGATTTGGGTTGATATTAAAAAAGAGTTCCATATGAAGCCAGCTTTAATGGTGACACTGTATGTATTTAAATATAGTATGAAACTGGCTTCATCAAATGCATAAGTTTTAGGATATTTTTTGAGCGGTTTATTTAAACGAACTCTTTCAATGGAAAAAAGGAAACTAAAAACAAGAATCTTTGAGGTTTGCATTTTTTTTTTCGACAATAAGACTTAGGGAAATTTGTTTTTAATACTCATCCTTAATATACTTAATATACTAACCTATTTCAATGATAATTTCTTTATTATTGCAAAAAAAAAACAAAAATTCCAACTGCCACTATAAATCCTCTAAAAAACCAATATTTACAAAGTTCCTGAAATTTGCATATATATTAATTATACAAAAATGTTTATATCGGATGGAATTCGAGTGTTAATTAGAAAACTAATAAAAAGTGATATTCTGTTTTAATAAACTATAAAAATGGAAGAATCTATTATTCCGTTATATTTGTACACAGTTACAAACTTTATTAAAATGATTCAAGGAGCTAATCCGTATATTACTTTGCTAATCATTATCAAGTAAATCTTGTTAAAAAGTTTCATTCATATATGTTATGTTAGCAGTTAATGGAAAATGCATTAAATTATAAATCATTAATTATTACAGTGTCTATATTTTTTGCACCAAAAAAAAACATCATAGAAATATGTCACAAAAAAAGTTTTTTGAACTCACCACCTTCAAAATAACATTTTGCGAACGCAGCAGTCAACTACAAACGTAGAATTCCCAAACGAGTGCGCGAAATTTTGCTAAAAAACACTGGCCTTTCTGGCTATTCCAGAAATAATGTAACTTAATAATAATGATATCTGAACAATCTGCCATTTTACCAATTCAGGTGTCACAAATACTGAAGGAATAAAAAAAAATCCGTATTTATAAACCTTCTTTGACAACTGTCAAATGAAAAACTTACTTACTTGATATTTTCAGATTTTTTGTAAGTGTTTACTAATGACGCAACCCAAATTTTCTAATAAAATAAAAATAAATGTTTGTTTCAAAAAATATTATTCGAACCTCGATATGCGAAGAC
Organism: Latheticus oryzae; assembly: GCA_030157265.1. Taxonomy (NCBI): domain Eukaryota; kingdom Metazoa; phylum Arthropoda; class Insecta; order Coleoptera; family Tenebrionidae; genus Latheticus; species Latheticus oryzae. The sequence continues at coordinate 8,843,761 of CM058049.1, forward strand.
GTATTCAGCGCATTCGCGCATATGAAGCATTCCCTCGTTCCTCGCTCGTGCTTCAACTTTGCGCTTATGCGCGAATAATGTCTTCGCACACTAGGTTCGAAAATTACTATTAAGGAACTGTTATAGTTTTTTATTTTATCAATAATACAGCATTATTTTTATTATGTTGTTACTTGTTTGTTGTATTGCACGAAAAATTAACTCACTGTATACTTATTCGAAATGTTGCGGAAAGCGGCATCTACTTTTAATGTTGTTTACGAATTATAGAAATCTGTCTGAATTCCAGTCAAAACTCAAAAGTTTCATTGCATTGCAATCAATTTGTTTGAACTTATTATTATTATTATTTTTTTGAAAAAAAAAAAAGGAAGAAAACAGTTTAGGTATGAAACGAGGTAACAATTTTATTATGTTTCCTATTTTTTCTGAATTTAAGTAAACGCAAAGCTTCCGCTTTGAGAATCAGTTATTGTCCGTTGAATTTATAATTGTAACCTCAGTAATAACAAAACCATCTGACAATTCGACAATTCGTTGTTAACACTGTTTCCGAAATGTTTTTTTTTTTTAACTCTTAATCTTAAATATTATGGTTATGTATTTTACCAAATACGTGCAACGCGCGAAATTTGAATCCATTGAATCTGGAAAAAAATTGCCTATCTGTGAAAAAAAACCTTAAAATTTGACTTTTGGCCACACTGGCGCAACACAAAAATCTAGTCGGTTGAAGCTCTTGAAATTTTCAAAAATTAGTGTGTTTTATTTTACGCATAACTTTATAAAAAGCCCAAAATTTCAAATTGTTTATTTGGCCAACCAGAATCAGAGGTTCATATTTGACTATTCTGTTATGACATTTATAACAGAAAGTCAGAACATACAGGGTTATTCCCATAAGTAGTTCATTAGAAGCTTATAGTATAATACCAGACTCAAGACTCAAAAACTTAGTCATGTAGGTACAAGGTAGATCAAAAATACCATTTTTAAAATAGTTTCAGATTTTTTTAACTTCCGCTTATACCGGAAATTGATGCCAATTTTGTTTATAAAATTTTAAACACATTTATTACTGATTATTACTGATTAACTCTAACCGTTTTTGAAATAGTGTTTTTTTTTAGAAATTTTTAACATTTAACTTACTATTAGAAAATCAATTTCTCCGAATGCTTTTGAGGTAGTCAATAAATTTTGATAAAGTTCTAGTCGGGGTAATAGACAATATACAGATTATAAGAACTTTTCAAAATGTTAGAGTGCTACTGAATGCGCACTGGCAATGGCAAAACTCATTTTTTTCAAATAGAAACCCTCTTTTTCATAACATCATGGAAATGGTGAAAAGATGAATTTGTCAATACAACCTATAGTCTAATTGCAATAGTTTTTAAAATATTCTATAGTTTTCGTATTTTTCAATCATTTCCTATGGTAAGTGATGCCGCTGCATCAGACTACCACAGTAAGTCGTGGCCAATTCACAAAAATCTTTCGTCATTATAGTGACAAAAATGCAATTAAAAGCGGATAAAACCTGTAGTGAAATAGAAATAATCTCTTTTTTTTTTGTTTTTATAATGTTAGGCCTCATTTAATAATCAAAACCGTGCAGAAATTGTGAAAAAATTATAAAAATTCTCAAATATCTCAAATATTGCTGCAAATGGAAGAGTAATTGTATTGACAAAGGTTGATGAGATTTCACTAGAATTTGATTGGTGGCATGAAAAAATAGGATTTCGATTTGAAAAAAAAAAGAGTTTGTCATAATTTTGAAGCCAATGTTTGACCCGAATTTTGTAACACACTGTACAACATTTTGAGACGTTATTCCTAGTTGTATGTCAGTTAATAACTGGTTTACAAAATTACTCAAATTTATTTGTTTAGCTGGAAGATTTCTGGAGATATTAAGACTTTAATAGAAAGAACTAACTGTCAAAAATTTTCAAAAAATGCGATTATTTCGAAAACGGTTAGAATTAGCAGTAACATGCTAAGCATAAAATGTGTTCAAAAATTTATCGGTAATTAAAAAGTGCCACAAAATATGGAGTGTCCCATTTAAAATAACAAAATTAGCATCAACTTCCGATTGATATAAGAGTAAACAAACTAAAAATATTCAAAAAATAAATTCCTGATTTGTCTTTCACACTAAAATTGCAAATCTTCATAAATTAATAAATCACTTATGTGAATCACTCTGTATAATATGCATAGTAAATTATAAACTTGATATAATAGATATTTTTAAAAGCTCAATGTATCACTGCAATAAACTACTGTTACATCATATCGAAATGCTTTCTCAATAGATCTATTTGTTATATGAAATTATTATAAACGTTATTATGAAATTCTTTATTGAAATAACAGAAGAAAAATGATGCAAAATAATATTATTCCAAGGTTAATAGATCATTGGGTTATTTTCCAGTGACTGATATCAAAAATCTTGTTTATACATTTATATAAGAACAAATTTTTTGGATACATTATTATTTAACACCAAAATGTTGCGACGTTTACGTGGGTATCTTTTTTTGTTCTTATTATTCCATTTCAACTTAGTGTTGACCAAAAGTCCTTCTGTGATAATAATTGGTGCGGGATCTGCTGGAATCGCTGCTGCTACAAAACTACTGGAAAATTCTATAACTAATATCACCATTATCGAAGCAGAAAATAGAGTTGGTGGCAGAGTGAAAAGTGTTAAATTTGGCAATGGATTTGTAGACGAAGGGGCACAGTATTGCCATGGAGAAAAAGGAAACGTTGTATATGAATTAGTGAAAGATTTGGATATTCTAGATCGCCCTAAAATCTTTGCTTTTGAGAAAACTAAAATTTACAAATCAGATGGCTCAATACTTCCTGCGGATATAACAGCAGATATTTATAATATTGTTGGGACATACGATGATGGAATCAGAGTAGAGCATGATCTCAGCCTTGGAGAATCATTTCTTGAACAGTAAAACCAAACTCGATATATATGTTTTTGAATAACGTTTCATCAATTTTAGTTTCAATGCAACAGTGCTTAAAAAGTATACACAAGATGATAAAAAACTCAAAATTATCAAAGATTCGATTCGATTACTTCATCATTTGATTATGATGCATGAAGGTGCTTTTTCTTGGGATAGACCAGCATCGGGTCGACACTATGGAGTATGTGAAGGTGATCAACAGCTAACCTGGAAAACGAAAGGATATCAGATTGCTCTAGATGTCTTGATGAAGAGTTACCCAGATCCTACAAAAAAATTACCAATTGATGATAAAATACTTTTTGATAAAAAAGTAGATAAAATAACTTGGAGTGAAAACCAAATTTCCGTTAAACTAAATGACGATTCTGTTTTAACAGCAGAACATGTCATTTTTACTCCATCAATTGGTGTTTTAAGAGAACACCATAATACTCTTTTTGAACCAAAACTTCCGAAAGAAAAAATCAATGCAATTGATGGTTTAGGTTTTGACGGGATTATGAAAATAATTCTACATTTCCCTGAAATATGGTGGAAAGAAAACGAGGGTGTTTTTTTTTTCCTTTGGAATGAAGAAGACTTAGCTAAAGTAAAAGACGAGTTTCCAGATGGACCACAAAAAGATGGAGTTTCATGGGTTTCACATATCTCAGCTTTAGTCAGAGTTAACAGTAATCCAAATGTTCTAATAGCTTGGGTTAGCAGTGATCTTCTGCCAGAGATAGAAAAAACTTCAGACGAAATTCTTTTAAAAGGAACTATGTATGTTATTAAAAAATTCTTAGGCAAAGATCGCAATATTACGGAAGCTGATAAAGTATTGAAGTGAGTATATTTCAGGATTCTTTTATATGCTCTTTATCGATTAATGCACAGATCGCAATGGAATATTAATCCAAATTTCCGGGGTACATACTCTTTCGAGAAAGTTGGACATTTTGACGAAAACGTTTCCAATCAAGCAATTTTAGCTGAACCTTTAGTGAATAAAGAAGGACATCCTGGGTTGTTATTTGCAGGCGAAGCCACACATCCTATTCATTATTCTACTGTTCATGGTGCTATTGAATCAGGGAGAAGAGAAGCTGAAAGAATTATAAACTTACATAAACAGTCTTAACAGAAAAAAAATGTGAAAATTTATCTCAAAAATAAATATTTAAAACTTTGTTGATTAAAAAAAATGTTTCATTTACAGCTGATAGACACGAGCCAATAATTTTTACTTTCATTATCGCAATTATGCTGCTAGTGGTGAAGGTGAAGGTCTTATTTTTAACATTACCACAAGAGGATAATCTAATGACTTCAAAATTTGCTATAAATATTCTAAGAGTATTTTCAAGTCCAGTAGAATTATTTAACACATGAAATTGAAGCATGCAGCATCTTTATTGCTTAATAATCTTCTTTTTCTCGAAATCAGTGTTGAGCGAAAACCCTTCGGTTATTATAGTCGGCGCTGGACCTTCAGGAATAGCCGCAGCATGTAGACTTCTTGAGAATTCTGTAACAAATTTGAAAATTTTGGAAGCTGAAAATAGAATAGGAGGGAGAATTAATTCTGTTGAATTTGGTGGAGCTTTCGTCGATATCGGGGCCCAGTATTGTAGTGGAGAAAAAGAAAATATTGTTTATGAGTTAGTGAAAGATTTGGATATTTTGCAACATTCTACATTATCAACTGATTATGTAGAATTCTACTATTCTAATGGTTCGGCGATTCCAAATGATCTTGCAGAAGATTTTCTGACACATTTGATTAATTACGACGACAATATTACTTTTAGTGAAAACACAACTTTAAAAGATGCATTTTTAGAAAAGTATATATCAGTCATGACTACATTCAAGTACTAAATTGAATCAATTCCAGATATAACTCATCAGTTATTGATAAGTATCGTAATGACGAAGAAAAACTGAAACTGACTGTAGATGCCATTAAATTTCTTCATGAGGGAATCTTAACAAACGAAGGAGCATTTTCATGGGAAAAAATATCAGCAGGACAACATGGAGTTATTTGTGAAGGTGATCAAGGTATGACTTGGAAAAGCGGAGGTTACCATACAATTTTAAAAGTACTAATGAAAACCTACCCGAATTCTGAAAGAAAACTAGAATTTGATGACAAAATTTTTCTTGAAAAAAAAGTAAATAAAATTATTTGGGACGATTCCAAAGTTAAAGTCCATACTTCTGATAATTCTACACTAACAGCTGATCACGTTATTTTTACACCATCTCTTGGAGTGCTTAAAAAACACAAAGACGAAATATTTAAGCCACGGTTACCTTTAGAAAAACAAAAAGCGATAGAAGCTCTTGGTTTTGATGGAGTCATGAAAATAATTTTATATTTTCATAAGATTTGGTGGAACAATTACGAAGCTTTTTTGTTTATTTGGGACAGAAATGATTTATCTAAAGTCACAGAAGAATTTCCTGACGGGCCTAAAAAAGATGGAATTTCTTGGATTGCATACATTCCTTATATTACAAAAGTTACCGCTAATCCAAATGTATTAATCGCTTGGGTTAGTAGCGATATAATCTCTGAACTTGAACAAGTGTCTGAAGAAATCCTCATGAGAGGTAGTATGCACTTAATTAGAAGATTTCTAGGAAAAGATTTCAATGTTACAAATGCTGACAAAATAATCAGGTAAAACAGATAATTTATATTCTAAAACGCCAGGTTTATGATTTTTAACTAATAGGTCCCAATGGGTCACAAATCCAAACTTTTTGGGAACTTACTCATACGAAAAAGTTGGGTATTATAAGGAAGATACTTTCTATCCAAATTTATTATCAAAACCATTATATAATAAAAATGGAATTCCTAGTCTGCTTTTCGCTGGCGAAGCAACTCATCCAATTCGTTATGGCATGGTTCATGGTGCTATTGAAACCGGAAGAAGAGAAGCTGACCGAATTATAAATTTATATAAATAGAAACGTTTTTGAATAAACAACTTTTCTGATATGGAATTTGTTTGTTTTTATAATTATTTATCATTAGATTTGTGTTAACTCAAAGAAATAACTACTTTATGTATTTATAATGATTTTCTTTTTGTTATTTTTTCTAATTCCATCAATTTACGCAGAACTGCAAAACATGAAGAATCCATCTGTGATAATAATAGGAGCTGGATCTGCTGGAATTGCAACTGCGTCAAAGTTATATGAAAACTTTGTACAAAATCTAACAATTTTAGAAGCTGAAGATAGAATTGGCGGAAGAATATGCAGTATAAGTTTTGGTAGAGATTTTGTAGACTTAGGAGCTGAATATTGTCATGGCGAAAAAAATAACATTGTTTATGAACTTATTAAAAAGTTTAATATTCTAGAACCAGGTGTTGAGTCTCTTGTGGAGAATATTTATTATTCGAACGGTGATAAATTTAAAGGGAGTTTTGTCCAAGAATTAGTTGGATTAATATCAGAGTATGAAGATATTGAAGTTGATGGGTATGACAAATCAGGGAAGTCTTTAGGAGATTTATTTAGCCATAAGTACAGTAAGTGCAATTTAATTATGGAAAGACTTGATAGAATTTTGTAGATATTATTCAAAAATGTTGGAAGAATGTAAATTTGAAAATCAGTTGGTTAAAGAAGGTTTGAAATTTGCTGAAGGTTATATAAACATGGTTGAAGGCACGTATTCTTGGAATGATGTTTCTGCAGACAGCAATTACGAAGTATGTGAAGGAGATCAAACTCTAGTATTCAAAAAACTTGGCTATAAGACTATTTTAGATGTTTTAATGAAAAACTCTTCTTTTCAAGATAAAATTCAATTAAATTCGAAAGTCGAAAAAATTATTTGGGACAAAAATCAGTCGGTTACTGTCATAACAGCAATGAAATCTTATACAGCTGATTATGTTGTTTTTACTCCATCGCTCGCAGTTTTGAAGCAAAAAAAGGATTCTATATTTTACCCCAATCTACCACATTCCAAACAGAAAGCTATAGAAAATTTAGGCTTTGCTGGAGTTGCTAAAATCGTCGTTCAATTTACAGAAAAATGGTGGAAAGATGAAGATAGAGCATTTTCGTTCTTTTGGAGCGAGGCAGACTTGGGAAAAATTGATTTTCCACACGGGCCAAAAAGTAACAATATTTCTTGGGTTTCACAGCTTCGAGATTTTTCGAAAGTTTTGCATAATCCCAATGTATGGATTGGATGGTTTAGTGGTGATTTAGTTCCAAAGATTGAGCAGCTTCCTTTAGAAATTTTGAAAAGCGGATGTCAGTATGTCTTGGATAAATTTTTGAAACGAGATTATAATGTATCGAACATTGATAAAATTGTATCAACAAAATGGTGTACTAATGAAAATTTTGGTGGTGTTTATTCTTATGTTAAAACTGGAAACTACAAGAAAAATTTAACAGATCAAGAAATTTTAGCTGAACCTTTGAAAGATATTAATGGACGGTCTGTTATTTTTTTCGCAGGGGAAGCCACAAACCCTATTCATTATGCTACTGTACATGGTGCTATTGAATCTGGATTCGCAACCGCAGAGAATCTCTTGAAGGCAATCCAGGAAAATAACAATGAATAAAGAGTTTCACAATTATGTAATTTATGTTTATTAAAAAAACAAAAAATTGCATTACGTTCGTTGATTCTTTATCTTTAACATTGATCCGTGAAGTTGAAGGCTAAAGTTCAACAATTGATTATAGAATATTTGAAATATTAAAATTTTCAATTAGAAAGTAATGTTATACTTAATAGCAATATTTTTTCTAGTACTTGATGTTTCTGCTCAGAAACCTTCAGTTATTATTGTTGGTGCTGGCCCTGCAGGGATTGCAGCAGCAACAAACCTATACGAAAATGCATATACTAACATTACAATACTGGAAGCTGAAAATCGAATTGGAGGACGAATCAATAGTGTTAAATTTCGTAAAGGAATCATTGATTTAGGGGCCCAATATTGCCATGGGGAAAAAGGCAATATAGCTTATCAACTCGCAAAGGATTACAATATTTTAGAACCTGGATTAAGAGGCTTACAGAATAATGTTTATTATTCAAATGGATCCAGACTGGATCATGTGTTTGTACAAGATTTACAGGGACTATATCACACTTACTATGAGATTGAAGAAACAAGTTTTAACACAACAGGGAAAAGTCTAGGAGAGTTGTTCACCCACAAGTAAGTAAAATCGATAAGAAATTAAATAAAAAGTAAATTAGTTATAATTCAGTTTTATTGGAAAAATATAAAAATCAAAATAGCACATTGAAATTGGTCAAGGAAGGACTTAGGTTTCTTGAAGGTTATATAGTAATTCATGAGGGTGCATTTTCATGGTTTGAGCCTTCAGCAGAAAGTGATTACGCGTCATGTGAAGGTAATCAAGGACTTATTTGGAAAAGAACAGGTTATAAAGGGGTGTTGGATATTATGATGAAAATTTATCCAAATCCAAGTGAAAAATTACCATTCGACGATAAAATTCATTTGAGTACAAAAGTTAAAAAAATTATTTGGGACAAAACAGAATTTGTTAAAGTTGTAACTGACAACAAGATTTTTTCTGCAAATTTAGTAATTTTTACCCCGTCCGTCGGAGTATTGAAAAAATATGGATATATTCTTTTCGAACCTCCTTTACCATCACTAAAGCAAAAAGCAATCAAAGCCACTGGTTTTGATGGTGTCATGAAATCATTTATATTTTTTTCAACCGAATGGTGGAAAGATGAAGATCAAGCATTTTGTTTCTTTTGGAGCGATAAAGATTTAAAGGAAGTTGAAAAAGAAATGATTTGGATTAGTCAGTTTCGTTATATTTTGAAAGTACCGGACAATCCTGGTGTGTGGGTGGGTTGGATTAGTGGCGATTTAGTACCGAAAATCGAAAAGCTGTCGTTGGAAAAATTTAAAAATGGTTTGAAGATTGTTTTAGATAAATTTTTAGGATCTGAATATAATGTGACTGATATTGATGAAATTATAAGATCTGATTGGCGCACCAATGAAAATTTTGGAGGAACTTATTCGTTTACAAAAACTGGATTTTACGAAAAAAATATTTCATATCAGAGGATTTTATCAGAACCGCTATATTTTGCAGATAAATTGAAAATTTTATTCGCGGGAGAAGCTACAAATCCTGTTCACTATTCCACAGTTCATGGTGCTATAGAAACTGGCTATAGGGAAGCAAAAAGAATAATTAATTTATAATTTAAATTCTTAGAATAAAAAGTTTTTTGTATTGTGTGTTTATTAACAAAGTTTTGGTAGTTTCAATATGCTCTTGCTCCTATATACCTAGTCTTTCATTTTCCGTTGAAACTTGAAAGAACTTTTCGATCCAGTTTGATGAACACAAATGTAGCTTTATTGAAAGTTAGCACTATTTAAGTGCAACAAGAAATTTTTTATAAAAGTAATATGTCTATAATAGAGTCTCAAAGTTTACAATAGCAGCGCCGTGACGATGTCGGAACTCAATCATGTAACTCTTAAATTGCAATATTTTTTATTGAAATTGTTACGTATTTTGATTCTCAAAAAAATAAGTAATAATTGAACGGGTTAAAAGGTTCTGCTCTAATATATCGATGACAAAATACAAGTTTTTTTTCTTAATTAAAGAAAGTAACCAAATATAAACTGTAGATAAATATTACTAAATGAGATGATAACAGTAATTTTATATTATGTTTATATTTAATTTATGTACAATATAAAATAACTACCAGTCCTAACATGACATTGTTGATAAAGTTGAATTTCTTATTTTACTTCATTATATCGACAGAATGTGATCCTTCAGTGATTATCGTTGGAGCTGGTCCAGCTGGAATAGCTGCAGCTACTAAATTGCTAGAAAATGGTTTCACCAACTTAACTATTCTTGAAGCGGAAGACAGAATTGGAGGAAGAATTAACAGTGTTAAATTCGTTGATAAATACGTTGATCTTGGTGCTGAGTATTGTCATGGGCAGAAAAACAATATTGTTTATGAGCTTGTAAAAAATTTGGATGTTTTAGAACCAATTTCAAATAAATTCCAAGCTGCAGTTTATTATTCAAATGGTTCTAGACTAGATCAATTGTTTATAGAAGAATTACAAGCGGTGATTTTGGGATATGATTCTAATAATTTTAATTACAATTCCAGTGGAATGAGTATTGGAGAGTTATTCATAAAAAAGTGAGTACAATCTAGCTTTGACTTTCGTGAAACGTAACGCATATATTTATTATTTTAATTATCAAAAATCAATAACATGTTTTTTTTCTTTGCGTATTCAGAACAAATAAGTTTTGACGAACAAGTCTTCTGAAATTAGAATAAAACAAATTTGTTCTGGAAATTTTTGTTTAAAATTAAAAATCTCCAGTAAACGCATATCCTTCTTAATTGATAGATATAACGCTACCATAGTCCAGAAGTACTCCAGCGACACTGAAAAATTAAAAATATTGATTGAAGCACTTAGATTAGCTGAGAAGGTGTCACTTATGATTGATGGTTCGTTTTCTTGGTTCGATACATCAATTACAAAACACTATGAACGAAGTGAGGAACATCAACTTTTAGTGTGGAAAGGACGAGGTTATAAAACTATATTAGATGTGTTAATGAAAAAAATACCTAATCCCGCACACCAGTTACCAATAGATGACAAAATAATACTTAATAAACAAGTATCCAACATTTTTTGGGCAAATAAGTCTTCAGTAATAATAAAAACTTTAGATAATGCAATATATTCAGCCAATCATGTAATTTTTACACCATCAGTTGGAGTTTTGAAAGAAGAAAAAGAGAAATTATTCACACCATCATTACCTAAAAACAAATTAGATGCAATCGAAGCAATTGGAATTGCAGGAGTAATGAAAATTATTTTGCACTTTGAACAAGAATGGTGGCGAGACAATGATATTGTTTTTGCTTTTCTTTGGAGTGATGAAGATTTATTCAAATCTGGTGAAGAATTTCCATATGGTCCCATAAAAAATAATATTTCGTGGGTTTCTGCCATAACTGTCTTTGTTAAAGTTCCTGGGAATCCAAATGTGTTAGTGGCATGGGTTACAGGAAATTTTATACCAGAAATTGAAAAAACTGAGAAATCTGTTATACAAAATGGATGCATACATTTGCTTAGGAAGTTTTTTGGAAAAGATTATAATGTAACCGAGCCTAACCGAATATTAACGTGAGTTTTTGATTGAGTAATTCATCATTTGATTGCCAAAAAATAATTTTAGGTCTTTTTGGCGAAGTAATCGACATTTCAGAGGAACGTATTCGTATGAAAGGGTAGGATTTGAAAAACAGAACATTCTTTATCAGTTAAACTTAGCTGAACCTTTAACTGATGTTGAACACAGTCCTCTTGTGCTTTTTGCTGGTGAAGCTTCTAATCCAACACATTATTCAACTGTGCATGGGGCAATTGAAACTGGATACCGAGAAGCTGAAAGACTCATCAAGCTGTACAAAGAATAAATAATTTGGCATCCATTACACCTTTAGGTGGGAACTGGATGAAAAAACACCAAGTGCTGTTCTGCTTTAACTTTTTTCTCCTTTCTACATTATCTGCAAATTCTTTAAATGTTGTCTAAATTCATTAAACAATTAATAATATCTCTAGCTGACATATTGAAAAATAAATAAAAAAATCAGTGAGTACGTCACACAATTTTTGTACAATTAAAAATTTTCATTATTGTAAAAACTTGAGCAAGTTGGTAAAGTAGATTATATTCTTTGTAGAGCTCCCACAGTGCGATTAACTCTTTTTCAATTTTCCGTTCGAACAAAACGCTAGACGATTTCCTTTAGTTAATCATAAACCCCGATAAGTAATGAGTATAAACGAGCTTTCTGCGTCTGAATTCTTAGGAACAAAAGAGTTGCCGACGTCGATTCTACGTGCGATTTCTCTTACTCAATTCAGTTGCATTTGAGAAACGAGAGAGATTTCTGTGCATATGAAGATTGATTGCATAAAAAGACTAAATATACGCGGTGCATTGTTGATGGCGTCTGGCCACTTAAGTAGATACTAAAATGTTACTTCTGGACCAGCACATTTGGCGTCTTAAAAATCAAGGCAAAATCTTACAAATTTACCTGTTTGCCCAAAAGCACACAACCGAAAAGGGCCCAAAACCTCTCAAAAATCATAATTTTTATCCACCCCAAAAGTTCCCAAATATGTGTAGACCACCAAAAATTGGACACACGAAAAAACCGTTAAAATCTCCCAAAATAATGGAAAATTACCTCAAGAACGCCCTAAAAAACTAACAAAATACCTTGTTTTTACACACCCCAAAATGGCTTTTTACTTCTGGACCAGGACATTTGGCGTCTTGAAAAACAAGGCAGAATCTTACAAATCTAGCTGTGTTTTCCAAAACTCCACAACCAAAAAAGGCCTAACACCTCTCAAAAAGCATTAATTTTCATACATCCCAAAAACAGCTCTTCATTTCTGGACCAGGACATTTGGCGCACGCGAAAATCAATTAAAATTATCTAAAAAACAGGAAAAATTTTTACAAATTTCCTCGTTTTTAAACACCCCAAAAACTTTGATATTCGTTTATCTCAATAAGAACTAAGAAATATAACAAAAACACTTTAATATTCAGGGTGCGGGACGCCGCACCCTGGATATTCGTCTCAATAAGAACTATGTAAAATAGATATAAAATCAATTCGTCTATGTCAAAAAAACTGCTCTACCAAAACCATTGTCAAATCTCTAGTTTTCACACACCTCAAAACATTTCATTTTCATTTCTGGACCAAGCCAATGGGTCCATGCGAAAATCAATGAAAAACAACTAAAAGCGACTTAAAATCTTGACTCTCATCCAAGCAAAATTACCTTAAAAACAGGAAAAATCTTTATACAAATTCCCTAGTTTTCAGACACCCCAAAAATAGCGTTTCATTTCTGGACCAAGCCAAATGGCACATGGCAAAGGTCTTAAAAATTATTACCAAATAGATTCTGCATACCCCAACTCTATTCAACTATTATACACACATAAAAGAGATATATCTAATCGTTCAAAGTTTACTAATGTATCTGAACACTCCAGAATGGATTTTCATTTAGAGATCACTATTAAAATTTTAACGTTATCGTAAACATGCTCGACTTTTGTCATAATTATCAAAAAATATTACACTGGCCAACGTATACGACAACGTTTAACGTTGATCAAGCGTTGGTAATTTTAAAAAAGACGTGAACTTAAACGTTGTCATGGTACGGAAATATTTGTTTTCAACAACCCAATATTTACCGAGTTAATAAAAATAAGTGCAAAACATTCCCCGTTTTCTTTCCGACTACAAGAAATGTTATTTTTTCGTTTCTGGAGCAGGACATTTGACTTCTTAAAATTTTATCATTTTTTTTATTTGTTAAGATAAGTTACAAACCTATATAAGTACAGTTACCGTTGGTACAGTTTTCTACTACTTCTGATGGTATTTTGTTAGATTTTGATCTGTCAGACATTAATGAATCAACGCGGACAACGATAGTACCTTACAATTCCAAAACAGTTCAATTAGGACATCTAAAAATATAAATAAAATAACTTGTTTTTAAAAAATCACAAAATGTAATTACAAATAATTTATTTAACAAGGCCCTTCTAATTTAATTTTAAAAAAATCCACCAATTTGGTTTCGTCGTCAACACAAAAATCCCAACGTTTGCATTTACAACACATAGTGTAAGTCACACAAAAATCACGTTCAGATTGCACCCATAGTTTCATTCTCGTGTTTCTTGGTTTATTTTCTTCAAGATGTTGTAAAATCTGTCCATACACGCCTAGCTCTATGGGGAGAGTATGATGAAAGTAGATTACCCATTGACAAAAAGGTTTTCTTTGGTTGTTCAATGGTGTGATGTATGTAATTTGTAATGGAGTCCCCCTTACAGGGGGCAGGTATTCATAAAAGTAGCGAATATGATTTTCAGTTAGTGTCTCGTTCTCAACAGGTTGAATTACGGTCGTCCAGTGTCGAGGGCACGGCACTTTGTGTTCATAAAGTAAACTGAGTAGTTGATGTTCATCCATTTTCAATCAACATGTCTTGCACCATACACTGAAAACAAGAAAATAAATAAAGAGACCTCTGTTAGTTTTGTCAAGCCTTAACGAATCTATATCTCCTTGTACAGGATATCAACAGATGAGATTGCATGAGATTTTTCGTTTTTTTTTAACGGCAAGTTTTATTTGATCTCAATTTCATACCAGACAATTTAAAAATACAGATCCGTAAGGGTTGTTACAGACTTGAATGCACATGCCCTGAGTATACACGCACTTGTAAGTGTGGACGTGCATTCGTTCTGACTCAGGCCGTGCACGCACGGTTGTCGGTTTTTGGTCACCGTTCAAAGAGATCATGCGACATATGCAGATTCAGTGTGGACGTTGAAAATGACATTTTTACCACTACTAATGTTGTTACCACTGCGCATAAATGGGAACGACTTTAGTAGACACACATACACGAAACCAACTTGTGCAACATTTTCCCAAAGAACACATAAGTTGAGTAGCGACGCATATGTGTGTCCACTCAAGCCATGTACGTTCAAATCTGAACCCACCCTAAAACCGTAACGCTGATGGTTTATGTTTTTTAACGCTGACAACAAATGACCTATATCAACAATCTTGCGACCATTAGGTACAATTGTTTTCTTTTTCACTAATAAATACTTTACTGTCTATAGTGTTAGAATCACTTGATGCACAATCATTAATTGTATCTTTTTTGCAGTGTCAGCTTTAGAACCTTCTCTTTCTTTTTTTCAAAAATTTCGCATTCATTGTTTTCGACTTTTGCGTTTCTTAGCTAGGCCTAGTTTACTACTGTTGGCCATTATTTTAAATTATTTTAAAAATTAAGAAATTCAAAATGTATCAGAAAAAGAAAAACATTAGAGTTAATAAACCAATAATCATTTTGTAACGTCTATATCGTTGCACTATGCACACTAACTAAATAGGTATACTCCATACAGCGATAGAATCGTATTTTTTGAATTTGCTCACTAAACCTGACGAACGGAAATAACTAACTTTGTTTCACTTTTACTCATGCAGAGATCGTAATTTTAATTTTGCTATTGTGTTTTGATATTTTTACGCTGCTATACATAGTTATTCCGTTTATCAGGTTTAGTAAAGAAATTAAAAAAATACGATTCTATCGCTGTATGGAGTATATCATATAATCACAAAGAAATTTATATTACTTATCACTATCACCATAAGCACAATTCTAAAGACAAAAGTCAAGTATCTCGTCAAAGAAGAAATAACTGAATAAAAAAATTTTTCGTTGTCTATTTATACACTTTTACAATTTCCCTCTCTACCATAATTCAAGATGTGCTTAGTACCTAACTACCTACCATTTTAGTTTTCAGTATTAAAAAAAATATTATTTTTGGAAAATGAATAATCCTTATTTTAAACACATTATTATGCTCCTAATCACGTTGTCTTTATTCAAAATGAAAAAGGGCTGTATTATACGATCTTGTGATCGATACAAGAATGCAAAAGCATGTTTCAAGTAAGTAAATACCATACACATCTCATAAAATATGTACCTTTATTTCAAAAAATAATATGTTTTTCTAATAAAATAGGAAAATGCTCAAACATTCACGTGTATATTTCCTTCTAGGGTAACCGATTATCGATGCCAAGCCAAGTGTGACCTCATCATGCACACAGCAATTTAATTTTGTGCCGCAATTGCCTCTATTTCATCTGAAATTTCTGTGTTCGTGAGAGCCAAGTATAGGTTAGTCCTTAGGATTTATCTATGGTCACAGAAAAGAAAATTTTTGAAATTACACTTTAACATCATGAAGTGAGGTTAATAACGTCGACATTGTTTGACGTTTGCGGAAAAAACATGTTTATATACCAACTCATATATTGGCTTATTATGTACAATTATTTTATGTAATTGTAATTATTGTTAGCTACAACTTATCACCTTATTATCGACAGTTACATTCCACATATTAATATTGGCGGAAGATTTCTATGAACTTCATGTTCATAACAAAATTCCATTCTCACCTTCGAATTTTCATCTTTGAACTTATTATCACGACTATTGTTATCGCCATCATATAAATACTGCGTTCATATTAGAAGTGTAGAACAATAAGCAATAAGTCCACAAGTAATGTAAAGTCGATGTTCAGAGTGTATTATTGGTAATTACTGTTGTGAAATATAACTTTGTTAAACATTGGGAGCCCTAACTATACATCATTGTCCTTTCTAGCTTGCCTATTAATTATTTTCATAAACTATTCTTCCCTGTTTAGTAAATATTAGGAGTAATTAGATAGTAATAGTTGTAGAGTAAGTAAAAAATCACTTACATATTTTTAAACAAACAATTCGATTTTCTATTCTTTCTAAAAAAAAAAATGTTATTAAAAAATAAACATTCTTGAATCCAGAAGACTTATTATAGTTATTGATTCTAGACTTTTTACAATTAGAATTTACATATCTGAATAAATTTTTTGTAATAAATAAAAAAAAAACACGCCTATTATGAAGGAGAACAAAATTGTAGCAGAATATTATACACCATTAAAAACAAGACAACCATCTGAACTCCAACAATTTAAAAATAGTTACAAATCTTTTACTCTTGATAAAAAACTAAATATACCAAGAAATATCAATGAAGTAACGCAAATGAGAAATCGTAATTTTGCCATCGAATATCTCAATTCGACTGTAAATAAAAAATTAACAAAGACAGAATTTTGCAAATCTAAAAATATTTCCAGAAATTTCCTCAATATGGGGCTAAATTCAGTTGGTATAAAGATTGCATGTAAAACGAGAACAAATGAGAACAAACGGGAACAATCCGGAGCAAAAGAGAACAAATCGGAACAATTGGGAACAAAAGAAAGAAAAAGCAAAACAAAAAATGAAAAAATATTCGATAATGTAGAACACAAAGCAGGTGGTCGTAAACATATAAGTTTAGATGAAGAAGCAGATGAATTAATTAGTAAATCTTTAGAAACTTTTCAGTCATAAATGGACAAACTAGTTTCATACATTCCCAACGATGAGAAAGAAAAATGGGAAAAAGATTTAAAACCTATTATTACTGAAATAGACAGATTAGAAGATGGAGCAAAAATAGTTGGTTTCAAACAAGAAGTTGTAGATAAATATATTGCAAGAAAAGCAGCTAATTTATTCCTTGAACAATTAATTATGACAGACTGTGAACTAGAATCTGCTAATAATAAAATAGATGAATTGGAATATAAATTAGACAACTACAATAATTATGATCCTAAGAAACTAGCAGAATTAAGAAACAAAACAGTAGTAATACCATCAAACATCGATGATGTAAAGAAAAGAACTCTGAAAATATTTGAAAGACATACTAAAAATATGAGAGCAATAAATGAAAAGATTCAAAAATTGTAAATTAAATGGAAAGTACTGTATTCAAGAATTTAAATATATTCAATGAAGAATATCCAAAATTCCGAAAAAAGTTTTCAAGTCTCATTCAACAAGTTAATAAATTAAAAATTATTATTTTTGTTCTTATGTTTATTATCGTAACTGTAATTATTGTTTTCTTAATTTATTTCTTCAACACTAATAAAAAATAGCGATTTATTCAACAATGTCCTGAACGTACCTATGATGATACTAATACGTGTCCATAAGCCAATGTATCTGTAGAATTAGGTAAAAGGTATCTTTTATCATCTTTCCAACTTAGAGATTTTTTCTTTACTTCTTCAGTAAATATATCATGTTTATGACTCCTGATCACTTTCTGTGTATGATAGTATTCTTTTTGATTAAACAAGCAATTTTTGTAATCTTCAAAACTTATTTCTTTCTTCAATACTGCTTTTTTGATACCTTTTAATTTTTTCGAAACAGACGTTTCAGTTCTGTAACTGTACATTTTTGACCTTAAACCTATGCATTCTAATATCTTAATACCATTCAATTCATCTTTGAACTTCCCTATTACTTTCTTATTTTTATCCGAATATAATGGATGATCCTTTGGATAATCAGATGTATCAAAATAGTTGAGTTTGTTTTTCATAAATTCATAGAAATCGGCATTTTTAATCTCATATATAAAGCTATCAGTGTCCCCATAAAGAAGTTTTACGTTTTCATTAAATTCTTTTTTAATTACATTATAATGGAAGTTATACATTAACAATTTCGACAAATCTAATACAGCTTGCCCAATATAAATTGGTTTATTAAACAATACTTTTGTTTTAAAATTGTGAACTGCTGCCAGGTGTTTGCTAAATATAGTTCTGTGTTTAAAATTAGGTTTGTTTATCGCTTTTTGTAATTTTTCTTCATCACAATATAATTTAATATTTTGTTGGTTTCTAACAGATTGCATAGACTTACCATATGGAGCATTAACCATTAATTTCCAGAAATCTTTTTCAAAATCATTTTTCGCCTTTTGTCTTTGTTCAGTATTAAATTTTACATATGGTGCTATAAAATTTGACTGAGTAAATTTTATACCTTTGTGAACCTTTGTTATTCTAATACCTAAACTTTTGTAAAGTTTTAATGTTTCGTAATGGATAATGGATAATTTTTCTTATCATAGAAATGACAAAGTAGTTTTTCTACTTTTCCGCCCAGAGGAATTCTATTTTCCGGAGCTAAAGGGAGATCATTGAATTTGTTATGAATAGCTAAGTCTACTGGAAATGCTAAATCGACTTCCAAAACATAACCCGTATCACTATCTGATACCAATATACCGTCGACATTTTTAATTTCATCACAAGTCAACCATTTAAAGTCT
This sequence comes from Latheticus oryzae, assembly GCA_030157265.1. NCBI lineage: Eukaryota > Metazoa > Arthropoda > Insecta > Coleoptera > Tenebrionidae > Latheticus > Latheticus oryzae. The sequence goes on from CM058049.1 coordinate 8,862,704, forward strand.
TTTTCTGGTAATTTCTGAGATAAAGCCCATCCATATAGATTATTAGCATCTATATAGATAATCTGAGTATTTTCATCTGCTTGCGAATACCTGTTACTACACTGTGAAATACCTCCTCTAATTCCCCTTTCAAAAAACAAATACATTTCATAATCAGTTAATAATTCCAACTCCACTGAAGTATATTTGAGCATACAGTCCCAAGCTAACCCCGGCGTTGTATAATACCAAACAGGATCGAGTCCATAACTCTTTTCCAAACATAAGTCTCTAAAATTTTCAAATATATCAGTTAACAGCAAAACATCTAGTTTTAAGTATAAATCATGCCATTCACCCAAATTTTTAATTTTAAAATGTTTCCATACTTTCACTGCATGTTTGAATTCTCCTTGAGAAATTCCTTCTTTTGTGAGCGAAGAATAAAATTTATCTATTGATGGAAGTTTTGTTTCAGAAAATTTCTCAAAAGAATCCATGTATTCATAAGGATATATTCCTTTTCTAATTATCTTGCTTTTTCCTTTCCTAAATAACACATCTAATTCATTATTTGAAAAGTATTTAATTATTTCTCTCAACTGACTTGATTCCAGATTAGATGACAAATTGTCTAGGCTACTTGCTAAAAATCTAAATGAATCGATAAATCTCAATTCGATATATCCATTATCATCCATTCTTAAAATTTTACTGAAAGAAATATACTTCTCTTCGTTATTAGGTATTAATTTCAATTGACTTTTATCTTGTCCTAGATTTTTTATAAACAAATGACAATCGTAAGAACATAAATTATGAAACAAAATTGGAATAAACAATGGTTGTCTATATTTCAAATTGCATTTTCTACAAGCAGCTCCCCTATATTTTCCAGTGTAGTGATCATGATCTCTTACTTTTGGATTTTCTATAGAAAACACATTTTCACAAAGATAACAAATTTTTGTTTTTTCATATTCTTCTAGTTCGATATCTTTTATGGGTTTATTTTCTTTTAATAACTTATATATTGTTCTGGCATGTTCAGTTATTCTTCTTATAAAACGTTTATCACTTTCCTCTCCTCTGTAAATTTCCAATGGGTTATCAATATTATTATAAGCACTCTTAATGTATAATCCATAACCACAGGGAACATGAAATTGTGTTTTATGAGTATATGATGATTCAGGATTTGGTTCGCATGTAGGAATAGGTTTCAGAATAGATTCAAAATCAGAATAAATGACATACGGATGTCTTAACATTCTTTGAATATTTTTAAATTTTAATACATTATCATCAGGCATGTTCGGTACACATGGTTCATTACTAAAGCACACATTTTGATGTTTCTTTAAAGCATCTTCAGTTCTAGCGGAGTAGTGTAAACATCTTCTACAGAAATATTTTTTGCTTCTATTTATTTCCAACTGATCATTTAGCAATCGACTCAAATTCTTGATCCAACAATAATGATTGTTGTCTTTATTTCCAAAGTATAGTAAGTCGATATTCATTTCATAAAATCGCTTCTTATTATGATACAAAGGATAAAATATTTGTTCTTCGTAACTAAACACGGTAACATTAATTTTATTATGTGATTCAAATTTAGGTATGTCCTGGATTTTTACAGGAAAATTTATTCCTTCAAAATTTAATTCGTTTATATATTCCGGCTTATTATAATGATTCAGTCTATCTACATGTTCTTTAGCTTGATGTAAACAGGATATTACGCTGTACATAAAGCATTTGTTATCGTTGTTTTTAACATTAACGCAAGCTTTTTTATCTTTAATCCTCTTGGGTAATTCTACATACGAATTTCCGCTTAAAGGTGTATATTTGTTTATATTAATGCGCAAATGATTTATATTTTTCAGAGTCCATCCAGATCCTTTTTCTTGTAGTTCATCACATCTTGATATAAATAAATCCTTTTGTTCATCCCAGTATTCCTCTAAAGCGTCTTTTTCTCTTAGTATAACATTTGGTAACTGAAATTTATGTATCATTGTGAAGTCTTCATTTTCCAGCTTCATAAACTCACATTCCATCTCTAGATTGGTTTTAATATTTTTATGGAGATTTAAAGCATTTATAATTATTTTAATAGCCTTTTCTTTTATCATATCCATGTATGTTTCCATATCTATACCTTCTTCTAGATTATTATGTTGATATGTTAATAATCTTCCCTTAAAAGCAACCTGAACTAAAATAAAATCTGGCTCTGGATTATGTCTTGCTTTATGCAACTGCATTCGACTTTCCTTAATATACTTTCCACATTCATCACATTTGATCTTTCTTACTCTTTCTTTTTTTGGTTTAGAAAATATGGCATCATCAAACGGAAATATTTCCAAGCTCTTCTTGTTTTCTCTTTTTATTTTTAATTGCTCTTCAGCATTAATAATCTCGTTTATCAATTCTGCCTTATTGTATCTTTTAATGTATCTTATACCTAAGGATTTTGCCATATTACGTAATTCGAGCAAACGACGACTATTCAAATCATGTTTTAATTTATGCAAATGTATTCGAATTTCCTCAATATATGTTTCACACATATCACATTTTATCTTCTTTACTCTATTTTTTTTTTGGTTTAGCAAATATATCGTCATCAAACTGAAATGTTTTTAGGTTCTTTTTGTTTTCTTTCTCTTTATGGAGATGCATTCGGGTGCTTTTGATATATTTTCCACATATGTCACATTTGATTTTACTAACTCTCTTTTTCCTTGGTTCAGCAAATAAATCATCATCAAATGAAAATATTTCTGAATTCGCTTCGCTCATGAGGACTCTGTCCGAAGCTTTGATAATAGCTTTTATTAAGTCTGCTTTAGTATATTTTCTAATATATTTGATGTCTAATGATTTTGCAATATTAAACAGTTCAGATAAACGAAGATTACTTAAGTTCCTTCGTTCCATTTATTATTATAGGAAAAAATCTAACAAACAATTTTTAGTAAATAAATAAATTCAATCCATTTTTATGCAAACTTGTTTTTATATGCCTTCTAAAATTGGTTCTAGTGTAATATCTACCACAATCACATAATAAACGAGTAGAATTAACTGCTTTTTTACATTGTTTACATGTTTTTTCATATTTATTTCTATAGTTATAAAAATCATCTGGACATTTTAATTCCAAACAAATGGAGCAAAGACTTGTCATTTATTAGAAAATTTATTCATCAAAGACTTGAAGATTAGGAAAACGAATTTTAAGAAAATCTAGTTTTGCCAAGGTTAATACGTTATTTTCATACATTTTAAATTGATTATGCATATTTTTAAATACTAATCGTTCAACGTCATTATTTGGTTTGCTTCTCATATCGTTCAACTTTTTTTGAAACATTTGCCATGTTTCTTGGTCATCGTTATGTGAGCGATTCATTTAATTTATTACATTTTTTTCATAAGAAATTATCTATAAACAGTGCATACTAAAACACACTGTCCCTTTTTAGGTAAAATTGTGATAAGTCTCGATATTCAAAAAAATATGTGTGGTATAGGGAGGTGATCAATTTAATGTTTATTTAATTAATTGTCACAAAAATAAATACTTGTAATAAAAGGGATCTAGTACAATATGCGAGGCAATATGGGACCTACGTATTATAAAAAGTCTACATAAAATAAATGAAAAGCTAGATATCAACGTAGATTCAAGAGAAAAGAGCAATTATTTTAGAATAATAATAATAATATAAATAAAGCTATTAGAAGTAATTATATGATGAAGACAAATAACGTATGGAAAGAATTTTATCATCCAAGAAAGAAGAAGCGAAAAATTGACATCAGAGGGTTTTCCCACAATACGAAAGCATGGCAAATGAATTGGAGCAATTGAAAAACGATAACCTGAGACAGCTAGTATAAATGGGATCGTTGACCCAATAATAAAAAATAAATTAAATTATTGACATAGATAATACTGTTACTTGAAAGTTTATGATCAAGACGTATTTTTCATATTAGACAATGATAATCAACCTTTGTTTAAAAGTAAAGATTTAGCAGAAATATTGGGTTATGAAAAATCAACAAATGCTATAAGTAAAGACGTAGGTGTTGATTTTAAGAGAAAATTGATGGTCGTATTTTTTGGAAATATGTTGTTTTGGCAGAAAAAGAAAAATATTAATCACAAATAATTTGCTTCAATTAATGGGATTTATTGAAGAAATAACGCGATTTTAAGAACTTTTTAAAAGACAAGGAAATCTCATACGAAGAAATAGATTATAAACATGCTAAAGCAAATTTGTATAAATATATACAAAATGATTAAAAAATTTTAAAGAATTAATAATGATGCTGAATAACAATAAGGCAAAAAAAGTTAGGAAATATTATTTTAAATTAGAAGAATTGCTAGATAAATAGGAAACTAACGTTGACGAATATAATCTTTTAAAGCAATACATAATTATAAAATTAATGCTAATCCATTAAACCTGTTTGACTTTATAAATAAAAATAACTACTCCTATAAAATTAATTTGAGTACGTGGTTAACCGATATATGGTTTACGTTATTTAAAAGAAAAATATAATAATAACAAATGATCTTTTATGCTTTATACAATATGGAATTTCAGTGGGGGTGGCTATCCCCCACTGAATTTACGCGATATTAAGAAAGATTTAAAGAAAATTTTAGAAAACTATAAAATAGAATACCAAATAATAAATTATGATAAGATTAAAAATGAATTATCATATTATAAAAAATAACAAAATATATTATAAATGTTTCGCCAAATAATTTAAATAAAACAATATGGATTTTATTGAGTGTTCGTAATATTAAGTCCCTAATAAAACATTAAATACAAAAACGGATCAAGAAATTAAAGAATATTATATTACTTTGGAAGAAATATTTTATTCATATTTGGAATACACTAAAAAGTTTTATTTGAATATAGGAGAATCACTCGAAAAGATAAAGCAAACTGAAACGATAATTGAAATTAAGAGAGATGGTTAAAAATATTATCAAGTTAACCAAAGATCACATAATAGTATAATAGTTTTATAGCAAAGATTCGGTAATAAACAATATAACAACATTGTGGTAGACTTGTTTTCATTATAATTTAATCGATGATCATAATGTAAACAGATAACTAACTCATCTTTGATAACCTAAGCACAATAAGTTGTTCTTAAAAAATCCAACTTTTAGATTACTTCAATATTATTTTTTTTTTTTTGGAATGCAACTAACTTTGAGTGAAATTGTGTTGTTGATAGAATAAGTAGGTACAACTTACAGTACGAGTCAGCTTTAAGCAGATATTTTCTCTGCGATACTTAAAAACCATACGAAAACACAAATTCAGAAAAGCAATTTTGCCTACCGTACAAACAACACGTGTTACAACTTCCCAGTGATAACAGTATAATAAATGTAATTATTCTAGTTATTAAGTACTACCATGTTTTGGACGCGAAAACAATGTTTTTCTTTTATGACATTGAAAAACGATTACAATATAAAAACCACGTTCGTGGGTCAGGATTCAGTTATTTGATTTACTTCAATTTTAGACACAATCGTTGAAAATGAACATAATGTCAGACGAATTGCATTTTACTTATAACATTTAATAAATAATATTGACTTACCTATTAACAACGATTAAACACCTATGATGCACCGTAGAATAACGTGTAATGCACTGAAATTACTGAAAATTGTTAGTTGCTGCTGCGGTGTTAACTGTCAACTCCAACTGTCAACGCAACAGACAAGTAAAAAGGCAAACTGAATTATCGACCGAAACAGCGCCGCACGCGCTCCTGGTCTAGATGGCCGCATCCATATTATCGTTTTGAATTAAACTTAAAGGTTAAATATTTTTATAATAACCTTTTTAGTATCACAATTACAAAATTAAAAAAAAAAACTTCAAATTTAGTAAGTTGTGTTACAAAAACAAATTATAATTACGTAACAATAATGATATTGTTGGTTGCCTATCGTTGAATACTACAATAAGATTAAGAACAATTTCTATAACGGAAAAAAAATTGCTTTTACAGTAAACCCGTTTTTTTTTAACGAGTAGGCCGATGTATCAGCTTGGTCTAGAAATGAAAAGCTGTTTTGAGGTCTGTGAAATCTAGAAATTTAACAATTTTAATTGATTTTTGCATGCGCCAATTGGCTTGGTCCAGTAATGAAAAGCTATTTTAGGGGTGACTAGGATTCTACCATGTTTTTTCATGTGTCCAATTTTTGGTGGTCTACACATATTTGGATACTTTTGGGGTGGATAAAAATTAATGATTTTTGAGAGGTTTTGGGCCCTATTCGGTTGTGTGCTTTTGGGCAAACAGGTAAATTTGTAAGATTTTGCCTTGATTTTTAAGACGTCAAATGTCCTGGTCCAGAAGTAACATTTTAGTATCTACTTAAGTGGCCAGACGCCATCAACAATGCACCGCGTATATTTAGTCTTTTTATGCAATCAATCTTCATATGCACAGAAATCTCTCTCGTTTCTCAAATGCAACTGAATTGAGTAAGAGAAATCGCACGTAGAATCGACGTCGGCAACTCTTTTGTTCCTAAGAATTCAGACGCAGAAAGCTCGTTTATACTCATTACTTATCGGGGTTTATGATTAACTAGAGGAAATCGTCTAGCGTTTTGTTCGAACGGAAAATTGAAAAAGAGTTAATCGCACTGTGGGAGCTCTACAAAGAATATAATCTACTTTACCAACTTGCTCAAGTTTTTACAATAATGAAAATTTTTAATTGTACAAAAATTGTGTGACGTACTTACTGATTTTTTTATTTATTTTTCAATATGTCAGCTAGAGATATTATTGATTGTTTAATGAATTTAGACAACATTTAAAGAATTTGCAGATAATGTAGAAAGGAGAAAAAAGTTAAAGCAGAACAGGTGTTTTTTCATCCAGTTCCCACCTAAAGGTGTAATGGATGCCAAATTATTTATTCTTTGTACAGCTTGATGAGTCTTTCAGCTTCTCGGTATCCAGTTTCAATTGCCCCATGCACAGTTGAATAATGTGTTGGATTAGAAGCTTCACCAGCAAAAAGCACAAGAGGACTGTGTTCAACATCAGTTAAAGGTTCAGCTAAGTTTAACTGATAAAGAATGTTCTGTTTTTCAAATCCTACCCTTTCATACGAATACGTTCCTCTGAAATGTCGATTACTTCGCCAAAAAGACCTAAAATTATTTTTTGGCAATCAAATGATGAATTACTCAATCAAAAACTCACGTTAATATTCGGTTAGGCTCGGTTACATTATAATCTTTTCCAAAAAACTTCCTAAGCAAATGTATGCATCCATTTTGTATAACAGATTTCTCAGTTTTTTCAATTTCTGGTATAAAATTTCCTGTAACCCATGCCACTAACACATTTGGATTCCCAGGAACTTTAACAAAGACAGTTATGGCAGAAACCCACGAAATATTATTTTTTATGGGACCATATGGAAATTCTTCACCAGATTTGAATAAATCTTCATCACTCCAAAGAAAAGCAAAAACAATATCATTGTCTCGCCACCATTCTTGTTCAAAGTGCAAAATAATTTTCATTACTCCTGCAATTCCAATTGCTTCGATTGCATCTAATTTGTTTTTAGGTAATGATGGTGTGAATAATTTCTCTTTTTCTTCTTTCAAAACTCCAACTGATGGTGTAAAAATTACATGATTGGCTGAATATATTGCATTATCTAAAGTTTTTATTATTACTGAAGACTTATTTGCCCAAAAAATGTTGGATACTTGTTTATTAAGTATTATTTTGTCATCTATTGGTAACTGGTGTGCGGGATTAGGTATTTTTTTCATTAACACATCTAATATAGTTTTATAACCTCGTCCTTTCCACACTAAAAGTTGATGTCCCTCACTTCGTTCATAGTGTTTTGTAATTGATGTATCGAACCAAGAAAACGAACCATCAATCATAAGTGACACCTTCTCAGCTAATCTAAGTGCTTCAATCAATATTTTTAATTTTTCAGTGTCGCTGGAGTACTTCTGGACTATGGTAGCGTTATATCTATCAATTAAGAAGGATATGCGTTTACTGGAGATTTTTAATTTTAAACAAAAATTTCCAGAACAAATTTGTTTTATTCTAATTTCAGAAGACTTGTTCGTCAAAACTTATTTGTTCTGAATACGCAAAGAAAAAAAACATGTTATTGATTTTTGATAATTAAAATAATAAATATATGCGTTACGTTTCACGAAAGTCAAAGCTAGATTGTACTCACTTTTTTATGAATAACTCTCCAATACTCATTCCACTGGAATTGTAATTAAAATTATTAGAATCATATCCCAAAATCACCGCTTGTAATTCTTCTATAAACAATTGATCTAGTCTAGAACCATTTGAATAATAAACTGCAGCTTGGAATTTATTTCCGCTTCAAGAATAGTTAAGTTGGTGAAACCATTTTCTAGCAATTTAGTAGCTGCAGCTATTCCAGCTGGACCAGCTCCAACGATAATCACTGAAGGATCACATTCTGTCGATATAATGAAGTAAAATAAGAAATTCAACTTTATCAACAATGTCATGTTAGGACTGGTAGTTATTTTATATTGTACATAAATTAAATATAAACATAATATAAAATTACTGTTATCATCTCATTTAGTAATATTTATCTACAGTTTATATTTGGTTACTTTCTTTAATTAAGAAAAAAAACTTGTATTTTGTCATCGATATATTAGAGCAGAACCTTTTAACCCGTTCAATTAATACTTATTTTTTTGAGAATCAAAATACGTAACAATTTCAATAAAAAATATTGCAATTTAAGAGTTACATGATTATAATTTAATCAAAAACTTTTCTACACAGTGGAAAATGGTGTTTCAACAGTTTTGCGCCATCTCAAGGAAAAGCTTACGATTATTTACAGATTGCACTTATTTGCTTTAATTATACAGGATGCTTCAGTCTTTTGAAAAACATCCTGTGTAAAAGCATAGTTAATATAAGAATTTAAACATCATCCAAGGAGAGGCACGATAAGGTTCCATTAGAATTCTATGAGAATTCAACTGAGTAAGTAAAATTAAATGTATTTCTAGTGGAACCTCACCCTATCCTGTATATTGATTCAATTATATACAGGTATTTAAAAGCTGAATAATACTCATACTCTAAAAACAAAAAAATCTCCTACCAAAAACCATGCTAAATATTCCCATTTAAAAATTGTACCTACATCAAGGCATAGGGAATAAATCAAAAATTGAACATTTCCATTTTATTTACAGAAAATGCAATGTAAAAATACATATTTCACAATAAATTAGCTAACCTAATCAGACTCTGCAAAAACGCTTGCTTCTGGCAGTTTATTGAACCTTTCCTGAGTTTTTTTCCAAACAATTTGCTTGTTTTTATCAAATTGTATTTCTTTTACAGGAGTTTCAGTACTTCCAATTCCGGAAGTCCCCGCATTTCCAGTTAACGGTATCTGCAAATATTTTATAGTCAAACATAAAAAGGAGAATACCTACAACTTACTGGTTCCAACATTCCCTGAGAATCTTTTCCTAAAGACTGTCCTTCCTTCCAACCCATTTTTTCTAACATTTTGAACCCTTTGTTTCGGGAAGAAATTGATCTGTAAAACAGTCAGTCAGAAAGCAATACTAAAAAAAAAAAAGATTTATTTACTCATCCAAAGATGCAGTCTCTGTTTTTTCATGTGGATTTTGACTTCCTACTGTTTCTCGTCTTTTTTGAGCTCTATCAGTATAACCCGAAGCCAACTTTGTATTTCCTTCCTCATACATGCTGACACCAAACTTTTTCCTCAGTTTTTTCAATTGGCTTTTGTGTTGCTCACTTTTAGTTTCTTTAGGAACTATCTCAGTTTTTTCTACAATTTCTGTTTATTAAACTCAAAAGAAAAATATAAACAAAATATACTTTCAACAGTTTGAACCAGTCCTGGTTCACAATGTCCACAAGTTTTGGATCCCTCATGAACATGACATAACAGAACCACAGAACCAATCTGTATTCTACTACCATGAGCAACTTCCAGAGCTTCACTTTCCTGTTTGGAAGCACTCATTCTTTTGCCATTTAAAATTGTACCATTTCTAGAACCCATATCTGTTGCAAAATAGAGGTTCTTCTCCTTATCATAAGTAAACTTCAGGTGTGTTTTGCTTATATTTATATCTGGCAGGATAATCGCATGGTTCCCTTCACGACCTAAAGTACCCCCTTCATAAGTTACAATATGCAGAGAACCAACTTTTATTTTTGGAAGGTTAGAATGTTCCACTATTATTCGCATACACGGTGGCCATTGTTTTGACACATCTAAAATAAAACGATGGCGTAACTAACAATAAAGTAAAAGTGCATCAATTTTTTTGTTTGAAATTTCACAAACATCATTATTTGAAATCTCCTTTTAATACTGGAACAATTACTAAAACAAAAAAAATAGTACCGCTATTTTCTACACTCGAATCTTCGGATGTCTCGCTCTCACTAGTCATTGAACACTCCCCTTCTTCAGTTTCATCCGATTGTGATGAATCCGTAGCCAGTCGCACACATTTCGAAGCCTACAAATAACACTGTTTTACTCATTTATACGTACCCTCAGCATAAGAACGAAGATTATTTATGGTCAAATAATTGAAGCAACTCGATAGATGCTCCAATTCAGTAGAAATGTTTACCTAAAATATTTAAAACACTAACAAAAGCAACATGTAAAATTATAATATACTTACTTTTGACTCATCCTTACTTTTCTTTTTTCGTTTATTTATTTCTTTGGTTTGTGACTTTTGCGAGGGTACGTGAACTTGCGAATGGAACACATAGGTATTTGTTTCAGGCTTATAAGACATGTACGTTCCTGTGGATGAATCGTAGTACAAACCATATTCCTATAATAGAAATAGATATGACTTAGAAAGTTGACAAAAACTTAACATACAGCATTGTAATAGTATCCGGTGTTTGAATCATAATACAATCCAGACGTTTCATCGTACATAAAACCAGCATTTTGAGTTGCTAATTCAGCTGCTTCTTTTATTTCTTCGGTGATACTTTTTGGTTCTTCACTAATTTGTACAGAATTAGTAGAAAGGGAATCAGTCTGTACGCTGGCATCTTCACGATCCAAAACGTCCTACGGAAAACTTAATTTTTAAAACGAAATTTGAATTTTTCATTCATGTTACTCATGTTGAATATATATTTATATGCGTCCAATGAAGTTTCAAAAAATATGATTTTAATAAATTATTTCAAAAAACCAATTGGAAAAGAGAATTATGGAAATAGGACGTATCAATTAATGTAAATTACTTCGTATGTTATGTAAATTATTGGAATATTAAAAAAAAAACAATTAATAACAATTTGATTCTGCACTTGAACCTCAACACCCAATAATTATTATTTTTATGATTTACACTAAAAAATATCCCAAATTTTTTAGTTATCAAACAAATGAGTCTTTTGACCCCAAATTCAACTTTATATTAAATTAGCAATAACACTTAAGTATCTGTACTTTGAACTTAGATAATTTCTATTGTAATTATTAGTCAATGTTTCAATCTCAATATGTAAGTTGGTCTAAAAATTCAAGAAGTGTATAAAATCTGTAAAATGTTATAACACAACACTCAAACATTGACTATCAAACTGATAAGCATAACCACAAACCTTAAATTTTGCTTTAAGTTTCCTCAATTTTTTCTTTTGTTTTTTGATTTGCTTTTCTAAGAGTGCTATGTATTCCAAAGCTTCAGGAATGTCGCGTAATTTTTCTTTTAAACTGAAAGACATTTCAAATTTATTTTTTGAACATTCATTTCCGCTGCTTTCAGTCGTTTCAACTTCGCGTATTGCTGACATAATTAATTAACACATAATCAAGAACTTAACAACACTTAAACAATTATTAAAGACATTAATAGAAAATCACAGACAAATTCTCATTAACAGGAGCAAAATTAAAAAAATTTTTATGATAAGATGTGAAGATAGGCTTGACACTTCACAACACAGCATACTCTAAAATTTATTAAAAAATTTGTAATAAGTTTTTAATTTTTCAAAAAATACCTAATTTGCCGTAATTTAGTTTTTATTTGCAAAATATCGCAAAATCGGGTTAAATTCAATTTTGAAATCCAAGTTTTGGATTTAAGCGTAGGTCAAATGTCCTCAACCATTTCGAACTTCATTGTAAACATGCCAAACGTCAAGTGTCTGCGCAAACCGGCTGACTTAAAATTGAGGTTAAGAAGCAGGAAGAGTAGGGTGTAAGTTATAATTGGAATGTAAGTTGGAGGTGAGTGGCAGTGGGAAATTATTTAACAACTTCTCAGACCTCGTTTAACCGTTCTGAAACGCGGTAGTAAGTGTAACCACTGTGTCACAAAAGCATACATTCAACATGGGATCCTGGCCAAAAGACGTTGGTATTGTAGCTCTCGAATTGATATTTCCGTCTCAATACGTTGATCAAACTGAATTAGAAGAATACGATGGAGCTTCAGCTGGAAAATATACAATTGGTTTGGGTCAACAAAAAATGGGATTTTGTTCAGACCGAGAAGATATTAATTCTTTATGTCTGACAGTCGTTAATAAATTATTAGAAAAGAATGGCATTGATTATTCTGAGATTGGAAGACTAGAAGTAGGAACTGAAACGATAATTGACAAGTCAAAGAGTGTAAAAACGGTTCTTATGCAATTGTTTGAACCACATGGTGTCACTGATCTTGAAGGAATTGACACTACCAACGCGTGTTATGGAGGCACAGCTGCACTTTTCAATGCTATTTCGTGGGTGGAATCATCAGCATGGAATGGTCGATATGCTTTGGTTGTAGCTGGAGATATTGCAGTATATGCAAAAGGTTCAGCGAGACCAACAGGAGGAGCAGGGGCTGTGGCTATGCTTGTGGGTCCTAATGCACCTTTAGTAATAGATAGAGGAGTACGTGCAACATATATGAAACATGCTTACGATTTCTACAAACCAGATTTAACTTCAGAATATCCAACAGTTGATGGAAAATTGTCTATTCAATGCTATTTAAGTGCTCTTGACAATTGTTACCAGCTTTATCGCAAGAATGTGGCTAAAAAATCTAATATCAGTGTTAATTTGGACTATTTCGATGCAGTGCTATTCCATTCTCCGTATTGTAAATTGGTGCAAAAATCTTTGGCTAGATTAGCTCTGAATGATTTTATTTCAACTTCTGAACAATTCCGTAAACAGAAATTCCCAGGATTGGAAAGTTTCAATGGTGTTAGTTTAACTAACTCTTATTTTGATAGAGATGTCGAAAAAGCTTTCCTCAACTTTAGTAAAGCTTATTTCGAAAAGAAGACTAAACCATCGCTTTTGATTGCTAGTCAAGTTGGTAATATGTATACTCCTTCCTTGTACGGAGGTCTTGTGTCTTTATTAATAAGTAAAAGTGTGTCTGAATTAGCAGGTAATAAAGTCGGTTTATTCTCTTATGGTTCTGGATTAGCAGCTTCATTCTTTTCTGTGACTATTTCTAAAGACTGCAATGAAGCATCACCTCTTACTAAAATAGTTAAAAATCTTCAACAAGTCAAGTCTTTATTGCAGCAAAGACAAAAAGTAGCTCCTGAAAAGTTTGAAGCAAATCTAGAATTACGAGAGCGTAATTGTCATAAGGCTCCTTATGAGCCCTCAGGTTCAATCGATCACTTTTTCCCAGGAACTTATTATTTAACTAGCATTGATGAATGTCATCGCCGTTATTATGCAAGAATTCCAACTACAGCAAATGGTTATGCTTAGTATTTCCAATTTTTGTATGTAGGGTATTATGAACAAGTAGAAATATGTAGATCAAGCAGGGATCATAATAGGGTTAAGCATAAAAGCTCAAATTTAAATTACAAGTGCCTCTAGGATTTGAATTTCAATAAGATTCCAGTTATGGTGGTAGCGTATTTATCTATAAATTAGATTGTAAAGTAGATCATAAAAGTTAACTCTTTGATGATCACTTTTGGTAAATGAATCTGGTAAGATTATATTCTTAGTACGGATATTCCACTTTCTCTATCACGATTTGATATAAAATAAGTGGCAATCATGATGGGGCTTTACAAAAATATTCTTTGGTTCCAGGTGATATTGTGTATTATTATCCAAGAATTTGTTAAATTTAGATTAAAAAATATATATTTTTTCTCGGTCATTAAATTTGAATTACATGCGAAGCTTTTCTTTTTATTATGAGTTTAGTTTTGATTGTTATTTATTCTAATATTTATTTATTTTGTAAAACATTGGAAGAAGATCAAATAATACTTTTTGTTGTTAGTTTATGTCTATGTTGTCTACTATTGTTGCATTTTATTAAAATTTTAATACATAAAAGTTGGATTTTATTTTATTTTTAAAGTAAATTACTTAGTTGATTTTAGGATTAAAAGATACACAGTTTGTTTAAATGGAGGCGTTTTGATATTTTTTCCACTTAACAATTCTTCAAATTTATCAAGACATTCGTAGGTATGCCCGTGTCAAGGATATATTTTCTATCACGTAAAATATACTTATCTTTTTTTTATGTTGGAGCGTTAGGTAAGACGTTTTCTGGTATGCCGTTAAAAAATGAGTCCTTTATTAAAAAAAAAAAAAAAAAGATATGTGTATTGTTCCGATTATATTCAACAAAAAGAACTTTTCGTTGAGCAATTGTTCGACAGTACCTAAATAATCAGCAATTTTTAAAACAACGGTCTTGTATCTTTTTTAGCGGAATTTTATAAATGCTTAATTCCATTTCAGTAACAGTTTGTCTGCTGGAAATGTCTCGTTGAGTCCACATTAAATTTTGATTCTTAATACAATAAACATGCTTTTTTAGTTGCTTTGAACAACGTTTCTGATTCATCATAGCAGTGACCACAAGCAAGATCCTAGTTTGAACAATTAGATCCGGAAATTGAATAACTTTTATTTAAACTAGTGTTTGAAATGTGAAATGTTTTCATACGATAAATCTTATTTCTCCTAAGCTTAAACGACTTAATATATTTTTTTTTAATTGGCCGTAACTGATTGTTTTATACAAAAAGTAATAAATAATAATTCTCTAGCGGCAACAGCAAATGCACGGAAGTCAATCCAGTGCGTAAAATTACTTTTTAAAAGATTTCTTTGGGAGCTTATGTTGAGTTGTTGTATAAAGTCTAATTCACAGAAGAACACTTTTTTGCGTTAGTAATACAGGTGGCCTAGAATTACCCCCCCTCCTCCTACGGAAAGATGCATATAGTACAGGCAATTCTGAACATAAATTTTCTTTGAAACAAAAATTATCTTTCTGCGTTTGGGAAATAAGAAAGATTGAGAGTAACCAATCACAAAAAGTCTTGTTCTGGAAGACTACGAGAACAAAGTATAGTAGTCTACAAAAAAATACGTTTAATTACTTTGCAGTTGTGAAAAAAGTTATATACTTACAATGAGACCATAAATTTTGACCTAAGATGATCCTGATAAAAGCAAAATATACTTGTTTCATAAATAACCATTTTTCAAGTATAAACAAATTTCAAATTTTGTGAGTTTAGTCTATTAAGAAGTCAAAAAGTAAATATGCCAATTTGAAAAATTCGAAACTGATTTCAAGTTACTGCAGTATATTAATAGATTCGCAAAGTGAAACTTGAAAGTAAGAATAGCGAGTTGTAGATAGTTAAAAAATAAAAATGTACGCAAATAGTAAAAGTTGGCAACATATTTCATGCATGTAAAAACGACAAAATAACATAGATTTTTTTATAAATACTTTTTTCATTCAAAAATAAACATTCAGTAAATTGTATAGACATGTTGCATAAATTTTATTTATTGTCAATCTTACAAAATAAATCCATTTATTTTGTAATAGATAAAATGATATTATTTTCTTCTTGTCGGCATTGTTGATTATTCAATGTTGACAGTCACTCGGAGACAGGAGTAGCGGTGAGGAGTACAACACCTGTAAACAGAAGAAAAGAAGTTGAGATTTTTTTCACTGGAAACAGTCAATGGCTTTCATTGAACTTGACCTAGAAATGCAGAAGTAAGAGTTTTTATTAGAGACAAGGTTGAGGTGAAAGCAGCCTAGACACAGCATTTATGCATTTATAATATTACACAGATGTTTATTACACGAAATTTAAACATTTGAGAAACAATAAATAAACTTTAAATTGACTCATGTATTTAATTTTATGCTAAGAAGAATTAAGTTAAATCAAACAAACTAAAAAAACTCAGATTAGGTAAATCCTGGGTCTGTGTTTTAATAAAAATATAACTTCACTGAATTTTTTATAAATCTTTTCTCTTTAAGTTTAGAAATGGCTCATTATTTCTGTAAAATACTTAGATTTAATTGGTGTAGTTTATTCGTATGTAAAATTATGGCTGTTATAATAAGCCATAAAATAACATTTTGTTAAATAAAAAACAATATAAATTATAAAATGCCGATAAGTCGAAGCTAATAAACATAATGCATTCAAAATTAAAATTTCCAAGTAAAAAAAATTCAATATTTTTATTATAATAAATGTAAAGAAGGTAGAACTGAAAAAGAAATTTGGCATAGTTTCGTGTCGTAAGAACTAAATGAATGAGGTTATTACTTTCTAAATGATTTTACTTTCTATTCGTTTCAATTTGCTGATAGCTCTAAGAGAGCACTTTCTTCCATCAAAGAGTTTTTAACGTAATCTAATAGCATAACTAAAATAAATATTCTGAAGAAATTGCGAAGTCAGCGGAAAATTTTTGAGTCATATTGTATACCTACTTAAATATCAAGAGAAATTTTTTAAGAATTTTGATAATAGTTTTCTATCATTAATTATTATGATTACTCACCAGAAGGTTTGACACGAGCAATTAATTCTTCTTTTGAAGAAACTCTTTTTGATGTTTTCTCAAAAATATCCTGAAAAATGCAAATTTTTAGAATGTTTAACATTTGACCCATTGTTTAAAAATATTTTTTCATATGTAAATAAAACACTGATAGCTCTTTTTGAATGCATGTCATCAAGATTAGAGTTTTTGACTTAAAATAAAATTTTACTTTGAGTTCAACCCAATAGAGTTAAACAAAATTAAATCAAATTAATAAATTTCTGTTAGAAAATTTTTAAATTGAATCGTTATGTATGCAACCAACTTTTCTTTTATATACCTTAATTACATAAATTTCAGCTTCAGTAATATTAAAATCAGACAATGTGAAATTCAGTCTGTAAGGGTAGCCATCGACTCTGTTACTCAACAAACCAATTGCATACGATGACACACCTTCAGCATTCTTGGGTAATATTGGTTTTGTCCAGACATCAATTTTTTTAATCTAAAATATTATTGACAAAATATGCAAGATGTCTATTCTATTTCTATACCGTTGTTATCAATCGTCCTTGAACACCTAAAGGATCTTGATTTATCTCAATAATTTCTTTGTTTAATAAAATATCTCTAAACTTTGGTTCAATCGTTCTTAAATCAACAGACATGATTAAAGGTGCAGCCATAATAGCCCAAATTGCCATTTGAGCCTTACTCTGTTCAAAACTAAGACCAAAATTCCCAATAATTAACATATCTGGATCATTCCAGTGTCCTGGACCCGAAAATGGAGCTATACGATCTTGATTTGAACTGAACCATTTTAAGATATTTGTCACATTGGACCAAGTGTCGTCTATATCATCCCAGTTTCTCCATAAGTTGCAGTTTTCTGCTAAAGCAGTGTAATTCGGCTAAAAAACAGTTAATTGGTAGACAAATTTAGTGGTTTTATTACTTTAACTCCTTTAGGCTCTTGATAAGCCGGCCAGCTGCAAGAGTAAACTATTGGACGCCCTGTTTGATTTAAATAAGTTCCCATTTGTATATACCCTTCAAAGTTTTTTTTTTTTTCAAATTGTAACAACAAACTCAATTCTCACCTGGCTCTAAATCGTCTAGAGCTGCATAACACCCATCCAGTTTTAGATAATCAACTCCCCAATCTGCAAACGTTTGAGCGTCAAGTTCTAAATATTCGTGACTTCCAGGATATCCCGCACATGTTTTTTGTCCAAAATCTGCGTATATTCCAAATTTTAAACCTTTATCATGCACCTGCAAAAATATACTTATTCAGCAATCATTTTTATTAACGAAATTATTTGATTACGTAGTCGACTAGTGCTTTAATACCACTTGGAAATCTTGTTGAATTCGGCTGTAATCTTCCGTCATTGTCTCTTTCCATAGACATCCAACAGTCATCTATTATCAAATATTCATAACCAGCCGCTAAATAGCCATCAGAGACTAAGTGATCAGCCATAGTTTTAAATAATTTTTCGCTAAAAATTACATTCAAAAAGTGTTCATCTATATTTCAAACTGTTTTTACTTGATGCATTCATCAGGATAGGCGTTACAATCCACCAAACATCTGAATCTTTGCCAATGCATCCATCCCATTGGCGGTGTTAAAGCAAGACCATTGTTCAGAGGTTCAATTGGTAATATGCATGTAAATCCAACAATGAAAAAACATATGGAATGTATCATTTCTAATGTATAAAAATAAATAATTTTTTTTCTCAAAATCTAAAAAACATATTCAGCTCACCTGTTTTTTTATAAACTTTGCGAACATCTAAACTACTAACGAGTTCAATAAACTATTAACCAATGACTAGATTCAGTAATCCGAAACCGTTCAAACAGAACAACTATTTAAATTTCAAATGAATTGGTTGACGAAGAATTTTTGATAAACATTATACATTAGTTTAGTATTACATTTTATCAAATTATCGTTCCTATTGTTGAAAACTGATAAGAAATCGGACGTATTCCATTTTCAATTAAAACATCAAAGATGAAATTGTAACAATTTTTTTATTCTTAATTACATCCGGGTGTCCATATGGTATTGCTTGTAACAAAAATAACACATGACTAAAATTCCAAAAACTGAACAAATTAAAAATTAACAAGGAATTATTTTTCTTATTATTATTTTTATTAATATCTAAAAAGAAAATAAAGTTTTTCATTATTTTGTCGGCTCGATTGGATTAATCTGCAATAGCGCAGCACCTGAAAAATGCAGATTCAATTTTAGAAACATTTATGCTTTTATCAATTTACCTGAAGGATTAATTGTTATTTCAATTGGGTCGTTTAGTTCGGTTACTGTGTAGGTGTTTCCAGGTTCGAATATACTCTATAAGCAATAAAAAATAAGCAAAAATGGCTATATTTAAAAATTAGCGTTTATTTACTTTTACTGTATATCCTGTCTCATGTTCTAAGCCAAAAGTGCTCAGTTTTAATTCCAATCTGTAAGGAGCGCCACCATCTTGAAAATTGACAATACCTAAAGCATACGATAAGCTTTTGTCTATTATAGGTAAGATGGGTTTAACCCAGATCTTAACGTTATTTTTCTAAAACAAAATTTAACCAAAATGATTAAATTTTACAGAATAGTATAAGATTGATGTCATACCGTCCATGACATAAGTCCAGGAACTCCTAATTCATCTTGATTTATTTTTATTGCGTCTTTATTAAGTAAAATTTCTTTAAATTCTTGTTTGATAGTTCTTAGGTCAACTGACATAATCAAAGGTGCTGCCATAACGGACCAAATGGTCATTTGTGCAATACATTCATCATAACTTAGACCGTAATTGCCAATAATTAACTAAAAAGATGCTTTTAGTATAGATTTAGTTTAATAATTAATTTTTGCTTAGACCATATCTGGGTCATTCCAATGGCCTGGACCTGCGTATTTATTCAAAAATCCTTGATTTTTCGTAAACCAATCAACAATATTTGTGACACTTCCCCAAGAGTCATCAATATCTCCATAATTTCGCCATAAATTACAATATTCAACTGCTGCAGAGTAATTTGCCTGAAAGTTTTGTAATAAAATAATTACAGATTTGGATTATTGATAAATTACAGTTAACTCTTTATAAGCTGGGAAACTGCAGGAGTATACAATTGGTCTTCCAGTTTTATTGAGAGCAGCACCAAATTCAGCATATTCTAAAAAAATATAATGAAAATATGAAATTTTTTAAGTTTTATGCATATCCAGTACTCTTCTCCATTCCTTCTGTATCCGCATAACATCCATCTAATTTTACGTAATCCACACCCCATTCCGCAAAAGTATTTGCGTCTATTTCCCATTTGTTGTCAACACCTGGATATCCTGCACATGTGTTAGTACCAACGTCCTCATAAATTCCAAATTTTAGACCTTTAGAATGAACCTTAAAATTTATTTTGCAGAAAAAAAATTAGTTGGTTCGGTGTTATGTTACATAGTCGGAGAGATTTTTTATTCCGTTTGGAAATCTACTAGCATTGGGTTGGAGACGGCCTGAACTATCTCTTTTATCAGCTAACCAGCAATCATCAATAATTAAATATTCATAACCGGCTTTTAAATAACCATCTTTTGCCATAATATCTGCCATGTCGAGGAAAAGCTGTTCGCTAAATATTTTTTTAGATATATTTTGATCAAGAGATATTTATAAATTCACATACCTTATGCAATCATCAGGATATGTATCGCAGTCAGTTAAACATCTAAACCTTTGCCAAGACATCCATCCCATAGGAGGTGTTAAAGCTAAGCCATTGTCTAGACAATTAACTAACGAAGACAGACCAAATAAAAACATTAATTGCAGTAGCAACATTTTTGACTAAAGTTCTAAAAAGTTCGTTAAGATTAATACAAATTGATACAATATCTATCTGAAAAAAAAAACAACTTACTACTTTGAAGAGAATAGGATTACTTGCTACTCAATACCTACTTGCACTTCAAAATAATTTTTCTTCTTTTATCATCGAAAACATCTGATTGATGACCAAATATGATGGGAAATTTGTTACAAATTATCTCAAAAAAAGATAGAATCTAATCGAAGAAGCATTCTAAGGGGTTGATATTCATTGTCATTTGAAAAAAGTACTCAAGTTGTTTAAGCTTTTTTAGTTTTCGTTGATAATTTATTTAGATTTTTGATTATACTGATGTAGAAGGGAAGATAACATCATTTATCAATTATGTTGAATCTTGAAGCTTTTAGAAATTTCAAAACTGGAGCTTTATGTTTCTGATGATGCTGTCTTATTACTTTTTTGCAACGCTCTGAACCGTTTTTGGTCCGCCAAATTTCAAATTTAAACTTTTATAAGTCAGTGTTGGTTCTCTTGTCGCAGATTATAATACAATACCTATTTCAAAAACAATGCTCTTATCAATAAACCAGCCACTTATAAGACTTGTCAAAATTTATCTAAAATTAAAAAATTGTTCCTTCTAAAATTTTTTTCCACCAATTTTGCAGCTTTGGTAGTAAATCTAAACTTTTTTTATTGTCAGTTTTAATGTAGAAAATGTCCGTATTCGACAATTTAGGGCCCTTCTAACAGAAAAATTATCCACTTAATTAACTTTTTGTTGTTTAAAAAAAAATAGTCGGAAACAAAATACGTGCTTATATTAATTTGTATTGCAAGGGAAGAAATTATATTTTTTTCTCCCATAGGTGGTAGTTAACTAATTCCCTCCAGTATAATAAAAAACCACTGTGTTTTTATTGTGTTAGTCGAAATTTAATTAAAGAAAAAAGGATATACATTTTTTTTAAATAGTACAAGTTCATTCAATTTCAAATGTTCTGCAAGACTTTAAGTTCATTAACTGTTCAAACATTCTGGACATTATCAAGGTCGCAGGTATTTGTTTTAAGTCTTTTCCATTGATGATAATTAATTGACATATATTTATACAGATTACAGAACATCTTTTACGATAATAATACTTCTAGAAAATATAGTGAGGGATAATAAATATTTATAACAAGAAAATGATCCTTGTCAAAAGATAAAATTAAACAAATATTTATTTATTATAAATTTTATTGTCAATTAAAAATTTTGTAACAAATTTACAATAGTCATTTTATCAAAATATACTTATAAAGTATACAAAATTGAGCATAACAGACTAGACTAGGAATTATATGATTTATAAATAATAATGGATGTGTATAATGGAGGTAAATAATTATCAATAGTATGCAACAATGTCAAATCATAGAATAAAAAATGAGAATGTAGTAAATGCATACGAAAAAAGATTAACAATCCAAAAAATTTAATACTGCACTAATACCTACAAACAATTTTCTTGCTATAATTCGACATGATTGCTGAACAAATTATTAAAATTTCAACGTTCAGTTAATATCAGTTGGGCAAAGTTGTCTCTCTCCTTCATTTAAGAAAATCATCATAGCTTTATATAGCAAATAAACCCCTAACATTGTTTTCTTTTTTTGTGACCAAGTTGCCGCCACTCCATAAAAATTGCCCCCTTTAGCATTACACAAGTTATCAACTTTTAAAGCATCTATTATTGCAGCTTCCCTTGTATATGCCTCAACAGGCATAGTATTTTGGAATAAATGTAAACAGACAACTCCATTATCATTATCCCAAATATCCAAAATCCTGTTCAATTTCTTACACTCAGAAGAGCGCTGTCCTTGATTCCATAAATTTACAGCTTCATATAAATGATCATACGGTCTCGAACGTTTTCCTTTGCCTACATAAAATATAGCCGAAAGAAAAGTTTCCCAAATTTCTTTCGGTTTGAGTAACTCGGCTCTTAATGGCAAGTTATTTGTAATTCGTGGATCCAACAAAAGATAAGTGAAAGAAGTTTTGCTGCTACCTTCACGCCATTTTCTGGAGAGATCTGGAGTGGCAAACTGGCGCAAAACTGTTTCATCCAACGTTTTATAAGTTGTTATGTTTTTAAACCATTCTGAATTTCGCAAAGTTTTCTCCAACTCATCGGAATAGACTATAACACAAAAACATTAAAATGAACTGTTTATTTTAATTTCATCACTTTTATTGTAACATTGTGCAAAAAAACGCGCGAACAAAAACATAAAGAAAAATGACAGTGACGCAACAAAAATTAGAATGTCTCAATTTCAAATTTACCGCCAAATTTAATTATCAAAAAATTTATAGGTAGTCATGCTAAAAAAATCGGTGACAGATTTATTATGCATTCTATCAAAACTGACATTTCTATAAAACAAGACTCGAAGTTGAAAAAAGTTTAAAAAATCATTCGTTTAAAAAAAATCCTATAAGTCTACTTTTTCCTGGTATTAATATAACTTACCTCTTTGTTCCAAAGCTTCGCTTGCTTTCAGTACAGGTGGTGCCTTCTTCAACTGCTTCAATTTTTTCAAATAAATCCGCTTCGTGCTAACAGTAATTGGTCCTGGATTATAACCCAAAAGGGTCAGTTCCTTTCGGATAGTATCCACGTCATAATCCTCATAGTCAATTGTTTCAGGTAAAGAAGGTTTGGATGAAACAAAAGATTTGACACTTCCAGTGCAGTCACTAGAATTCAACCAATCATTATTCTCCATATTTACTTCAACTTGATTCATTAACTGATAAGATAAGATTTTTATGACTCTTACCTTACAGGGGTTTTCAGGAACCTCCTTTCAAATAAAACAACTCCTTCTTCTTTATCCTCGTACTTGTACACTTCGGATACGCTGATAAAACTTAAATCAGAGCTGCTAATTCCTTCAGATTTAGTGACAGTGCTAACCTGACTCTTATTACTATCATCGCTTGTAAGCAGATTATTAAAATCAAAAACATTTCGTTCCAAAATATCTGGGGAGTCACCTGAAGTACAAGTTACGTAGTCACTTGTAGTATCTTTGATTACTTTACTCATATTTTGTTCAAGTTTCTTTGGAGCTTTGTCATTTTCAGAAATAACAGAATTTGGTAACATTGAAATTCCACTTTCTTTCGAGAAATGTTTAAAGCTGCTAATTTCAGTCTTGATAGTTTGGTTAGTACTGTTAGTAGTATCAATCGGAGAACTCTTAGTCTTAGGAGTTTTGATCTTCTTCCTGTACACTTTACGGAAGCAAATATTTTTGAAATCAACATTACTATAACGTTCCTCATCTGATTCTTTAAGTGAATCACCAGAATCATAACTATCGCCAGTGGTTACAAATTTGTTAGTCATATTCGAGTTATTTTGAAGGCTGTTAAACCACGTCATGACATATTCTTTGCCATCAGTTTGTGGCAATTCTTCAAGTTTTGGCAAATTCTTACAAATACTGTCAGGTTTATATTCATTGACAATCTCGTATTCTCCGAGAGTAGTACCATTGTTTACGAGGATTTTATCTGGAAAAAGAATATGTGAATATAGTTAAATGTCGTTGATAACATTGTTATTAAAGAGAAAGAATAATCGAGAAAAACAATAAACTTGGACTTATCGAGTAAAAATTGTCTCAAATATAGACTGCATTTATGTAATCAGTGTTTGCTGTGTTTGTTAAAAATGATATTTTTAGATTTAAAGGAAATGCGTACTTAAATTAATTTCATTAAATAAATAAAAAAAAATAATTAGACAATTATGCCGAGTCTGTGTTTAAATTTAGAGATAATGACGTCAAGAGAACAACATCCAACTTATATAATCATAGTGTAAATAATTTGAAAGCAAATAATTTCTGATTTAATTGTAATTGATATCATTAATTGTTTACAAGATTATGTCAAATATAAATCACCTAAAAATAAGCAAGCAATTAATAACAAATTCTATTTTTTTCTACCTATTAAACTAATGATCTCTTTTTATTAATTCTACTTCAAAAACATTATAAAACCCGTGGCAATTGTTATAAAGGACTGTTAATTCACCATTGAATAAAAGTAGCTTTAAATCATTCTAAAAGATTTCGGAGTGTGGAATTGACTAATTTGACTGATTTCCCGTTAATATTTTGTATATTCCTTGTGATTTGAATATTTTATGCACTTGGTATATAAATAACTATCTTTCATCTAATAGACAAACAACCAATAAATAACAGAGCCTAAAAAAATTGCGAACTTAACTTTGATAACAATTATTTAGTACAATTCCAAACGACGAATAATAATACGAAGAAGCAGGTTTATCGCCTTTTTTTTTCCAAATTAAAAGCCATGAATTACGGATTTTATGAGCACGCTATATTGACATGTCTCCATCCTATCTAATCGCAATTATTTGCAATTAAACCGACTTACCTAATTTGATGTCAAAATGAATGCAGTCTTCCTTCTCTCCAAATAAAATTGTAGCTTTGTCAGTTAAGTAACGTTTAAGTAAAGTGTAACAATCAAGGAAATTCTCCTCCAAAGCATAATGCAAAGCTGTTTTCTTATTGATATCTCGAATTTCCGGATCGCCTCCACAATCCAAAAGAAGTTTGAGAATGTCATGACGACCCCAAGCTGCAGCTATGTGTATTGGAGTTAATCCATCGTCGGATCTATAATTAATAACATTTCTTTTAACATAATTTGTCTCTAATGAAAGTGATGCAATTGATTTATCGTGTCATGTTTAAATTTCCAATTAGTGATTATCATTTACATGTGTACAGTAACGCAGTGACCCCATAAATGAGATGTTTGCTTTTTGTCAAGGGAATAAGAAAATGACTGATGGAAGTTCGAAGAAAGTGAATATTTTGCAAAAGATAAGATTTAGATTCAAACAACCTTGGAATTGACCTAATAATTATTTTATTAATTTCATACTTACTGGACATTGGGATTCCCTCCATGTTGAAGTATCAAAACGGTAACATCATAAGCAAACTTTTCACAGTCGTTGCCAATGATTAAATGGAACGGAGAGATTTTTGTTTTTGGAAGAACTAAATTTGGATCTGCACGTTTCTCAGACAGAAGAGTTTTAACGGAGCTAAAAAGAATAAAGAAGTTAATTTTTCATCAGTTCTGATGTAATTACGTGAATGTTTACATGCATTTATTCGGCGCTTAATCAAAGAAATCACTCAAATGAGACTAAACCTCAATTCTTTCAAATCTAAAAATACGAAAATTGGCCTTTGAATGACCCGCAAATAAAGAGAAGTTTTTGAATTTCAGAGAAACTGTTCAAAGTCCAACTTTTCCTATCAATTCGTTTGACGCCTTTTTTAATTGTCTTTTATGTTCCAAGAATAGTAGAGTCCTCATAACAGTGTGAAAATCATGAATAAAGCGTGACTTTTACATCAATAATGATGAATGACCCTTGATAGACTCTAATAGGGCCAATGCGTAATTATTATCAATGGACATGTTCTTGATAGTATTATCATCTTTGTCGGCCATTACTTTACTACTTTATATTAAATTAATTGCCTTTATTAATTATTTCGTACTTTTGGGTTTTGTTTACTACATGATTTAACACTCGTAATCACATTATCTTTTATTGTTGAACAAAGAAAATAAAAAAAAAAACCTGTATTAATATATAAAGACGATCTATTTTGATAAGTCCTTTTGACCTATACTATATCAAAACATTAGCACATTTCACCCGGAAAAAAAGATCGCTGATCTGTCTTGACAAAAGTCATTAAATATGCGCAAGAGTTGACCATAAATTGGCGTCTTGATTTTGATAAAGAAACGACTAGATGATAAGAAATTACCAAAACATGGGTTTACAGTCGAAGTTTAATTTAATTATCACATATTCGTGACGTAACCAATTGAGAAAACGGTTTATTACTAAATTACTAGTTAAAGTTGGACTATTTTTTTCCAAAAATGCACTTTGGTCTGAAATTTGAATAAAAATCTAGAGTCTAGAAGTTTATCAATTTATGCGAATTAAATTGTTACAAAATTGGGGTTGCTGATAAGAAGAGGCAACAACAAGATGATGAAAACTGCTTCCCAGTTACAAGAAGGACAAAAGTTAATTTTAGCCCAATCAGGTTCAAGGTTAACGAACAAACAATTCTAATTATAGATTGAAAAAATAAAATAAAATTTATTCAGAGAATGTGAGAAACATCACGCGCCTTGTTATATTTAAATGAAGATAAAATCTCGATAAACAAATTTATAATTTTTTTTGAGTTATTATTGTACGACTGAAAAAAAAAATCGAGGATGCATCAAACTTAAACTATAGCAAAAAGATAAAACAAAGGTTGTAAAACGAGATTATTTTATAAACATTTTAATTTATTTATAGAAATTGTTATCGGGCTGTTAAATTTAAAAAACATCAAGTTCTAAACACAATATGAAAGGATTAAATGTTTCAAAATTAAAAATTGTATAAATTGGAAATTACACAAAATTCTAGAAATTTACATAATTAAACGCCTTTTATCTTTTGAGATAGTACTATGTTTATGTTATAAACAAAACGATTTTAGAAGGAACCGATTTCAACAGGACACTGATCAAACTAAAACTTCAAACCAAGATAACTACTTCAAACAATTGATATTTTGTACAATCCATCCTTAAAAGAGTTAAGAATTTTATAAATAGGATTAGGACTTTTGTATCACTTTAAGAAAGTGTTATAAATCAGATTCAGAATATTTTTTTTTACATTTACCAGAAAATTTGAGCCCCAAGATAAATTTTAACATGTTGGTAGTATGAATAAAACTGAAGTATATAGATGCTATTACTGTAGTATAATTACTCTATGAATGAAGTAATTGCTACTGTTTTGCAGAAAGTACTTCACTTCTGTAAGCAATAATTAAGCTTCAACTAGAAGTAAATTCGTCAGTGTTAATTTTTGTGAAGCATTTACTGCGTTTTTTGGAATATTAGTATTCACTTAATTTTTGGTAAATTTAGACAAGAGTTCTATCCAGTTTACGGTTTGGATGCTGCTTATTTAACTTTTAGTCAATTAGTGAATCCGAAATCACTTATAATTTTTGACGAAATTTCGTATTAAGATACTAGGCTTTGTTTCAAATGAATAATTTTTTTCAATGTATGGATTTCAACACAAATTAAAATTCGATGTAAATAATTTGTAAATGATAAAATTATACTTTTTTTGACAAAAGCCGATTAACCATTCTTAGATGACAATCCAAATATACCTACATGCAACTGGAAAAAAATATTTTTCTAATTTTCCAAATATCATCTAACTGAACTGACCGAAACTGCAAAAATAAGACTTTTAATATGTGAATGGAAAAAAATTAGTTGCAGTAATTTTTATAAAAAAGTATAGATATACGGGAATATTCTATACTATGCCGCTTCATTTTTGTTGTCATGGACAAAAAATTGCTCCAAAAACTTGTATATCTTTATAATAGCATCTATATATTGTTAATTTAAAATTTTCTTTTATCACGTAATAAAGAAAATCAACACTTTTGCATTAACTTCAAAGTAAGTTATTTAACTTTTGTGGTTTTCCAGAACATTAAACAAGCGACTGAGAGATTTCAAATAAAAATATCAATTTTTACCTATACATTTACGGAAGTATTCGATGTTTATTGTAATTTTCTTTAGAAATTCTTGACCTAGCTGAACCCACTCAACCAGAAATTATGAATGAAATTTGAAATAACTATCAACCAAAATAAGATGATGCAATTAAAGTGTTAATTTACTAATGCTTATACGCTTCGATACCCCCAGTTTTTATTCGTTCTGTTTGGAACCATTCAGTATGTTAGTGGCGTCCTATGTTAAAAAGCAAAAAATTTTAATCAAAAAATTACCGAAAATCAGAATCTTCAATAGCGTCGTAGAGAAGGGAAGCCAAATAAATTTCGTTCTTATTCTTGCCTCTGTATATGCTCATTTTCACATAATCCACCACAAAAAGAAAAACTTCTGGCTAGAAAAAAGTCTCTCCTTCAGTACTTAAAAACCAGTAAGTAGTAAGTAGCACTGTTAACACTTAACAATTGAAGAAAGTAGCTGAATTGCAAGTATTTATAGAAGAAATCACGGATACAACTAACTGCTCGTCTCTTTGCTGTTTGATATAGATAAATAAAATGTAAATATTTTTTGTAGGTTAGTTACATTTAAACGTGCAGTTTCGGCAGCACACATGCGCAGTATTAGGGGCCATTGGACATTAATCAGGGACGTCTACGAGACGATGAATGGTCTATTAAAATTCAAAATTATCAGACGGTCATCAATCAGAATGATGAATAAACAGTAAACGAGAAAATGAAATTTATTGGCGAAAAGTTATTATTAACAGTAAACGTACGAAATTCCAGATCTAAATTTGCTTATCTGTTTTGGTGCAGTAAATTATTTTGAACACAAAATCATTTGTGGAAAGAAATAACATAGAAACAATTTTCCAGTATTCAGAAAAAAACCTATTGAATGAAAAAATAAATATTTCTTCTAGCAAATTCACAAAACGTTGAAAAAGATTTCAAAATATGTTGATAATAAAAAAAACTACCACTTAAGAAAATTTGTTAATCTAATGAGCTGATAAACTCATCCTCGTTAAAGGAATTAAGAAATAAGGGTAAATGCAAACATTGGCATGTTCTTTTCCACTATTTTGATGCGCGGTAGCCCTCCAAGATTACCTACAAATAATATATATTTACCTATTCTGGACTAACTCATTGAAACACCGCAAAAAGGAGCCGAATGGAGCTTCTGGTCACGCTTGACAAAGCTATCACATTAGTTTCTTTTTTCTTTGTTTTTTTTTTAAAAAAAAAGATCAAGCAGTATAATTATAATAATATAAACACGGGTGATGAAAGGTGAATGAAAGATAAATCAACTGTCAATAATAAGTGTCAAGAAATCTGCCTATAAGAAAAAATGCTTCATTTTACAAAATTTTCCAAAAAAATACAAAATGGTTTTTGAGTGAAAAGCACCAATGAAATATTAAAATATATATATATATAATCATTCGGATAACTATAAACTGAAAAAAAAAAAATAGAAATGACAAACTGACTGCAAATATCATGTCCAACCCTTAAAAAAATTATCAGATTTAAGTTGATTATTTGAAAAATTTAAATTTATAAAAAACACAGGAGTAAGAAAAATTTGTTTTTCAGTTTCAGTGGAGGATTAGCTATAATAATTTTTTTTGTTACATTTTGTGATGTTTAAGCAGATAATTGATAAATTTTATTTCCCCATATCCTTGTATATCAAACATGACAGAAAATCAAATATTCCGCTTCCCATAAAATAATATTTTTTAAACAACTTATCCTTTTCTGAGATTATTCCTTATTATATTGCTAAGCTGTATTCTTTAAATGATATCAAGAACATAAAAATTATCGCCGTTTTTAACTCTCAATAACACATTAAATTGCATAATTAATTGCTAAGAAAATAGAGTTGAAAAAACATATTTGCAATGATAGTTTTTTTTTGGTGTTACTGATTTATTACGACCGAGTTGATATCAATTATTTAAAAAATTATTGTTATTGTCTGTGCATTTATAAAATATATTTTTTCAATTCTTGGAATTCTAATAGGGATAGTGGTGCATACAAAAATATTCAAGTAATTCGTGCAAAATTAATTAGTCATAATCTCAAATTTATATGACTTTTGGACAAGCGTGATAACATTACATATAAGAATTACTACAACACAAGTTTAATAATTATGTCTGTCGTACGTATGATCTTATCATATAGTCATAAAAATTGAGATAATAACTTTATAGTAGTAGTGGCGCCGTTAAATGATCTTCGTTTTGGAGTTTACCGATAGCTCTCACAAAAAAAAAGATAATAAAAACTTTTTATTAAAATAAAATCAACAAAATACATTTTCATACTCTCTAAAATAAAATTAATTTGTACATTAATGCGATTCCATTTTTTTGACACCAGGAACCCATATTGGTGCTGCGATGGCGCCCATATTTACCCTCTCTACTGTTATAAATTCATCATCAATATTGTCAGCGTTATAAAATTTGGTGAGATCTTCTATTGCTTTATCCTCCATCTAAATGAAAAAATATATAAGGATAAGAGCAACTAATTAAAAAAAATACCTGTGTATATATCAACAATTTGCTTTTAATTTTAACCAAATTTTCTTTTTGTTTTTTCTCAGATGAAATGATATCAGTCATGCTGGTTTCCAAAGAAGTAGGACTGCCGACATCGCTTACGATTTTCCATGGATTTTTTGGACTTTCTACAACAAAAATGAAAATTATTCATTTGTAAAAAATGAATACAGACCTGGTAAGGATTGTTCAACATTACTCTCTGACGATAATCTTTTTCTTTGTTTTTGTGACATTCTAACAATTCTATGTTTACTTTCATATTTATGAGGCGACTTTGAATGGTTATAAAACGAAGGCGGACTATTTAATAACGGAAATTCTTCAAACGACGTCCCCAAAACATCATTATCAACATTTCCTTTCGAAATTAATTTAGTAAATTGTGGTTCATAATCTTCATTTTCAATTTTTTCCTCCGCAAACTTTATAGCTTTTAATCTACTCGGAACAACTTGATCAATATCACAACTAACATCTTGAGGTGAGTCCGGGAATTGAATAATATTCTCATCACAAAAGTTTTCGCTTTCTTTCAAAGCTTTCTGACTAGAATCAACATTACTTTTATGAGTTCTGGACCGTCTTTTCTGGCTACTTTTCTGGACAACTTTTTCAACTTCTTCTAAAAGTGAAACCGGATAAGCATTGCTTACTGAAAGAATTTCTTCTTCAAGAGGCGCTGTCGAATATGGAGTTATAACTCGACAACAAATTTGAGTTTTGTCTTCAAAATAAAATTCACTCAATTCTTTCAACAAACTTTCATCCATATCATCAAAAACACGTAATTCAAGAAGAGGAGCAATGTTTGAAACTATAAATTTTAAACAACAATATTTTAGTTTCTGTGCATTGTATATACTCGCAAATGTTAAAAATTGTACACAATTCTTCAACGTCAAACATTTGAATAATAAATATTCACACTGCTCTTTCAATCTTGATATAAATAATTGATCAGCAAGGATAATTAATTTGAATAAATGATCTTGTTCCTTATTGTTTAGATAGGAGAGAGTGTCAGTATAAAGATATTCCAACAAAGCTTCAACAATACTTTTAGTGCAAGGCAGTGTTATAACTGATGTTTCCGTCTGGAACAAAACACAATTACAACTATAATATTTTTACTTGAATCTGTCCGGTCTGATCATAAAACGGGATGCAGCAACTCAAGATTTATATTTACCTAAACAATCAGACCAGACAGAGTCAAACTTACCCCATGCCACCTAGTCGAGAATAAATTGTTAAAATAATCGCTTTGTGCAGCTAATATACATTTATGAGCTCTTACTTCTTTGCCATCTGCGCATTTAATCGTTACATCACAAAATTCAGCCAAAGTCATTCTATTAAAACTGATCGGTTTAAAAATCAATTCCTTCAGCGTCTTTCTCCTAATAACATACTTCTGCATTTCATAATTACTTAAAATATTACACAGTTCCGTACAACCGAATTTTTTCGCCATTTCGTGTAACATTCTAACTGGATTTTTTACTTTATTATGTTTATTTTCTTGTTTATGTTTTAATTTATTATTGTATACTTCATAAGCTGAAAAAGTCCCATCAATTTTTTCATTTATGTCATCATTTTCTTTAAGTTTTTCACATAAAGCTTTGAATTTATCGGAACATTCTCCACAATGTAGTAATTCGCAATCTCCATAATATACATACGACAGAAATTGTTCAAAGATAAGGGGATTGCAGCCACTCAAAACTACCAACTTATCACCATCAATCAACATTTTTTCGAAATAAGAACTCTTAGAAGCAACTATATAGCGGTGAGCTGGGAAATATTTACTATCTACTTGAAAAACGACATCGTGTAAATCGTCGTTTTCATGACATTCCTCTAAAAGTCTTTTGAGATTATCTTTCATCTCGGATTCTACAATATCAGGAGCGCTGAATCTCTTATATGGAGGAGCTTGAATGACGCAAAAATCATGTCCTTTTGCATCACTAGTTATCATTATTGCTCTATGAATTCTAGGGAATTTTGAAAGTTTAATTGAGATGCAATCTTCTCGTTCTAAAAATTTGTGAAATGCACTTTTTTCATTTGTGTTGATTACAGTTTTCTTTTTTCTTGGTTTTATAAATCCTTGAAATGCTTCACCGTCTTTTGTGACAAACAGTAAACTGTTAGTGTTTAAACATACTTGGTTGACAATAACAGGTCTATTTAAAGAATAAATGCATCTACATAATTGAGAATCAGATTCTTGCCAGAGCAATAAATTACCAGTGTTAGTTAAAGCAGCGACTTTTAGTTCTCTATTTGGTTCACCTGATAATTCTTTAATAAGTGTTGAATTGAGTTTACCACCGAAAATACTGAGTTGTATCACATTTAACTGCCTACAATACAAATATTATTAAAAAATATAAGGGAATTTTGTCAAATCACCTAGACGCTATTTTTCGACACTGGTATTCATGGAAAACGTAAATATCACCTTTTTTGGTATATACAGAGATAGCACCATCGCTAGAATCTACTGCTACAATTGGAGTTTCAGTAAAATTTAATAGTTTCACAGCCTTTGGTGTTGTTATATATTTATCATCCGTTCGCATTTTATGACCTAATTGACCAGCATTTAAACCCCATGTGTATAAGCATTTTGGACCCCATGCTAAAGAATGAAACTGACTGGCACCAACAAATTTCACTTCTTCAGATAAATGCTTCAATTGAGTAGGAACCAATAATTGCTGAGGAGGAGGATTTATGCCCAAAACGCGGTGGACATTCAAGCCGCAAGAATATAACTGAAAGATTTTTTTTGTAAAGGAGGAAGGTTCGTTCTTTTTGAGATTTTTTTTGTATCAGCACAAGCCTTTTGTGGGGCTGATTGATATTCAATTTATATTCTACAAGAATGACACCTTCACCTTTCCATATATATATATATATATATGGAAAAAAGTGTGTGGAAAACACAAAAGTGTATTTTATATATATATATATATATATATATATATATATATATATATATATATATATATATATATATATATATATATATATATATATATATATATATATATATTTATATATATATATATATATATATATTTATATATATTTATATATATTTATATATATAAAAACACTTTTGTCTCCTTTCTCTAGTGTAAGTTTTACAAGTTTTGCTTTAATAAGTCCGTTTATTGTATGATTAAATCCGTGGGATTGAAAGCTAACAATTATTCAAAAAAATTTTTGAAAAAATAATTGGATTCTTCTAAATTGATCCATGATTAGGTTCACCAAAAAACATGGAAAATATAAATTTGAAAATTTTTGGATTATTAGCGTCTTACTTCATTTTTCATTTAAGGCAATTTTCATAGGTTTTCAAATGATTCTGTTAGCAAACGGACTTGCACTAACAAAAGGGGTAAAATTTTAGCAATCAATTTACGTATAAAACATTTGTGTATTATGTGTTGCCTAATATTCAACATAAAATCAGCTTTGATTGAAATGATTGTGTACTCACATTGCCATCAGAGGTAAGGAAGACACTGTGGTTCTTTGAAATAGCCGCATCAACACATGTGAAGACTTCCCCATGATTGCTTTCTGGGAAATTTACCATTTCTGGTATAACAACAGTTTGTTGATGACCCAAACCCAATCTTCCACCATGTCCATGGCCACAAGTGTACACTTTTCCAGAAGATGAAACAATTACACTGTGAAATTTCTCCACAGCTATTTTATAAACCAGTTCTTCAGGATACTTTTTATGGAAAACATCTAATAATTCTGGAGTCGACCGCGATTGTTGTGGTCCAAGTGAATTATTACAATTTGAACCCCAAACGTACACTTCACCTCCATTACTTGTTTCAGGGATAAACCCATCTAACATAGCATGATCTAACATTGATAAACTGTTTGAATCCAGCAATGCAGTATTGGCTCCTATATCAACAAAACTGATTTCAAATTACAAATAAATATAATACAAATACCTAATTTAATCAGTTCTACAGCAACATTAATCTTCCCATAAAAAATACTTCTATGTAAGGCTGTGAATCCAGATTCATCATCTTTAGCGTTAATACTTGCATGGCGATTTTGTACCAGCCAACGAACTAAATCAACTCGACCACAAGAAGCTGCTACATGTAAAGCTGTTCTTCCTACAGAATCTTTGACTGATTCACAACAGGTACAAACATAGGTAAGGTATGAACAGAGGTCGAAATCAGACACACTTCTCCGAGATATTGCAGCAGTGATAATATCGCCGTGTTGAGTGGATCTGCAGCGGTCGGTGCAGCTGGGTACATCATCTTGACCCATAATACGGTCTATATTTGCATAAAACAACAAAATGAGTTTTTAATATCTGCTAATTGCATATGTTTGTGACTATCAGATTGGCAAATGTTATGAAATTTTGATGTAATTACATAATAACATATGTTAAAAGGCGCAATTGTCATTTTTGTAACTGTAAAAAGACCTCCTAGAACACTTACTTTTGTTGTTTAGTATTTAAAATAATATGGAAATAAATTATTTGAAAACGTCAGATTTGACAACTGTTACAACACACAGTTTGACATTTGACATTCGATAAACAGAGCTAACATCGATAGTTGAAATTTCAGAAAGTCGAAGTTTCATTTCGCTGTATTTTATATAATGTACTTAAAATGTAAAAATTAAAATTATAATATTTAGTTAATTTGCAAGATAAAAATGTATGATACAACAGGAAAAAATTGTAATATAAACATATTTATTTTGTTGAAATGTTTCCTATTAGTTATAAGCCGTACCACTTGACTTTTTAGCCAATAGTAGAACTGATAAACAACGCTTCTGAGGTTTAGAAATCAATAATTAAAAAAAAAACAATTTAATTGGGAAATTTGAAGTTATGAAAAAAACTTGTTAAATGCAAGAGATCACTTTTCTACTGAATACTGTTTTTGAATTGATTCAGTAATTATAGTTTTCAGAACGGTTTAAATGGTGTTTTTATTAATAATCAAGTGGAAGTTGTTTTTTCTTTCAGAAATTTGATTTGCTTTAGTTATTTCTATGTATTTAAAGACTACAACAACTGAATTAATTATAGCTTTATTCGTGAAAAGCATGCTTAGATATACTCATATTTCTTTAATGAATAAAATGTTAAGGACACGAGGCACGCGGCGTATACAAACTTTTATATTCAGTTTTGACCAAATTTAATTTAATTTTATAAATCAAGATTAATCTAAATTTTAATCTTAATTGCAATGTACAAAATTTATTGTGGAGTTAAAAAAAGAATTTGAGTGAAGAGTTCGATTCTATGAAGCAAATACATCTGTCATTTAGCACTCAACGGAAGGAATATTGAAAGAATTATTTGCTGATGATAGTTTTTATTCAAAGTAAATATCCGCATACTTTTTGAGAAACTATTACCTACTTTGGAAGATTTTTGGTCTATCTTTGTCTAATCTAAAATGTCTAATTTTTATCATCTATGTATAACTATAAATCTTTCAAAATCAACTATTAATACCTAATTACTGATTTCTAAAATAATAAAAATGTATAAATGATGTCAAATATTAAATTTTGTCTAGTCTACTTATTTTGTGTATCTGTTTTGTTGACTTCAAATGAATTTCATTCTTAAAGTGCAGGGTGTTCGGTAAGAAACTCCGCAAGAAATTACTTTGTTATTTATGGTCAAGTCAGACCTGGTCATTAAATTTTTTCAACAATTAATATCACAATTTTTTTATTCAAAAAATCAAGTTCACAGGTTTAATTGGATAAATTTTCTAAACCAACAGAAAATTTACTATTTAAATCAAATATAATTTATGTGGTCACACTTAGAAAAATTACATTCTTCTGAATAAATAGAAAAATTTATGCAGAGACATTTGAAAAAGCAAAGCTGGCCGATATTAGATTAACAAAAGAAAAAAAATAATATTTTCAAAACTAAAATTATGTTACAAATTAGGTTTTAACCAAGCAGGGCTAAATCACAAAAAAATAAAATTTAAGTAATATTTTTTTATTTGTTACAAGGATTCTTTTTACCTATCCGTAAATTCTGAATCAAATTTTGTGTCGCGCTATCCTGTATAATAGTGCAGAAACGCTCAAAGCAAGAAGTGACAAATTCTAGAGGTTATTTCATGTCGATTAAACTCAACTTGCTTAAATGAACATTACTTAGTTTAGGAGCTAGTATTGAGTTCTTTGAAGTTGAAATGTTCACTCCAATTTTTCTCTGCAATGGTTTGTCATAGAGATTCCAGACAACAGCACTATTTTATGTAACAAATTTGAAATTACAAATCTATTTGAGTCATTTGATTTCAAATAATCCAAAAAATAAATGTGCAAAAATACATCTCTTAATTAGAATCCGTTTTGGAGTTATTTGTCTGTTTAAAGAGCTCTAGCTCCGTAACTAATAATTTTTTGATAAAGTAATTTACGTTTAATCAGCATAAAATTAGCTTTAAAATGTATCCCTCTTTTCTTTGAGGAACGTTTGTGGACATCCTGTCTTATTAATTTAAAAATAACAGATGAATGGAATGTACTGAAACAGTGGATAAAATGTTTATCGCAACACTTTATTCACACTATTATTGACAACGCTATTAAAATTTGTAAAAAAAATCAAAATCTGGACTCTGCACTGTCTTTGGAATTATCATTACTATGGTTAATATTCTTGTTCAGACTAATAGTATATTAACATTTTGTGAATAAGTAACATAGGTTTTTTGACGAGATTAAAAAAAATATCGTGCGCAAACAAGGCAGGATTTCATAAATTGTCTTTGAACCGACATGGCGACATGACATACAAAAACACAATTTAAACTATGTATTCAAATTATCCATTTCGAGAAAAATTTGACTAATTGAAAAAGTATGTTTGATATCTACATATGTGAAATAAAAGACTTTTGGTTAGAAGTTAACAAATTGGTCAGAGGTAGTAGGTAGAATAATGAGATTAGATAATGATATCAGTATAAAAATATAAGAAAATCAACTAAGTATTTATATTTTATAGTTCATTAGGTATTATTAAAAATGCTCCAAAATATATCACTTTTTTGCAAAGCGACATCTAAACGACTCTAAAGACACTTTGAAGAACCAACAAGGATACATAAATTGCAATTTTTCTTGCATCTTGTATCGGAAACTCTAATCAATAAAACTAATTTTAACAATATCAGAAATAATGCAAAGCTCCGATCAAATATTATGATTTTTCAACTGAAATAACTAAAAATATTTTACTTTAAATTTTAGAGGTAACATTTGTTGATAATTTCAAAGGACGCCAACTTTTCATCATTCCACCCAACAGTTTAATAAATTCTTCTCGTAATAAAATCAATACTTATTTCTAAAATACCGAAAAAGTCTTGATTATTAAAATGGTGATCATTGTGCGAATCAACAACATAGCCACCCAGAATTTCCCAATATAACCGGGAGTACTTGAACAGCTGATCATCCTGACGCCTGCTAGACGACGCAAGCGACGCTAGTGTGTGCGTCGCGACGGTCAGGATCAAACGCGTCTGGAGCGATTCTTAGTGTACATTTGAACGCGCGTTCGTCTACAAAAAGCGCGTTTTAAAAGCACGTGTTTAGAGCTTTTAGCATGGACATTCGTTGAAGAAACTATTGCTTCTCGACCTTACATTTTAAGAATATTTAAACTAGCAAGAATTAATATTGTAAGTAATTGAATTTTAACTGCCGAGAAAATTATATCGGTTCTCTTAACTATTAATAAACGATTTTTGGCAAGGTGGAGGTATTTTTTTTAATTTTGGTAATTAAAACAAATGACTTGAATAAAAAAAAGGTTTTTTTTTTTTAAATTAATTGAGTAAAATAATGTAAGCATGTTATTAGATCGTAAACTTGTGTTCAATTTATTTACTTTACAAATTGCTTGCAAATATTTTTCTACAAACAATGTCTTTAGATTTAAAAACTGTCAAATATTCTTTTGAAAAATGAAATTCCTTTGTTATATCTTAGTTTTGTCAGAACAGAGAAAGTTAAATATTGTTAAATATGCTAAATCTTGGCTTTTACCTAAACTTCATAGTAAGTGTCAACGAATTAAATCACTTCGCCTCAAAAATTATCATTCACATTGATGTGTTTCAAATTTTATTATTTATTTAAGTTTTCACTGTTCTGTTTGAATTATCGATTATATTCTCTGTCACAATTTCAGATCTGCTGATGAAGTACTAACAAATCAGCAAATCACTAATTAAGACATTCACGCTTGTCAGGTATTCTAGTCAGCATTCAGTAATGAATAAAATACTCAACAATTAAATTTTCAACATCAGAGTCTTATTAAGTTCAATTTATCAGAAAATGTTAGTAACTTGTAGAGAAAATGAGTAAAGATAAAGAATTTAGACGACGAGTTGAAATTGCCATTTTTAATTTTACTTCTTGGTAGATCGTTATGAAGTGCAAAACTTTAATAACTTGGCTACTTCCTTAGAAAAAATTTTAATCTTTTTATTTAATTAGAAGGATGATGTTAAGCTTGATCAGATTTGGAATGAAAAGTGTGATTTGATAATATTATATTTTCTCCTTTGAAAAATTTTCAACAATTATAATCAATATATTCCAGTCCTTGCATAATACGTTGTTGAAAATTAAATGAAATGAAAACGGATAACTCAATTTTAGCCACAAATTTTGTTCTTTAAACGATTTAATACATCTTTAAGTTCTATCAAGCTTGATTAAAACTTGCAAAATAGATGTACTTGCATTGTTTTATGAAGATTTGAGTAAAAAACTTTGAAAATTTAATATTGTTAACAAATTACAAGCTTTTAAAGTTTTAAATTATGTATTTTCAAGTTTTGGTTGTTAAAAAAAGTTCAAAACTAAATCCATTGTTAAAAAATAATTGCTTTCTGGACAAGACAGTCAAACAAAAAATATACATTGCCTAGGTAAAATTTTGTTCAAATTTGAAGAAAAATACTACATTTTTTAATCTATTGAAACATTTAAATTATAAAGCAAATTCAGTCAATAAATAATAGTTGTTTTGATCAGTTAACATTTACAGAAAACAAGAAACTAGATATTATTTCTTGCTTTGAATTTGAGCTAATATTATATTCTCTCAGGTACTTAGGAGCAAGTGTAAATGGAGTAAGACATTGAATTTTCTAATAAATTCAGAAAAAATGAAAAACTAAGAATAAAAGGTCATTATAAAATTATGATTGTAGTCTAAGCAATGTGCAATTTTGCTTCTTCGAAAAAATAGGAGTACATTCAAGTGTTTTATTTTAGTTTCTTATAAATAGCAATTATGTGATTATTTAGTTATTATTATTTACAAAAAAATTGCATTGTTTTTCCAAACAAATTTAATGACTCTAAATAATTTCCGGCGTAAAGTTAATTTAATGACTCTGTAATTAATATCATTACTAGTATTAACAATCAATTAATCATGTGAAAAATTTTTCAAAATCACAGTTTCAGATTTTAGAAAAACAGAATAGTAGATTCTGTAACGAGTCTAGAAAGAAAATTCGATACGAGTGAAATATTTCGAACGAGAGCATTAACGAGCATGAGGAACCATGAGTACATCGAATTTTCATTCTAAATGAGCAACAGATCGTATTTTCTTCACGACCAGCCAAGAATATATGAACAACGAGTAAGGTGCCTATCAGAGCAATGATTTTCATTTTTTCAGTAAATCATCAAAAAATGCTATTGAAACAATTGTTTTGCTTATTTCAATTAAAATTTATACTAAAACAATTATGACATCTGACACTGACAGTTTTGAAACCCATTGCAAGAATGTATTCATTCCATCACTTGTTATACCGTATGTTTATTATAATTTTTGATAAGCGATGGTCATGGAGTACAAAGATTCTAAAAACATAGAGCCAAAATTGATTCATATGATACACTATCATAAGTAAAATCAAAATTAGGCAAAATTGTAGAGTACAAAATTTTCAACTCTGCAGTCGACCCAAAAATTTTCTTGAATAGGGATTTTACGTTTGATTATAATTATAAATTCATGACATTATCAGTAATGACATTTATCAATTTATCATGCTACGTTTTTTGAATGTTCACTTTCTGTAACTGAAAATAATTCCGGAATGTGGACATTCACTAATGGTTGTGAAGAAACACTTTTAATGGTACTATTTCCTGGATTTACTTGTTACTGTAATAGCGTAGACGGAGTTTTGTTATCGGAGTGCTGTGATTCCAACGTTCAATAATTACTGAATTCCACTTTAAATTGGCAGAAGTAAAAGAAACCCAGTAATATAGTAACAGAAATTACAGAATAATACAATTATTGAACCTAAGCTATAGAATCGTATTGTTCAAGAAACTCATAAACAATATACTTACTTAACATGTCCTCAGTGAAAATAAATAATGGAGATTTTGAGATACCAAAGATTTCATCTTATTTTACTGAACTTTTGGAGAGATTGGCAAATATAATTAGAGAGACTGTTAAATCCTTTTTTTTAATTATACACTTTAGAGTGTCTTTATTTCAAGTGAATAATGTGGATAGTAAGAATTTTTTTTATTATAAAACTGTAGGAAGTTATTATTATCTAGAATGTCAAATGCCAATAGGAAAAGCTTCTCTGAAGTCGTGCTTAATTATAAATGTCAGATCTATTAGCTATAATTTAATATTCTTGTCCATTGGAACAGTTGTGAATTACAGTATAATTTATAATTAAAACATTCAAAACTGTCCATTCAACTAAAGGGACTTTACTGAAAATATAACTGATTTTCCAATCAAATTATATTATTTAATAGTTAGATTAGAAAGACATAACAATAAAATTTTAGATTCAAAAACACGAAATTCACAGAAATGGTGTTCAATATAAATTTATCAAGACTATTCAAACCTCGAGGTTTTTTTTTTCACTACAGGAGCTAAGCCAAGAAATGTTATCAGTCTAATTTAGAAATTGCAACAAAAAATGCCACAATTCTAGAGGGCTCTTATATATGTTTGAAAACAGTTTTAAATAATGCAGATCAGGGGCCTGATACTTGAAATTCATTTTTGTATGCGAAATAGATTCGTATACGGAATCACCGCAGAAACTGTAAGCTGACAGCAACTTTATTAAATTATCTGTTGTTTAATTGAAAATTACCTGAAACTAGTCTGGAAGAAAAAAAATTGCATCCGAGGTGGGAAACCTTTCATTACACCGAGGGCTCAAGTTATACAACGGAGAGGCGAAGCCTCGAGATTAGACAGAGTCCTTAGATGTAATGAATTTCTCACCGAGGTTTGTATGCTATTTTATTCACAATCACTTTTTTTAAATAACATTTTTATCTGTACTAAATGCTTCTAACTTTGATAAATACTTTGAACCATTAACATCTCTGCGAGCAAAATAAGTTTGACATTCACTCATAAAATTCTGAATATTATTCTGGTTTAGGAGAGATTATTATTGTTTGCATTTTAACAGAATCACAATAATTACAATATGATTATAGCATAGAGCAGCCTGCGAGCCAACCTGTCAACAAACAATTTGATTTTGAAAGAAAAATTTATGTCGTTTTGTCTAGATGTCATTACAGACGTCACTTCGTAACCAAGAGATGGAAGTAATTCCTGTCATTTCCCAACCAAGAGGTTGCCAGATTTTCCAACCTCCAAAAAGTTAGGAATCGACAAATTATTTTAGTGATTGTTAATAAAAGAGTTTCTTTTAGCTTGATAATTATTTTGGAATTAACGATAAACTTTGATGTTTATCATCTAAAAAAAAACGAGGGTTAAAGTTTGTATCTGCAAAGTAAATACTATTCAAATTTTAAAAATCACTCAAGAAATGTTTTCGAATCATCTATACAAACGTGCTATCAAAACGTCTTACAGTTTAATTCAAGGGAAAGGGCGTTATATTAGATTTTGGGCAATATTGATAAATGACTAATTTAATTAACCTTGTCTTTGACTGGATTTACTTTTGTATTTTAGACTATATTGATATAATTTTACTTTAAAAGACTTTTAAGTTTAATTCTGTTTTAGACTTGAACACTGGAATCTTATTCTGCAAAATCAAATTTTTAAATCTACACATATGATACTTCAATGAAAAACTTATTTAAAGAACAACCATATTCTCTGAATAAACGCATTCCCAAAATTTTGTTTTTGCGAATAAATATCTCAAAATCGATAAGAGTTAACCTTGATTTGATTTGATTTGGAAGAATTGAAAAAGCAGAGTAACTTTCAAAAACATTAACTAATGAATCGATTTTCTGGCTTTTATGGTCTTACCTTGAGTTTGAAACATATTGCCCACATTTATTTCAATTTTTCTACCACAAGATCCATGGAAATGTGATAGTATAAACACTTTCAGGCAAACTCCATTGATTTAAAATTCCGAGTATTATTTCAGTCTTGTTCTGATTTGGATCACAATTTTTGTAACATATTGTCGTTGGACAATTTAATTTTTTTACAATTCAAACATCATATAACTGAAAAACAAAATGATTAATAATGGACGAAAAACATTATATACATTTCATATTTATACACATTTACTTATTCTCTTTCATTTTCTGTCGATGAGAGATATTTTTTGCGTACATTCCAAAAATAGAAAGTTAAATAATTTCCAACATCCGCTTTGTGTACTCAAACAACGTTGGAGTAGTTTTTAAATCGTTCTATTTTAAGCTTTTTTATTGTTGATCATAGCTTTTATCTGTTATTACAAAAGTGTCTGCAATTAATTTCAAACGTTAATGTTTGAAAGGAATTTTTTCCCATTTTCTAATGTATACTGTTAAAATTAAAACAAGCGAAGCGAAACTGCTGCATTTTCAGGCAATTTTAAACTTTACTCTTGTTCAGGCTAAGCTTCTTTGATCCATTTGCAAAAGTAAAAAATAACATGTTTAATTTATTTTATATAGGACGATTTCAGCTATACTTGTTTTTTCGATTCCATTAAATATCATCTGTTTAAAAACGGTTTTACGTTGTTTTTTTACGTTTATTGTAAGAATTTGTTGCATAAACAGGATGTTAATTGATGAGTAATACTGTATATTTTATATATAGTTTGTCGATGGACTGAATATAAATAGAATATATAGGGCACAGCATGCACTTGACCACAAAGTAACAGACTTGACCTGGATGTTGAAAATATTTTCCTGGAACATTTCCATTATTAAGAAATTTGTTTCAGATGAATTACGCTTTTGGTATACATAAAAAGACATTATTGAACTTCGTAATTTTAATGAAACAGGTGGTATTTAGAAATAACGTTGAAAATTATTATTAGCATGAAAATACATTTATTTTCAAATCCAGAATATCATTAATAAAATGTTAAAGCGGTAATATAGTGCAATTGTGTGTTACATTAGATTAGATTTCCACGTTTCTAAAATATTTTTTTCACTCCATTGTAATTTTATCGCCACGATAATGAAGTTTATCAGACAATCAACAATCGGTTATTAGATGGATGTGGTTAGAATCACATTGATTTTGAGAATTTTTAGCATAATTCTTCAGCAATTTATATGATGTTGAAAGACAGGTGACCCAGAGATGCGTGCGAGCTCCATAACTTTTTTCTATGCATGCTGACATCTTGATATTTTTTTTCAAACAATAGGTCCAATAATAGAGCACGTTC
Source organism: Latheticus oryzae (assembly GCA_030157265.1). Lineage (NCBI taxonomy): Eukaryota > Metazoa > Arthropoda > Insecta > Coleoptera > Tenebrionidae > Latheticus > Latheticus oryzae. Next base: position 8,907,617 of record CM058049.1, read on the forward strand.
TAAAAATATTTTTATTTGTTTACAGGTGTTCCAAAGTAAAATACACAACTAAATTCAATTTTTTAAATTGAAACTCTTAATTTTTGTTAGATTTTTGAATTCATCATTGCATTGTCAATATATCGCATCCAAGTTTCTTAGACTTATGTGTCATAATTTTTGAGTTATGTCAATTTATGTATCGAAATTGCTTCGTGCATGGACCCATAGAAAAATTTATAACTTCAGAACCATTGAAGATAACTTGGCCAAATTTTTTCCATTAGATTGCTTAAGCTTCAGCGAAGTCGGAAACTATATTCCATCGCTTACTACGATTTTTTGAAAATTACAAATTGACAAATTACAAATGACAATAATTCAATTTTTTCATATGCATCAATTTAATGATAAATTCAAAAATCTTACAAAAATTAGGGTTTCAATTTAAAAAATTGAATTTAGTTGTGTATTTTACTTTAGGACACCTGTCTGTATAGAAATATAAATAATTTTAAAACGTGCTCTATTATCAAACATATCGTTTAAAAAAAAATCAAGACGATCGCGTGCATAGAAAAAAATTGTGGAACTCGCAGGCACCCCTGGGTCACCCTGTATGTTCTCATGATTAAAAATAAACTTCCTATAAAAATTGTTGGATCAAAATTTGAATTTTTACAATTAAAACAATCAGTATGCGTTTTTTTTACTTCATTTAACAGAAAGTCGATCAGTTTTTTTCTATTACTCTCTATTTCAGAGAATTTTCGCGAAAAACAGAAAAGAAGTTAGAAGAGTTACAATATTAGTTGTAGGGTCAGTTGCAGAAAACTGTAGAATGACAATCCTTGATTTTTCTTATTTTCTTGGCAACTTGTTATCAAAACTCGATTTTTTCATTTGCTGTCTTATTTTTTTATCAAGCATACTTTTTATAAAGAATAACTTTGTTGTATGTTTTTTTTTTCTTATCGATAATTCCATACGTGAACACACTGTATATATGTTTGCTTGGCGGACGCCACTGGTTTTAAAGACATGTAAGTAAAAATAAAAATAAAATAACTGTGTGTGAGAAAATATGATTTAATTTAATAATTTTTATTGTTCTTTCAAAAAAAGAAACATGAAAAAGTAATTCTTGAATGCTTAATATCCTTACCAGATTTCTGACGTGACTTGATCTGATCTGCTTAACCTTGATTTACTTTATTTCAACATTATGACTGATACATTTATGAATTCCCATTAATTTGTCATATCGATTTTTAAACGCAACTTTTTTCTTATTTTTCAGGTACTGTCATAATTTGGAAGCTAAAAATGATTAATTTATAAACATCAATTGCTTCAGAAAAATTTCATTAATAACATATTTCAAAATGACTAAAAATTTGAAAAGAGGCACTTTTCAAAATAATTACCGAAATTTTTTGCGTTTAATGTAATCTGTACGTTTTTGCTTACAGGACTCAAAAAAAAAAAGTAATGCACATTTGTTCATAAATAAATGCTTACATTTTCTCCCATAACAAGTTGATATAAATTCTTCCCGGGAATTGCTCGTAATGTTGTATAAAGAAAGTAATAAGTTTAAGTTATAGAAAAAAAGTATTTTGTTATAGAGAGCGAATTAATATACTAGTTCTTATGGAGAACTAAACAATTGCTGTAGCAATTACTTTGCAAAAAATAAATTGTGAGTAGTCTTTAAAAAATGTGTTGCAAAATTCAAGCGCTTCAAAAGTAACTGAATGTTTATAACAAAATATTTTATGGTTTTTTGTAAGTATAACATAAAGAGTCTATACTCTGCATAATACTATACTCTGTTTAATAAGTTATAAACGTTCGTGTGAATTGTAAAAATAAAATGCAATGTTACAATTAAATGTCAACTAGATAAACTACCTGGACGTAATATTATTAGAAACGTGATCCATGTTTGATGTTATATCTTTAGTAATGTGGAAGAATATTGCTATTTTATACCAAAATATGAAGCTGAAATTCACCTCACACAGCAACAACTCTAAAAAAGATGTTCACTGAATGTGCTTTAAATCCTCTCCTCATATCAAACCTTTCCATAAAATCATAAAAATCCTTTTTATTATAGTGTAGTTTCCTACCAATTTGCGTCCCAGTATTCAGGTAATCTCAATTTGAAATGCCACGGTCTTTTCAAGTCAGTCCGGTTGAATGCTTAGTGAAACTGGCATGTCTAAATAATTTTCTGACCTAATACACCGTTCAATAATATGCAAATTTTCACGTATTATCAAATTCAACAAGTAATTACGTAAATCTGAGAATAGATTGATGTCACTGAAAATTAAAGATAATAAGTAATATAATGAAATTAACGGTTGAATAAACACAAGAGCAACAATTTGTTCATTCAGTGGAATTGTTTTTGAATGATTTACATTGTATTATTGTGGTTTAAACTGTTCCAATTCAACAATACTAGAGGAAAAACATTTAAAAATGCTGCTGAATAATGAGTTGAGCGGAGTCAGATGGGACATGATATTCAATTTGTGCGAATTCGGGTAAAATAAATTCTTAATGATTCATAAAAGATATCTCGAGGGTTTTTCACCAGTGACGGTTAGTTTTTTTTATATAAAATGTTTTTACCATTGATTTCTTCATCAATTTTCAATACAAAAACAAATGTTAATAGAATAACCAATCATAATAAATGACAAAAATATAATAATCATGGAAAGTTTGAGTTCGTTATGGATTATTGAACCCTAAGGCTTACGCGTTTGAAACGAAACAACCATTTTCCGGATCATTTTCTTGTTGTCACAACCGATAAGGCATTAAAAGAACCAATGAACCAGGAACAAATTTTATTCAAATAAACGTTAACTTTTTTGGAATTTAAGGTTAGAAAGAGGGTGACAAAGCCGCTAAAATCTGATAAGCATTTATTTGCGGATACAAAAATACAACGCATTGGGAATTAAAAAAATTGAGTATTTTTCCAAATTCTCCAAACTAATTGAGCTGGAAGTCAACTGTTTTAGTATACAGTAGAACTAGAATGACATTATTAATTGCACAATTGCATATTCATCTGTTTTCAATATTTGTCAGAATCTTGATTTTCAAATTTAAGAATTTTCAAGCACGGATAACTTAATTTTTTCAATTGGAATACCATAGTAACTGTTTTACTAATGCATGTAGAATTAAATTCTCTCTCAACTGAAAAAAGATAACTGGTACCAGTTAATGCAATTATTTGCAAATACCTTAGAAAAATTTGTTGGCAGATGTGCAAACTTTTATATCAAATGAAATCGCTATATCATTCAATTTGAAAAAAAACAAGTTATCTTGGATTGAGTATTATTAACTTTAAAAATCGTTATTGTGATAGATATCGAAAACAAATGAATATGCGTTATGACAATTGATAGAGTCATTCTTGGTCTGCAGAATACAAGAAAACAGTCAAGTTCCAGCTTGCTCGGTTTTTGAACAATTTTCATTTCTCTTTACCTCTGCAGGAGTAAAATTTCCTGAAATAACGTGACTAACTTGAAAAATATGGATTTTAGGTGCCCTTAGTAGTTATTAAACCTAAACTAAAATTTTCCAAAAATTGTTTTACTTCGATAAAATATATTCAAGAACCCTTATTTGCAAAATTTTAGTTCGACTGAATTACGTGTTCCTTATAAACTTCTAATAGGCGTGAATGACCCATGTGTTCATAAAAAGTGGTTATTAAGGTAAGGTTCAGTTTAAAGTCTTTAAAGTATAATATCTCCATAACAACGTACCTATTAGTTTCAGAAAGTTTGTTCAGATTTTTAGTCAATTTTCGTATCCAACATATAAAGTAGTGTATGATATTTGAGTATAATCGAGTCTTTTTAGAACTTCCAGCACTGCAAACCTCGTGTTCTTAAACCTGCGCGTGCATTATATCTAGTATAGTATATTATATGATAATATACTATTTGCAATTCGTACAATGAATTAATAATAAAACAATAAAATCATACTGAATTCAGGATAAAACGCAGTAAAAGAAGAATCATAAAAACCGTTTTTCAGGCAGTTTCCATTTCAACTACGCTTGTTGAAAATGATTCATAATTAAAAAGGTGGTAAGGCAGAAACATTGTACGGATTGCGGGATTGCAATTTGATAGCAACAGTTTGAATCTATTAGTAAATATAAGATATTAATGGAAATGTTTCAAACTATGTTCAGTTTTGCTGAAAATTATTTTATTGTGATACAAAGAATAATGTCGATAAGTGTGGTAACCTCATATTGCAATCTTTGTTAAACTATAGTTTTCTTATACTATTTATCAGTGAGTTTTGTCGGTTTGTTTTGCTGTAAAAAAATATAGAATTTGTTTACTTATAACAATAGCAGCGTAGACAATTGAAAATTTTGTACAAAAATAGAAGCAAAAAACTGCTGTAATTTTTTTTCCGTTTTGATGGCATCAGGTTTCCGTCAAAATATTATTAAATAGAATATGTATTAGTGTATTCATATGGACGTCTGACGGTTGCAGACATTGTCGGAAAGAATGTTTTGACGGTGACGTATCTGTTGGACACTTCAGCTTATGACAATTAAATCTGATAATTTAGACAATCTGAATTATTAGTCAAATTTTACTTAGTCGTCTTAAGTAGTGTAAAAAGTTGCTTCCAATTCCAATTATTAAAAGTTTCATTTTGTCTATCGAATCTTACTATTAAAATGACATTTTAATCAAAAGGATGAATAAAACAAACTAAAACATTGAATAAAATGTTTATAGCAACATTTTATCCACACTGTTATTGACAACGCCAATAAAATAAAAAAATAATAATCTGCACTACAGTTGAAAATTTCGTTACTGTGGTTGATTATTTTTATTCATACTAATAGTTCATTAACATTTCGTGAATAAATTACTTAAGAAGTCGTTTTTTTATGAAACTGGAAAAAATATTGTATGGGACACCTGACTAAAGACATTTTATTTATTCAAAAACACTATTTAATCATAAATAAAATTTGTCTTTATTCATTAATGCCATAAATAGCTATTCTTTTGGTCCTTGTTTTTATAAAACTTTATGTCCCTATTTTTTTCCGAGTTTTTTTTGTTTTTCAAATTCTCATTTATTTTTCTTCTAGTGAAATAGATATAACAGCTAGATTACAAGTAAATATTTTTTCAACAATTCTAAAATATCTAACATACAAGAGCTACTCAAGAGCCTAATATCGGTCGTTGTAAAGTCTGAATAAACTACATTTTGCTGCCATAAAAACGGATAATGAAAATCAGCTTTAATCAACAATGTCAACAAATTGAAATGTAAAAATCAGTTATCACTAAAACTATCCTAAAAAACAATCACAGTAGTTAAGATTTGTGTTAAACTACTAATTAGAACTTACGGTAACATTACTATTACAATTGCATGAAAATAAAATGAAAAGAACGTTCGGTTTTAAGTTTCTTCTTGTGTCAAACTCTGTTTTGTTGATAAGCTGACATTCAGTGAATTATTTATTTGAAATCTGAATTGGTGAATTTTCACAAATGTTACTTTGTATGCTCTAGGATAGAAATTCAATGTTCCCAATCGATTTTGATTCGAACAAAACCGTCAATAATGGCTGGAGGCATAAAAAAGAATATTGCAAAACTAACGATGATTTTGCTTTTCAATCAAAGAGCGTCAACCAACAAAAGAAGAGTTGTTTATAAAAGTTCACCACTTTTGCTGCACATCAAAAAACATTTAATAAAATTTTTATATTATGTTACAATAACTGTAATATTACACCATTTTTTTGTAAAGTTAACAGACTGAAGAAAAAACATATAGAGTCTATATAAATTACCACTCTAATAAGAAATTAAACCTCTTTTGTCCGCCCTGAAAGCAGCTTTTATGTTCTGTAGTCCAGTCTAATTAACTTCTTTTTTTTATCGTACTTTGAACAACTGTAACTGCTTTTTACGTCCACAATGAGTAATTTCAAATTAATTCTTTGAATGTCGAAAAAATATTATTTCTGGTTTTAACAAATCGACATATCATTGAACACATCCTATCTCATTACCAACCACTCGTTTTCTCATTACTCAGCATAATTTTCCAATTTACAATTGAATTCATCGGTTAGAAATTTTCAGTAGCATGACTGCAAAATTGCGAAGAATTGTTGAGTGGCTCATTAAAAAAAAGAGGGTTGAACAAATGAGACTGACAAAAGCGACTTTGACATCGTTTCGCATCGATCAATGTCAGCGAAGAAATCATGTTAATGATCGTATTGATGGTATTGGCTAAAAAAAAAACGAAGTTTAATGGTGGATGAGAAATAGGAAAACAAATCTTGATCCTAAACAATCTATAAATAAAAACATTATTATGAGCCATGGGGTGATATGCCATCAGACTAATTAAACAAAACATAAAAAACGTTTGATGTTAATTCCAATTATAAACAATTCTTTTATTAATGATATAATAGTAAAGTTAAGTGGAACACGAGAATGCCATTTCAGGAAACTAGATATCGCTATTGGGATTTTCCTCAGCACTTAAAGACTTTTATTTATTTAATCCACCGATTAAAGTCTGTAGAAGAATCTGTAGCTAAACTTAAGAACTCTTCATCACTAGCAAAACAAAGATTAGAAGAATAACCAGAGAATTCAGTTTATTAATCATTTTCTCTCAAATTAAATTTTCGAGAAACCGAAATCAACATTAGCATCTAAATGATAAAATTCACAGAAAATGAGAATCTTGTTGTAAATTATAATTTTGAAATTTCTAACTAGACACATCACGTCGTTTCGAAATCTGAAAGAAAGCCAAGGTTAGCAGAAATTAAATCGCGTCTCGCTTGTTCTATTTAATTCTTACGAAGACAATCACGAGCATGAAAGGATTAAGTGAGAAATGGAAGATAAGTCATTTACTGCCTGTTTCTATCAGTAAATAAAAAAGTTGATGGGATAAGTTAGATGCTGGAATTGTTAGCTGTATATCTGAAGCTTTATGGGGGGTTATAAAAAGCTAGATTGTATTAGTAAGTTAAATCAGTCACTAGATAGGGGTGTTTTTAGTGAAAGGAAATGATTACATTTTTTTAAAAGAGTTTTTACATTTTTTAACAAAACTTGGTGAAGTAATAAACTGATGATAAAAATAGAAAAAGAATAGAGAATTTTGGCACGGTGATTATGTGACTAAATGCCAAATAACACATGTTATATTATTCTTGTACTAATTTCAGAACATAGTAGTCGATATGCGTAAACTTGTGGGATTAAATAAAAAAATGGCATTTCAATAAATATTTTTAAAATTAAATATTTTTCCACAACTTTATTTCTCAACAACTCTAAACTGGATAAAATAAAATATTGACAAACTGCTTTCTATCTGTATTTTTAATGTCTGTCAGTGATTCTGTATGCATTTCTTATTTTTAGCTCCCGTTTTTATTTTAAGTGCTTTTCGTCCAACAATATTTGTTTTCTACGAATACCAATATTTGAAAATTTTTTGTAAATACCAAACTGATAAAATTTATTCTGTTGAAAAATTAAACTCATTTTGATTATTTAAAAAAGTAATGAAGAAGTATAGAATATCACCTGACAAGACAGAGCCGGAATTCATATTTCAAATATTTTGGCGTGGAATGTATTTACGTAGATGTGTAAAAATTTGTCTTTCAATGAAACTTGTTTGACGTAAAAGAAGAAACTCTAGCAAACAATTTTACTCTGCATATTTTCACTAATATGGTCAACATTTTTTCAAATGATTTTGAGAAGACACTTGTGCAAAGTTGATTGGAAACAAACTTATTAATAATTTTTTCAGGACAAAGCTCAATTACTGGTTAATATCTAGGTCGCCATAGACATATATCTTAATTTAACTTAAAGTTTGTTAACCTCAAATTGAAAATTATGTCTCATTAGTAGTCTCCTCCTTAAGCCGCAAGGCTTTTAATAAAAAGAATTGCGTAAATATAAATGACGCTGTCACCATGTAAAAACATCTCTTAAAATTTATGATTCTAAAACACCCAGTTTTTGGTTCCATAATCTCGCTGATATTTTGCAGAACTTGAACTTCCGTTTACTCTAAATATAAATTAATTAAATGTCACATGGTGACGTTAAAATTAGGGAGGTTTTGCTATACAATAAATTTTCAACTTCCCCAAGTTACTTCACACATGTCAAATGGTTTTATAATTTCTGGAAAATAGAAAAATATAGAAAACTTTTTTTTTCAGATTTCTCTTCAACATGTTAGTGAAAAGTAATAGAACTAATTGTAAGTGATAACATTCCGGCCAAGTTCGTCTATCTACGAAAAGTTTGATAAGGATAATTTTATATTCGTCAAATTCCACAAGATTGAATTTTGTATTAAATCCTCAGTGATTTAAATCAATAACGGGTTAAATCACGAGTGTCAATTTTTCAAGCATGTCAAGTGAACCAGATGGAAAACTGAAGGAACATTCATCAGGAACGGTTAGAAGAAAGCACCGATCACGATCTACACCACGATACAACGATGTGGAAAAACCTAGAAAAAAGAGACATATCAGTGCCACAACGTCACTGGCTACTCTGCCTAATACCATTAAACTGTCCATGCTCAATAGTGGACTACTACCAACTAGCCGAATTAACAGTAAGTCTTATCTTTATGTCTTTATGTAGACAAATGTGTGCTAGATGATGCTTACTAAGTCTTATCTCTGCTATAAAAAGCTTGAAATATGGAAATTTCTGCGGTGCTAAACGATAGTGCTCATAATTGTAATTCACAAAAGAAACGATTTTTTTTTACTTCTTTTTTGTATCCACAATTCCAAAATAATTGTCTTTTCAGGAAATAAATTAAGGTATGTACATTAATTCTTGAACTACGGTTTGTTTGTGTCCAAATGTAGGTTAATCTCGCAACTGTTTGTGTTTCTTACACAATAAAGTGGATGCAAACTTGAAATTGAATTTACGGAATTTATGGTCTGCTTCAGAAATAGATAGAATAAACTGTTTACCCGCTAACGACTTTTACATATGAGTTTTAAACTCTCACCTAATAAATTACACTCCCTGGTATTAGTGAATTACATAACTTTTTAATCAGAGAAAAGAAAAACATTACAACCAATACAACTAACGTTACTCTATTACAAAACTATAAAAATATCAACAAACTTCTAAAGTGTCTTTTTTTATATTATCTGATGCAGAACGTGTCTTTTCAGCATCCTGAAAAGTCTTTGTGTTGTGAAAAATATCTCAATGACGTGAATTATTGCGAGTTTATCTCTCCGTAAATATCAAGCGACGGAGAGTGTAGTAAAGACAGAGCTGAATCAATCGATATAAAAAAAGCTGGTTGATTATATTATCTATAAAATATTTAAATCAAATTAAGATTGGATATTATCTATCTAAGTATGGAAAATAAGAAATAGAAATTAAATGTAACTGATGCTTGAAACGTACACGAGAAACTTTTCGAAATGCAAAGCTCTTATCTTTGATGTCCTGCTAAGACGAGTGGAAATATGATACGACCACTTCACTTCTAAATTTATTATTGGCATAAGGATGCTTTATGTCAGTTTTTCACTTGAAGATAAAATAGGGTCTCCTGAGAGAACATCAAAAGTTTAGTTTATTTTTATGACGATGCAAATAATATTTTGTCAGATAAAATGCCATTTTTCATTACTGTAGAATTGAAAAATGTGTTATTTCCCGGAACTAGTTAGAAAATACATAACTAAGCGCAAGTAAAATAATTACTGAAAATTTGGAAATATTTTTCCAAAAACTGGCTATCGAATTTCTAGTTCAAAGCGTCGTTTTGATGTTGAGTTAGTAAAAGAAAAATGCAAAGAAGACTTCTATTATTTATTTTTCAGCATATCTCATATATCAGTGTGAAATGGCATACGAATATGCAAAAAATCTGCTATATGGGTATACCTAATTAATCATTTTTCTCCGAATCTACATATGAAATAAAAAGTCCGCAAGTTTTAATTGACACCGTAATTTTTCTCGCTTCTGGTTTCGAAAAATTGGAAAAGTTAACATTTGAGCAAATAAAAAATTTCCATTTATTATTTAAAATTTAGTTCAGATATTGTTACACTTTTCATAAAATTATAACGTACAACAAAATATAAATTTATGAGTACATGCAAAAAAATTGCTAATATTCTCGTAGTTACAATTGATTTATGTTTCCATTTTGTACAAAAAATAATTTTACTAAAAATTACCGAATAATTTTTTTTTTATCTCTGTAAGTCTGATTCTTTATTGCATGAAATTAAGCTAACTGAAAGCTTTATTTCCCGTGAGATTTTTATTTCAGCATCTGGTTTTTTTTTTACTTTTACTGTAATAATAATTTATCAGCGGTGTGCGACAAGGTGTAAAAGTTCTAATGCATTTTGGGGTGAATAAATAATAAACTTTAATAACTATGGTGGCCTTATATTGAACTATAAAACCTTTAATGAAATGAGAATGGCTTTACGGCTTTTAGAAATTATTGAAGCAGTTTGAATAATATCTAAACGCTAATGTCAATGAAAAGAATGAATCAGCTTCTATAAATTTTTAGCTAGCACGTTTTCTTCCAAAGAAAACTGCTTTTCATATGGTAATGAATAGCTGCGAGTTATGCAAGCACACTACAACAACTTATAAATAGGATAGTAAAAATAACACATAATGATACAGCTCATTACAGATGCAAAGAACTTCTGGTGTTTTCATAAAAGAGAAAATTAAAATTAATATTTTAACAAAAAAATGGAAAATCATAAACAAAAACAATGACTAATGTATTTCTCTAAATATTCAAATAACTGGAAAGCATTCTACAAAAGGCAAAAATAATAATAATGAATACAAATGAAAGCTTAAATACGCACACTTACAACAGAACATTTCAAACATTTGGCACCAACTTTAACTGCATCCGACAGTTTTATATTTTTCAGTTTGAAGAAATAATCCACCACTTTATAAAGCAGAGATGGAGGCATTTATCATGTCATATCCTTTTGAAATTTCATGTAGGGCTTAAAAGGCTTATAATTATGAATACATTATGATGAGCTTTCGACGCACGTTTTTACTCCGATAAACTTTATTAGAGCTTAAAATTCAATTAGGATTTACGCTGTAATTCATCAACAAAAAAAAATTAAAATTTATTTTCTTATTCATTTAAATAAAATGATAAGAACAGTGAGAAAACTAAATAAATAAATTAGCTTAGATTTGTCTAATGAAAACAATGAAGCATTTGATTAACACAATGTGTGTTTCATTAAAAATTTCAATCAAGTTAATTCTAGAAGTCCTTTTAACAAAATATTTCTTCTATGACTTTGATTTGGAGAGAATTCATGTTATGTCGACTGGGTTAACGCCCAAACAGCTATTTGTATCTTTCTCAACTGGATTTAGTAGTCTGTATTTTCTAACAATCGGTTCAACTTTGCAGACTAGTTTTTCAATTGAAATTACCGTTTTATGGTTGGAGAATTGTAAATGCTATAGAGAGAATTTGTGAAGAAAGAATTATTTGACAAAAATGTCTAAAGTATCAACTTTACGCAAGGTTTTTCAAATTTTACACGCATGCATAAAATTACAGAAGAAACAATCTTTTTTTACAATAAATTTTTTGGAATTTTGTTTAAAGGGGCATATTTAGCTATTTTCTGCATAAAACATTAAAGACAACAAACTAACATTGCTTATTCACAATTGTTTTCCACAATTTCATGTGGAGCCAACTACATGAAACTAAGAAAAGCGCTCGATTATCACCTGAAAATATTATTTACAGAAAGCATGAATAATTTTTGTATATCCATTAAAATTGTCAACCATTTATAAATTTGAGAAATTAAGCAAGTTGCTTCCTTAAGTCTATTCCCAATTGCTTCTAGAGTTCTAGAGTTCTAGAGTTCTAGAGTTCTAGAGTTTTACTAAGAAGCTTAAGTACGAAAAGGAAGCAATTACGTGTCGTTTTTATCCATCCACCTCAAAGGTCAGTATCTATTAAAATCCTTGTCGATATTTCCTCAGAGATTCGTTTTTCAATTCAAGCGCAAATCTCAAAAGCATTTAGCAAGATTGAGTATAGCAATAGATTTTGTAACGTCCATATATCTCATGGTGAACTTGGATGATCTACACTTGGCTAAATTTAGCATATCTAATTAAACATGGCGATTAACTTCGAACATTCCAAATCGTGGCCTTGCTGAAGGTAATAAGAACAATTTGACAGTATGAATTGCCAACTGTTCCAATGAGTACAATTAATGTTTGAAAACACGAATTTATCATTGAAACTATACTACTGTGAATACATTACTATGATTAAATCGGCTATTTTCGATTTCATACCATCCTTGGATGATTTATCGTTCGCAAACTTCTAAATCCGATAACCTTAAAGGGATACAAAAGAAAAAAAAAGTAACAATCCAATCAGAAGCGTTGAAATGGAAAGAAGACTGGTGGCCAAATTTCAATTAATTTTCTGTAATGAGAGGATTTCTTTGTTTCGTGAAATTGAAGAAAGTGACAATGAACAAGTTTCAGAATTAACAAAAGAATGGATTTTTTTGCTGAATTAATTAATGTTTCCAGTTACATAACAATACAAGAAGCAGTACAATACAGAAATCTCGCAAAACGAAAAAATGCAATTTGAAAATTTGTGTCATTTTTAAGTAATATTGTCTTTGGATTTAAGTCTGATAATCCATTCCTTAACAAATATCTATCCAGATCCACAAATAAAAAAAAGAAAAGCTGCTGCATTTTAATGACAATGTTATGCAAAACTCTCAACCTTTTAAATCCGAAGAAAAACGAAGCAAAAACCATATTTTCTATTTTCTCGAATAATAAATGAATAAAACATCGATTCAGAATTTGTTTTGACGGAATCTTCAAACGATTATTTGTGCCTTATCATTTATAGCATAATCAAACTATAAATTTATATGCGTATACAAAATTGCAATGAAAAATTTCTAGACTCATTCTATCTTGATACATTATTTATAAAGCTCCTATTCTATGAATTTTTTATAGAAGTCAATAGTCATCTACAGAATCAGCACAAATATTATCAAGGGAATTCCAACTTAACAATGATAAATTTCGAATTACATTATAAGGATGGGGTTGTAACAATCCAGTATTAATTTGCCTTCAAAACAAAATGCTAAATGTTAGAATCAAGAGTTAAATTAGATTTCAACAGACGAGAGAGAGTTGCTGAGTGTATTTGACGGGCCCGTAGTAATGTAAATTGTAGTAAATTGCCACAGATAATATAATATAAAGGATGATAACAGTTTAGAAGCAAAAAAAAAAATAAAAGCTTTGACTCTCATTACTATAAATGTCATATAAATAGAATTTGCTTGTACCGAGAATGAGAAAATGTAAAGTAAAACACCTACACTAAAAGCTTTCTTTTTTAAAGCTTGATAGATGCACTATCAAGTGAATTGAAATATCGATCGTTTTGTATTTAAATTTAAAAAGTATCTTACTTTAAAATGTCATTACAAATTAAGATAAGCTCATGAAAGATAATCTTCACTTCACTATATATTTTCTAAATAGCAAGCACAGCAAATGTATTCAGTTAACTCTAATATATAGCCTTACTTTTGTTATTTGCTTTTCTTAGAACGGAGAAAAATAGGAAATTTCATTATAATTTTACAAAGTACCAAATCCAAATAGAGTAATATTTCAACTTGTAGAAAATATTTTATTTCAAAGAATTTTCTTTAAGAATGTCTCTCCAATTATTCAAAGTTGTTGAAAAACTGATCGATGTGCATAGCAATACGAACATTACTAGTTATTTATTATTCACATTTATAAATCTTCAGTTCATATTTTTTGTCATAGAATTCACACAAACTCTATTGATCTATAAATGTCAAAATTCTTTATGTACTTTTTGTGTGGAAAGAAATAGAAGCTGACAAATTCGTTTGTCGCTTGAGAAAAAAACACAAAAAAGTTATCTAATGGAAAATAACTGAATGTTTGTGACACTTTTATATGTGCTATTTTTCTTTGTGTTTTGTGATGTAAAAAATTAAAAATTATAATAATAATTCAATCCTGCAAGAAAGAAAATTTACTGGATTTATTCAGAGGTAATTGCCAAAGTGCTTATAAAAAAAAACAAAAATTTGAATTTTATTATTTGGAGACTAGGATAGATGAGTTTTCTGATTTACATACATATTGTCTCCCCAAAGAAAGATACACAATAAAAATTTGAAAAATTTTATGCTTTGTCATTACCATTTTTATCTTTATATAAATTATAATTATATTTGTTGTTGAAATATTTGAGAGGATTTAATACAAAAAGCAATAAAAAGTCATTTCATTATGAGAGTCATAATCCATTTAAGTAATAAAATTACAACGTGCTGGATAACAAGGTCTTTGGCGTCATTTGGATACATTTTCTTTTATTATTTCTATAACTGTCATTAATATTTCATAACAATGGAAAACGTTTATTTGGACTACTCTGTATACTAACAAACATTTCACTGAGTCTGAATATTCACTATAATATGCACTGCAAACATAGTAGTAGTTCAGCTTCGATAGCATTGTTAATTATAACTTAATTACATTCTGATTATGCTTCCAACTCACATAGCTTCAAGCTAGACCCAGAATGATTTATTTCAAAGAGAATGATGTTTGTGAGCTGCTTCAATAGTTCAATAACAATTATTCCATCGTTACAATAATTGCCCAATTGAAAAAATATTGATAATACTTTTCAAAAAATTTCAATCAATTTTTGTTTAATCAAAACACATAGATGGATTATTAACAAAGTGAATATGCATCTGATTTTGATTATAAATTAAATTAAATCTTTTTGTTTGCATTGGAAAATTGTAATATTTATTTAATTAACTGAATGTACAAAATGTTTATATTTTAGAGTAAATAGTAACTAATATAGTTGGTCGAAATATTCTGAGTATTCATTTTAAACATTTAATTAACTTCGAATATGTTTATGTAATATATTTATCAGTAAAATACCTTGCAGCTTTTAGCTCCACAACATCAAAAGCCCCTACATTGATGAAAATTTAATTGGAAGTTATTCTAATGAAAATGTATTCCATCTTGTCAAATAACTTCACTTGCAAAAAAAATGTGGATTTTCTTTTAAATCCAATTATTGGAATAAATAAGTTCTGATAGATATAAAACAAGTTATGTGTTAACAGATATGTATATTTTAGTTTACAATCTCAAAGTTTACATCCGTTTCGTGTTAGCTAAATGAGTGTAAATTAGTGACGTTCCTATCCAATTACATTAGCAATTTATTTAGAATTCTGTAATTATGTTTACTTAGGCATTATAGATTTTTTTTTATTTTTTTTTCAGTAATTGTTTGTTGCTTTTTTCAGATGAAAATGGTTCACTTGTGGCTACAATAACAGATAGCCCCATCGAGCTCAAAAACTACATAAAAGTATGTGAAGAACGCAGAAAATTCCCTGTACTGTATAAATTAGAATTTCAAGTAAGTAACTGTATACATAAATTAGCCAGCAAACAACAAAACTCATACAAAAGTAGTTGAAAAGCTGTTGCACGTTTGAACTTCATAACAAAATAGAATTTTAATTTTTTTGTTGCTTTTAACCGTAAATCTGCATTTGCAATGCTAAACAATTAAATAGTACTGAAATACGAAAAGTTGGTTTTATGTACGTGAAATTCGTTCGTAGAATTCTAAAAATCGCTAATCAGTTTTTTTATGATACTTTTCTACATTTGACTTTTGCTGTTCAAACATTTATCTTCAATCCTTGCTTAATACTATTCAAATCGATTGATTACGAATTTAATTTTGGCTCACTTGAAAGCTTTGATTAGATAAATGCAAATAAATGCAAGTCAATAACAGAAAGCTAAAAGAAAGAGTAATTTTATTTTAATTTGCTGATTTCATAATCTTCAAACTTGACTTTAGAATAAGTTGTTTTATATCATTTGTGGTCTTTCTGGAAATAATCGCTCCGTTTCACTAATCCGTAATTCCATTCGTGATTTCGGCGAAATGAAACTTATTTTCTCGTCATCAAAACTTTATTGGAAGTTTCTGAGATGTATAATATTTCGATAAGACGGATCAAAGGAAAATGAAACGACTGAGAGTTTCAGAATATTATATTTTTAATAAAATAGAATTCAATTTACACAATTTATTATGTAACTTTTTTAATAATAGATAAAACTGACTATATTTCCTATTTTACTTATATGAAAATAATCTTCTAGGAATTTTATGGCACTAGTTTACGACATTTTTTTTATCCTAGTTTCTTCCAGAGCATAAAGTGCACTAAAACCTAAACTCTGTAAGAATCTTATGATACTCCAATAAAGCACTTGTCTTTTATCGATTCGTTCCGCAAGTTTTAAATTTGTTTTGTAACTGTTTAGATACCAAGCTTAATCATTAACAGTTGATTATCATTTAACATTTTTCATATTATTATTTTAAATTTTGAGAAGCTATTTTAATAGCTTTGATCCTATATTCCCGAACGTAATTTATTATTTATCTACCATTATAAGATAAAAAGCATTTTTTCTTTTATTTAATGTCGAGGAAAAAGAAAATCCATGCTTGTTATGTTTGTGCTTAAAAGAGACTTGTCGTCTCGGTTGGAAAATTGAAAAATCCACCTTGACGTCCTGTCTTGTCTCAACTTAATAAAAAATGCTTTATGGGCTTTGACTGAACGAAAAGAAAATTGAGATGTTATTCTTCTACGTATCGCTGTCATATGAAAATGAAAACTTAGTTGCAGAACACAACAAGTTAACACAAAGAAAACTAGAATAAAATTGTGTTTTTGGCAATTTTGTGTCATCTACATTTTATTTTCTTCAACATCTTCCTTATCTATAAACAGATAAAGATTTTGCATTTCGTGTTACATTAAAAGCAAAAGTAAAAGCATCAAAACTTAACATAAATAATCAGGAAACCGAAATAAATCAATGTAAGGCCACGCCAACAAATTAATTGTGGAGGTGGTAGATTCTGACTTCTTCACGCAACAGTAATTTATGATTTCACTTTAAGCATTATTACTACAATTTAAATAATTTGGAAAATTTTAAAGTAAAAAGCAAATAAAAATATAGGTTTTTTATAAATATTTTTAAGTTTTCCCGGCGCATCCACCATTTTGCTTAAATTTTAAATAACTCTAGTGTTTTTTTTTTTCAGATCGCTATAAAAGTGGAAACTCACTCATGTCGTCATGGCACCAAAAGAGCAAATTTAGAGAAAAACCAAAATCAAAAATGCATTCCTTGTAAGTATAAATAATTTAAAATTTAATCAGTTCGTGTTTGTTGTGTTTTCAAGAGTAACATATTACAACTATAACTACAATAAAACGATTACAGCATCATCAATCTTGATGTAGATTAAACTTAAATGCGTTAAGTAATAAATTAGATTAAAATAAGTTTGCAATATTTTGCGACCGATTTACTCATCAATCATACGGACTTCTTAACAAGATAAATTATAATTAAATTATCTCAAAAGTTGGAAAATTAATTTAAAATTGGAAAATAAATTTGAGTGACAGTTCAGACAAATCTGTGTTTTTTGGTTTCAGAATTTTAGAAAAATTCACATTCATGTAATATTCTGACAGAAAAGAATATATGAATTGGTAAAATCATAAATGTATAACTGCTGCCAAGATTCATTTATTATAAAAAATCGCAATAAATAACATACATTTACGCCATTTGGAGCAGAAATGTTACTGAAGCGTTGTATTTTTGTGTAAACTTCCGTCTCATGACCAAAGCTTGAAGGTTGAATGGCAGTTTGAGCTTACATAAGTAAAAGTTTGATTTTGCCGACAAACGGATCTAAGCTAAAGTTGAGCTTTCATATAAGTCCAACAATGAAAATGTAAAAATAGCACAAATAAAGGAATTAAACAAACTTTCAGAAAGTTTGTTTGTTGGAATTGGATGAAAAAGGTGTTTTAATAACAAAATCTTCTTTGAATTCTAAAGTTCGTTAATCAGAAGTTTTCTGCTATGCATGAAGGTTTAATCAATTTTTTTTTAAATACTAATTTAAATATCCTGAAAGAGATTCAAGTTGATGTTTGATAATCTGAGAGCTTTTATATCACCATGGGAACCTTCTACCTGAAGCAGGTTAAGAACAGTTTCAAACAAACATCCAGTGTAAATAAGTTTCATAATTTTGCTGCGTAATTTTAGAAGACAAAGTTCTGTTATTTGTTCTATTCTATTTTACTAAAACGATAATATTGACAAAGATTCAAGGTTAAATTTTGTAAAGAAGAGTGGATTTTAATAAGTACTAAGAAAATTTGTATTCATCTTAAGCATTAGCAGTTGACTTAAAGCTTTGCAGACACTTCTACTTCAATTCTCATAATATTGATTAAAGATAAATTTTCTCTGGTTTTATATTCAAAGAGTTTAACAGCTTTGGCAAAAGTTTCAGTCGTATTTTGATTTGGATTTTCTTATCCAACTTTGAACGTTACAAATGTATTTTTAAATTTATAATAAAAAGATTTGAAAACGTCTGTTCTTTGCCAAACTATTTACGATTTTTAAGAATGTTGGAAAATGTCAGAAGCAGTTGTCACTAAACATATTGAAAAAAACCGTAGTAAAACGTCGTTTTTATAAAAAAAGATTCAATTATTTGGTGGATTTGCTTTAATATTATTTATAATTAAATAGATGTAATTACAGGATATTTTTGTAGTAAACCAAAACCATTAAAAACATTTTATAATCAAGCTAGATTGTTTCACACAACGCAGATCACCTGCTGTGAAACTGTATATAGATAATCCAATTACTGAGTAATGAAGCTGTGAAAAGAAAACTGAAACCCTCGTCGTCTAGCAAAGAAACTACCATATCTTGTTTACACGCAAGATGATTTCGCTTTTAAAGAATAATTTTACAAAATAATTTCAAATAAGTAAACATTTTTTATTTGTTTGTTAATGGAATTCACAGAGGATTAATCAATTATGCTTTTAATACCAATATTATTACATCATGAATCGGATTATAGGCAATTTTATAATTAGACCGGTAATGATTATTGATTTTGTTACAGAGTATGTTAGCATATGAAGTGTTGAGAATCCGGACATGTTCGTAACAGCTCCAGCGCTTTCCGGTTACAACTGAATATAAATTATAACTGATTTACATCTTATTCTTTAAAAAAGTTTGAAAAAACTTTTTAATTTTGTAAACAGCAACACAATTTTGCAATTTACTAGCAAATAAAACAGTTGCAAAAGTGTCAAAAGAAAAAAACTTTTCATTTGAAATGCCTCAGCATCAAGGTTCATCGCAAATGAAATTTGTTCCAGTGAAAATTCTGTTCAAGTTTTTAATGAAATCCCGAAAATTTCCTTTGAGAGTATTTATCGTAACTTATTTAAAGACATCTTAAAAAAATTAAATTTACTTAAATTTTATTTTCTATCGACAAGTTATGGAAATGTGAATAAAAACAGGGCAAAATGTTTACGAAAATAAAGATACGATTTGTGAGGGAATTTTATTTAGATTCATTAAATTCATTAAATCTCAAGCTAAAATGATTACAGGAATTTTGAATTATATTCATGGTTCTGGTTATTTTTTTATTTTTAGGAAATGCTAACTCTCGGTTAAATAATAAATTATTAGCACATAGTAATTTTCGGAAATAAAACAATAAATTTTTTGCTATTTCTTCTAATTGTATTTTTGTACGTTTTTTTTTGTGACAAATATTTAAACGTAAATATTTTCATTATTAAAAATTGATTGTATATTTTATACATCAATAAATATCAAGTGGAGCATAAATTTATGAAACCAGTCACTCAACATCTAATTATTCGGATAATTAACTTGCGTTTTTTCCTAATTACTCACTTTCATGAACATGAAAATCATGTTTTTGTTAAGAATGATTAAATATATCGTAATTAATAATATTAATAAAAAATGATAGCCCAACTCAAAAAAATGCGATCAAGCTTAATATGCCTTATAGCTTCATATCGATCTACAGAGTGTTGATGTTAAACAATGTTTTCAAATTTTGCTCAAACTTTGAGAACTCAAAAGTTTCAACAGTACAGAGGGCAATAGTCACAAATACTGATAAGTAATATCAGTTTGACAAATAATAGTCGTAGTAAACTTAGATGTTAAAAAAATTACTGAATCTGGCATCACAGTTTGTTTTATTTGTTGTCTTAAATCACCAAGACAAAATTGCATCATTTGCATGATGAATTTTGCCAATTTTGGGTTCCTTGATGCTACTCAAAAACGATCAAGACTTAAACTAGACGTAGCAAAGCTGAATATTTATAAAATCAGTTTTGCTAATTTCAGTGATTTCCAATTTATAACAATCATTTTCGTTACAAAAGTGCATTTATAGACTGTGATTTATCTCTAAAACGGTAAAGATTTTTGACATTAGATAAGTGAAACTTCTTCATTCAAAAATAAATTTACTTCATTACCATTATTACGAAAATGTGAAAATTTTAAAAACGAACAATATACTCTACCATATTTTATGAAAATAACTGTAACTAGTCTTTTCTATTTCATAAATTAAAATTGGTGAGAAATTATGTTTCTTATCTCATTAAATCTATATGTGAAAATTTTTAACTTGAATTACTCAGTATTTTTCTACATATTGTCAAAATTTGTACTAAAAAAAATGGAAATAAGCAACTTTCGGATAAGACATGTTGTGTTTAATCGTATTCTTTCAAAGTTAACTGTCATTTGTTAAACTATGTACCATACCTTTTATTAAATTAGTAAAGAAATAAAAATTGAAACAATGCCAAGGTTAGAATGAAAATCAACTATTTTATCTTTTCGTTTTTTTAAGTTTTATTTTTTTGTAAAAAAGCGGTAGTCGTCTTTGTGGAGGCACAAGTACAGCTTCAAACATAAACCCTAATTAGACTGATCCTGAAACAAACAAAATAATCCTCAATCTCATTGTCAGTGTAAATCTGGGACTCTGAGGAACATAAATATTATTATTTATCTTCTGGTTTTTTAACAAAAGGTCACATGTCTCTATTGTGGATAAAGATTTAATAAGTTGAAAAGCAGAGACATAAAAATTAAAAAATATTTGAGTTTCATTCCGTTATAAGTGCATAAAAATTTTAATTTTTAAATCTCTCAAAAGGTATTAAGTAATCGATTGACAGATTTCCTTAATTACCCTTTCTATCCTAGAGTCTGCTTTAAGATTTGTTTTTGGGCGAAAAATACCAATTAAAAAGAAAAAAAAGGAAAAGCTTTTGAAGAACATTGTTGTTTGTTTATTCAACTTTATGAAAGCATAAAAGCAAATATTGTCTTGAAATGAAAAATATACAGAAATAGGTATTTTTCTTTGGGGTGCAGAAATATTTTAAAGTTGAAAATAGATTTTGTATTATTGATACAAAATGAAACCTAGGTAAAATATAGCTACATACTTCCCCCAAACAAACCGGTAATCATAAAATTTTAAAATTACTTTTGATTTTCTAATATAAAGGAAATATTTGAAATTATCAATTATTATCATCTCAATAGCCTAATTCTGTAATTTAACTCATCAATACTGATTTTTTGTCAGTTTTGATTTTTTTATAATTTCCTGTCGATCTATCTTCCTAAAATTTGCAACAAAATGGCTTTGTAGATGATAAAATGAAAAATATAATATTCATTTAACAATTTTATATCTATCTCTTTGTCGAGATTAATGCAATTTTAGTTCATCTTCCTGTCATTTGCGAAAATGCAATAAATCTTTAACGTGCAATACAGCGAATAAAATTACACTACTTAAAGCCTGAGTGGCAGTAAAAAACTAGTAAAAACTATCAAGGTTTTCAAAGTTCTCTGCCATATTATTTAACGGACTGTTAGTCTTCAAAGAGTCGAACAATTCCTGTTGGATCACGAATCTAATTAGAGAGAAAATCTCAGAGGAACCTGTCAAAGTGTAAAGTAAATGTGGATGAACTTAGACGACTATTGGTAATTTAATGGAAGACCTAGCAATTTACGCAAAGAAATCGATCCCATATTTTATCTTGTAATTGGCAAAGATGGAAGTCACTTTGCAAGTTATTTTACAACACATGCCAACATATCGCCTTGGAACGTTCTATTTCGTGGTCAATTATTTAAAGAGAAGGTTGTTGGTTGTGTAAATGTAGATAGATGAGAGTCTCGTGGATGTATAAATTTAAGAAAATCTTTTCATTCTTAAATAACGATTTTTCTATTCCACGTAAACAAAATGTAAAAGATACAAAGTGCTATAAATTCTCTTTTTCGGTAATAGAGAAGGTTCCTTTATTGTGGCGATTAATAATTCTAAAAAGAGACAACGTCCACACGATAAACAACTGAAATATTACTTCTTTTTCGGTGAAATCGTTTTGATCCTTTTAGGTTGTCTGCTTCCGGAAAATACTTTTCAACGAAGGATACTCACACACTGCCGGATTTTGGCATTGTTTCAACATACAACTACGTCATTTATTTCCGTTTTATGGATTATTAAATTTAATTCTACCCCACAGTTTTGTATCTAGTTCTAACGTCGCAACTATTTTGTTGCAGATGATTATAATAGGGTAGTTCTAGAGACTATAGAAGGCGAGCACGACTCGGACTATATTAATGCATCCTATGTAGATGTAAGTGTAAACATGCAATTTTATTTTAAATTCATTGTGACTAAATAATTTTATTATAGAGTTTATTAAAGCCTAACGCCTACATAGTAACTCAAGGACCAACTGAAGAAACTGTAACAGACTTTTGGCGGATGGTTTGGCAAGAGCGAGCATGTTGTATAGTTATGCTGACTAAAACGTTCGATTTTATCAAGGTTTAGTTAAAGACCACGAAATGCATCAGTTAAAAATAACATTCTTATTACTTTAGGTAATGTGCGTTCAATATTGGCCTGCTTCCAAAGAATTAGAAGAAACGTATGGAGGAATTAGTATAAGTATCATTCAAGAAGAAGAACTTGCCAATTTTCATATTCGTACGTTCAGACTTTGTAAAAAGGAAAATGATGTAAGTCTTTCAGTTTTAAGTTTATTTAAGACTGTGTTAAATGTTGGATTTATAGCAAGTTGTTGAGGAAAGATTTATATTGCAATTCCATTTCACGGAATGGCATAGCCACACTTGCCCTTTTAGCAACGCAGTGTTGGAGTTTAGAAGAAGAGTAAGAGCTGTAGTTGGCCACAGATTGAAATCTAACGAAGCTGGACCTATGGTAGTTCATTGCAAGTAAGATTTAATTAACGACTAAAAAGAAACATAATAATTATTATTGTTATTAGTGATGGAGGAGGAAGATCTGGAGTCTACTTAGCAATTGACGCTAACATGGAATTACAAGAAGAAGAAGATAAATTTGACGTCTTCGGCTATTTGAAAAAGCTACGTCAGTCAAGAAAAGGTTTAGTCGAAAATGTGGTAAGTTGTATTGAAAGTCTCTACTTCAGTTAACAAAAGTCTAATAAATTTCATTAAAAAAAGTAATTCCGTGGTTGCGTTTAAGGAAAACACTTAAACGGGAATGGAATCGGCGTTTTTTGTAGTTTTCTTCTTCAACTTAGACTCGTATTAGAGATAGCACTCGTAGTATCCCTATGGGAAATCGTCTACGACCTGTGAAAATTTGATGAGATTATTCTGTAATTGCAGAAAGTACAGATACAGTATTACATAAAGAACGAAAAATATTTAAGTTCTACGCACTTACAAACTTTATAAAATTTATTTCAAAACAATTCTATAAAAAATCACTAATTCACAATAAATTCTGTTTCGAGTGGATTTCGAAATAAGACTCCAGTCTTTGTGTGGAGAAAGGAAAAAGCGAGATGCATTTTATAGGCAAAGAGAACGTTTCCAATACATTCTAGCCTCGAGCGTTCTTAGTGTATTGCATACCATTTCTTCTTTAGCATGCATAACAAAACATTTCTTGCATGTTTTCAGGAACAATATAAATTCATCTACGACACTCTAGAAGAATACGTGACTTGTGGGAATTCGTGGTTTCCTGTCAGTGAGCTGTCTCAAAGACTCAAACAAAAGTCAATCAAGAATCCAGTTACGAAGCTAAACGAATATCAGAGAGAGTATACTTTGATATGTAAACAAACTCCCAGATTCACAATAGGTGATTGTGCTGGAGGACACAGAGGTGACAATCGCAAGAAGAACAGAGATGTGCTTATTGTTCCGCGTAAGTTAATGTCGCGCTTAACACTTCAGTCACCTCTAATTATTTGTTTCGTGTATAAACAGCCGACAATTTCCGACCATATTTGACTTCATTCCAAGGGAATAATTACACGGATTACATTAACGCTGTGTTTGTAGATGTGAGTATGAAGCCGATTTTCGACGAAATTAGGGTTTTAAAGACAATTGTTGCTCTTAGTGGTGGAGAGATTTGGAGTAAACATTTTGTTCCTTTTTGAAAAATAAAGCTATGTTATATAGAACTCTAGCTTGTCGATAACGGGATAGTATTTCATAGTATATTAACGACGTTAGATGTGATTGGACGCAAGATTTATACCTTTGTAAAATTTCTGAAATAGAATTTTCCAATACTGAACATACTGGAACTAGACGATATGCGAAGATATGTATAAATCACTGTTTTTCAAAAACTTGTTCAATGAAATGCATTTTCTCTATTTTTATACGAAACAACTTAAGGACGGAAGAAAAATAACTACGTGGCTGAAACTGAAGTTTAGATTCAGTAAAGATAAGTTGAAAATCCATTACCAATTAATTTTAAGATTAAGCACATGACTGTAGGCTGAAATCTAAAGGGATATTTCTATAGCTGGACTAATAAAAGTATCTAAAGAATTAAGAAATGGAATAATTGGAATTTCTTGACGTTTTTTGGAATTCTGTGGCACTTCCAATTGTACCAGAAAAAATTACTAATTTGTTATATAAGTAATAAGATTTTTGTCTTTTCAAACCATTATATCTTACTTTTGGTTGGCTATTCTTTTGTAAGTAATGACATTTAAATTTTAAGAAGCAGATTTTCAATAAACTCATGAATAAATAAAACATTATTCGCGGAATTATCTGAGTTTTACTTGATAAAACTAATTTCTTTTTGCTATTATGTAAGTTTAGTGATGAGAAAAGATTTTGTTTACTACTTGATACACAGGGATATAGTATTACAATCCATTCTCAATTCTAAAGAAATTAATTGTTATTAATTTATTCAAAATTTAATTGTTTCTCTCAAAAATGAGTGTTTAAGAACGGTCAAAAACTCAACGGATGAAATGTTTGTCCAAACAAACCACTGCAAGCAAATAGCAGAGGATAATCTCCACAAGGCACTAATAGCAACCACTTGTAAAATCAAACCTTCGTGAAATTATCTTAGTAGTTCCTTGTCTTATGTAAATTGTCGTTATTTTAGGGTTACACAAAGCCCAGGGAATACATAGTAACAGAATGGCCTTTAAAATCAACATGCGGAGAATTCTGGTCGCTTGTATACGACTATGAGTGCTCTGCTGTAGTCATCCTTTGTGTTCCTCCGCATAATTCGGTAAGTAGCGACGAAAGTGGATTAGAGCTAACGTATTATGCAAATCAAAATTAATGCATTTTACTTTCTCAATAAATTCATCTTTGTATATACTGAAAACTTCTAAGATCAAAGCTTAGAAGTTTTGTCATCAAACATTTTCTCAAACAAATTCACATTTATTAACATACATTTTCAGAATTTTTTAAAGTAAAATAATAAAAAACAATAACGTCTTCCTTTTCACCTTAAGAAAAATAATTCACTCTCTATCATTAAAAAGTTATAACATGAATGAAAAACATACATAATTTTTCATTCAGTAATTTGAAATTTCAACAGGTCATAAATTACTTAACAAGAACTTTGGTCATGCAAATTTAATAATAAATACGTACCTAAATAAACATATTTTTAAATATAAACTCACGTGTTTTCGCAAACGGATGGATGCATTCTGTAAGCTCATTCGCGCGTAGCGAAAATACAATTTTATAAATTTAGGTTTTTATCAAGAAAATACAATATTCTCAGAAAAATTGAAATTTCATATTTTAAACTGAAAACACGGTAATAGACAATTCCAGCACAAATCTACGATCAAATAATAAAAACAAGGATATGGAAAAATAGGAAATGTTTCTGTGACCTATTTTTGTGGATGGAAAATATAGTTATAACCTTATTTGGAAAATAAAATACGAAAATTTAGAACTGCAACTGGAATCCATTTCAGTAATAATAATATTTACTTTAACTTCAACTTTGATGTATAATTTAGTAATAGTAATGTCTCGAATTTAAGTAAAATTATAGTAGTATCACGTTATTTTGGTAGGACCTAAGTATATTGCCAAATCTTGTATCGACTTTACAGTTCTTCAGATCCAATGTAAATGTAAATTAACTTTAGAATAAATAGGAATAAAGCTGGTTTCATAATCAACGTGAACTGAGTTGCAAATCACGTTTCTATTTTTCTGTCCAAATTAAAAAAAATAAAAATCAATTCTTGTGTTTTCTTAGATAAAATTTTGTAATATTTTGGAACCTGTTGAGTTTGCAAAAAAAAAATTGAATGAAGTTAATAATTTTATAACTTCGCACGTCTCCTCTTTTAACACATCATTTTTCACCAAACAAATAATCCCTGAGAATAAATAGCTGCACAGTATGCACGTCCCAAATACCAGTAAATAATTTTCAGTGGTGGCAGAGAGTGGAAATCATGCAGTATAGCTATTAAATGCTATAATCTAAAATGACTTGGTAATAGCATGTACATGCCAGAACCACAGCACATAATAATAGAAGTTTGTTGATGACACCTAAATAGATGAGACTGTACATCGAAATTTCCGCTTGTCCTCATGTATTATACTACGTGATTTAACTTTCAATTATGCGCCTGAAACATGAAATATTCAGTGTAGTTCTTTGTGTGACCCTCTGACATGTTTATGCTTGCTTTCAAGCTTAATTGGATCATCGACGAGTTTAATCGCCACTCGAAAGCTCTACGAAGTGGAAAGCATTTATATTTTTTTTGGAAATTGCCAAACTAAAATTTTATTTTCAACAGGACAGGAAATGCACATTCCGCTTTCTCTAACAAATATAATTTATTTATTTATAAAAATTAAATTTGATTGACTTAACAATAGGTTCTCTCACAGCAACAATTTCCTTCGTTTTGGCCAGAAGGACGTACTCCTAAGAAATATGGGCCAGTTTTTACCATCGACCACATTTCACACAATCATTATACAAACATAAGGACTTGGGTTTTCAGAATCAACAAAAAGGTTTGTTTATTGCAGATTTCAAAATTTATTTTAAATTTTTCATTGTTTTTGATAGATTGTTTCGTTAACGGAATTAATGGCTGGAGTTAAAGCACCACCAAAAACTGTACAATTGTTCCAACTTACATGTTGGCCTATGGGACACAAAGTACCCACTTCGACTAATTCTTTAGTCGAGCTTATGAATATGGTTGAGAGGTGGAGGCAACGGACCGATTACGGACCTGTATGCGTAGTCTCACCGTAAGTCAATGTTTTTCTCCTATACAGAGTGTCTCTTCTGGTTGGACCATTAATTTTTTATTATAAAATATAAATGAGTAACAATATTTTTTAATCATCAAGAATCATTAATAGTCCAATGAGAAACATCCTTTTATGTTCAAAATGTGTAAAATTATATTTTTTATAATCTCCTACCACAAATCACCATCACTTTTAAAACATTCAAATTTTCCTGGACCTTTTTTAGCGACGGACGAAGCCGCTGTGGCATCTATTGTGCTGCCAATGCTTGTATCGAACAGGTCATCCAACACGGCGAAGTGGACGTTTTTCAAGCTGTTAGAACAGTAAGAAGACACCGACCTCAATTAATTGAAAACATTGTAAGCGTTTTTACCCAGTAAAGTCCAGTCAAGTAAACTAATTACGTTTTTCACAGACTGAATACAAATACTGCTACGATGTTGTTCTCCATTACGTCCTTCATTATTTACAAAAAGACTTAGAAGAAATGAAGATAAAGTCCGTCAAACAGAATTAAAGAGCTTCAATAAGACGAAAATTCGAGGCCAAATAATCTGTGACATTATATTACTAAAGGAGAATATTTTGAATAAACTTGAACCGCTATGTATATTTTTGTTACTTTGCCTTTAGACTTCTAAATGATTGTATTGTATATGAACTCTATTAAATAAATAAAGGAAATGTTGTGTTAATTAAATTTTTATTCCGGTTATTACGAAATACCTTCTTGTTCAAAATTTTACGCTTCAAAAGAATAACAAGAAATGTCTATTAAAAATTTTGGCTATGGAAATTCATTCATTATTGTAACTGAATCGATCCAATTCCTAAAAATTCCTAAAATTTTTGAGCGATATTTCTGATGATAAAGCAGCGGGAGTCTTTGTTTTTCCTGTTTTAAGATTCGCGCTTTGGAGTTTATGAAACAAACAGCTTCCGAACAGTAATTTTCCTCTCATAAATTTTAGTCGTAGTCTGCAACACGTTTGGACTGAAATTCCATCAGAGTGGAGCGTTACCATATTCTAAACTGGTTGCAGAATCGACCATTTAAATTATCTAATCAAAAATCAATACTGATGTAATGAAATATTTTAATTGTCTAACAAATTTACAGTTGAACAATGAACCTCTCAACACCTCTAACATCTATATTAACAAATTTAAATTAAGATTTGTAACCTATAATACAAGTTGGAATATTTATAATAAAAAGGATTTTAAAACCAAACAAACATTCTTGAACAAGTATTTACAAAGTATTTACAATAAAATTCAATACTGAACTCAAAACATATATCCAGATTTATAATTTGTAGATCGTTATAATCTAATATTGTCAATTACTAATAAGCATTTGCCGAAAATATTGCACAATGGCATATATAAAATTCATCATTTTTTTTACATTTAGATACATTTTAAATGGCCCTACTTTAATATAGATGCGCTTGACATACATTTTGTACAAGACATACTATTGTAAATGAGGAAAATTAGAATGTTGTAATTCTAACAAAACAAACAAAAACTAGTCAAAAATAACAATGGAATTTAAACTTTTGTTTGGTCAATCATGTCTACATTTATTTTATAATATACGTATGGATAATACTCTGATTGGCCAAAACCTAAGCCAGGAATGTCCACACTCTGTAAATATTTATAAATCAGCTAAAATATACAAATAAAAATATAACTTACATCAGTATTAGCACCAGAAAGTGAAGCACTGCTATCCAGATGCCCATACAACTGATTCAAAACATCCCTAAGACGTTTCATTGTTTTCTTGTTTGGATGTATAAGAATGGCTTGGAAATTAACTGGTAGACCGTATCTAAAATAAATTAACTTTGATAAATCCTTGGGAAAATAGTACATTGATTTACCGTAAGACGGATTCAACAAACACTCGTAAGGCTTTAACGTGAATCCAGGCACAGAAACATTCACTAAAATTGACTTTAAGCCATCTCACCAATGGACCCTGAACGAAAAATTTGTAACATTTCCTTAATTACGTTCGTTTCAACTTACAAATTGCTTCTTCTTGTCAGTGACGAGTTTTGTAATCTCATTTTTACCCGCTGCCAATTCTTCTTCGTTGTAAGTAAAATCACGAACGATGAATTTTCTTTCGCGAGCGTGAAGTTTAAACTCTTCAACAACTTTCTTGAACAAAGTAACAGTGAATAAGCCGTATTCACTGTCCTGAGTGATGAGTTGGCTGGAACGAGGCACTATCATATCAGTGATTTTTTCATAATTTTGATTCCAATCTTGGAACGACGACCTAAAAAAATCAAATTCGAATAATTTTTCACAAACACTAAGGTTAATAGCAGTTCTTAAAATAATTATTACTTTGGCACAATGACCAACAACGTTGTAAGATACTCCGAATCCAAAATAAAATGCTCCTTTTTTACCAGATCAGCCAAATTACGCGTTAGCAGACTTCCACTGGAAAAATCCTGATTAAAATCGAACATTTACAATTACAATTTACTCTTACGTCTGCTTCTTCTCCAAACTTTGAAGACTTCCTTTCAAATTATTGTAAGCCGTTGATTTAGTTTTCAAATCGGCATCAATTTGACCGACTTGTTTGCTGATAATATCAGCGATGTTACGAAGAGATTGTTTGATAGGATATTTAGCGATGTCCCATTGGAAACGAGTTAAATAAGTTGGCAAATCGGCTAGAAAAAGATGAAAAATTATGTAATATATATTTTTTCAAGCAACATCTTAACATCTAACAATGTTTAACATTAAATAGTCATCAGAGAAAACTCTTACAGGATTGATGCAATTATTTAACAGCAAACAATATACAGCAAAAACTAACACTTGTTATAGAATAAACTTGTTTAATAAATACATTATTGTCTACAATGTTCATGTATGTTAAGGTGATGCAGATTATAAGGATCAAAATTAATATAGACAAGAGTTTCAAAATATGTGAAAAAAAAATTTAATATACAGAATCCTTACCCTAAACTAATGGAATTAAATTATTCAAACATAAAACTTTTTTCTAAGACTGCTTTTGGAAAAACAACAATGATAATGTGAAACCTAGATATAAAAGAAAAATTAAATATTTTCCTTTATTAATTTTAATCAAATCATTTGTCAATGGTTTATGTCCACTTATTTTGAAATCTTTGAACTGTCCTTAAAGTTTGATCCTTTAAACCCAAATCACCTAGTATACAGTAGCTGAATTGTGTACTCGAAAACAGAGAAAATATAGTTTGTCGTGCAAGAGTGAGCTTTCACACTCAAACCTAACAGACTGTGGTTATTGAATGTTTCATTTATGACTTCATGCATGTACTAGTTTGTGACTTGTGAAGTTTGAAAATTATGAACATAAGAATCTAATCAATTAAAAAATATTCAAAATAAATTTGTAATACTGATTGTAGTTTATATTTAGAATTAGTTTTCAATGTTAATTTAGGGAAAAAATATAGTCGTTTGAACGTTTCTTCAAAAATCGAATGAAATCATGCAAGAAAATTATGAGTCAAAAACTGCGCTGATAAAAAAAATTCTAAATGAATTGATTGATTGTAAGAGTTCCTCCATGAGAACGAACGGTGCCATAAGCTTATGATAAAAACAATATCGCCAACATTTCTACAAATGAAGCCTTTAGTGATTAGTGTAAGAAGTGTATGTGTGTGTGTGTGTGTGTGTGTGTGTGTGAACGTATCAAACAATAGCATGATTTTATACATATTATTAAGAACGCACAGCACTGCCAATCAACAACAATAATAACAACAAAAATAATATAATGAAGTTTAAGACTGGCGTGAGAAGCTGGTGTGCATCAAGCGCTGGTCCGGCCACTGACCTGGCCCTAAGGGTAGTAGGAACATGTCGGTTGGGGTTTGGTCGGGAGTGGAGCTCGCACTGTCCGCAGGCGACTGCAAGGGCGTCACGAATACGCCGGAGGAGCTTTCCGAGTCCCTGTCTTCAGACCCACCACCGCCTTCATCCTCGGGCGGTCGCCCACCTGCCCCCACCACCAAACAACCGTCACAAGCACAGCCAAACAAGCACAAGCCGTATACCCCCTTTTTCCTTTCTACTACCCGACACTAGCTTTTCTTCTTGAATGGTACAGTAAACTCGCGCTCCAACAGCCCCACACTCAACACCCTCACACTACTCAATTTATGAATTTGATTCGGCCAACCCCTTTCAATTTTAAGTCTTTTTCTTGCCCTAAACTATCAGTATATTTCGACTATTACATCAATAAAATTATTTACTCAATTTAATTAGATAGACTCTATTTATATCTAAAATTAAATAATAAATGCGAATGCTAAGTATTTATAAACAAAAAATCAATAATAAAGCCACAAAAACAGCATTAATTAGAATAAATATTACCGAAACATTTTTTCAAATATGGATGACCATACAAAATGGAATATGAACTGAAAAAGAATTGCAGTATCGAATTAAGCCTTTTACTTCCAGAAATGAGTGAAAATAAAAGCTCACTCTCTTCCTAAAAAATGTACACATCATTATATTTAGTTTTGCTGTATATCATTTCTCATTTAAATGTTAGATTCGAAAATATTTAGTGAAAATAGAAGACATTATGAAAACTTTCAGAATAGAAATTATTTTTTTATTAATACGTAAATGAGAACATCAAATTATTGAAAAGATTAAAACAGACAAATGTTAGATTGAAGAGACAAATTTAGTTAATATTCAAGCAGAAGGTTAAAAGTCGTTAAAGCGGTGTTTACTGTACCCAAGACAATGGTAATGGTTTTTGTTAGTGTAAAATTGAAAAAATTAAGAGACATGCTCGTGTGTCTGTGGTTACTTTGTTGTTAATTTAAGCATGCCAATATATGCATAATACAATTTTTAACTCAAACCAAGAATTCCAAGGTATTATGCAGTGCATGGTTCAAAAAATTTCTCACATCAATGCACTTAAATCTCATCTTTAGTACATGCATTCAAATGATTTTCTCATATAAATTTCCATTTTAAGTGCAATGATTTTTAAAACAAACTGAATTTTTTGTCACAACTTATAGTTTATGCAATCTTCTTTCCATTTGCGATTATTAACAAATGGATTCCTGAATGTTATATCAGAAAAAGTTTGTAACAAAAACATGCTTTTTTGTTAACAAAAAACATTTTACCACCATTCCCATCTATTGAAAGTAAAAATAAAACGTACTGTTATTTGCCATTAAATTTTCTTGCAGCTTATCTCTCTGATCTTCAAGAACTTCACCTAAATAACTGGCAACTTTACGAGTGACCTGCTCAACAAAGGCGTCCAGTTTTCCCAAATCATCTGACAATCCTACCAACTGATCCAAAGTGCCCACCTAAAACCAGACAATTTCAATCACAAATAAAAACTATATACATTCAAGAATAATCACCTTTAAATCTGGAATATGGAATTTGTAATTTTGACAAAGCTGATTTTGTTTGCTGGTGAGATGGTTCATTGTTTCCCATGTTTGTTGGCAAGTTTTGTCGCCGGGGGCGGATATCAACCAATATTCCGTCATTTGATTTGGTTTATGGGAACTTCTGCGTTCTCTTAAAGCTTTATTTGAAGATTCTTTACAGCTATAACACAAATTTTCATAAAAAATCAAGCACATATAAAAAAGCTACGGGTATTAATAACTAACGCTGACCTTTTAGAAAAAAATCCCATGTCTATTAGCTTATATTTTACAGTTCAATACACGAAATATCCAATAAAACATTGTTTCTGACACATATCAGAATCTGTCATGTGACTTTAATTTAGATTGAATTTTTCGAATAAAAAGAATACCGCAGTGGTTTCATTTTACTAAAAAAAAAGCGTGACGTCTGTATTGAAATTCCATTCACCCACTTTTATAACACTAACACAATATAGGGGTGGAAGCTTTCTCAACTTTGTATTTCAACCAAAATAACGATCTAAAAACAGTCACGAGTCACAACGAAAAATAATAGTTTATTGAATGAATATTCGAGGCCAACAAAACATAGGGTTGGAATAATGGTGGTAATAGTTGAAATATTCATCTGTATATGTTAAGGGTGTTGTGGCCTTCAGTGTATTGATAAAGTGGAAAAATTAATGAAATGGAATTCTATTTATAAAATGTAATTACGTCTACCTACTTACAGTGTTTACACTCAAAAAAGGGGAAAACTACCCTCGTTAAACACAACCACTCCCCAGAAGACAGCTGATCTTTAGTAGGGCTTCACGTGATTTGACATATTGCCATCTGTCATGCAGCTTGCAAAATGTTTTAAACTTCAGTTCGAAGTTCGTAATATAGATGGCCGCTTTAATTGCAGATTTCTATAAAACAACATTATATTCTGATATTACTATTAATGAAAATAAAAAGAAAAAAATTAAGAGGAACTAGTATATTAATTTTACAAAATATTAAGCTTACATACAATTTAAATAAGTAAATTTATGAAGAGTACATTTCTTAGAGATTTATTATACAGACACACACTACCACATGTTATAATCAGAATCGTCTTGGTCAAATGTAAGAAAGAATCCAAGAAGAGTAGCGAAAATAACAACATTGCCAGCTAAAGTCAAATAGCATGGCCCCCACTGTATAACCGCAACCCTTGCTAAAACAATAGGCAACGCAAAAGCGCTTACAACAAGTCCCATTGTAATAAAAATAGCTGTTTCTAAACATGCATTACTTGATCCTTGATGTTCTGTATATCTTCTAGCTAAAAGAGTTGGTATTGGCGCTAATACATAAAACAAAACAACAAAAAAAGGCCACCATAACCTGAAACAATCTGTTTTGAAAGAATAATAAAAAAAAGTGACATACTTGTATTGAGGAAGGCCACACGCCAATATGACCATAGTCATACCAATTGAACCAGTGAAGGCCAACGTTACAAGTCTACAAAATACAGATTTCATAATCGGTCCTTTATTAATTGACAATCTACTTACGCTATTTATTCAGTACATGGAAAGAAACATGAAAAGAAAAACGAATTAATTATAATAATACAAATCGAAAATACACAATATTTAAGAAAAAAAATGTATTAATAAAATTTGTTCTAATTTACACATTCAGACTTATTTGAATAGATTAAGCAACAGAAACATTTTTTTAAGGGCTGAATCATGATTATTATTAGGTGTTAGATGAATCAGAGCATTGATTTCTTCAGCTCGAATACAGCTACTTACTTTTAATTCCAGCCATTGTTCGTTATTGTGATTATGTCAATTAAAAGTTTCAATAAAATTTGATTATTAACCAGTCGAATACTTCCGTAAAAATACCATTCTATTTTGATTTCCAAAAGATTTGATCAATTTCACAAAAGGAATACTGAACTGTCATTAAAATACACAAATGATGTTTTGCTCAATTGTCAATGACGTTTCAATTAATCTCAATAGGTGACACTACTGTTTGTTGGCATATTTTCTGAAAATTGTTAAACTGTTAAAATTTATCAGTTTGATTAAGTTATTATAACTTAAAAAAACGTGGAAAATGAATATCGGTTAATTTTTTTATAAAAATTGGTTTGCGATTCATCGTAAAATTGAATCAAGCAACCTTGAGTAAAAAATTGTCCTGTAGATGTCGCGTGTATAATCAGGAATTTTCCTACTTTTCTTACTGGTTCTTTCTCTATCTGTCTTCTGTCAAATAGCTGAACAAGCAAATAGTGAAAAGCTACGTCATTCACTACCGATCGTTAGGTTGAGCCTGTGGTGATTTAGATTTTTGTATAACTAGTTCTCAGCTTCTTTGTAATTTTATTTAGTGTAAGTCTTCGAATTAATTGTAGAAACCGAAAATAATGGCCGAAGGAAAGAGGTGAGTCCACTTGTCGTTTTAAGATCACAAACCGGCATCTTCTTTTACAATTACAAATATTTTGTACTTGTCATCATGGAGGAAATTGTAACATTTTCGTACATCATTTTTTGTCTACATATTCGTTTATTTATTACTTTTCATTTTTGGCAGTCCTGATGACTTGGCCACTGCAATTCTTCGACGCAAGGATCGCCCCAATAGACTTCTTGTTGAAGAGGCAACCAACGATGATAATTCGGTCGTCGCTCTCTCACAAGCGAAAATGGATGAACTTATGTTGTTTCGTGGCGACACAGTATTGTTAAAAGGGAAAAGACGAAAAGAAACTGTGTGCATTGTCCTTGCTGACGAGAATTGCCCAGATGAAAAAATACGAATGAATCGAATTGTACGAAACAATTTGAGAGTTCGTTTATCTGATGTTGTTTGGATTCAACCTTGTCCGGATGTTAAATACGGAAAAAGAATTCATGTACTTCCAATTGATGATACTGTTGAAGGGCTTGTCGGGTGAGTTACAGGTTATACAGCTGATGAAGAATTATTTTATGTATAAATAGATTATGTGAAATGCAAAAATTTCATTTCATCCTTCGAAACAGTATAAATCTACGGTGCAATAACATTGGTTTAGATTCGTTGTTTGTATTAATAAAACAAATGACTTGCTTAAATAAAAACAGCCAATTATAATCGAGTATCTGCACAGAAAGCACCAATAGGTGAACGTTATTTTAGCGGTTCTTTCAAAATTATAATTAATAAATGGATTAAAGATTCTAGAAGTTTCTTGAATTTCAAATGATAAAAACGATTTGTATAATGATTATCTTGTAGTCAGACAAACACATTGCAAAAAATTATACATTTATAATTATTAGGTGACAGGGACTTCCCATAATTTTCAAAGCATTATTATCAACTGTATTTACTAGAATTTCATATTGCATTACCCGTTGCTTATAATACTTAGATGTATGATAAATGTATACAGTGTATTGTTCGTTCTAGTTTTTTCTATAAGATTCTTTTAAAATGTTACGTAAATGTTAAAGATAGAAAATTTTAAATACCACGTTTAGGTTGCACCAACGTTTGCAGTTGCCAGTATAATCAAAATATTGATGTCTTTTTAAGCTGTTGTAATCGATATCACTTCTATCTTATAATTCATAAATGATTATACCCTCCATTGGGTTTGTTAAGTCTAAAGTAAAATGAAAAATATCAACATTACTATTGATTAACTCATCTGTTGTCGCTTAAAAAAGTATACGCACAATACTTTAAGGTAACTTGGCCCTTAATTATTATGATGTCATTGTGTTTTCAGTAATTTGTTTGAGGTGTACTTAAAACCTTACTTCCTCGAAGCTTATCGACCTATTCACAAAGGCGATGTTTTTGTTGTTCGTGGTGGTATGAGAGCCGTCGAATTCAAGGTTGTTGAAACTGAACCTTCTCCATACTGCATCGTGGCTCCTGACACTGTTATTCATTGTGATGGTGATCCAATTAAACGAGAGGTATAATCACAATTCAACAAAAAAAAAAGTGTACTTATTTACTTGATTATTAGGAGGAGGAGGAAGCATTAAATGCTGTCGGTTATGATGACATAGGAGGTTGTAGAAAACAACTCGCACAAATTAAAGAAATGGTTGAATTACCGTTAAGACATCCATCGCTTTTCAAAGCGATAGGTGTAAAACCTCCACGTGGAATTTTGTTATATGGACCACCAGGTCAGTATTTATGAAATTCGAAGATTATGTTGGAATTTGATTGATTTTCATTAGGTACCGGTAAAACTTTGATTGCTCGTGCTGTTGCTAATGAAACTGGAGCCTTTTTCTTTTTAATTAATGGTCCCGAAATCATGAGCAAATTGGCAGGTGAATCCGAGAGTAATTTACGCAAAGCTTTTGAAGAAGCAGATAAGAACTCTCCTGCTATTATTTTCATTGATGAATTAGATGCAATTGCCCCGAAACGTGAAAAAACTCATGGTGAAGTCGAAAGACGTATTGTTTCTCAGTTATTGACTCTTATGGATGGGATGAAGAAAAGTTCTCATGTTATTGTTATGGCAGCCACCAACAGACCTAACTCTATCGATCCAGCTTTACGTCGTTTCGGTCGTTTTGATAGGGAAATTGATATAGGCATTCCTGATGCTACAGGAAGGTTAGAAATTTTGCGTATACATACAAAGAACATGAAATTAGCCGATGATGTTGATTTGGAACAAATTGCTGCTGAAACTCACGGTCATGTCGGTGCTGATTTAGCATCTTTATGTTCTGAAGCAGCTTTGCAACAAATCAGAGAAAAAATGGATTTGATTGATTTGGATGACGACCAAGTGGATGCTGAAGTTTTGAATTCTTTGGCAGTCAGCATGGAGAACTTCCGTTATGCTATGACAAAAAGCAGTCCCAGCGCACTCAGAGAAACTGTTGTTGAAGTGCCAAATATTACTTGGGACGATATTGGTGGTTTGCAAAACGTCAAAAAAGAGTTGCAAGAATTGGTTCAATATCCTGTTGAGCATCCAGATAAATTTCTTAAGTTTGGTATGCAACCATCACGTGGTGTTTTGTTCTATGGACCACCAGGGTGCGGTAAAACGTTATTGGCTAAAGCTATTGCTAATGAATGTCAGGCTAACTTCATTTCTGTGAAAGGACCGGAACTTCTAACCATGTGGTTTGGTGAATCTGAAGCTAACGTCAGAGATATCTTCGACAAAGTATGTTAGCTGTCAATGGTTAATTCATTTTATTAAAACTAATTTCCAGGCAAGATCTGCAGCTCCTTGCGTTTTGTTCTTTGATGAATTGGATTCTATTGCGAAATCACGTGGTGGAAATCTTGGGGACGCTGGCGGTGCTGCTGATCGAGTAATTAATCAAATTTTAACAGAAATGGATGGTATGGGTGCGAAAAAGAACGTATTTATTATTGGAGCAACAAACAGACCAGGTATTTGTCATTGTCATTAAATGAAAAATGTTTATTTACGTGTAATGTTTCTAGATATAATCGATCCTGCTATATTGAGACCAGGTCGTTTAGATCAGTTGATTTATATTCCATTACCAGACGAAAAATCTCGAGAAGCAATATTTAAAGCTAATTTACGCAAGTCGCCAGTAGCAAAAGATGTAGATCTCTCTTACATAGCTAAAGTTACTCATGGATTCTCAGGTGCTGATTTGACTGAAATATGTCAAAGAGCGTGTAAATTAGCTATTCGTCAAAGCATCGAAACCGAAATACGCAGGGAACGCGAAAGAGCCATGAACCCCAACAGTGCTATGGAAGTAAGTTTTTAGTCATTGAAAGATTTATTGGAAACTATAACTTTTATATATATTTTTTTTTCAGTTGGATGAAGATGATCCAGTGCCGGAAATAACCCGAGCTCATTTCGAAGAAGCTATGAGATTTGCCAGAAGATCAGTATCAGATAATGATATAAGAAAATATGAAATGTTTGCACAGACGTTACAGCAATCGAGAGGATTCGGTACTAATTTCCGTTTCCCATCTGGTACTGGGGGATCTGCAGCTCCGGGAGGTACAGGGGGTGATCAAGGTAATTTCCAAGATGAT
Source organism: Latheticus oryzae (assembly GCA_030157265.1). Lineage (NCBI taxonomy): Eukaryota > Metazoa > Arthropoda > Insecta > Coleoptera > Tenebrionidae > Latheticus > Latheticus oryzae. The sequence continues at coordinate 8,947,023 of CM058049.1, forward strand.
CCTGAAGACGATTTATACAGTTAAATGTTCAGGCTCAATGTGCACCGTCTTTTTTTATTTGTATTTGTCATAATTCTTTGAATTAAACATTATATGAAATAGTTTTGAATGATGAATAAAAAAAGGTTCTGTAATACAAGGAAATTTTATTCACTAATAGTTTATTAATTTGTATGCTAATGTAATAAAATTACAAATTTTTCGTGATTTCTTTCAATAGCGGGAATTTAGTGCCACATATACCACTTTTATCATCTTGATCAACGGCCCATATCATTACACCACCAAAATTTTTATTTTTTGCGTATTGTACTTTTAATTTTATGGATGTTGGATTATCGAAACCAATCCAAGTTGTATCTTTATATTTGTAACGTGTTTTCTCTTCACCATCCCAAATTTCGTTCCAGCCCGTTTTCAATTTACACAACTATAAAACAAAATTTTATTATTTGGCCAGAAATATGTTGCAAAATATTCTACATTCATTTAAATTATACTATTTTACTCGTACCTTGCTATAAGAAAGCGGACCATTGTCACCACTAACAGATGCTCCAATTCCATAGTCTTCAGGATTACTTAGGGTGTAAGGTTGACCATAAAACGCCAAACCGAGATTAAGTTTATTAACAGGTGCACTTCCGTTTTCCCAATTTTTGATTGCTGCTTCACAATTGCCGTACTGTTTTTCCCATTGGCTACTTTTTGATAAAGGATATAATGGAGCATTGTCAGCTGTTTTTCCTCCAGATCCAAAATCATAAGTCATGACGTTTATAAAATCAACCACACTTAAAAAAAATATTAAAACTAAAAATACTTAACTGATTATATTCACTTTGATGTCTTCACGACATCGTAAGAACTGCTATCAGGAACTGATCTGACGGCTATTGTTAGAAGATAATTCTTTTTATTTTTTAGTTTTGTTCGCACAGTTTTTAGCATCGTTACATCTGTGGATGACATTCAAATTATAAAACATTTACAGAGTGTTCGGTAAAAAACGCCGCAAGCGATAACTCCGTTTCTTATAATTAGATTTCAACCAAATCTAAAAAGTCCGAATATGAAGTTTTATACTGAAATTTTTAGATACAAAAATCCATTTTGATATGTTAACTTTGTAGTATACAGCCTCAATTTTTAAGACACTAAATGTTTAGGTCTAGAAGTAGCAGTTTATGTCCTACTAAGTAATAATTCTTCATTTCAAGTCAAACCAATGAAAGTGAGGAAAATTTTCTCCTCATTTTTTCGTATTTGTTTGCACCACCAGAACAACCACCAAAACTTTTTTTCTCCTTATTGGCTAACCGACCACTTTATCACAGCCACTAAATTACAACCAATTACATATTGATCTTTCAAATTAAATTCTAAAAAAATACAAAAGCGTATAGAAATTAAAATACTAGTTCGAGATCAGTAAAACGGAGGATCCATTTTATTAGCCACTTTCAATAAATAAATAGTCGATATCCGCTGCTGCTTTTGTGAAGAATTCCAATTATTCCAATCAGAATAGAAATTGATGAGACATATTTTTATTGAAAACAATTCTCAATTAAGTACAATTTGAATTAATGATCTACAAATTATTTTTTATAGCTTGAAGCAAAGCGTTTTTGACTCCACAAGAACCATCAATGTCGTCTTCATTCAGTGCCCACATCATTACTCCACCTAAATTACGTTTTTTCGCATATTGTACCTATAAAAGAACACAAATTACTTTCCAATTTACCTAATTTGATAAAACTTGTTAAACATTTTTACAAACACTTTATTTCTGGGGTACTCTGTGATACTACCAGTTATTACTACATTTAGTGGGTATGTGGGGTAAAATTTCAATCACATTATTGTTGGATCACTCTATTTTTACCTTAATTCCTATAGACTTAGGGTTATCGTAACCAATCCATTGATCCCCCGAATATTTATAAGGATTTTGCTGTTCTTCATCCCATTCTTCAGTCCAACCTTCAGTTAAACTACATATCTAAAATTGTTTTTTTTAATTGAAAACTTTTTTTTTATAACTTAAGAACCTTGTCATATGAATAAGCTCCTAATTTCCCACCTCCTATGGTTGGTGCACCTACTCCATGTTTTTCAGGATTAGCTAGAGTATAACCTTTTCCATAGAAACCCAATCCCAAAATCAGTTGATCAGGAGATGCTCCTCTCTCTAGCCAATTACTTATAGCTGCATCACAATTTGCATGAGTTTTTTCCCATTCACTGTCAGTTGAAGAAGCATAAAGAGGTGAATTTTGTCCAGTTTTTCCATCATCCGAAGAATGTAGATCGTAAGTCATCACATTTATGTAATCAACAATTCTTAAATATCAATGTATAAATATAAAAACTACTTATATTTTAATATCTACTTAGAAATTGCAGTAATATCGTAGTCTCCACAGTCAGGATCAGCGCATACCGCTACCGTTAACAAATAATCTCCATTTTCTTTCAGTCTGTTACGAAGCGTTGAAAGCATATCTATAAAATTTTCCTATTTTTTTATTAGAATTTTTCTAATTTTTAAGTAGGTATATCTTACTTTGTCTTTGGAATTTCCACCACGTTTTCCAGGATATTCCCAATCAATGTCTATTCCATCAAAATCGTAATTTTCCAAATACCATAATGCACTTTCAGCCATCACAACTTTTTTAGCGGGATCTCCAGCAACAATTGAAAATCCAGTAGATCCCTCAGCCCATCCACCAACACTGAATATTAATTTAACATTGGGATTTTTTGATTTCAGATTACTGACAGTACGAAGAAAGTCTTAAACCATAATTAATATTAAATATTATAGATTTGTATTCAAATATTCACAGTTTTTACCATCTGTTTCATCTAAACGAAGAGTTCCATTTTCATTAATTCCTAAAAATGAATAATTTATGTGTGTACAAATATCTAAATCAATTTCATCAGGATCGTAAGATTTGTCCCATGCTTCATAATAACAAAGAACTTTGTCTAAAAACAGATATAATTTACATAGGAATTATTATTGATATATTTTTTACCTGTCGCCGCTGTTGATTTGATTAATTTTAAAGAAATTGTTAGTAAGAGAAAAGTACAGATGGAGTTTGAAGACATTTTCAACATTTTGAAATAAAGTGAATACTAATTATTGAACTTAAAAAGACGGTCATCGGCAAATAACGGTTGATATGTGTATCGGTCAAGTATATAAAGTTGAGTATTTTCAGATAAATACCTGTAACACTTCAAAAAATATTAATATAACCCGGATAGATTTTCAAACTCAAAAGAGATGATAGGATAGGACTATCGTAAATTGACAATAGTTACTAGGTGTGTATGTATTTGCTTATCATGCCTGTGAAGCCTTATTTTTTATCACACAAATATTTTCACTTATATTTCTTATTGAATTTGAGTCGTACATTTATAAGACCTCAAAGTCTATAAACAGTTTAAGAGTTCAAGAAACCTGGAAACAATAAGACATAAAAGATTATCGAAATATAATTGTATTAGAGACACGGAGGGAAAGAATCTGCAAATAAAATAATAAAAAAATGAAGAACTAAATCAAATAAAACATTTTCAAGTGTAAATAATATGAACGAGGGGTATTCAACAAAGATTGGGACTAAGCTTATGAAAACTTTTGAATCAATGAAATCATTGCTTTTGTCAAACACCTTTCGTGACAGTCCTGCTGTTTCTTCAAAGACGTGCTAGAAGCCTCTCCAAAATTGCCTCTAAAATTAGAACAGCATAAACTTCAACTCAAAAGCGCTTTTTTTGATATCTTACAAATCAGTGTCACAAAAATAAAGAAAATGTAACTCATTTTAAGTATGCGGCTATAGCATTATATTCAACTCAAAATATTTTATATTAGAATGTAAGATGTTAAATGTAAGTCTATAGGGATGATGAAGTTTCCAGCGTTGATTTATTTAGTGAACTGAAATTAGGATTAGGGTAGAAAATTTATGCTATCGAAATAATGAAGAACCAAATGAAGAACGATAGGTACAAGGATCTTCCCTTACGTCTGTTGCTGTTTTTTTCTCAACGAAAACAAAACCCAATAGTATAATAGTGTTGCTTTTACATATAAGATATTGTTACGTCTAGAAGCATTTTTTCAACTTTATTCGTTAGTCAAAACCAAACTATAAAACCCACTACATAACTGACATTTTATATGCCGAAAAAGAATTATTCTGTCTATAATTTTTATAATTATTAGATTTCATAGGGCCATAACAAAAACTGGTCTTTGTTGAATACCTCTCGTACTATAGCATAAAGTTTCCAAGCAATCTTATAAGGACTCCCCGAACTAAATTTTTGATTCGGTTTCCCAATGGTAATTCGGAAAAAGTGAACTAGCCAATAAGTACGCAAATATCAATATACTAATACTTAAAAAGTTGTATTGGAATATGTTTTTATAAACAAAATGCAGTGAATTAATTGTTGCAGTACAATTATTTAAAGATTGTTATTCAAAAAAAAAAATATATATATATATATATATATATATATATATATATATATATATATATATATATATATATATATATATAATCAAATATAATTAAATCTTAATTTATCTGATGAAAGCACCCATTAGCTTTTAGATGTATTGTTGGTTGCGTTCTTATTTATTTTAAATTTAAATTGACAAGTCCAACAACCATGAGTGCGAATGAGATTAACATAAAAATTTACAAGGATAATTTGCTTTTAAAAGCCATTAAGAACTCAGTTAATGTAAGTGGCAAAAACTGGGAAGACTATAGAAAATCATTAAAAGCGGTACAAGACAATGTCAACAAATATCTAACTGAACTCGTGGATCAAGAACAAAACAGAGGAGGTATAGGTTATATATTCAATATTCGTAAATTTACTAATTATTTTATTATAGAACAAGCAAGTGGTGACCTAGAGGAAGACGAAGAGGACAGTGAAGACAATAAATTATCTGAATATATTAAAAGAAAATCAGAGTGTCCAAGTAGTAGAATTTCGAAGAAGACAAAAACTTAACATTAGCTCATAGATCGTAATTAAATGAAACCTTATTTCAAATGTAATTTTTTTATATCTTCAATTCAAAGTATTAAATATTAAAAGTATTGAGAATTTTCCTATTAATTTGAGAAAATAGCGCTCTCTAGCGGTTAAGATTCATAATACATCTGCTGTCTGCCATATTGTTTTTACAGTAAAAGGACATTGGATTGGACAGGGCATGTAAATAGTGATTGGTTATTTGAGGCGGTTCATTTGCCTTTAAATATAAATTGAAATTAAAGATTTTGAAAATAAGACACAATGTCTGTGTATTACTTGAATACGTAAGTAATTGTAAATAATTGTTTCCTTCCAAATAAGTTTTGCTTTTAGCTCAGAAGCAAGTGATGATAAAGCTGAACCACAATGTGTGGAAGACCAAGTTCAAACACAAACAGAGGCACAAAATGTTTTAAACCAATTTTGGCCCAAAGCTTTAGAAGATATAAGAGCAATAAGAAACGTAACCTTTCTGTTAATTTATTTTATGAGCATAAATTATCAATAAAACATTTTTAGATGGATTTGAAGCAACAAGTCTTACCTTTGGCTCGAATAAAGAAAATTATGAAACTTGACGAAGACGTGAAAATGATTTCGGCTGAGGCACCTTTACTTTTTGCCAAAGCAGCTGAAATATTCATTCAAGAATTAACATTACGAGCTTGGATACATACTGAAGACAACAAGCGGCGGACTTTACAACGAAATGATATAGCTATGGCAATTTCGAAATATGATCAATTTGACTTTTTAATAGATATAGTACCTAGGGACGATATGAAGCCAGCTAAACCTAGAGATGATTCAACAAGAAATACGAGCTCAGATCAAGTGTATTATTTTCAGTTAGCTCAACAACATCACGCGAATTTACAGCAAAATACTGCTACAGCAGCTACTGCCTCCCCTACAAGTGTAGCACAAACCCAAGGAGCAATCCAAATTGTACAACCCCAGCAGGTTCAGACCGTGCAAGTGAATGCAATTGACCAGGTTTGTTGAATACATTTGAGTGGAGTAATGTTGGTAAATTTTTGTTTATCGTAGAATACAGCAAGTTCTTCACCACCGAATACATCTACAGCACAAACACCAGTTTTAATACAGACTGCTGGACAAGCCATTGCGCAAAATCAGCCAGGAAATGTACAAATAGTTCAGCAGATTGTAACACCAAGTGGTGAAATACAACAAATTCCAGTAATTTGGTGCCTTTCTTCTAATTAGCTTTTTCTATTATTAATTATATTTTCAGATCAGTTTAACTCCACAACAGTTGCAAATGATTAAAATGCAACTTCAAGGCAATACATCACAACCAGTTATAATCCAAACGGCACCGATTGCTACATCACAACCTCATCTTATTCAGGTATAGAAACTATTTCAATATTTCCTCTTTCAAAAACATCTTTATAGCAAAAATAATCATTTCCCGACCTGATCCTGAATTTCCCATAGTTTGTACGGTTTTATGTTTATTCGTTGCTTTATAGGTGGCTCAACAAGGTTCAGCCCCTCAGCAAGTTTTTCTAACTCAAAGTAATGGTAATACTGAAAGTGAATAAATAGATGTAGTAATGGATTTTTTCAATACAAATGTAGAAAAAAGGCTTCGTAGTTTTTTTTTTATTAAAAAAAACAACACTTATAAATATTTATACAATATCTTTTGACAATACAATAGTTGCAAATATACAAAAAATATATCATAATTTGAAATTGTTCCCTCAAAATAACATTTTTAGGCAATATAGATATATTTTCACATTTATATATCGCAGAACACTATCACTTAATTTCCAAAATAAAAGAACTTGCCTTGAAAGTAGATTATTAAGTTAGTGTACACTACTACCCTGGTCAAGTTCAAACTAAGTACATGTGCAAAAACGGCAAGATCAGTGTAACCCAACTTGAAGAAAACAACTTTAAATCTTCTCGTTAAAACAGCAATAAAATTTTTAAAGCATCAACAGTAATAAATCTTATTTACATTTAAGGCAATATCAGACACCAATGATTACAGTTGGAATTTTTTTTGTTGGCACAGTCGGCAGTTTCCAAGGCAAAAAATTCTGCACACGTGCCATAGCGAAACAACCATTGCAATACTGTCTTTTATCCTTACAATAGTACAAGTACAACCTTTAAAATAATATCACATAATTTTTCTTCGCTGAATTCTGAGCAAGAAAAATAACAGTGAGAGCATTTCTATACAATCAGTCAGACACTTCTAAAGGTACTCGAAAATAAAACCTAACGTTTCTTCAAGTATGTGTAAGTACTGTCCTTACACAAACGTTATAGATCAGGAATGTGATCTAACGTCATACGATTTACTATACCCAGGCTTATCTACATCTAATATTCCTGATTCAGACATGTCGGGAATTTTAGTTCGATAGGCCTTTGATGGGTGGCAGTACTTGTAGTAAATAAGAAGGAATGTTAACGCCAGAAGAAAGGCCAAGAGTTGAGCGCCAGCGGCACCATAATAAAGAACTGGATTTTCCGAGGAGTTATTTGTGACACACCTACATAAAAAAAAATTACACAAAATCATAAATTATTAATAATAATTACCAAACAACTAAAGCTGCTGTATTTTCCATAAAACAGACGAGGTAGTAAGCTAAGTATACATAACGAGTGGGTCCATCTCTCGGTGATATAAAGGCCAAGACATAAGCAAGACCTAAACTTACTGATAAAAAAAATTCTTCGCAACGATTGCTACATTCAGATGGATGATGCTGACTTAACGTTAACCATATGGACATTACTACCCAGTGTAGAAGGCAAACACAGCCCATCCAGGCTGGGAATATGGACGCTAACAAACTGAGAGCCAATACTCGAGACACTGAAAAAAAAGTAATTGATTTTTGAAAATTCATTGTTTTTAAGTTTTCTATTTTCTACTTTTAAATTGTTTACACGCATATTTTTAGTCGGCTGTCTTATGTGGGCGTCTAATAAACATAAATAATTTACAGTGTTTACTAATTTTTGATGTGGGTAATTTTTCTCAGTGCTACTGCACGGTGAAAAATTTGATCTGATAGCAACGAAGAGTGGTTTATGCTATTCAAAGAACTAAATGTAGTGGAACTAATTCGAACAAAACTCATAAAAAAAAGCATTTTAGATCAATTTTCGCCTTTCCAGTGAAATATTAAAAAATCATCACAGTGCAATGTTGAACTGTTCATATTATGTAACTTAATTGTTACAAATTCTTGTTGAAAGAAATATCAGCAAATTGTATTGTTGGTTGTATAAGCAGCACTTCAAAAAGGCTTTAGAAAATTTTACAATTTTTATTTAATATTACATAAAAAAATATAAAATTATAAGTAAATAATTATACAAACAATTTTTCTTCAATTAAAAAAGTCAATAAAATTCAAATAAAAAATAAAGAGTTTAAAGTTAACAATGACCTTGTTACATCAAGGTTAAAAAGAAGGGAAGTCTGCCGCTTTATTTATTTTTTGCAAATTTAAAATACCGACAAGGCTGCATCAAATTTATTATGGAGTAAAAATACACCCACTCAATGTTTTGATTACATTTTATCTAAAGTAAGCAAGTAAATATTATTTATAGCGCCCCAGGAGTGTTAAATAAAGATATTTTACTTACGTGCACTCATCAATTGCCAGAAAAAAGCAACAAGAGTCGCTCCCCATTTGATTTTTTCTTTATCGTCCCTTGCATACCGCACTGACCTATGGTAAGAAGTCAGAGACCAAGCGATGGACATCAATGAAACGATGACTGTCCAAGATTGTATCACAACAACATCTGAATCAATTCATTATACATTATTGTAAAAACAAGAGATAACAAATAATACCTATATTTAACTCTTCATATTCTGGATGCGTTACATGTCTTAATAATATCATCAATTGTATGATAGCTTGTGGAGCTGCATGGAGAAAACAATGGTACAGCCTTAATAAAGCACTATTGGTGTCTTCGTCCAACATTCGTCGATAGAGAAACGAAGAATCAATAATTTTACTTTGAATGCCATAAATTAGTGTGTCTATATAACGAAGTAAGGGTGAAAGTTGTAAAAGAAGAAATATTATACGTATCACCCAATGGATTAAACGGGTTTTGCCTACGGAAGGGTCATCATGATCGATAATATACCTGAAAAAAGTAAAAACAATATAAGTAAATTTATCGCACAACTGTGGAAAATTTCCACTGTTTAATAGTATTGCCATTAATAAAACACTTTTATTACTATTTTGTTGAAGAAAACAGAAAAATACATCATTGTATTTTTTTTTAACTATAATTCATGCGATTCGATCACGAATAGAGCATTGACCTATTCGAGAAAAAAATGATGAACGGCAAATACCTGGCAAGGTAAACAACTATTTATTTTTGCAACCAATGATAAAATCAAATGTATACTTGTTTTAATTGTGATTTTCCATAAATGCATAAAAATCCTTAATGAGGTTTTTTTTCAAACTCTGAAATATAAAACATCCTTGAACCAATTTACGGCAATCGATTAAATTCCAAATACAAATTTACGTCTAAACTTTTGTGGTTAATATCTTACTCGTCTAGAACAATAGTTTGCATGTTTGAAGTATCCATTAAGATTTAGTACTTATTTTTTTTCAAGCACAATCTTAAGATCAAAGTAAATCAAGGTTACTCCATAATAAAAGCTCAACTATGTTTCATAAACTTAAAGTCACTTTGAAAATTATGTAAATAGGTCATGCTCAATGATTTGACTTAAAGCTGGGAGAAATACAAGAAACGTTTCCGCATTTACTTGTAGTTAACACAGTATCTAAATAATTAACGTGTTTGCTTCATGGTTAAAAATAATACTATTTATTGTTGATTTGAATCGTACAGAAGTAAAATTTCAGCGAATCCTTTTCATTGTCTTAAATGTCATTTCCACCTGTTGAAGCCATTAGAAGAGATCATTTCTAGAGAATTCCGCGTGTTAGAACTATTGTCTATATTTGAGAATGAAAGAAAGTTATTTTGTTAATATACTGTGACGTAAATGTGTATTATATAATCAAATAGATATACTTAGATGAAAGCTTTTTTTCTGAAAAATTAAATCAACAACATATTTAACACGAAAAGATCGACACAACTATTGACAGAAAAGGAGAGTTATTAATTACGTCATCTTTTAGTACTGATTAAAGTAATTTGAATTCTATTATAGGTTGAAAGGAATGATGTAAGTTAGACATCTAAAAATAATTCATTAGTATAAATTACAGTCAATTGGTTTTATAGAACTAGTTCAAATAGTAATTCCAAACGGATATTTTTGAACATTAATAAAATTTCTTTAATTATATCTTAAGACAAACATTTTTCCAAAAGTGAAAGTATGGTTGAAAAATTGCTCGTTTAAGGTAACTTATCATTGAGCTGGAACACGTGCAAAACAAACTAGATAAAGCATAATGCTTGCAATTTGCAAAGAATTTATGCACATCACATAGTTTCTAAAATTATGATTAAAACATGAGAATAAATATTTGCAGTTTTTACAGCTATAATCTTGGCAGTTCTCATTAAACTTAAAATTCACACAAAGAAAAGAAAATAATAAAAGGGCAAGTTTTAGTTAGAAAAAAAGCATCAAATTGAAATTCAATATCATCTGTTGTTTTCTGGAACATTCAAATCAATTAAATAAAATTAAGTTTACATTTATTTCAGAAAATAACAAGAAGGTAGAAAAAACTGTTATGGAAAGACCAAAAATTAGAATGCATTATTCAATGTTAGTAAAAATTACAAATGTCTCAGCGTAAAATCTCCAATATGAACAAGCTTTTCCGCTGACGCATAGATTTAGAAATGCAAACAGTTGCAATTTTATCGTTTTATAAGCATGAAGTATCAATCAAAATACATCTGCACCATTAAAGATCAAAAGTACCTACAGAGTTGCATATTTTTTCAGTTAATTATTGATAATTTTGAACACAAACAAAACAAGAAGAACTGAAGAGCATAAATAAACGAATACAACAGACATATGTATTATTAAATCACTCTAAAAATTCAGGTAAATTTCAAATCACTCAAATCATTGATCAGAAGAATTCAGAAATTTTCTTTTGTCATCTTTATCAAAAATTGTAAATATTACTGAAATATTAAATAAAAGAAGTAGATATCACAAATGACAATGGACGAAAATTCCACCTAATAAATTGATTAACAGGTATGTATTAGCATAAGGACATTAGGATACAGATTATCGTCCTCATAATACATCATTCCAGCATTATGAAACGATTCAAAAATAACTTGTTGGTGTTATATTCAATTTAATTTTCTAAAAATTATTCGTTTGTTAGTATAGTTATTAAAATTAATGCTCATTAACTTCACTAGTCATTTACAAATTATAACTCCATATCATTTACATGCTGATTTTGCAAGGCCAAACAAACAATGATTTATGCAAAAGCAATCGAAAATCCATTTTCATTTGTTCGTGATACAATAATGCAGTAGCAATTATTGTTACGGAGGTGCTATATCGGTTTTATGACGGTACTTGATATTCATAACGCATCAATCAGCGCAATTAATACGTTCAAGTATTTTTACGCTTCAAATTATTACACAACCTGTGAGTATATAGTATATTCAATGATAAATGGAATTTTGATAATCAGCAATTAGTTAATAAACAAAAAAAAAAGATCTTGGCAAAACTATGGATAAACTAATTGTAATACCTAAGTACACCTTTTGGTATACTCAGTGACATTACCAGCTAAAAATAACTCTTAGCAATAAAAAGATTATTGTTTATTCGATGACAATAATAACTGTTTTTATTTCAGTGAAAAGCTTATTCAAAAATAAAAAGAAATACCAACTGTACTTGAAAAAAATCTTTTTAATTCTCAATAAATCAATAATTACTGATAAGTACGAACTATCCGCAAACGGCAAAACCACTCAACATTCTTCCTTGAAATTTGTGGCTGAAAAACCCAAATTCAAATATGAAACTTCTTACAGCCAAGCAGCTGAAATTATTTTTCGTAATTTCATATTTCTACCGTATTCCTTATATTTTTGCACAATTCGCCGCAGTATGTTTCACACAACTTGGCGAGCAATTAAATTTATAAATAACTTTACGTGTTCAATGCCAAGAACACACTAATTTTATAATGCAATAAAATAGTTTATGCTTTAAGTTTGGTAAGTTCAAATATGAATAAAAGCTCCTTAATTAGCAAAAATGATAATTCAGTGATTTATAAATAACAAGATTTGACTATGCAATAAATTGAAGTTTATTTATACCAAACGATGCAATGGCATCAACATAAATACAAATGAAACTGATGTAAAGCTAAATCCTTGTTTACAGATGATATTTTAAAACAATTATGTAGGTGGGATAGGCTAATCTTCCTTTTTTTTGTCGCAATTATTTCTACAGTTCAGATTATAACAATTATAGTACAAAATTTTGTACTCAATTCTTTAATAAAATTTTTTTTAACTTGTAATGATAACTATGCAAACCATCAATTTACAAAATTATAGAACGTCAAAATTATTCAAGTACATAACATGTTTTTTTTTTAATAATTTCGGATTGTTCTGTCATGATGACCATCCTTGACACAAATGGCATGAAATTACTAAACAAACACCCAAAGATTTATTTAATGATTAATCACTGACATGTGTTCAAAAAACTATTTTTACGTTTAACAAAGCAACAATTTGTTATATCGATGAAAAAGCAAATAAAAAGAATGACATCACCATTAAAAACATTAAAAATCGATTGGTTTTTCACTTTCCTGCTTTCTATTTACAAATAAGATAATTAGCTGATTTCCGGTTGCAAAATTTAAAGAATTCTCAATGCAAAAATATGTAATTGACAATCCCAAGGTTGGAAAACAGATTTTTATACACATATTGTCGACTTAATTATAGAACCTAATTATAGTGGATCAAAAAGTAATAAGTTTTCTCATGTTAGAAGATAATAGAACAGAAAAAACGGAAGTGAATAATTTGCGATGAATTTCGTGGTAAATAAAGAAATAAAACAAAATAGTGAGATTATTTAGGTCAAAACAATGAAGTTATTCCAAGAGTGAAGATTAAACTTGACAAAAGTCATTAGTAGTTTCTTTAAATATTTTTAAATTCAATTAATGAAAGTAGAAAATAATCGCATTAGAAGGAATTATTAATTATCTCTATAAACAATATAAATAGTCTTTTTTTAAATTAACAACAAGCTATGAAAGTGGATGAAATTCTTATAGAAAATTGGAATTTTCTGATTTTGATTCTCGGATGTTTATAATTATCTGAAAAGTGCAAACAATGAAAAAATAGGTATTTTTGAATAGTCGTTGCATTTTCCACCAGGAACTCTGCCAATAACTCTCTTGCCCACTTCAACAAGTGAACGTCACTGTTTACGTCCGTCTCACATCCCATGACAAATTTAATTTTTGAAATAATACCAATAAATCAACAAATAAGCTATAACGGTTACTTACCATCTAAGACTAACTGCTGTAACAATCAGCGCAGGCACAAGTATAAAAGTCAAAGTTAATGCGAAATAAAGGCCGTAGCCATAGATGGAATAATAATATAACAAAACACATGCAAGTACTAAATCCAAAACATAAGTTATAATCGATAAGGCAATACAAATCACGTAGAAGACGTCGAATTGCTGATGGCCACCTTCCGAAAATTTATCTGGAGATTCAGGTTGAGGCTTCATGTGTTCAATATTAGCCAGCGAGGAGTCTCGCGAAAAATGTACTACTACTGGATACTCCTCGGCCATTGTACATTGTAAGAGGTTTAACACGAAGACATTCTTCGAATTCTTAATTCAACTAACCTAACACTAACCCTCAATACGCACTGTGACCAACTGAGTTTTAGCTGAGACAGCCGCTTGTTGATGTAATAATATTAGAAATAAAGTTTTGCACACAAGAACATTAACAGATTGTTTATCAATGAAGTCAGTATGTTAGACAGAGAAAGTTGCTTTGGCTGTGAAGTAAAATTTTTTTAGATAAGTGCATTGTAGCAGTAGTGTTTAAATACGCATGCGTACACACACGACAGAGTGGGCTTCAGAACATTTCAATAATCAAGAAATTTACTTGGACTAACTATTTTCCCACGCTCATCGAAGAGATTAATTAGATTTTTTTCAAATTCTTATAAGAGGGCTACAAAAATTAGTTTTTATTTGAGAAGATAAAACATTTCTTGTTCTAGTCTGTTTTTCAATGAAATTTGAAAAAGTTATAAAAAAAATAATTACAATTTTGTTAAGCTTTCCAAGTGGTTTTAAATAAGCAGCATTTTTTTCTGTTATGGAGAATTTTGTCAATTTGTAAAAAATGTTTTCTTCAATTATACTACAAATCAAAATATGTCATATTTAAATTTTTTTAAATTTACAAAAAGTACGTTAAAGCTGAAAGTTTTCTCTAACCACTACATAATGATTTGGTTTTCACACATATAAATTTACAGTCACAATAAGTAATAACTGAAGTTGCATATAAAATTTTAATTTGGACAAATTCGATTTAAGAGAAAATAGTTTCTATTTTATCTAATCTAGAGCCCGCCACACTTTGCGGCTTTGTTCGGCAGATTTGATCGACGAACAACGGTGTTCGAACAAAAACAATATTGAACCAAGTGTGTGGAAAGGCATCGGTCGTACTTACTGGCGAGCAAATCTGATAGGAATAATCAGATTCAACCTTATTATCTCCGACGAACTAGCAAATTGTGACAAATCCAAAGTGTGTGGAGTAAGCGTTTTTTTTTTTAAATGAATCAGCGTCAAATAGATAGGAGGTTTTTACTTCAAATTTATAGGTAGATATCGAAGTTTTCCTAGTATGTAGAATATTAAATCGCAAGAGTACAGTGATAGAAAGAAAAAAATAAAGGTTATCAGCAATTACTGGGGAAACTAAAAGAAAAGAATTCAAATGTAACCAAAGGAACAATGGAAAAAAGAATTGATTTGTTAAGAGCGGGTTTAGAAGAGAATTGAAAAAAATTCCTAATGCAGCCACCACTGCACATAAACGCAATCCTCATAAACACTGTTTAACTTAATATCACCGCTGAACAAAACTCTAGCTGTGGTCAATTCAAGGTTCGCGTTCTTGTTCGAACTGCGTTGTTCATCGACCAAATCTGCCGAACAAAGCCGTAATGTGTGGCGGGCTTAATTTTTCCCATCAATTTTGCTCGCGAGTTACAGATGTCCTACGGCACACTTCGGTTTTGCATCATTTTTGTTCGAAAACCATTGTTCATCGTTCAAATCTGCCGAACAAAAACGCAATGTGCGACCGGCTTTAACAATTAGTATGTTTTTATGTAAAATAACAGAATTATATCGAAATTCATAGAAACTTCTCGTAAAAATTGAACACATCAATAAGTAAGCTATGGACATTATTTTGGTTTTATATTTATTATAAAATATATATAATTATATTTGATTAGGAGTTCCTACTTTTAAGTGTTTCTGATAAGAAAAAAAAACATGAAAATGCTGGATAAATCGAAAACGTATTTATCCCATGTATTGGATATGACGTATAGCACTTAAAACTTATTTTTTCAATCCGAACAATCTGCATATTAATTTAGTTTCGAAATGTACGACTTCTCACCACTATGAAAGATTTGAGACTTTTCATTCCAAAGTCAATCAAAAAATAAGTGAAAAATTGTGTTCAAATACAAAATATAAAAAAAATACAAGAGCAGAGAGTGAACAACAGTAATTCCTTGTTACTTTTGTATTTTATGTATCTTGAAAAACAACATTTGAATAGAAGTTAATTAAATTAATACAAAATTAGAAACACTTTCAAATTATTTCAAAATTTTCACCTTAATATCTTGTTGTCTATCACTTATCTAATAACTTGGTCGATAATTTTAATAATAAGCATTATAGACATTGAAAATAATCCCAAAATTTTGAAAAGTACAGTTAAAGGGCCAAAACCCTATTTGCAAAAAAGCAAAATAGTGCAAAGACATCAGCAGCTTGCTCCGAGTACAATTATTTATGATGACTGTACAATTTAATAACTAAATTCATTTTCGTTTACATTTTGCATAGTTAGATGGATTGGTGTGTTATAAACTAGTTGAACTTCAACATTAAAACAAGAAAAAGCGTATTCCCATCGAACTGTGTGTAGAGCTGGCAGCTGCAAAGTAGTTACATTTGAGTTTACTGTTTAGCCAACTGAAGAAAAACTACCTATGTTAGTACTAATTAATGAAACTCAACTTTTCTTAAAAGAAAATGTTATTATTGGTAAGTTTATCTTATTTTTGGGGAGTTAACAACAGACTGGCTTTTTAATATTCATATAAACAATCAACACTATGTTATAATTCGATTCAGAATTATTAAAAGAAAAATAATATCAAATAGCGTGTAAATGGTAAGATTAGAAATGATATCACAAAATGTTTGTTTGAATATACTGCATTATTAAATAATAAACAGAAATATGCACAATTAAAAACTAAACCTATAACAAGTATACGATAAGTAACCCAAAACCGGAAATTACATAATTATAACAAGACTTGTAGTACAAAAATGGCCTTCATTTTATACACTTCCTGTCGTTAATGAAGTAATATGAAAAAATAGGTATTGCCACATCGAAGCAAATCTGTACATATGCACTTTTTCATTATCAAATATCTTGTTACACAGTTCCTGTCATTATATTCTTGATACTTACATCAAATGATCTGTAAATAGATATAAATAAAAAATTGAAATTATAAAATAAGTAGTTAATTGAGTACTTTGAACAAATGGGTTCACCAGGAATGTAGAATGGATTACATACAATATCTGCATATTCTGAATGTAATTTTCTAAACATCTACAATTTATAATTATAGAATTAGTTTCTTTTTACGTGACCAACTCACTGATCTGATTTCATTATCTCTCAAAGCCATATTTGTAGAGTCAACAACAATAATAAATTTTATTTTTGTGTTTGTTACGTAGCCATATCTGAAACATAATATTTAGAAGTTGTATTTGTAAAATGATCTTTAGTATACATTTTGTGAGTTTCCAATGAATATAACATTCCCAAATATAATTCTCTTATATCATTTGTGCTTTTATTAGTCGTATTCAACTTCTCTTCAATAACGTCCAATGAAGATAAAACTTTATACTGGAAACTCAATTCTTCGTCTGGATTTAAACAGCAGAAATATTTAGGGGAATTCTGTAAAATGAAGTAAACTTTATCGATGCGATACAGCTATGAAGCTATGGAGGTGCATTTGACAGACGCCAAAAAACAAAGGTAACTTCATAACCTTATTGTTACCAAGAAATACATCAATTCAGTTGGAAATGCCAAAACACCTTCTTTTTTCGAAATTTCTCAGTAAGGTAAGCTAAGAATAAAGCAATTTGTTATAACTTACATCTTTTCCAACAATGGCAACACATACCGCCATCTTTAAAAAAATGTATTTTTTTTAGTTCTACCATTTCAATTAAAATTTGGTGAAGACAACGCCCTCTGATGGAAGAACAAATGGAAAATGTGCGCTCAGAAAGAAGTAGAGAAAAAGCTTATGTTCGATTTATAAATTATACAGAGCGTACTGTAGAAATAATTTGGATTAACTTTACTGGTAGTTACGTAAGTTACCAGTTATTAGAAAAAGGCCTTTTTGTCGATATTAATACTTATAAAAGACACCCTTGGATAGCTTTAGATTACGAAACTAGGGATAGATTACATATTGATAAAAAATTTGTATACTTTCCAAAAACAACAAAAGAATATTTCCAACAACAACACCCAAATAAAATATTACCGCCTGATTTTGAAGCTAGAATAAGAGCTGCAATCACAGTTCCTTTGTACAGTCTAAGATATACTTCTTTGCTTGCAATAAGAAATTATTTAAAAGTTCCAGAAGATGTTGATAAGCTAGAACTGCCAAAAGAATTAGCTAATGATCTGAAGAGAGTTATTATTCAGAGGAATAATCAAGTTGTGCAACCTCTAATAAGGATAGGATAGTACCTATGTTTTATTATTTTTCTTTGAAATACATTTAACAATTTGTAAAAATAATTTTATTTTTATTAACTTTTGTAAAATATGTAATAAAATAATACACCGAAAAAAGCTTGACTGGTATAATAATAAATGCCACAAAGTAAATGTAGTTTCTCAAGATCTAAATCCATTAGGATTTTTTTCTTGCCATCTCCAAGTGTCTGCACACATTTCATCAAGACCTTTTGTTGCCTCCCAAGATAATTCTTTCTTTGCTAAACTTGGATCTGCGTAACTAGCTGCAACGTCTCCTTCTCTTCTAGGAGTAAATTCATAAGGAATTTTCCTTCCTGAAGCTTTGGTAAATGCATTGATTAAATCTAATACTGAATATCCTTGGCCTGTTCCTAGATTATACGCTTTCCAACTCTTGAAATCAGATTGATTCATTTTTTCAAGAGCTTTCAAGTGCCCAACTGCCAAGTCTGTTATGTGAATGTAGTCACGAACACCAGTTCCATCTTTGGTAGGATAATCATTACCAAATACACTAAGTTTTTCTCTACGACCTACGGCTACCTAAAATAAGAATTTAATTAATTTTCAAAAGTGGCGCCATTAGTTTGACATTTGAGAACTGAAAAGTTAACCTCAAAATCTTCATGATTGTCAGCGTTTTTTCTTCAAGTTATGGAAGATATAAAACGAGACATTAATAAAACTAAACGTTCAAAAAGCGATCATGTGAAAAATGTCGTACATTCATATTTACAAAAGCGCAATTATAGTTCAATCGGATGGCAAGAAAACATTTCAACCGACCAACAAATTACGTATTCAACAGTGGAAAGTGAACTAAGTAGACCGAATTCAATTCTATACAGTTGCTATAATAACGATCCTGTAGTAATTGACCACAATTTTAGTAAATTTCTATGGTGGATTAAAGACTTGACAAAGAATAAAAACATTTGCCACGATATTGAATATTTAACAGCTCCACTTTTCTGCCACTTGTATTTAGACATTCTCAAGGGTGGGCATTCAGAGCGAGCAGCATCGTTTCTTAAAGCTCATTTATCTGATATTGATAAAACAAAATGTGACGATTTTGTTAAAGATTTAATTAATCTATTTGCCAACGACTGTGATGCAACCTGCATGATTGAGCAGTTTAGAAGTAATAAATATTTCCTCGAATTATCAGCACAAACACTTACACTTTTGAAAAAATTCGTAGTCGAGCATTGTCATGTTATTTTTCTTCATGTACTTCAAACATGGTTTGACTTGCCACAAATAGAAGAAACAGAGTACGAAATTGAAGAAAAAATTGATAATAAAATGGAGCCTAATGGAGTCTGCTATGATGAAAAGTTTCAAAAAATGTTAGAAGTTATCCAAGATTTAGAAAAAGAACCTAAACAAATTTTTCAGATGAATATAGCCGCTACTAATGAACCAATTATATGTGGTTTAATCAAAAGAACATGTGGTTTGGTTGCTTATAACCAGGAGAATGTGATACATTTGAGACCTATTCACTGTTTTGACCCAATTTTAGGGATCAGTGACTGTAAAGAAATTAAATTGTTGACTAAACATTCCAAAAGAATTTATGCAATCACAATTTCACCTGACAATACAAAACTTATAACAGCTTCTGAAGATTCAACTTTATGTATTTATGACTTAAATGAAATGAAATTTATAAAAAAATGTTCAGGGCACTTAGGACCAGTCTATTGTATTTCAATTAGCAGTAATGGTGTTTATGTTGCGTCTGGGTCACAGGACACCACTGGAAGATTATGGAATATAGACACAGGACAAAATTTGAGAATTTTTATTGGACATACTCAAGCTATCACTTGTCTCGATTTTCATCCAAATTGTTTATATTTAGCCACAGGTGCGACTGATAAAAATGTAAGACTGTGGAGTATTGATAATGGAAGTCCAATGAGATTATTTCATGGTTGTAAAGGTGTAGTTTATGGTGTTTTGTTTAGTCCATTAGGGGATGTTTTAGCGACTGTTAGTGATGATAAGAAAGTGAGATTTTGGGATATTTTAACTTCTAAAGTGAACAACGAATTGAAATATAAAGGTGAACCAATAACGAAATTAGTTTGGAGCAACGATGGAAAAGAGTTGTGTACAAGTTCTACGGACGGTAATATACGGGTTTGGGATATTGATAACAATCATGAAAATGACAATAAAAACCAACCTAGCATAAATTTAAACATTGATGGTAAAGTTTTAGCTTTAGAATATTCTTTTGAAACTTTTGCTTGTGTAACTACATAAATGAGTAAATGAGAATAAAAATTCGTTTTGTTTCTTTACCTGAGAAATATATGGCATCAAGTTGTTAGGGATTCCCGAAGGATCTTCCCCTATCAGTCCGGAACTATGAGCACCCACTGGATTGAAATACCGTAACAAGATCACTTTCCATTCCTTTGAAGAATTATTCTATAATTCATTTATAGGAGAAAAGTTTTTTTTAACTTACTGGATCTGATAAGCAGACATCTTTCATTATTTCTTCCACAAAATATTTAGTTCTTCCGTAAGGATTTGTGCAATTCTGGCCGGTGGGATGATCTTCAGTAATAGGCAGAAATTGTGGGTTTCCATAAACTGTAGCTGATGATGAAAACACAATTTTCTTCACTCCGCTTTCTTTCATAACTTCCAGCAATGTACTAGATCCCGCAATATTATTCTGATAGTAAGTTAAAGGCATTTGAACTGATTCCCCCACTGCTTTCAAGGCGGCAAAATGAATAACAGCATCAATTTTGTGCTGAAAATACTCATCAGTAGACAGGAAATACAAATTAACATTATTACTGTTTTGAATATTTTAGTCAAAGCTTCCCTATCGCGGATGTCAATATTATAAAACTTGATTTGTTTGCCTGTTATTTTTTCCACGCGTTTCAAAGATTCCGGCATTTGCTTATTTTCCGCATAACAATTTACACAGTTGTCAACAGCCACAACTGAATAATTGTTTTGAAGTAGTTCAATTACAGTATGGGATCCTACATAACCGCCGCCCCCTGTTACGAGAATTGTTCCATTGGGTGCCATAATTTTTTCTGTTAACCACCAGCTATAAACAAAAATTTAGATTACATTAAAAAAAAAACGAAATTTTTAGGTTAGACTTACCTTACTTTGTCACGTAGCAAAGTGGGATCAACACATAGTATATAGCAACACTACTGTAAATCATCAATTTAGAGCCTCGTATTAATAAACTCATTGTTATCAATCTCTTATCAACAATTTACAGGTTAAATTTTAGTGTCAACTTGACGTTTTCAGATTACAGTAATCTGTGATTACGTCCACAATCGATGAATTCAGCGTGACTTAGAATGTCCTTGACGTGAATGTGTAAAATTTGCCTTAAATAAACCTCATTTTGATTTTCATAGCAACAGATAAATAATAAATAACTACTTGAAAATAAGTATCGATGTATATTTTTTTATTAAATGACTTTTCGATGTACCGCCCTTTCGATATTTCTTGATTTGACATTGACGTTTCTAATTTTGACAATTTGACATATGTTTTCAAGAACAGTGTTTTGGTCTTTTTCTTCGTTTATAATCTATTGCGCAATAGAGATAAAAGGTAAAATATTAATTCAGATATTATACAAATAATCGGGACTTTGTTGAAATGCTTAATTCCACCTGCCATTCCAGATGCCTCCGAGAAAAGGTCGGGTTAAAAAGGAAGGTCCCGACTCAGGAGAAGACTCTGACGAGTACAGGAAAAAACGGGATCGTAATAATTTGGTATGATTGTTGTTTATTCTTTCGCAAATTTATCGTTAAATTTGTAGGCAGTAAAACGGAGTCGTGTTAAATCAAAACAAAAAACGCAAGAAACATTGAATCGTGTTACTAAGCTAAGAAACGAGAATACAATTTTGGAAGAAAAAGTCAAAACATTGACAAAAGAGTTGGGTTTCCTCAAAGAATTGTTTATTGCACATGCTGCTAATAATGTAGACTCTTCAAAATTTGAAGGGATTGATATAGAGCAGCTTTTGGCTGAAGATACAAGCTGTACAAGTACCGGTGATAATAAACAATAAAATATTTGTTGAGTGCATTATGGAAAGCAAAGTACAATTTTATTATATACGAAACATACTTGACTTTTTTACTTAACGCAAGTGTGTTTTTATATGTATTTTTTTAATAGATAGCTGTAATTGTTACTGTATTTGATTTCTTAAATTTTCCACATTTTACTTGTGGAAACTTTGTATTACAATGTGTGATTACTTATTGTAACGTTAAAATAAAACAAAAATCTATCTTAATTCTGTTATTTAAATTTAAATAAAAGAAGTTATTTTTCTTGGCCTTGTACTTAGAAGATATAATCAGAAGAAATGATTAGGTAATATGTGCACAGACATATAATTTTCAAACAATTTTCAGTTAGTATGAGAGCGTGCCGTGAGAATCTCAGGCAATTAAAAAAATTAAATTATAATTCATAGAGTTAAGAAATATTGAATATTTTATTCCAGTTAAAGACAACTATAAATTTCGACAAAATTCTTAAAGACTTTCACTCATATTTGACTTTTACACCAATTAAGGTCATTTATTATACGCTTGTTACGATAGTTGTTGTTATAGGCAGAATTCGTAAAGATTTATAGAGATGATTATCAAAGTTAATCGCCGGTTCCATGAATACTATTATCATGACTTGACAAGAATCAAGCATAAAATAAATTGTTTTAATATGAGACAAATAAAATGATTAACAGATCCTGAATTTGTGCAGTGAGAGTTTTAAAAAATGATTCACACTTCATAAGTATACAAGGAATTAACACTACTGTTATTGAAATAAATCAAAATACAGTTCTACTTAAATAGCTTCATCATGAAAAGCCGTAAATCATTTTTCCTTCTAAAAAATGGAAATATAAGTAACTATCACAGATAAATGAAAATCATTTAATCAGGTAGGTACCATGTATATATTTTTTCTTCAACAGATGGATCATTAGTTTTTACTCCGCAAAGAAAATAACATTTATATGCTATTTTTTTCATTAATCATTCATGTAATCATTTCTCATCTTCCAACAATGCTTCTTATATGTTATGATATGATTTAATAATAGGACACCTGCTGTGTGTCATTTTAATGACTTCCTGTATAATATATATTATTTGTTTGGTAAATTCAAGTATGAAGATCGAAAAATCCATAAATATTTATTTACCTTTCACAGAAGTATGTGAATCAAAAAAGGTAAGTTAAGAACTGAACAAAGTAAATAGAAGCAATTAGTAAAATGCTAATCAACAAATAGAATTTTTATTGTTCATCGATTAAATGCTGACAGAAATCACTGTTTAACACGTGTATTGGAGATTGCAGATATGCTCTTTAGTTATAAATGTCCTTCAGAAAAAGCTCCCGTCCAAATACGATAGTAATTCTTGCAGAATTCTGCACTAATCACTTGTCAAATTATTTTTTAATATCTTATTTAAATTACTTACAATAGTTCAGTTACGAAATTTTTAATTAAATTATTTTACTACTTTCAGATTAGAAAAAAAAATTCCATAAAAAAAGTTTTTGTCAAGATGAAAAGTATTTCATAATTTTTAACTTACATCATTCACGACAATCATGTCCTTTTATGATTTCTTTTTAAACGACAAAACTTCATGATTTAGGTAAATGAAGAAAAACGTAATATCGTAATAAAGGTCATTAAGTGAAGATCTTATTTATCGCAATTTCAACCTTAACCCGGATTTATACGTAACTGCGGATGGACGATGCTTCAACGAGTGTTTCGACACTTGGAAAAGAATTCGCCGTTTATCTTTGCAATAGTTTTTTAATGATTTAAGACTAGAATTTTACCTACATTTATGTATGTATAAAGATCTCAGAATGCAACAAAAATGAAAAAGCAATTATAGATACAAAATTAATTCTTATCATATTGAGTTGTACATTTTTTCTTTTTATTCTTTTGAACATTTTTCAACGCATAAAACTGCAACTAAAATTAAACTTTCTATTCTACATCCGTACAACAGTTTCAGTAAAAAAAATCAAATTTCTGATAAATGTCTAACTAACAACTAGAAAGAAATAATTGAAAACACGTTACACTTTTGTTATGATACAGTTTCGATCTAAGATGAATAATGGTAATTTAGACTTTAACGCATAGGCAGACCAGAAGCCAAGATTGCTGGAGCAGCCAAGATTGCTGCATAAGAATTATTATCTGGTAAAAAGTTTCTGCAGTTTATTGACAACAACAAAATTCAAACTGCCATCCGTAGACAAAGACATCATATGTAATTAACTTTCCATGAGCATTTGATTTAATTTTCCAATTAGGCCAAACGATCTCTCCCATCACGGAACGGTATTTTAAAAATACACTCTGAAGAGACTGTATTACTCAATAGAACCCCTGAGCGCCAATATAATGTATCTAAAGACCAACTTCTGTTATTTTCCTTACTTCCCTGTCACCTCGTAATGCACCTACTTACGTCATTATTTGTAAATGTGGTGTCTTTAATCTTTATTCTTCTTCAACAGTCTGCATTTTTTGTAACTTTTGAGTCTGTAGCAAATATCTTCTACATTAGAAAATGATCTGACCTGACTTGACCTAGCTAAATGTTTGTTTGCAAAACAAAAAATCACAGACATGCATATCAAATAGAAAGTATCATGTTGGAAAATGAATCATTGCTTTTCTCCTTCGTGAAGCTCGGTATCGCCTATATGTCATGTCGAGTCGAACTGAAGAACAAACATTAGTGCATTCTGCATTGATTAAATATGTTGGTAATGTTTGTGGACACATTGCTTTTTAATTAAGCAATTTTGGATCCAATTTTATTAGAGCTGCTGTAGACAAAAGAAAATTGAATGAGGGACAATTATAGCCAAATCACCACTAAGTTCACAAAAAGATTGATTGTGCGAGTGGCTGAATATTTTCTCTATGTTTTGAAAACATAACCTGTTCTTTCGTTGTTTTTAAATTAGTTATCTAATGATTAAATTTATGGCTTTCGAATTTTCCAATTTCCGATTTGACCAATGCCATCATTAACCACATCTTTGCTAGTTCTATGACTTCATAACCCTCGCTAGCCACGATTATTTAATGTTTTTTCTAGTAATAACCGTGTCATAGGTCAAAGATAGTACCCTTCACCTCCTCCACCAAATCGTTATTAACCATTTTCGAACACTTTCTATACTTATCCGTTGTCACAACGCCAATGGCAATAATTACAATACACAGTTCTGTAAAAAAACTTCAAAGTGATTATTCACATAATTTATTGTTTGGTACAAAATCAGTTTCTTCGTGACACCCCTTCGGCAGCCCATTTTTGTTCCCGATGCTATCTCTTTTCTAACAATAGTGTTGGTACAAGCTTTCTGTGAACCAGAACATCACAATTCACGAAGACTTAGTATTTCCTTTTGGTTTGTTTATGTGCTACTGGTGAAAAGACAGATGTTGTATAAAGAATAGACAAACTGTACGTGAGCTAAGGTCAAATGAAGATGCCCTCCGACGGCACTTTCACCCACTTGATGATTTAACAAAGCATGCGATTGTCATTGATGATTTTTAACAGATTTATTGATGAGTGATTGCTTCTTTATAGATCACTTCTTCCTTGTTACCTTTGTTAAATCGAAATTCTTTTGTTGGTCAAGTATACAATTCTTTCAGCGGCACCATTCTTGCGATTTTTACGTATTTGGAAAATCCATTAATTAGAATGTTTTGTAAATTACTTCATTAGGTTTTTATTGATGCCATCAATGGATACTTCAAGGTATTTTGTGCGATTTTATGGCAAGTTTTGTTGCAACAACAGTGGGAAAGTTCACGAAAAAGTAAAAGTTTTATTCATTTGTGTCTCTACACTGTTTACTTTATTACTTCTGCACGCTTATTACTTTCTATCTTAGTAGATCTTAACGCGAAGGTCAAGAATGGAGAAATTTCGATTATTTGTGACAATTCTTAAATTGATCTTGTGTAATCTTTACATAAGTTAAATGAATGAAATTTCCTTATTCATACATCTCCAAATTATTAATTATTTTATTCTAATTTGTTGCAAAACTTCAAGTTTCTTGTCGACAGACCAGGAAATAGATATTGTTAAAGCTGTCATCTGTATAATTGGTTTCACATCAAATTTATTTGAAACTCCTCTAACAACAAACAAAAAGGACAATTTAATTTTAACTCTCTTGTTAATACCAACATCTGCTTATGGGAATACCATTTATTAATCACAAACGCTCTAACTATTGACTTACTCACTTCAAAATCACGAAAGAAGAATGTTTGGAAAATGCTAATGGATCATGTAAAATTAGTTAAAACACATAAGAGGCTGGACTTTCCTTCATTAAATTAACATAATCACAAGCGTGACAAAGTCAATAACGTTCTTGAAAATGTGTGCTAGAGGTCGACGGTAATAAGACAGTCCCTAGGGGCTAACTTAAACAACAAATCTCTAAGTATAACGTTTCTATTTCAACTTCAATGAATCCTTCAACTTGAATACTTTATAAACATTTAGGTACATCTCTTTCATTAGTTTGGTTGACTTTTTTTAATATTTTGAATTACTGATTGATACTAATCATAGTGATAATCCTTTTGAATTATTTGAGTTTATTCTTAAAATTCTCACTAATTTTTTCAATTTCATTAGCATATTTTCTAAATTAACATAAATTGTCATCATTTTTATGACAATAAATAGTGAGAGTAAAAGAGATAAAAATTAAAAAAAAAGTAATAAGAAATTCCGAGAAGAAGAAAGTCAGATTAAGTGATAAATTTCGACACATTGACAAGTATTTAATAGATGTTGGATACCACGCATTCTCTTAAGGACGATGCAGTCGTCAAATTGGTTCTTTAAATATTTATTAGGTTTGTTACTTAATAAATTATGGTTGGAATTTCCACCCACACAAAAAAAAAGATTTAAATTGAGTTGAATAATGACGACGTATTTGGCGAGTACTTGATTAAAAGTGGTAATAAAAACTAATAAAGACATTCTATGATTTCACTTATTGTTTTTGATAAATGGAACTTTTTGAATGTGTTAGGGAAAGAGTAACCGTTTTGAAGCATTTACTTTTTACAAATAAATCATAAATTCATATTTATCTTGACGAACTCTGGTACTTACTTGTTGTTAGAGTCACATCTTATAGTATCTATAAGCCATAAGAAAAGTGGACAGACTTTTAAATTCTATGGAAGTGCAGAACAGTACAAGCGAAGGCAATATTTGGTCACTTTAGTTCTTTACTTCTTAAGCAAACTGAACATCAATTTTTAGAAAATGTTTCGGATACTCTCGTCAAAACTTTATTCAGTATGCATCAAGCAAATCAGCAGAAAATAGACATTGCTTTCTCTGTAAATGATCATATTTATAGTCTACATCTCACTGTTCAGTAGATTAAAAAAACTGAATTTCAAGTTATCGAAATTGCATGTTGGAATCTGAAACATCTAAAATATTTTTATCTTGGCGCAGAACTCATTTTTATTATGATATTTAATGAAAGTTTGAACAGTTTTCGCTCCAAATTAGACAAAAAATTACAGCAACAAATGCGACAATTGTTGTCAAAGTTTTTTCGAACAGATTTAGATATGCGATATTTTTCAGCATTAATATCACGTACGAATATAAAGAAACTGTCAAAAAAACAATGATTCAATTACACCTTAGTTTTAAGACAATATAAAACAAATTTTTGTGGTTGGTGAATATCCAGAAAATATGTGAAAGCTGGGACTTCCTTAAGTAGGTGACGTTTTTGACAATTTTCCTATAATCTTACATTCATCCGATGTTGGAAAACGTTTTGCATTTAAATATTTTCGAAAGAACTTTAAAGTTATTATAACTTTACAACGTTTATGTCAATTTTTTATGTGACTAAATACAAAACTCTGAAGAAATTGAAATTAAAGAAAAGTATTTATTATTGTGGCAATAAATATTCAATTTATACCAGTTTGGTAAACTTTAAATTTGTAAGAAAAAAATTAATTGCCAAAAATGTCTAAAATTTCAAACTCACACAAGGTTTTCCAAATTTTGCAAACAAGTATTAAATTTTGAGAAACTACATCTAGAAATGTCATTTTCAGCTGTTCCGTGCAAGAAATATTAAATTTGACAGCAAATGAATATCGCTAAAACACACTTGTTTTCGTCTAATTTGAAGCAAAAGTTGTTTCCCGTAAAAAAAATATTTAAAATTAATATTAGAAAAAGTTGCATATAGAGCTAACTTCAGCGATATTGTAGAAAATGTCCTAAGCCTAAATAACACATTTGAAACAAAAAAGCTCTTATTACTGAAAATGTGATGTGAAACTTATTTTAATTCTTTGAAAAAACCGTAGTGAAAAGAATTTGAAAATTGTATTTTACATAATAAAAAATCTTGAATTCTTCAACTCGCGTCTGAGTAATTTTGAAAAATATGTAATGTATTCAGTTCAAGTCGTGAAAAAGCAACTGTTTTTATGTTTTATTGGAGAATGGAAACAAAGAATGTCTCGAATAAAAGCTCAGACGAAAAAAATCTCTACATTCTGCAAGCATTGTGATCCAGTAGCAATAAATTTTCTTCAAATTCTTAAAATTGTTGAGGCAGAAATGCAGACTGAAATCTGTATAAGAGTCTGCTTTCCCTTAGTATTCAAAAAATTGTATAATGATCGTTGAAAGACTGGCTGATGTAACACGCTGCTGCATCACGATAATGTAAAACTACGCAACGTTAACAAAGTTAAATTTTATTTTATAAAACTCTGTTGTTAGATGCCCATAATCGTATAGCCACGACTGAGCCTTATGTGACATATTCTGGAAAGCATGAATGAAAAAATATTACTAATGCCCATGCAGCAGTTATAACACTAATAAAGTTCGATTATGAGAGAGATTTTTTCAATAACAAATTCAATAAAAATAAAAATAAATAAGACTCCATCAACTACAGTAGCATTAAATCCCACGAAGTATCTATCTAGGTTGAACATTTTAATGTTCTTTAGGAAGCTCTTAATCACAATTCCAACAACAAATGTTCGTACAGAAGTAGCTATATTATAGTATACATGTTATTGTGTCAATTATAATTGCAGTAAGGTATTAACTGTTAATAGTATATAGAGTTGTGTAATTTGCTGAAAGCAATTCTGAGCGTAAATATGAAAAGGTTTTTAATAAACAAATAAATGAATTTATTTTATAACTAAATAAAACTTTTGTAAACCAGGCTTAAGTTTCATGAACATTACTTCTACCATAGGGGCATACAGTGTTTTTTGTGTTCATCATTAAAATTAATGAGTTTTGAAAATGTAAAAGCTCTAAAAATTAGACTGGTTTATTGAAGGTTTATTAGAGGCTAAAATTCACAATCATTCAATTTTTTTTTTTTTAAACTCGTCATTCTGAATGTTGGGACAGGTCAGATCAGGTTTTTATTTACAGATAAACAAGCTTATTCCCTATAAAATGTAAATTTTGAATCGATACCTCAAATGAAAAGTATTGTCATCAAAAATTCAGTGGTCATTTTTTTAAATTTTTGATAGAAGCAGATCTATTCTTGTGCTCTCTTCTAAAATAACTTATCAATTTAAATCAAGTAATGTAAAAGTACCAGTTATTGACACTTTAAGGAAAAAAAATTTATAACTGACTTGTTTTTAATTTTTTTTTCTCAAGTTTATTCTGTGGTACATTGTTTCAATTATTATTTTAACTAATATTTTAAACTTGTCTAATGTTGAATTGATTTTGAAAAATCTGCAAATTTTTGTCGGAGTGTAACAGTATTTGACCTCCTAAAAATTTCATTTTCAGCTATTATTCAAAGTTGAGAAAAGTAATCGAATGCAGCAACTTACATCTTATTTTCTTGAATAGTTCAATCAGATTTTATTTCCGTAATAATGAAGATTCTCTACATTACTAAGTAGTTGTATAAAAATGAATAAATTATAATGAAATCAAGTAAAAAATCACACGGAAGTTATGAACAATTTAAGAGGAAACTATGAAGAAATCTATGGCATTTGAATTAATTTATTTACATATGAGAATCTTTAAATCTAGAAAAAATGTGAAAAACTAATTAATATACTTATCTTGATATTTATCGCAACATGCAATTTGAAAACCATTGTGTATTTACACAAAAAATAAAGCTGAGCCAATTCAAATAAATCTCATATGATTTTTAATAAAAAATATAAAGCTCGGTTCTACATGATGCGACCAACATTCGATTCAATATCAAAAATTTGTGTCAAATAACAAATATTTAGACACAGTATGAGTCGATTGTTAATGGATTAAATATCATTAGAGTCAACATTCAACATTTGATTCATACTGGAAGGTTGTATGCATTCATTCGGTTAAATTCGAATTTGATTCAAGGCACACATGAAGGATTTAATGATTGGTATTACAGCCGTCCTAGTAATATTACTCGTAGACAAGTTTTGCTCAAACAACTAAGAAATTGGTGAATTCTATATTTGAATAAAAATAGAAAAAGCTTCATTTTTCTAACTACTAGAAGACCATAAATAAAAACTTCCAGAAGCATAGCCCTTATACATTTTTCTTTTCAAAACTTGTCAAAGTACCGATTATATCCTGAATGTAGCCAATCCTTGTCATTGCATCAAAGCATTTGTCCGACTTTGGAAGATGCTGGACGCCACGTGCTGAATGCATGAATAAGTAAATAATAAATCAAAAGATTTCTTAATTTAATAAACTCCAAAGTTTCAATAATACTTGTTGAAAATTGAAAGAATCTATCTTCCCGCTTTCTAAACAACTTAAAACAACTAAATAAAAAGATTATTAACATAAATCTTTCAATTATAACTTTGCATCTAATTAGACTACAAGCCGCCACCAATTACTTCATTACTGTAATTATTCCTTTTCACGGAATGAACGACATGTGGGTGCTTTAATCAAAACAATTAAGTTCTTTTAAATTATGTAACTTAAGTATACAGAAAAGACTTTCTCAGTTATTCATTACATTTATTGGCTGTAGCCAATAATATTTGCTGATTCGAAAATCCAAACACTTTTCGAACAGTTCAGATGTTACGTAACAAATAGCTATTAGATGTGTCTATTTTGAGTTACAAAAAAATCAAAGTAAAATTGCGGCAATAATTTATATTTAATTAACAAAAGTCGTGAGTTGGATCAAGTTTCAGATATCTTACCATAGAATAAAAAGAAATATTTAATTTAATTAAATAATCAAAAAACAATTTAATTTTTAATTTTTCTAGCAAATCATTTCTGTCTTTCATTGACTGTTAACAAAAGACTATTCTACCCTGACATTTGTCCGATTTAATCTTGTTAGCAGTAAGAGTATGTTCATTTGTTGTTGACACAAAACGCGACACTTCCATTATTTGCAAATGTTAAGTCTATCTCGATATAAACGTTGTGTGCAAACGAATTAACGATTTTGTAACGAGTATTTGTTGACTGATTTTGAAATTTCTAGCAATAAACATCGAGACAAATAAGAAAGGATCCTTCGCATGATCGTGTCATCGTACATCATCTCGCTAATTAATAAATGTTGACCTGTTTAAAATAAAAATATTTAACATTGTTTAATAGACACCGAATTACGTGTGATTGAATTAAAACTCACAGACGTTCACTTTAAATTTGAACTATTGTTATCTCCAATTGCATAACGATGTAATTCGCTCCATAACGTATAATGAAGCAACTTTGGAATGTGTGCCATTTTTAGGATATAATTATTAAGTGAGTCCGAACAAAATGTATCTGTAGATGTTTTGGAAGTTTTATTATTCTATAAAGATTAAATGGCGCAAAATATGCAATTAGTATGTGAGCAAATCAGTGACTATTATATTTTTGCAACAACTGGTTTTCATAATGGTATTATTATATCTTGGTAAAGAGCTAAGACGAATGACCGGCTACTTTTATGGATGTTGCCTTCTGATCAAATTTAAAATGTTACAGGGTGCAAAAAAATTCACATTTGAATCTATCAAAACGAACAATAGGAGAGCAATAATTATAGGTGTTATAACAATCATGATCTTTCTTTTCTTACATAATGAAAGTCGCCTGTGGTAACCTATCAAATAAACTTTTATTGTTACGAAAGATTCAGAGCTTTTACGTTTTGTTTCCCTTAAAGTAGTAAACTTTAACAAATTTAGTTTGGCTCTGATCCACTTTCACTCATAGATGTATTAGCAATGGTAATGAATAATAACATCTGGATAATGAATAAGTCGCTTGAGGCGATATTCTTAAAGAGCATTGTCTTTATAATTTAAAACATATATTTGAACTCAATTTGTCTGGTAATTTATTAAAATATTTAATTACCAGTAGTACTTGAAGGTGAAATTGAAAGTAAACAAAAAGTTGTTAAATATTTGAACATGGACACAAAAACGCCTTCGAAAAATTTGTGAACTGTAGAGTTTTTTCAAGTTGAGAATTTAATGATAATATTTGGAATATAAATTTGAGTAAAAGGGAAAGTATAACACCTAAGTTGCAATTAAATCATTACTTACTGTTACTGATGGCATTTACTCTAAAAAATCATTTATCTTTTAAATGAAGACATGTAAGAAATAAATCATACGTTTATGAGCAAATCACATAGTAGTAACCTACTTTCAACATGAAATTTTCAATAGTTTACAAAAAAGGTCCAATCAATAATTATATACTGCAAGTGTCCGATACCTTAGTTATCTACAAAAATAAAACAGAAATTTTGCTAGTAACATACAGGAAATATTTAAAAATGATTAACCTGGCAGTTGCTGAAACTAATATTTTTATAAATGTTTTGTAACATACTAGAAGTAGTTTATGCACTAGGAAAATTGAACGTGTAGCTCACTTGAAATTATTTTTAAATTATTTATTGACATAGAGAGTGTGAATTGATAGACTAACATAGTTTCCTGACTTTGATCATTATAAGATTTTCAGAGATATCTAAAAAACCTATTCTCAATTCATTAAAAACAAATTCCAAGTTTACCTCATATCTAAAACTTTTACATAAATATTCAACACAAAGAGTTCTCTAAGTACCTATATAAAACACAAGACTAATTTCCAATTTCAGAGAACGAATAAGAACCAAAATTATCTTGGTTTTTAACAAAAAAAAACTACGAGAGGTATTCAACAGAGACTGAAACTAACCTCAAAAGCTTTATTTATGAATTGAGCATTACTGGGGCGCACATTACACAATAACAAAGAACAAAGTATTGTATTTGGTTTTTTCATGTTGACATACTCTCGCAATTTGTCTGATCGATTGTGAGCAATCGGCATTGATCTAACGGTCGGATCTAGCATAAACTGAGTCAAAAATACGACTCGCAACAGTTTTACAAAACAAAACACATTCGTATGAATGACAGGGAATGACTGAAACATCACTAATGCCAGTGCCATCATCAACTGCTAATTTAGAAACCCTTTTAAACGAATTATCCTCCGCTTTACTAATGTGATTTGTGTTGATGTAAGTCATACTTTTCGTCGTACTTTTCTTTTAACACAAAATTTTTATTTATTTACACGTTGAACGTGAGTCTACAAGGAAGATGGAGCTTTCAGCACCAGAACTACTTCGCAATTTTCAGTTTTCTCAAATTAGGGTAAAATCTTAATGTCATCAAAATTATGAAAAAACATATTTTTGTCAACATTTCAGAAGCTTCAATTTCTGCTTTTTTCCAAACAAACATAAAACCATATCGTATAGTGTTACTCTTTCAATTAAAATATTATTACGTTTAGAGGCAACCAAATTCAACTTTATTCTTCAGTCAAAACCAAACTATAAAACTCACATAAGTGCCATTTTGCATGGTGATAAAGAACCAAATTGTCTATCATTTTCTATTCTCTTCCAATTCATAAGGTTATAAAAACAAGATCTCAGTCTTTGTTGAATACCGCTCACAGAAGAATGTAAGACAAATATTAATAACTGGAAAAGTTTAAATTACAAAATGTTTGAAATTGCATGAGGGTGAAGATCCTCCTGATCACATACACTATTTGCTCGCGTGAAAAATAAGTCAAGTAACAATCTAAATTTCCAAGAAAAGTAGAATAAACAATTTTTTCAAGGTCTAATTCAATGATGAATAAATGATGACGAAGGTAATACAGTTAGCTTTTTTGTACGGTTGTTAGTAGTTGTCGTGTAATGAGTTGACATATCTGGACATTGGGAAAGTATAAGAAAAAACTGTTCAATCTGAATTTTCCTATTTAATGCGAACACTAATATTTCATTATTAGAGTTATTGATAATAAACAATAAAAAAAAAACAATAAGATAAGCCAGTCCAGAATATACAAATGGAAAACGACTACACAAATCAGCATATATAAATGTTGAAAAATGTGCGTACAAGATAGAGTCATTTGATCATTATTTGGTAGTAAATGCATTCCTAGTACAAGTAATAAGTTTTCCAAATAATATTACCACATAGGATTTAATGTCACTTCAAATAACAGTAAACTTGCCATTTAACATTTTCAGGTTAAACTTACATTTTTATAATACCAAAAAAGGTTAAAGAAAATAATTCACATTTGTTTCAATTTCACACTCATATAATGTCTTGCTAAATTCCACACTTTCCAATGACACTATAATTAAAAAATTTTCAACGCATTAATGTCAGTTATTTTATTGTTTCACACTTTATTCTGTCGTTTCCCGTATGATGAAATAAATACGAAAAATTTATAATTTTGGTGGATGCGCCGGTCAAACTTTTAAACCTATAAAATCAAATCATTTGCTCAAACTCATTATAATAATAAAGTAGTACATAATGATTGTCCTAAAAAAGTAAATTAGTCATGATTGTAAACTACAGATGTTACTACAAAAGTGCAGCATCCTTGAGAGTAATGTTAATTGAAAAAAGTTGCAAAATATTCGTTTAATGATTCGACGACATTATAATACAATTATATATACTTAAATTGATAAAATTTTAGCATTATTTAACCATCCATTCAATATTTTAATAGTCAATATTTCACTTTCGATAGTCATGGTCAGATTTATTGAATGAAAGCTAAACATTTACTATTAACATGTAACCAGGAAAGAACAATAAAAACAGTGAAGAATTATTGTTACACATAACATTAAAATGTGAAGGACTGAGAGAATAAATTCACAGAACATTCATGAAGAATGCACAAATTATATAACTGAACTAGTTCTCACAAAGTTCAGTTCAAATTATATATTCTGTGATAATAAATCGAAGTTTAATATTAACTTTTCAAACGATTTGATAATAACCTTCTTAATCAATTTGTTTATGATCACGAATTTTGGTCAAAACAATACGTGAGACCTTGATGAAGACTTTACTAATAGTAAATTCTTGACATTTGATGTGCATTTTGTCTTTAATTGACTTTAAAGTGCAAAATTTGTTTTACAATCATTTATTTCTTAAATGTTAATTGAATAAATAAAGAGTAATAGAATATAATACACACATTACATTTTTAGTCAGTAATTAATTTTTTGAAAATTTCTTTCGTAAGAAGTACGTGTTTTGAATACACTATTAGCAGTTTAATCACTTTGCGGTAAATTTATTGGTTTATTGAAATGTAAATTTTTATGGAAAGTGAAATGATGATTCTTTGTGCGGTTGAAGCGATCCAATAAAAATTCCGTGGAGTTTTGTAATCCACTGGCACCTCTCCTTATTTTGACACCGCTATACAACGGATTGATTATATTTATTTATAGCATGCAACAACGATAATTGATTCAATCAAACTCTTGTTTGCTATTGTTTACAAGGTGAGTGTTTTCGGATGTGTTTATTTTGTGAGTTTCCTTTTTGATGCCGACTTCAAGATAAAATCTTAAGTGAACAAAATTACACTATTACTAGTTGGATAATTAAAGATTGAGAAAAGCTTAACTGACAAGGTTGCGGTTGATATAATGTATCCTCAAGTGTTAAATAGAATTTTATAAAATGCACGTTTTATTTATTAGATATTCAAAAACATTTGAATTTTAATTGTTAACGTTCAAAATTACTTAGAGGTTGAAATCTTCACTGACAAGTTTTCACTGTTGTTGTGCTTCTTTATCACGAATTATTCAAATTTCAAGATTGATTCGTCAATTGTTTGATGCATTTGAAGAAAAAAAAACCGTTCGTGATGAGAAATTTTTTACAAACAATTATCTTGATGAAAGTGAATTCAACCGCACAATTATGATAAAATCTTTTCCAAGTATTCCTGAATATATGTAAATGGTTTAAGTTGACAAGGAACTGTGACGTAAGCTCGAGCTTCATTTAGCAGATATTATTTAATTATGTAAATATCAAATTATTTAAAATAAACAGAATCTATTCAGAAACTAAACACTTTGCAAGTAAGTTTTTTTTTAAATAAAAATAATTTCTATAAATATCTTAAAGCTAATGACATTTTTTTTCGTTTACATTTACCTAAAATTAATATAATGCTATTTTTCTAAATTTGCGAATATAATATTAAAACCTAATGTGTATTAGGTAATTTATCATAAAAAGTTTATAGTTAAATTTGGATTTTCTTATAAAAATTGACATAACATCAACAATATCGGATGATAGAAAATAAAAATATAAAGTTTTAAAATTTCCTGATATTTTTTTAGTTTATATTTGATATTTTTCAGAAACTGAATATTTTGATTGAATTGTAAAGACAACAGAAACCATTCAACAAACTGATATTTAAACTATATGAGGTTATCATTGTGAAGACAAAAGATCGGATTCACCACTGATGAAGCCGTTTAGAGGATTAGCTGATCTAACAGTAATCTTCTTCAAATCTGTTTCCACCACTCTTCATCTCAGGTGAGTTTATTTCGATTTGTTATTTGTCAAGTTGATTCTCTTCCTATAGTTGGACTCCTTTCAACATTTTTCATTTTGATTTTTTGCCAAAATTTATTCCGAAAACCACTACAAACTTTTTTTGATCTGACACTTTTAAGATATTCGTATCATCGTAATTATGCTTATTATGTTTTTTCATTTCTTTTTTTTTACATATTTCTCCTTATCAACTTTTTTCATAATGGTACTTCTACCCCTTTAAAAACAAAAGTAAAAAAATTGAAAAAGACTGCATCTTCAGGCATGTCTCTTTGTCCAAAAAATATTTTTTCACATAATTTTTAGATGCTCAAACTGGTCAAATATTTTACGGCAATAGTTACTTTAACCGCAATGTGACGATGGATTTATAAGAAACATTGACATATAATAATATCAATTACTTTAATTTAATGAAATTTACTTGATGTAATTGAACTATTAAACGAATGCAAACAACACGTATAATTATAGGTAATGAAAATGCAATAAACCAATTGACCTAAAAGTCAAAAGAGCAAACCTGACAATATATTTGATCACTAATAAAATAAAGAAATACGGATATTACAAAAAACTCTAAAATTATGACAATTTCAATTGTAAAATCTTCAATCTTCACCATTAGAGTTTATTGCGAAACGAGCCGTGCGCCAGAAATCAGCAAAGAAAGTATTAACACTATATTAAACCACAAAATTATATTTAACATTGTAGAAATAAATAACTTGATTGCCTTGCCTTCCTTCAAAAGAGTAACATTTTTCTTTGTCATCTGTGTAATTTAATTTATATTTAATAATTGTGCTGTCAAATCAATCTTGTAAATTCGATAGTGCACAATATAACAGGAGCATCGTTACTATTTTTTATAGTGTGGATCATGGTACTCTCTCCCATCCTAGCCGACCAAATGAATATTTTAAGTGGGATGAGTACTAAAAGTGGGAACTATCGAATTGGGGGAGTCTATGAGCATCGATAAGAGTGCGTATATAAAAGGGAAATGATGAGAAGATGCATTTAGTTAGTTTTTAGTCTTTGTGATTTAGGATAACATTGTTGCAGGTAAGAAGTGATATGTGAATGTGTGTCTAGTGATTGCAACTCAATTTTCAACAAAGCTTTCTTGTGAATTTTTTAAACAATTTCAAATATTTTTTTCACTTTAATTGGTGAGTACTACAAGTTAAAAGTTTCAAACTTTTACAAAATTACTACCTGATTTATTTTGTAATATTCTCATAGTTTTGGCAAGATGAGAGTTGTTGAAATTTGTCATCAAATAGTAAAGAAGGAAAGTATGTGTCAAGCATTTGAATTTCACACCGGTTTTTAAGTACTCAAGCGACAATGACTTTGTTTCATAATGAAAAAAAAGTTTTCTTTGGAGAAAAGCGATCACAATAATGTAAAATGACATTAGCATAATAATGATACTTAACATAATAATAACGATCATTAGCTATAATTCATGCAAAAAATAGTGTCATTTTCAGACTTCTTCAATTGTGAATTTCATTAACCTGTGTAAGACTAAAACATTAGTCCTGTCAATGTCGCCATTTCGCATATCTTTAAAAAAATTATGCTAATGTAATTAAATTAAACAAAAGTAAATAACCCTGGCATTATCATAAAATTACATTATATCATTTACCAAACCTTTCGTAATAGATTAAGTCTATTGTTAACAATCATTTCAGAGGGTATTAAGTAAATTAACAGTTGCTTTTATACAAAGAATCGCGTTTCAAAACTGACGCCGTTTCAGTTTCATTGATTGAAAACTGAGTTGAATGTTTCCGTCTTTCATCTTCTAGAATCTGAAATCTTCACTAAGATCGATGGTAAAAGGTTTGTAGTAATCACTACATAGCACACTCTTCCAATAAAAGCTCATTCTGCATCAATAATGCGATGTTTTGCGTTGTCGTTTGATTGTATAACGACTATCAATTCCCAGGATTGATGATGTGAAATTTTGAATAAAACCACACATTTCTATTGTACATATTTGTAACTTACACAACAAAATTTATATCTTATTTTGCTGAACTGCATTTTTCTTAATTAAAATTTTATTATTCACATAAGTATCTGCATTGTTTCTATTTTAAGTCGATTTCTTAATATCTTTTTTTTTTTAATTTCATTAATGTCAGAGATTATTGCATACTCTTATTCTTATTAATAATAAGAAAACATAATTGCAATGCATAATTATATACCACATTTGCTTATTAATAGGAAATTGCGCAAAACTCTAAATTGTGACGGAGAGGAAATTATGAAAATTAATTTTGAAGCGATGCAAACGAGCTTTCGATTTTGACACCTCTCTGACCAAATGCAGTTTTTAAAGAAAATAAAATTGCAAAGTGGTATATTTAAAGAAAAACACAAAGATATAATTAAAAACATTGAATTGAATTAATTTAATTACAAGGTGTAATTATGATTTCACGGTTAATTTAAACTATAGTATCAAATTAAAAAAAAACTTTTAGGGTCGGTTTACAGAAAGCAAAATTAAGATTTAATTCTAAATTAAGCTAATTCGAATTAAATGGGCATTTAAAATTCAATTGCAATCAAATTTTTTTGTAAACTAGCCCTTAATTTTACAATAATAAAAAAAGCAGGGCGTTCTATTTTAATACATTTTAATGAGAAATGAATCTTCCGTGTAGAGATATTGTTATTTTGAATAATAAAAAATGCGAGATATTTCAGTATTACTATTCTCTTGCATCA
Organism: Latheticus oryzae; assembly: GCA_030157265.1. NCBI lineage: Eukaryota > Metazoa > Arthropoda > Insecta > Coleoptera > Tenebrionidae > Latheticus > Latheticus oryzae. The sequence goes on from CM058049.1 coordinate 8,987,157, forward strand.
TAAACGCATTAAATTGTTCGTGCTTTGTTGTTAATAAATTTATCTACCATTAAACCGGCATTTTTATAGGCATTCCATGGAAAGTGAATTTTTAAGATTTTGGTTAAGCAACATCTCGCCTACGCACAGCTTCCGATTCAATGACATTTCAAAAGAAGATCGTTGATATTCTAATTTCTTATTCATTGAAAATTTGTATCGATTTTGCTGTCAATCAACTTTGAAGGCTATTTACAAAAATTCTTAGGAATAGTTTGCACTTACATAAGTGTACATCAGTGTCATGCCAATAAGAAATTGAGGCCATTTATAATGGAAATTGTCGTACCAATGTAAACTTAGATTAAAACAAATAAATTTTCTTAAGTACAACAGTGTACATCTGTTGCAATTGCGATGAGTGGGAAACAAGAGAGAATAATTCACAATTAAATAATGATAGACAATAACACAGAGAAAGTAACGTTGAGTTTCATGACTTGGTGTTAATTTGCCCTTCTTGGTTAAGAGATTTACACAATGGAAGCTTATCAGCGATCTTTTTGGGCTAACGCCTAGTAAGTTGTATTTATTCCATAGCAGCTAATTATCCCCAAACATTCAGATAGACTGAAATAGTAAATGATGTATTTGGTAAATGTCAGTAGACTATTATGGATGTCCAAAATATGTGTAACTTGGGTTTTTCCCTTCGGGTCGTGCCCCACTTTCGACTAATAACGCCGTATTTAGATGAAACTGAGCCATTAAAACAATAATCGTTGAGAAATATGTTAATCCCCCAAAAGCGTGATGACCCATTGCTATATGTGAATTTTTCGAGAGGAAATTTTGCAATCAAAATGCTGTTAAAAAATGGACAAATATTCCCATTGCATCAGTCGTGTAATAATTATCATTACAAAGTTTGTGAGATTTTAATCTAGATCTATTAGTACACGTGGATGCAGTGATTTAACTTTGCTTGCATAATTTCAATTTGACAAAGTAAACATTTAAAGGATTGATTTCTCCGACAATTTCACTTTCTCGCTAATCCTAAAAATCCGCTGACTCTATTAAAAAACAATTGTTGATTTTTTCTCATCATTTTAGTTTGAACTTGATACCAATTTTGCTGCTAGTGAACCGCGAAGATCGACCGGAAGTATATTGGAACTATCCATACGATTCGCTTATTTCCTTTTATTAAAAAAATAGAAATCCATTATTGGCAATGAATTTTAGAATGTAGTGAAGAGGTTTTCTCTTATGAAGATCACAAGTGAATGTGTTCATTCGTTTTAATGTTAATTATCAACTATCAACGTAATATCAGAGAAGGTGTGTGACCTCTTCGAGGACTCTACAGAAACAACTTTGATCTCACAGAAAAATAGAGTAGTTGACATAATAAATTTTGGTTGTGTAAGATTATAAGTATTGGATGAGAATTTTTTTTTTTAGTAAAATGTTGGATCTGATGAAATCATCAACATTCCAATTCATCAATTGAAGAGAATGAATCCGAGTAAAAGTGTTACAAAACTGGAGAATTTATCCCAGCTTTAATTATTTTCAGATGTGAAGTGAATCTTCCATTTACTATTTTGCAATCCACCAATTAAAAATATGAGAGATAGTTAAAAAAAACTTAGAATCTTAGTAACCGAAAAATAAAAATAAAAAATTCTTATTTTGTTTGAGAATTACTTACCAAATCGAATCTAATACTCATGTTGTTGTTCTCTAGGATGAAGTCTGCCATCCTCATTGTCGCCTTGTGGGCGGCCGTGCAAGCTACCACTGCCAATGAATATACACCCAGGAAGCAGTTTTCTAGAAGAGGTATATCACTCCTTTTTTTCATATATCTGTGTTGTTGCTAACATTTGAATTCATAATTTGTGTTTATACTCGTCAAAATAGGCCACCGAGTCACAAGACAAACAAGTGCTGACCAGATGGTCCAAAACATCCTTCAATGGCTCCAAGGAATATACACACAAAACGCTCGTAAAAGTACGTTTAAAGCTTACCTAGTGAAAAAACTCTCACGTTTATCAGATAAAATCCACATTTTACCATAATTAGACAGATTTGTGTAATTATAGTAGTTAATTACAACCATTAATGGATTAATGAAAGACAATCAGAGTGATTATATTGTGTTATGGAGCTGAAAAACTGGAAATATTAATCTGAGTGAATTGTCACATTAACCACATCCTTCTGTATAAATTTCGCATAATAGCTGTATTTGTTACTAATTGTCATCACTAATTAGGTTGCTGTACACCAATAGGATCTTAGTTGAATATTAATAGCAAGTACTTTTGAAGTACTTGAAAATGGCACTGTTTTATTCTTTGGATGTTTAAAACATTACTAAAATATAAATTTATTTTTATGTGTAGTTCGTCAAGGAACTCTTCGCGAATATCTACCTCCAAGTAATACCCAGAAGCCTAGGCCTTTTCAACCCGGCTATCCTCCAGCAGGAATCACCCCTCAACCTCCTTTCCCAATTTACACAAGTCCAACAACAGGTGCTGTCACAGGAGAAGGTTATCCATCACCGCCCAATGAAATAAGCCCACCTCACGGTGGATTCCCAAGCTCTCAACCCCCATTCACAGGTACTTAACAAAATATAAATCTATATTATTAGAATGAAAAATTAAACTTCCAGGTTATCCATCACAACCTCCTACGGGCTATCCTACTCAAAGACCTGGCTTCCCTTCTCAACCGCCTACAGGTTACCCATCGCAACGTCCTAGTTATCCAACACAACCTCCTACAGGTTACCCTACCCAAAGACCAGGTTTTCCCAATCAACCTACAACAGGTTACCCATCCCAACGCCCCAGTTACCCGTCTCAACCACCTACAGGTTACCCAACGCAACGGCCTGGATTCCCCACTCAACCTCCTACAGGATATCCAACCCAACGTCCCGGTTTTCCAACTCAACCATCCACTCAACGTCCAGGTTTTCCAACTCAACGTCCAGGTTTTCCAACTCAACCTCCAACGAGACCACCTCCATCTACTGGGTTCCCATCGTACACTACCCAACCTCCAACTGCTCCTCCCGCATCTTATGGACCACCGGTGACAACTGAAGGACCTCAAACTCCTGGTCCTTCTACTAGTGGGCCTATTACCTCTGGTCCCTCTACCCATTTCACATCTCCAGCTATAACGAGTCAACCTACTGAAGGAGGTATTACCACGACTGAATCACCAGAAGAGAACAACGTAGTGCCAACATCTAAACCTGCAGAAACAACTGAAGGTTCAGCTGTAACCTCTCCTCCATCTGCTCCATCTGATGAAGATTTAAAACATCCACCACACATCCATGCTATTGAAGTTGAGTGTGCCAAAGACATGATGACAATTAGCATCGAATTCAATAGAGAATTTAATGGAGTTATCTACTCAAAAGGCTTTTACGATTCTCCAGAATGTCGTTATGTCAACGAAAACTCTGAGCAAACAAAATACAAATTCACTGTTAGTCTCAATTCTTGTGGCACAGAATTTATCAATGCTTTCGATACTCAAGGTCAATCGTACTTAGAAAACGTTTTAGTCATTCAAAACGAACAAGGAATTCAAGAAGTTTGGGACACTATTCGAGCTGTCAGATGTCTTTGGGAAGGTAATCTCAAAGATTCGTTAAGTGTCGCTCTCAGTGTGGGTATGCTTAGTCAAGAGATAGTCACTTTCAGCGGCGACACTGCAATGGCAAAACTCGATATTCAATTAGGAAGAGGTCCATTCGCACCTCCAGCTAACGGCTTAGTCAAAATTGGCGAACAAATGACACTCGTTATATCAGTGAGTGGAGATCCAGGATTTGATATTCAAGTGAAAGACTGCAAAGCCACTGATGCTTCTGGAAACAGAGAATACCCTCTCACGGACGAAAATGGTTGTATCCTTAAACCAAAACTCTTCGGTGCGTTCCAGAAAACACGAGAAACTGGTAACACTGGAGCATCTATTATAGCTTACGCTTTCTTCAACGCTTTCAAATTCCCCGATGTAATGGATCTGATGATTCAATGTAATATAGAACTTTGTAAAACCGATTGTCAGGTTTGTCCTGAACCCAATCAGCAAATCGAACCAGGAAGACGTAGAAAGCGTGATGTGATTTATTCGAACAATACTATAGGCGAGGGGGTCACCATGGGCAAACACTTGAGGGTGATCTTACCGGAAGAGCTGAATGAGAGTGGGTATGCCGTTGTTAATGTAAATGAAATGGATGGAGTTTGCATGTCAACACATAATTTTGTTATGGTTTCGATTGTCATGATCTCGCTACTCACTGCCAGTTGTATTATTAGCGTATGTCTTTGGTTGAAAAACCAGCGACTAGCATACAAGATATGATAATTTCCAACTATTACAATTCAACAAGTCCTGCCAATGTAGTTCCGACAATATTTTAAGTTATTTTTCAAGTGCAGTATTTTTATTTAAGTTTTTTTAATTATATGTAGGCCTTGAATATTTATGTAAATATTTTGCTAATAAATAAGTTTATTTTTTTCTAGTAATAATCTTCCTTTTTAAACGTGAGCTGTGTTAGTAGTAATTTAAACAATTAGAGAGGCAAGAATTATTCACCAGTCAGTAATTAATTATAAGACAGGGTGTGATATATAGCTCAAATCTAAGTTAATACTAGGTACTTAATTACACTTAAAATATTTATGATAATCTTCCTGCTCACAAGATTATTTTTATAATGTTTTACCTTTGATTTTATTTTTGCAATTTGAATGACAATATATCCGTCATTTATATAGACTTGGAGTAAAAGAAATAATGCAGTAATAATGTGCTTACTGCACAGGTAATCAAAAAAATTGGAATTTCAAATTAAATTGTATTTTGTATTGCCTAACTTTAGAATCTTTTCCAACTCCATATAAAGCTCAACTTTTTTTTAAGTTTTTCGAAATTGTCTTTTACTTGTCGTTTCAATATTCAAATAAAAAATAGTTGGAGAAGTAAATATATATTCCACTTAGAAAAATGTGTAAGACTAAAACAAGAACACAAGATTCATCATTCAGCTAAACATAAAATGTTTCTATAATAGTTTCTAACAATGCTGTACTCTACTTAAAGCAACATAACTTTTTTTATTAGTCAAATCATGATATCCTATAGGACCAGCTTCACAATCGGCACAAGCCAAATATTTATTATTTCCCACAGAATGTGAAAATCCAACATTTTGGAAAACGTACATATCATTCACGCTCCAGAATAATGAAACAGTTTCAGTTTCTGGATCTGTTTCATTAAATTTACTTTGTCTAATAAGGGGTAACTGAAACTGTAATAGAAAATTTTATTATAAATAAACAACAGTTTGAAAACTAACCTCAAAACTGGTAAATGTTGCTGAAGAAGGAGTTAAAATCACAGAACCGCAAAACTTGCATTTAATACTTCGCGAATTTCTTCCATCTGATATTTCATTTTCATAATTTTCGCTGCAATCAGGCATTTTTTAACAGAATTTGAAAATTTTCTATTATTTACTGCATAAATGACGTACACCACTGCGCAATTGCGCATGTATAAGCAGTTGTCTATGTTATAAGGTCCGTTCCCGTACAAAATAGATTAAATACGGTTAATTCAAAATAAAAAGCAATCAATTTTTTTTATTATTTAGCATGTTTCGCTGAGTAATATTTTACACCTTGATTATTGGAAGCACGTGCAAATTTAGCTAGAAGCGCATTTACATCCATTTTTGGTGTAGTCAGTCTCCTAAAAATACTAATTAACAAAAAAACAAAAATAAAAAATTAGACTATACTGAATATATGGAGTTATTTCCGCAACAGTCCACTTTTCCTTTACTCCAAACAAAACATCAAATCTGGCATTGATATCTTCAGGTAAATCTTCTTCAGGGAATGCAGATATTATGTTAGGATTAGAATTACGGTTAATTATAGCAATTCCATGTAAAAGTTCTTCATTTGGGACCATTCCTTCCGGTACTGCATCTTTCCAAGCTTGCAAAAATTCATCTAAATTGAATTTACCAGCAGCGTATAATAAAACTTTGGCACAAAATTGACATACATCTGCTTCTTTGTAAGCATATAGTTGAAGACCATCCACAATTTTCGACTCTTTAGTGTACTTTTCGAACAAATTGATTAGAATTTCTTCAGGGACAATATCTCTGAGTGCTGTTAGAGTTTCTTCATAATCAATTTCATCCAATTTCCATGAATTTTCATCAATAAGTTTTAGCATGTAAGACAATACTCTAAAATGATATTCTACATCTAAAAGTCTGATTTTGTTTCTTATTTTAACAACATTCAGTTTTTTTAAAGCTTCTTGTAATTCTTTCTTTGATGCTTGTATTGTATTATTTAAATCTTCAAAGCTATACAAATCTTGTTCTTTTACTTCGTATTCATGTTCTGGTCCTTTATATATTGTTTTATTTAATATTTCCATTAATTTGTGTAAGTGGGGTTTACCCGGATTTATGGACAAATAATCATAAAAAATTCCAGCAACTGTAACTTTCTTAAATGATCTAAGCTTTTCGTCTTTGATATCATCAAAAAAATTCATTCTATTAACAAGGAGTAAACTGTTAGATGTTTCGGCATCAGTTATATCATAAGTGCAGTCTTCAGTACAAAGAACTGCATTCTCTTCATCATCTCCTTTAATGTATAAAACCTGTCCCTCTTTTAATTCGTTTAACAGATGTTGATCAAGTTCTAAGAGTTTGTAATTATTATTATATAAATTTTCTTTTGTGAAATATACTGTTTGCGATATTGGAGATATATCAGATTCACTAAGTTTTGCTAAATGGAGCATCTCATTTATGTCCTCTAAAGACCGCCTGCAAAAATTTAAAGAAATTAGTGTTTTTTTTTCAATTGGTACCAATGAAATTCAACATTGTTAACTCTAGCTAACATAACCTACAATAGGAGAAGAAATTGACTAAAACCTTGAATATTATTTAAATTTCTACTGTGATTTAATACGTAACATAGAGAAAAAATACTTACGTTCCAGTCTCTGTCATGGTTGAGTAATGAATCACAGTATTTATTGAAATCTATCATTAAAATTACTTTTGGCGCGCTTTCTCTTTTTGATGTTTGCTATTTTTCTGAGAGGGGATATTGACGTATGCGTAGGGTGTCATTTCAAGTGTCAAAGTTCGTACATGATAAATTGATATCATTTGTAACAAGTATTTTATTTACCTTTAGTTGTTAAGTGTTGTATAAAGTGCAGATATTTTCATATTCTTTAAATAACTTGTTATGAAATGTGATTAACCAAAAATTAACTAGAACAATGACTTCGCCATTAAAACCTTTTGAAACAAATTCTCTTCAGAATTCAACTCAAATTCGACAATGTTCTACTACCAATCTTCGAGACATTCCTACTAATGCAAGAAGTGCCCCAGTTTTACCACCTTTGCCCAGAAATTCATCCCTTGTTACATCTGGATACAGTTCCTATATGCCCTACAGCTCAGGCTATAGCAGTTTAGGTTTTAGCGGCTATTCAACTTATGGTATGCCATATAGAACTTCTTTGTACAATTCATATGGGTCATACGGCTCATATGGTGGATATAACATGTACGGGATGGGTGGATATCCAAGTTTCACACCAAATGACGACGCAGAAAGACGCTTCATACAGTACGCAGAAGAAAGCTCTCGAAATACTTTTGCAAGTGTTGAAAGCATTGTTAGAGCTGTTAACAGTATATCTATGATGTTAGACAACACATTCTTTGCTATGACGAGTTCATTTAGAGCTGTACTTAGTGTAGCGGAAAATTTCGGGCGACTAAGATCTATGTTTGGTCATATATGGTATTCTATTAATATTTTCCGGTTGTTTAATTGGTTGTATAGGAAATTGTTGTGGTTAATGGGGAAAAAAGTGCCGCGCAGTGAAGTGTCTTTAGCATGGAAACAAGCAGCGAATGGAGTGTCAGCGCCAGGAGTTCCAGGACCATCATCTGGTTCTAGTTGGCCCACATTAGCATTTTTGGGAGTTTTAGTCTCAGCGCCTTACATCATCAACAAATTTTTGCCAAAATATGAGGGTAAGTACACTAGAGTAAAAAGTGTAAAGTCCGAATGTGAAGGTTGAATGTTCATCAAAACTAGGAAAATGAGTTTGGTCTAGGTATAACAAACAAAAATATGTTTTTGTGATTTATTTTGCTGTTTCTGTTCTTGATTCCTTAATATAAAGAAATTTCATTCTAAAAATTACTGTATTTTAAATTTTGCATTTCAGACAAGTCAGATCCGGCTAATTGGAAATTTCCAGGGATACGAGCAAAAGCAGCGTTTGATTTTGTTGCAAGAGGTCCAAATGAGCTCAGTATTCAGACAAACGATGAAGTAACGTTAGCACCAACGTATATTCAAGAGGAGATGAATCTGAAGAATTCTGGATGGGCGTTTGCGATATCCAACGGAAGATCCGGAGCTGTACCTTTAAATTACTTAGTTTTAAGCAAATCAGTTAGTAAGGATAAATCTGCTGTGAATGACACAGAAATGCCTGTACCCAGAGTTTCAAGTAGTGGTAGTAACAATAATCATAAAACACATACAAAACGAGTAAGTTTTGGCGAAAATCAAGTTTTTGAAAATGTTGACTTAGATGATTATATGACTGGCAAAAAAGAGGTCAAAGGGTTAGACAGTTGTTTAAAAAATGCAGATGAGAAAAATTCTTGTAAAGACAAAAATGAAGAGAATGTAGTAAAAAAAATCGAAAACAATGAAACAGAAACCAAAAGTTCAGACTAGAAATAATTTTACTCTTATTGTTATGGTGTATTGTATCTACTTATTTGTTTTATGGTCACTGAAGTATTTAGGCTGATGTGAGAGTACTGATTTTATATTTTGTTTTATATGATATAATGAATACAATCATGTCACTTGTTTGATTTTATATTGGGAGTTTAAGCTTCAAATAAAACTTCTCATTGCTCGACTTTGTTTTCATTAGAAAATAATAATCCCAATATATCAACTTCAATTTAATAAAAAATACATTTTTTCAAGTATTTATTAAATAACTGTTCACATGTTACAAATAGGGCTCTGGAAACTCAAAGGTGACCTCCCTGCCTGTGAGTTTTTTATAAACGGAGGCGAATGTATCAACCTGGAATTAAATGAAAAGCATTAGAAACAAAAAATATCAATATAAAATTTTTGTTGTTTCTTATAGACTCAGAGAAAATATCTAATCATTATAATTCGTTAGGTGTCCTAAGATTCACTCATCATTGCATTAGAAAAAAAAAAAAACAACAACATAAATTCAGATATTACATTTACCTTATGTTCAATAGTTGTTTGCTGATTTTTATCAAGATGGACCTTAATTAACTGTGATCCATCCAATCTAACACGAATTCTTTTTCCTACGATTTCTGCAGGGTATACAAGATCTTCAAGAATAGCGTCATATACTGCAGTCAAAGTACGTGATCTTGGACGCTTTTGTTTATTCTTAGTGCGAGTTTTACGTGTTGGTTTAGGCAAAATCTTGCGTTCACCAACAAAAACTACATGCTTCCCACTGAACTTCTTTTCCAATTCACGCACTAGCCGTGTTTGAATCTTTTGGAATTGCTTCAGTTTGGGCATGGGAACGTAGATAATAACAGACTAAAACGAATACTAAAATGTTAGACACGTACATTATATTCAGTGATTAAAGAAATCAAAGAAGTGAATAAATCAGAAAACTGTTTCTAATCATTGTGATATCTTTAGGTGTCCTAAGTTTACTCATCATTAAATTAAAAAAATATAGTGAAAACATTTAAAACTTGAACTTACTTTTTTGTTATTCAATTCTATTTCTTTAGCTTTCGTAATGTGTAACTCCCTTAGCTGAGCTTTTAAATCCGAGTTCATTTCTAGCTCAAGTAAAGCTTGGGCAACTTGCGTCTCAAACGCATCGGGTTCTCCACCCCCCGATTTTAGGATTTTCGATGACATCTACAAAAAAAAGAAAATAATTGTTCAATAATTTCAACTGTATCAGTGTTAGCATATGATTAACATAACCTAAAAACAGAATGATAAAAATGAAGAAATTGACTTAAAAAATAATTTTGACTGTAAAAACACCAAATCTTTGATTGATGATAAATGCTAAATGTAAATGATAAAGTTTAAAAGTACATTTTTCACTATTTTTGTATACTCGCAAGTCAGACACTCTGAAGCAATCACTAAATATCTCACAAACTGCACATCATCGGCCACTGAGAAGGTAAATACCAGTAGAAAACAACTCAAGAAATTATGTTGTTAGCAGATTGTTGTAAAATTTGGTGTATTTTAGTCAGAAAAAATTAAATGAATTTTATCTTGATCCAATAAAACGTGTACCTTGTCAATCGTTTACGAAAAGGGAGCTACCTCACTTGTACGCAGGTTCATGTTTAGTGAATCAAGTTTGCCAACAAAGAAAAAGCTACTGTCAAAGACCCTATGACTGATTTGTCATATAACGTTTTTGTTTTTAAATTATAGATAAAATTAACAAAATTCTGAGCAATTGAAACTTTTCACAAACAGTTTTTACATTCAGGTAAATTTGAGTTTTCTATTTTAATTATATAATTCAAAAATCTTTTTCTACAGTGGTGCCCTCTACACTTGGTGAAAAATCGAACAAACGGAAGTTAAGTTTTTAGTTGTCAATTTTCGGGAAAAGTTCCCAAAATGGCTTCGTTGTGTGGAAGAATTATTGTTTCAAATGCTAGAAAAAATGTCTGGTGTACAAGTTACAGATTCGCCACTAAAGGTAAGTCAGTGTATTCATTTTATAAAATAATTTCCAAATTTTCCACCTTCAATAATTCATTCATTGACAATTACGTAACACGAGCCACATATAACAAATAAACATTTTTTGGGGTTTATTTTTCTACAGTCACTATGGGCGATCCCGTGGAACATGCTACTGGTTTAGAAAAACGTGAATTGTTAGCCAAAGTTGCTGGCAATGACAACCCCTTCGATTTGAAAGTCATCAAAAGAGGACCTGGCACCAAAGACAAGCCCAATGAAATTCCATCAGCTTTTGATGCTCGTTTAGTAGGATGCGTTTGTGAGGAAGATTCTACAAGTGTTACCTGGATGTGGCTGCATAAGGGACAACCAAGAAGATGCGAATGTGGACATTGGTTCAACCTTGTCCATAAAGATCCTGTATAAACGATGTATTGGTAGTTGCCACTAGACTAATGATAGACAACTTTATGTAATAAATTTATTTGTTCTTTTATGAGTTTGTTCTATCTTTTCTGTAAATAGTTCAGTTCCATTAAACATGTGAAAAATACATTAATGTCTCCGTTTGATGAAAGTAATATTGTTACCAGTTAGATGCCACTGCTTTTGACTAATTTTGTGTTAAATGTTTGCTCTTTATAATGAGTTTACATTGAATAAGTCGTATTATTCATCATATGAACAAATAGCTATATTTTTGAATTACCTATGTTGTCTATTTGAATAAGATTGATTTTATGACTGTCAAATATTTGCTAAGAATTCCTGACAAGCAATAGAGTTATTGTAATAGATGGCAAATCTATGGTTCTGAGAATGTAAAATCGAAAAAGTATAAGGTCTTTCATTTATAATTTCCTCTAATATTGTTATTTTAAGTAGATGCTAAAAACATGTAAATATTACTTATTTAATTTGATTGTTGGTAGTTGATTTTTAACTGAATAATAGAATGAATAATATTAAAGAACATTTTGAACCCAGTTAATTGATTATAGAATTCGCTAGTTTTTGATTTGTGTAATAAAATTTTTGAATCTGCATTAATAGCAGAACAAGCATGATTCGCATTCAATCGATAAAATTAATTTCGAATTGCTTTTTCACAACAAAAGCGTACGCGCGCCTGTTAACAATGAAACATATATCTATAACCTTCATTTTTGGTAATAACTTGTTCAAGGAAATAGAAAAAATAACGTAGAACTAATCGTGTTGTAAACATCATACGTAGTTTTGTTTTTATCAGATAAACGTGAAATATTTATCATTTTTCCTATTTCATTACCATTTGACAGTGACAGTTAATTTATTTTGTTAATTTATCGTTGAAAAGAAGTGCAGCTATTCATATTTTTTTATGATTAGTGATTAAGTTTCAAAACAAAACTTACAAAAAATGTCCGACATTCAAGAAAAAATCGAACTGATTAAAAACCACGTAAATGAATACCCCAATTTCCCTAAAGATGGAATAATTTTTAAGTATTTTATTTTAAAACCAGCTGCTACATCAAATTTTATTTAGAGATATGTTTTCAGTGTTTCTGGAACCAGATGTATTAGCAACCTTACGTGATGTTTTAGTATTTTTTGCAAAAAAAGTAACACCACCTGTTGAATGTGTTGTTGGACTTGATGCAAGAGGATTTCTTTTAGCACCGTTTATTGCTTTAGATCTAAAAATACCTTTTGTGCCTATTAGAAAGAAAGGGAAATTACCAGGAAAATTAGCATCGGAATCGTACACACTTGAATACGGAGAAGTATGGTGATATTTTTTTAAGTTTTAAATAACAAATATAAAAGAGATTTACAGGATACTTTAGAAATTCAAGAGGATACTATCAAAAAAGACCAGTCAGTTTTAATCGTTGATGACTTGCTAGCAACTGGGGGAAGTCTTGGAGCTGCTTGTAAATTGGTTGAAAAAATAGGCGGAAAAGTGGTAGCATGTTTGGTTTTAATGGAGTTGAGCGCTCTAAACGGCAAAGACAACGTTCCAGCTGAGGTCGTTTCGATTATCAAATACTAATTCTATAATGGAAACACCAAATGGGATTTTAAGCAAATATCACATTCCTAACTCACTTTCAAACTGATTTTATTATTCTTAATCTTAGGCAATAGTATGGTTTTATAATGAAATAAAACATATTTTATTATTTATACTTATTTATTTCGTGAAAGGGGTAAAAATAAAACGAATTTTGCATAACTTTTAGAAAATAGAATCTATCAACTGTACATTATACCTATGATACATCCAGTTCCTCAACTTAAATATTTTTCCAAAACTACCAATCACTCAAATCTTCTATTCTCTTATTTAAAGTTTGATTATTAGTAAAATAAAATAAAAACTTATCTCTAAGTTAACGTAATTCTTAAAATTAAACCAATAAAGTCTGTGTGGGTTTCTTTCCAGGCCAAGCTTCCTTGGCGTACTTCTTTTTCTTTGGTTCCATTGAATCGGAAATTTGCACTTGTGGTGGCACGAAAGGTGTAGGTGGAGCAAAACTTTGACCCATATCAACATCCGGTGCCGGATTTGGTAAAACCATGCCCAATCGAGAACTTAATGAACTGTAAATGCTTAAATTACCTGAACTGCTGCCCGAATGGGATTCGGGAGGAAGGTCATTATATAAATCAGGTGCGGATGAATTTAAGGGTTTTGGAGTTTTAAATTCATTTGGTATTCCAATATTGTCAGCTGCAAATTTAGCTCTTTTTACAGTTGATGGTATGACAGTTGTTTGTACTAAATTTCTGAAACGGCCTATACTAGGATCAACGTCTTCAGGATTTATGATCTCTTCATCTTCATTGAAGGAAACATACTGTCGTTTTCTTTTGCGATTGGTATTTCGTTTTTCTGGTTCATCTGTAATTCCTAACATTGAAATTCTTCGATTGTGTGCAGTGTTAAATTCGGTTAAATTCTGAAATTGTAAAAGAATTATTAGATCAAATAAACGCGATTTCTCAACATTATAAATGGAAAACTCTTTACATCAAGTTCAGTTTCAGTTTCAGGTAGTCCTAAAAGACCTCCTTCTGTTTCTTCACCAGCTTTTTCAATTTCATCTATTATGGCTCTCGCTCCAGTCTGAGGTCGCTCTCTGATAGTATAACTTCGTGTTGATGCACCAAAGTGAAAACTAGAATCAATAGGCAATTGAGTTGGTTTATACGCCTCAAGTCTTAATGATCCTATGAAGGTGCCATGAGCTAAAATGAAACCATATCAATAAGTTTTCCATATTGATTAGCATAACTCTTGTTTGGATAACTACATAATTATTTTTCCTTAAATACTTACTGCTTCCTAAATCAACAAGAAAAGCTCTATTTAAATGCTTGTGCCACACAAGTGCAGCATGAACTCTTGAACATGAAGCATGATCGATGCAAAAATCGTTCATTTGAGCGTTGCGTCCAAAAAGGTAACATTTTTTATCGTCGATCATCAACTTTTGAATTAATTTATCACCTTTAAGGACATCCAAATGCAAACCAACGGGCGGTTTGCCAGCCCTAAAAACAATAACATAACCTCAAACAACTTTTTGCATTGCCATTGTATTTTTCAAAAGAAAACTATACTCCTATATGTAATTATAAAGAAAAATTAAAAAAATCAAAATCAATAGTAATTTGAACGCAATATTTACCAATTAGGAACTTCATAATGGTTTGCCATTTGATACTTTGACAAGAAATTTGACGGGTTTGACAATGATATGACACTCAACTTTTGACAAAATTTGACAGATGCAAAATTTTATCTTTTCACCTGCTTTATGAATATTTCTGAATTAATTGCTGGAAAATATTTGAAAACTCGGCCAGTTTATAACTCCTTTAGTTAACTAGCCGATCACGTGACCGGTTAAAAGGATCATTTACATTGGACTTACTTTTCGAGAAAAGGAGCATCTAATGAACTTTACTTTGCTGTTATAAAAGAAAGACATTTATTCATCCATTGAACATTTGAGATACAAATATGGCAAAACAATACTTTCTATAAATAAAATACCTTTTACCAATGTCAACCTGCAAACTTCATGATGGTATATTTCCATTTATAACAATTATATCTTTTACATTCAAATACATACAATTATTTCTCTATATAATGTCTTTAATACTTTATCTTATTGTAAATGTTTTTTCTATATACTTTTATATTATTGCAAGTGGAAAAGAGTATTTAAAATAGGATTTCTCATTTTCACTTATATCAAATTTTATATATGATATAGTAAATGCCAGACTTTATAAAAAAAAACTCTAAAGAAAAGTGATATAATCACTACTGCAAATAATAGAGCAAATAAAATCATCTCAAGAACCATTACTTAACAGACAGAAGCTTTAAAAATTTAAACATAGAAATGCAGTCACATAATTTTTAAAGAAAAATTATACTTGAGATGCTACTACTACTTATCAAATCTAGTACAATATAATTTATATTTTGAGATACAAAACTGCTATTTACTATTAAAAAGGAGCAAGAATGATAATTACAACGAATAAACTATTATATACGTGTTTAAGACAAGGTAAGATCTCCATTTTCTACTTCTGAAGGCCTCCTTGAAAATTCCTTTGAGGTTCCATTTTGTTCTGATATGCTTCTCCTTGAATCGTCACCATTCGTAGATAACGAATCACAGCTGCCTTTTGGAATGAATGTTGTCCATTCATTTGACTTGGAATCTAAATATTCTATTGTGTTGAGGAATGTTTTACCTGTGGAAAATATATCATAAAACAAAGAAGAAAACAAAATTTAAACCAACCAGAAAATCCACCAACAGCATATAATCGGTCACCAACAACAGCAACATCTACATTAGCTCTAGGCGTTGTCATAGTGGGTCCCACAATCCATGTTTGGGTTTCTTCATCAAAAATTTCCGTTGTATTGAGAGAATGTGTACCATCTGAGCCACCAATAACATATAATTTTCCATTAAAAACAGCAACGCCGCAACCGCGTCGAGCTGTGATGATTGGTTTAATATAATTCCATGTATTTTCTTCCGGATTGTAGACTTCTACTGAGTTAAGACAATTCCAAGCGTCACATCCACCAATAGCGTAGACAAACTTGTTATATGCTGTAACTCCGGCTTGATACCTCCCTATAATAGAAAAAATAAAACAATTGAATCAATTCAAGAAATATTTTTTTTACCTGTATTTAAAGGAGCAATAGAACTCCAATGAGAAGCTATTGGATCGAAAACATCACACTGCTTAATCCCCACTTGTCCATTCCATCCCCCAATACAATAAATCAATCCATCTAAATCACATACTCCCATATTGCTTCTAGCCAATGGCATTTTAGGCATTTTCACCCATTTATCCAAAGTGAGATCAAGCATTTCAACTGAATCTAATTCAGTAGTGCCATTACTACCACCTATAGCGTATACTTTATCATTTAAAACTGCAATTTTAAAACGCCCTCTATTTTCACGCATTGATGGAAGCTGTTTCCAAGTGTTAGTTTCTGGAATGTATTGTTCAACTGATCGTAGACATTCAGTTCTATCATAACCACCTAAAAGATTAACGTATAACTTTCATTTCAAAAATGTTTGTTGATCCTTACCACACACGAGAAGAGTACCAAGGAAATTTCCACAACCAACTGAACATCGCGGACATGACATATTAGCTAAAGCACAATATAAATCTGGTTTTTCTTCACTAACTGGTCTGCTTGAATCAGGAGTTTGTACAGGCGATGGAGTTGATGGAGTGTTCAATCTAAAAACTCTCATTAACAATTTGAGGATTACTTTTGTTTAATTTTACCTTAGTTGAATAGAAAGTGTACACAGTTTTCCGCCTAATGTAACCAAAGCTAAGAAATTATATTCCCCTACTTTTTCCGAAGCAATCAAATTCCAATCTGGTTCTAATTCCGATTCCAATTCTTCGCCGAGCTCTCTGTTATAGATAAGAACTCTTGGTTTTGACGGTTGACTTAAAACTTTTCTTTTATTTTTCGGATTAGTATTAGTGCTTTTTAAAGATTTTTTTTTATAATCTTGCACTAATTCTGTCTCGCTAATGTCACCCGAAGGCAAACTGGAGCAGTCTTGTAAAGAATTATCAATAGCCAAATATAACATAAACGTTTTATCAGACAACATATCCACGCTTAACGTATCTTCGTTGACTTGACGTTTAATCCACTCCAAAACAAGACGACAGAGAGAGTTCTGATTTACTAATGACATTTCTTCGCGTGACTGATTCAAAACTTCTATTTTAGCACAGTGAAGGTTGAGGACATCATTATTTTTACAAATTTTATTGAACTAGAAAATACAAGAGTTAAGTTTGATAAGGTTTATAGCTTTTTTTGTCTATTCTTACATCATTAGCAATGAAAGCATCAACCTGTTGAATAAATTCTTTGTTTCGAGCTATACCTGGTAGTGAACGGACTTCTATACAATTTTCAACAGAAAGGTGTTTTATGAGATGCTGAGCACATATTCGAGTTACACGATCCATTTTCAAATGATTGGCAGCGAGAAAAACTGCTTTGACCTGAAATTTTATATTACTGAATTTTTTTACACAATAGATAGGTAATACCAAATGATTCAAATATTTGATGAAACAAAATTATACGTTGATACATTTTCTAAGCAAAGTTTTACGACCTCATTCAAACTGACGTGCAATTATTTAATCAGTAAATATATTTCTTTGTTTGGATAATTAGAATTCTTTTATTTACACGTGCGTGTCAACACATTTAATAACAAAGCAAGAGGCAAGTAATAATTACCATAATGTTGCAAATAAATTATTTAGAATTTAGCTTGAACTAAACTCCAATAATATGTTGGCGTCGTAGAAGTAGCTTTGAGTTTCCCATTTTAAATCAATAATTTAAATGCTTTCAAATTGATTTTCATTTTTTTTTCTACTCACCTGATGATACTTAACATCCAGTTTTCCAGTGTAAGCATAATCAACCAAGATTTGTAAAGCATCCTTATCAAATCCCCCATTTAATTTGAATTTAACAATGTTTTCCAGTCGATTTTGCTGGTCATTAGCAAAGTGTTCAGATAAGTATGGTGAAGCACTAGCCAGAACAGCACGATGTGCATGGATTTCGGTATTTCCAACCTAAATTATATAAAAAAAAACTTGTTAAAGAAAGTGTATTGACTTTATTTCATTTTGTATGATTTATTATGCAAAAACAAAAAAAAAAAGAAGAAGTTACCGTCACCCACTCCCTACAGTTCTGTAAAAACAGAAAACATTAAAATGTTCTTTTATTCAAAGAACAGGAGTAGAATTAAAAATAGAAAAATAATTTTAATGCAAACTTCTTTTACCTAAATTCGGTCTAAAATACGTTCATTTCTGTAAAAAAATGTTTCTGAACAAATAACTAGTTTTTCACTACTTAGTATTTAAAAAAAGACTTAAAAACTACTCACTACTGGTCAATAAAATTCAATTATGACGAGAGGAGAGCACCCAGTAGTGTAACTGACCGTAAACAATATCAATTTTACTGATGCTTCGATAAATCGTGTAGAATTTTGTATTTTTTCTTGTAATGTGTTAAAAACACGATTGACCGAAACTATGTAAAATATGATGTTCTACAGTCAGTGCACATACGTGAAGAATGACGTCACAGAAATGACGATTTTTGCGCATCATGTTGAGGGAGGTCAACAGATGAGCCTTGTGGAAGTCATCATTAAATTCCAGATTGAATTCGGACTCGTCCTCGGGGTGGTTTCGCATTTCCCCGGGATTGGAATGACCTGAAAAATATAATGAATAGATTTTCCTTTGTCGTTTTTTTATTGTTAGACAAAGTCAAAAGAGGATATCGATTGGGTCCGTTGACCCACCGACAAGGCGACGGAGGTGGGATCAAGAAGTGATCTCATGATGGTGTCTGGATTTTTTATGTAACACTAAAGAGATGAACGACCAGGATGATTAATTATAATACCTAAGGCGTAGTATTCGCGATAGGAATAGGTAATAGGAAAGAAACAAAACTGTAATTCATTTTTATCAGCAAATATTAATGTCTTTTAGAATTTAAGACTAAAATAGTTAAATTACAAAACAATTCAAAGATCAAATAGAATGTTAAGTTGAAAGAATTTTAATTCGATATCTGACAATACAATTATAGACTTTCTTGCCATTATGAAATTCGAACAACTCAATAAAAAAATATTGTAGTCAGATGATCTTTCTAGACCTTATCCAGAATAAGTCTCAAGGTTGTTGCATTATTAATTTATTCATTAAATATTAATGTTAGTTGAAAAAAACTAGTTTGGTCGACGACAGCTATAGAATGCGTTTAAGAAATAGTTACACCTTTTTATCCGGAATGTGTTAGTGAAAAATGTTTTTTGAAGCACAGAGCTACACCATTTATTTTATAATTTGCGCGTCAAAATGCTATAGTATTAGATTGGAATCAACGATATTTGTCAATAACGCTTGACCTAATTCGTTTTACTGAACACGGAATCCTTGAAAATTTCAATTGTTATGCAATAAAAAAAAAAGATTCAGGTTAGTTCTAGTTCTAAAAATGAAATAAAAGTTCATATCCAAAAGAAAAAATTTTGATGAGTTACGTTTTAGCATCAACTTGAATTTCAAAACGAAGTACTGCTTTATTTATTCAAATAAAACGATCATCTATTTGTATTGATTACTTCGAAAACGATCCTTCAAGTATTTCCTTTTTGAAAAACAAATAACACATAACAAGGAAATGGACAGTCACTATTATCACACATATACTAAAGACAATATAAAAAATATATACTCTCTATTTGACGCAAATTAGATTGTATCTAATCTGGTTAGCTCTCAAGAGTCATATTCTATTTGAATGACCTTCAGTTAACCACGTGAAAAATCTGCAAAAAATTACGATTAGTAAATTATTATTGGGTAAACTGCAAATTTGTACTAATGTACACTAAACTTGACTAAATTCTGCGTCAATTTTGCACTTTATAAACTATTACTTTGCATATATTTCTAGGAAGCTGCCGCTAAATGTGTGAATAGATTAATATAAAGTAGATAATATAACTTTTAATTTAATAAATGAGAATTTTATTGGCAATAAGTTTTTTTGTTTACAAAATAATAGAATATGTGAAGGATGGTAAATAATGCCTATAATCAGTAATTGTTATTATCAAAAATTACTTGCACAATTTGCTAACAAGGTAAAGGAAATCCAAACTTTTTGATAATTTTGGTTTTAAACTCTGAAAATAAAATTGAAGAGTTCCAATCAAGTTAAGTGTAAAATATTTTTTGATGAGTGCTGCAACTCTCAGAAAAATGATAATGTTCGAATATCATATGCTATTTTTTACTTTGGTGGCTTTCTAGTTAAAAATTGTATTAAAATTGAAACGAATTCCGTTCCTTTGAAACCGTAGGCACGTTGTCATGGAGATAATACCAATAATATCAATGAACTCTGCTGCTTATTGCTTAGCAACCATTTGTTATAGACACAAGTGCTAATAAGACTTAAAAACACACGCTTTTTAGTGTCAAAACTTGAGATTATGATGCAATTAAAGTAAAAAAATATTTTTAATGGCAGAAAGAAATTAAATAATAGCAATGAATGCCTCAAAATTAACTTTAGAATAGGAGCAAAAACCATAACAACAACCGACAAATTGAAAACTGAAATAATAAAAAAGAATCATAACTTTTTCAACTAGGGTTAATCAATGATAGAAGTCCAATCAGTCATAATTTCATTAACAAAAAAAAGTAATTTTCGATAGCCATGTATTTGTATTTGAAAATGACTATATCTTACCAAATCAATACTTTTGATAATAGAAATTATTCAATCACTATTCTCTTGACCTTGAAAGAGAATATAATGTATGTACTTTACACTAAAACCGCAAATAGTTAAGAACTAAATTAAAGTCAAAAGTTTTTTGAGCGTAGATACTAAAGATGTTTAAAAAAGTTACATTAGAACCAAAAATATGATTTCCATTTACTTCGACATAAAATTAAATGAAATTCAAATTTGTTATTTTCATATTTTCAAATGTTTGTGAATTCCAAAAAAATTGAAACGTTGTATTTTGGTAAATAAATCGGAAATAATCATATTTGGGTAAACGCAGAAAGCCTCCAATATACAGAGTGACCTAGGGGTGCGTGCGAGCTTCATAACTTTTTTTCTATGCATGTTATCGTCTTAATATATGATAGGTCTGATAATAGAGCACGTACTAAAAATATTTAATTTCTATACAGATGTCCAAAAATAAAATATACAACTAAGATCAATTTTTTTAATAAAATTCTTAATTTTTCTCACATTTTTGAATTGTCGATATAATGTACGCAGGTTTCTTAGATTTATTTGTCATAGTTCTTGAGTCATGACAATTTACGTATCAAAATAGCTTCGTGCAAAAACCCACAGAAAAATGTTTACCTTCACAATCATTCAACATAACTTAGCCAGCTTTTTTCCATTCGAGTCCTTAAGCTTTCGCACATCTTTTGAAACAAAAGCGAACTCGGAGTCAATATTCTATCGTTACTACGTTTTTTTAAAAATGACAAATTACAAATGGCAATAACTCGTTTTTTTTTGTTTTTTTTTTATGCAACACCCTATATTTTATTTCATCATGGCATAACATTTTCGAGATAGCGTTTGTTGTTGTCAAAATAATATCAAGATAATAGCATGCATGGTTACCCTGTAGTTGTCCAAATTTTCAAGTCTGTACAACTTGAATAATGAATAAGATAGCAACGACAAAAAATGAGGAATTCTATTTGGAAAATTCAAGTTTTGGACACTTTGAAATACATTAAAAAAAATTTAATAATCCTGTAGATTATTGAATTGAATTTTTAGCTCATTTTACTGAGTTAGGCTGTAAATTTAAAAAAAAAGCAGAAAAATCATACTTTCTGAAAAAAAAATCGTTCTATCACTTCGCTGCTGTAAAAAAAGTTAAATACTTACAAGACGGTCCTGATTGAAACAATGGTTTGTATACAAACATCTGTTGATTTATGTAAATTAGATTTCTTGCAATTTAGAATTCAACGTTAATAAACCAGAAATTTTTGTCAAAAACTCTATAAGTGCACTAAAAAGTGAGTTTTTTTAAAATCCACATCAATGAAAGAATCTGAACATAAGCCTTCATAAATTCAGTGAATTAATGAATCACCTTTTTCCTTCACTTTTAAATTCAGAATATGTTATTTGAAATTTTAAGCAACACAATAAACATTTTTATATATTGTAACAAAAGCCAGTTTATGGTTAACATAAAACGTTGATAACTTTTATACAAAAATGTATAAATAGACCTTCATATTACTTTATCGCTATTGTCATTCTTTTTTTCACCAATCTCAAAACCTATTGACACTTGCATGTAAATACAAGGTTTTTTTAAGGCTATAATTAATCGCATTGTGACAAAGACAAATCTAACAATGTAGCCTGGACGTGTTATAAATATAAGTGCCACACTAACAATTAGGTGCCCCAATTATTCGATGTTCTTTTATTTTACATGCGAATTTCCCAAAAACGCATTTGTAACCTTGAATTCAACGCAGGTAGATTATCGTTCTTCAAAACTTTAATCAATACCAAAAACAGAGTCTGGTACGACTCGTATTTCCGAAACTGTAAATTCAAGCTTTAGCCTTGAATTAGTTATGAGATACTGAGAGAGAAGCGCACAATTAATTGATTTCTGTAGTTATGATTTATCAAATATGGAATTTCATACATAATTAGAATATTAAATGACTGTAAAATGCGGGGAAGGAAGTTGATGTGAAAACATTGATGCAACTATTATCATAACGTCCGTTTACAAAAGTAAAAATCAGTCAATAGGAATATTCTACTGTATAATTGTGACAAAGTGTAATAAATTTCACACATAAAAATAAAATCGGTGATAAGTAGCTATTAAACCAGGAAAATGTATTTTTTGGCTTCATCTCACTTACAGCAGGTAGTATAAACATGTAGATTTTATTGTAATATTTATTACCGCACCACACTGTTGACAATATTTATTACACACCAAATGTGAGATTTTTTACTTAGTTGTTTTAAAGAAAGCATACTTGTATTAAAAAAAATTAACCCTGAAAAGTAAGAACTTCTAATTTATCTAATTCTCAACGGGTTTTAGAGATGTGGGTGTCAGTTCGAAAGTTTCCATTGGCCTCATGGAATTTTTATTATCAAAGGCTCCCTTCAAATTGAATGAATAATTCTGTTAACAGGCGATACTATTATCATTCCTTTTTCTTAGTATTTAATGAGCTTACAAATATTTAAATACAAATTCATGTGATTAGGACAACTATACATAGTGGAATATTTTTTTACAATTATCATAAACTTTATCATTCTTTCGAAAAAGTGCTGTTTAAATGATTCAAGAAAAGCACCTCGTTAAGTTAAAAATAAGATTTGCTTCCCAATTGTAATAAAAATTATAAATTCTTTCATTTTTTCTTCTTAACATTCTAGAAAATCGATAACAACAATTGAACTTATGGAAGTGCAATACAAACCACTCCAAAGCGAAATCATTTGTAAAGATAAAATAAGATATACAAAAACTGAAAAAGCTTAAATGAAAAATTTCTTATCATTTTATATATTTTTCTCTTCCTGTTGATTTTTCACCTTTCACGCAACATAATAATTTTAGAATGTTTATAAGGCGCGTCGGCACAATTTAAAAACAATTGCGTAAAAATACTCAACAGTTAAAAATAAATTAATGGAAAATTAAAATAAGGACAAATAACTCACCATTAACAACTGAAGTGGACATGACTGTGAATACCTGAAAATACAAAAAAAAATACATTTACACTTACACAATCATGGGTAATCCAAAACGTCACATCATTAATTAATTGATATAAATCGTTTAATAGCCTAATTTAGTATAAATTGACGGTCTTTTAAACATCATATGTGAAAATTATTTAGATTTCCTTCGGCATGAGTCACGATTTTCGCGGTTTTTCGAAGAAACATGTGATTTTGCTATTGTTTTGAACGTCTGTTTGTATTGGTAATAATGAAGGTAGAGAGTTTTGGGGAAAAAGTGTTAAGTGATACTTACGATTGGAAAATTACAAATGAAACTAATACACTAAATTTGTATGTTATGTTCTCTCGATTTCAAGATTTAACACTATAACATGAGAAACGTGAACGCTATGTACCACTGCCATATTAGAGACAAGAAAATGATTTAGTGAGCATGTGCAAAGTTTGTTTTGGTTTAGATGGATTACAGAAATCTGTATAATTCTAGTACAATCGTCACAAGTTTGACGTATAGATGGCAAAGGTGTAGAGTCTTCGAGAGCTTTCACCTTGGTTTTCACACACTACAAATATATTCACATTCTGGAGCTTGCAGGATAAATTGTGTTCTTCAGATTATTGAATGATTAATTATTTTTATTGTTTGCTTCACTCACTTTATTATTAAATAGCTACACTATGTTACAAAAAAGTGTACCCTCCAGGAATTGTAAATACACACCCCACAAAAATTATCGCAATTTAAATTTATTTACTATTTGACGCATATTGGACAAGCATAACTTTTTAATGTAGAACTGGAAGGTGCATCAGTTTTTCATAAAATAATAAGGGACTAATGAAAGTTAGCTCAAAAACTGTACCAGAAGTGCTGTAACCAAAAACTAAAAATTGGCTTCTGGCACTTGCAGGCACTATTTGAAAGAATATTTTTCAAGTAATAATTGTAGAAAACCCCAAAACTATTTGGTTAATCGTTCAAAAGATATTTTATTTATTTAGATACTTTAGGGGGCTATAAAATAGTTATTATTTAAGAAAGAAAAAACTTCTCTAACCCATTTTCATTATTTCAAACGTTCTATCTGGTGTTATAATATAAGAAAAAGAATATAAGAAAAATAATATTATTTATTGAAGAAAAAATCAACAATGTGTAACATTGTCATGAACATTTATGCATTCAGGAACCCTAGGTCTAGAAACCTGCTTGCATATAAATGGTTGATGTTGTTTTGGGGTGTGGCATCTCAAGTTATCAGAAGCTGCTGAAGAATTTCTTCTAATATGTTTGAACACAGGAGAATGGGGTAAAGGTCGCAGCCTATGATCCATCATGTCTCACACATGTTCAATAGGGTTTGAATCTGTCGACTGTGGTGGCCAAGAAAAACAATTAGTTCTGAATTCTTACTGTGAACAAAGCTAATGTTATTCTCTTTCAGAAAGTTCATAGTTATTATCAATACATAAACTGTAACAGTCTGTTCAGACAATTTACTTAAAAATTGATACTTTTCTTTACAATTTGAACAGTCCAAAAAGTGCACGTTAGCAATGAGTTCATAGAAACAAAAACCAAAAGAGAACTTTTCACACTATACCCATCAAAATTTTTCTATTTACTGAAATGGTTTTTGAATTTTCATAAGAAAGATGAGCTCATTTATTAATTCTGGGTTCTGATGTCCATTCAATTAGTTTTCAGGCTTTCTTACAATATAATTGAAAGCAAGTAGACTCGCAGTCTCAGCCAATGTTTCACTCTTTATTCGAGCTTTATCAAAGGTGGATTTTTCATTACGAATTATGAATTATAGATTATCAATGTACCTAGCTTTTTGCGGTTACGATGTTTGTTCCAGTTTTTTTAACAAAAGCTTGACATGTGTATTAATTTTTTTATAGTTAGGTTGAAATAAGAGAAAATTATGATAATCAATTCAGAACTTTTCTCATATTATTAAGTGTTTGAGTACGATCAGTGAATCAAGTTCAGTCAAACGATAGTACATTTCAGTTATCCACTTATGATTAAACCATGTCTGCATCCGCTATTTGTAATTTAAAACCCATCAAATCAAACGAGTGTTCTTAAGCAATTGAATTTATTTTGCTCTGCATATTCCATATGTCTATGTAAACGACGTTATCTGTAGTTTGCAAGACAACCAACATGAGGAAGTAGATTCGCTAGCTGTTAGTCATGTTGCACGAACTTAACCGGATCAAATCTAATCACTTATTCTAAGTCTAAATTATAAAGCTGCTCCTAAAGTTTGAAATGATACTATCTTAATTATAGAGCTTTAAGTATCACAAAATTAAATGAACAAATACCAAATAATAGAAATGTATATTTATGGCTCTTTTTACTTCATTCTAGAAACAAGAAATTTGTATAATTGGTTATTTTCCTTTACTTTGTCTTAGATTTTTGTTTGTTTTGCAACTTTTATGAAAGAATAATCGTCGTAGTATTCCGCTGTTGGTGAATAAATAGATATAATTTATAATCACACAAATATTAGTGGATTAAAAATTTTATTACACAGAAATTTCACTGTAGTTAAGTTAGCAAATAACAAACTATATAATTGCTTTTGCAGTTTATACAATATAAAATATATCCGGGACAAAATACAGCTCAACTAGGTTGCATCTTCCAGAGATAATTACTTACCTAGAATAGAAAATAGCGCTGTGCGCCATATCCTAATACATATTGTTATAATTTTAAGCAACCTTACGAATAAAAATAAGCAAATCTTTTTTTGAACAAGGTGTGATGGCATTTTAAATTGTGAAATAAATTTATCTCTATTGATATAGGCAATCAATGAATTTTGCCATACATAACAACAAAAAGAAATTAAAGTTTTAAAAAGAACTGTATAGGTACTTTTGAATTGTAATGGAAAAGTCTAGGAAATGAAGTGTACTTCTTTAAGATCGAAACTTAATCTAAAAAAAGTACCGTAAATATTTAGTTTAATCTTCACTATTATTATTATTACTTGCGAAAAATTCATTGTAATCAAGCGATAAAAAATATAAATACTTTTTGATAAATTTAGAAAGTGATTTCAGCACTCAGTAAAATAGCATTGTAAAATTGTGCGTATAATAGACTAACGTAAATACATTTTTTTTAATTCAGGGTTAGCAATCCTGATAATATAAACTTTTTTGTTTTCATTTCATTGAAATTTCTTAAGAAATTCTTGTTTGACATAAATAAAATTAACATAAACTAAGAAAGCTACTTTATTTGAAAAAGAAATGTTTGTTAATATTAATAAATGCAAAATTTAATTTTAGATTGTGGATGATATAAAGTAAATATATTATAATTTAAATCATATAACATTAAAATTTAATGTTTGAAATCTTATATGTGTTTGGATTAAATTATTGGCACTTTCACTTTTTATGTTCTTCTAACAACTAACAACAACAAAACATTTCCATAAAAATTACATTTATCATAAATCTACATCAAGAAAATTATAGTGCAGTCGACAATGGAAAAAATGTGTCAAAGTTAACAAACCGATGAGAGATTAATGAAATCCCTGAAGGATTACTGAATTGTTTTATCACTAACAGACATCAGAACTTTGAATACTTAGAAAAGTGGGATTCGAGATTAAGTCTTCGTGTTTTGAATTACTGTTTATAATACATCATGTCATTCGACTACGTAGGGGAGAAACCAAAGTTAACCTGAATAGTTATGTATTTCAGACTATTTTTGTTGTATTAATATTATGCACTTATATTCTGTCATTCAGTTAATGATTTATTATTATTATCATAACCGCTTGTAGCAGATTGAATAGCATTTTACTTGTTCTGTTAAGAGTGAGCTTCAGAAAAATGTCAATTTCATTAACAAAAATTCAAAGCCTAATAAATTATAATCGCTAAATTCTTGTACGGATATTTCCAGTCAATTTCACATTTTAACGACTGCTTATGAAGATTTATAAAAATCAGCAAAAATTAAAAAATTAAAGTAGGTTATCATTTTGCACTTGGTTTACTAAACATTCTTCTTCACCTCGGGTCACTCTTCTCTATTTAAAAATAAATCATTTCTATTAATGTTCATTAAACGTTGCCACAAATTATATTAATTGCTTCAAGAGACAATTCAGCTACAATAAAAGAATAAACTGAGCAGAATTTTTTTTCTGCGTCATAACTATGAGAACAAAAAATTTCTTGGAAATTTTTTGAAGTTTTGACTGATTTTATAGTAATTTTCAAACCTTATATTTTTTTATAAATATTTTTTTAAACGAACATTTTTTTGTTTTATTCAAAAATTTAATTTAAATTGAAATGTCGATTTTTTTTATTCTCTCAGTATTTGCAACATTTGAATTTTTAAAATGGCAATTTGTAAGCCCAAATTTATTATCATTAAATCAAATCATTTCTAGAATGGCTAGAAAGGACAATGTTTTTTGCAAAATTTCGCGCACTCTTGCGGGAATTCTACTTTCGCAGTTGACTGTTTCGTTTAATGTTATTGTGAAGGTAGTGATTCAAAAGTAGAATTAATAAGTGGAAATTTTTTACTTTCAAAGCTATCAGATTTTGTTGAATTATACACAATTGGAAATACGCTTCAGTCTCTGTCAATGATGGTGTTATGTTATGGTTATGTTACAAATTATGATGTTATAATTTTTTTACCAAATGTCATTCAAGCATCAATTCATATACTAAAATTTCTTTTCGTGCATTTAAAAAAAAATTCCGGAGAGAATTGATGCTCTTATAATATTAAATGTGAAAATATTGATGGTTATTATTGAGCGTCTATTCATAACTCAAAAAATACTGATGGCATTTTATTGGAAACTTGGCACCAACATTTTTTAAGATACTCTATCTTTCTAAAATATTTTCAGAAATGTGGCACTCCCGATTATACTGGAACCAGACAATTTTTTTTATTATAAATGGTACACAATGTTTTTTTTACATTTTCGAAATATACGAAGAATTTCAGATTATTTTATAGCAATTTTTTTTCTAAACTCAACCATTTTAAAAATATCTGCAATTTTATTTGAAAAATGATGGATGCAGAGTTAAAGCTAATCAGTAATTATGGCTAAACGGCTAGGGTTCCATTTCATAATAATATTTCGGCGTTTTATAACGCAAGACTGTTTTCTACCTAGTTAAATGTCATACCCATTTTTTTTTAAATGGACTCTTAGTTTTGTTACTTTAAAAAGTTGTAAAAAATATCAGAGGACGTTAGTTATCTGAGCTTGCTTTTTTCTCT
Organism: Latheticus oryzae; assembly: GCA_030157265.1. Lineage (NCBI taxonomy): Eukaryota > Metazoa > Arthropoda > Insecta > Coleoptera > Tenebrionidae > Latheticus > Latheticus oryzae. The sequence continues at coordinate 9,016,255 of CM058049.1, forward strand.
TGACAATGTAACAAAGTTTTATCTGGCATAACATTTTACTATGAAGAAACAAGTTTTTCTTAAATAAATGAGAAAACTTATATAAAAATATCTTAATTTTTAAAGCTAAACACAAATATAAAAAAACAAATGGATCTTTTCATTTGAAAAATTCTATTTTTGATGACATTTTCATGTCAGTGTTCTAATATATTTTTAAACATCTTGTAGAAAATCGGTTTAATTTTTTTATGAGCTACCGTTTGCGGCGTTTTTTACCGAACACTCTGTATAAGTAAAAAATGAAAATAAAAATCTTAATAAACGTTAACACAAAAATTTATTTTTTTTTTTTAGAGGAAAAACTTCAAAGACTCGACAAATGTTAATTCTTAAATGTTTAATGTTTTTCTTACCAGACTTGACGTGACTTGGCCTGACCTAATCTTAGCTCACTTACACCAGTTTAACCTAACTTGATCGACTTTATTTCAACATTATGATCGATAAATTTATGAATTCTCATTCATTTGTCATTTTGATTTTACTAAGTAATTTTTTTCTTATGTTATTAGGTACTGCAATAATTTTTATGTTTAATTAATGATTAATTTATTGTTGTTAACGTTTACTCAATTTTATATGATATCTTTTTTCCAAAAAAACTTTATAAGAAACACTCTTATATTCCACAAAATTTGGTTGATCTGTTTCGATTTTAACTGAAATTTCTCTGAAATATTATACAAGAGTTGGGAATGAGTCAATAAAAAATCCGCTTCAGTTCAGTTCAAATTTTTTTTATAGAAATTGATAAGAACTGATAAATGTTTAAATATACAACCTATATAATGAACAATTAACTGCTTTCGATTATTTTTGTCAGTTTCGATTAATAGCTGAAAATATACAAAAAAATTTTGAGCGGTCAATTACTGAGACTTGTTACACTCTGACAAAAATTTGAGAGAAAAATACTCTAAAACAAGTCTGCTTTAAACCTTTTTTACTCAAGGTGTCAATAACTGGTACTTTTACCTTATTCGATTTTGAGAATCTCAAATTATCATTTTAATTACTTCAGACTCTTTGCAATATACGTTTGATTTATTTCTCTACGCTCATCAGTCTGGTATTTTAATTAATAAATTTATACTCATAATTAAATATAAATCGTCTAATTTTATCACAGTCACAATAAATACACAACCACATAATACACAACAACTAAGTTACGCCCACTTTAATTAAATTTGTTTTTGTTTTATTGTAATAACATACCTGTTATGTTGTACTTGTAGTTATTTTAGTTTTTAAAAAATTAAAACTTTTCTCCAATTTTTCATTTCATTCTTAAAATAACTCCACTAAAAATAATAAACTACATTTTCAATTAAACTAAAAGATTAATCTGTTATCACTTTTTCATTTTCTAAAGATAGTTTTGCTATCTGTCACAGAACAGTTCTTCGATTCAAAATTTTAATACAACTATAAATTACATAACAATAAATCTAACGCATATTTTAATAATTTTCTAGTATTATTTTTAACGAGTTTTGGTATTTATAAGAATAACCTTTTACCGAGTGTCATTTTTAAAGCCAGCTACTAAATACCATATAATTAAATAAAGTGTTTGTTTAAGAAAACAGCAACGTGCTTGCTTTTTATTTCTTTCGGATTAAATCATATGAATTGATTTATGTTATTTTGTAAAGCTTTTATCAGAATACTTGCATTTACTTATGAATTACAACAACAAAAGTTATAATATTTTATTAGAACATAAAGTATGAAAGGTCATGAGTAATACACTAATACTGTCACGAAAGCAAGTTTTTAGCCAACGCTTAGAAACAAAAATAAAAAATCAACAGGTAGGTTCAAATTTAAGTATGATCATAAACACAAAAATTGTGTATGCAAATTGATATTTAAAACGTAGTTTGTTGGCAAATTATATTCACTCTGAACTAATAAATCAGTCTGTAATTTTTTTTATAAATTATCTATCAAGTGTTTGTAAGTATTTAATTTACTCCACATGTTAATTTAACATATGGGTCATATTTATAAAATTTTCTTATATAACATAAAAATAATAATAATTTTCATATTATGATTACTAAATGTACATTTCAAGATTTATTGCAAAACAATGCTAACGGTGAATCTAACGGCGCTGCTTGAACTATTGTTGCTATAAATAATTCAGAAATATGCAGTTTTCACGAGAAGAAATCAATTTTCGCCTAATTTTCGATTCAAGGTTAATAATTTCCATATTTGTGGACGTGACTTTAAATCATATTTCTTCATCTTCTTAATACGTCGAGACAATTATCACCATGAAACTAGAAAATTTTAACTCTTTTTAATCTCAGAATTTATATGTTTTTAAATTTTTCTATCTATTTGACGTTTTTCTTGAAAAAGTGTGATTAATAATTTTGAACTCATTCCATTTCCAAAAATAGCATCTATTTTCTGCTATTTCCCTTCTCGTAAATGCCATAAATTTAAAGTTATTTTCAGGCATTTTATTGAAATGAAAATAAGAAGAAATTCCTTTAAGGTGTAAAACGAAACTGCAAACAGGAAAATCTGAGTCGACATAAATAATACTTGTATTTGTTTAAAACATTTTTTTCTTATCATATAAACGAATTATTCTTCTATTTTCTTGTGTTTAATTGTTGATAAGAAACTTTGTAATAAATGTTGATTTTTTTACTATTTTATTATTATTTTTATCCTGAATTGCCTGGCATAGGCAACCGCTGTCTTGCTAAACGGGGATTACCTTAGATCTCGGCAAACTTTGCAGCAGTTGTTGATTGTAGTTGGTTGTGACAACTTTGTTAGTGATAAACTCATTGAAGCGGCGGTGGTAGCAACTGATAGTAAGTAAAAAGCGCTCAATTAAAAAAAAAATAATAAATAAACAATTGATTCATTTTTTTTTATTAAATGGCTTTTTAGTCGCTTAAAAATTATCCAAATATTACAACAGAACTTTTCTGTTGACAAATAATATTTACTATATTATCGAGATTATTGTCTGGCAAAGTGTTTCTATGGCTCTATTCCTTTTATCTTGTTTCTCAATGTTTGTTTATATTAGTATGCAAATTACTCCGACCATTTACTTAATTAATTCGAAACGTTTCAAATTCTTAATCGAAATAGTGTTATGAATTAGTCATTATGTGAAAAAATATTTTTTGACCTCAAATTTGGATTCAAGTCTTAAATAAAACACTTATAAATAGAGCTCAATCAATCTCGACAATTGCCAATTTACTCACCTCTATTGAACGAAATTTATTATTCGTTTAAGTGAGAAAACCAAAATCTTGTTTCTTAAATGTCAAATTGTATTCAATATTTTATCCAGATTAATCTCGAAAAAATTCAAGTTTTAATTACAACAAGTGTCAACTGATTAAATGTTTATTTATAGGAAACTTAACCATAAAATATTTGTGTCATTACCGTGATACTGATGAATCTTATTTGCAATAATGTTTTTATGACACAATTATCAACGTGCAATAAAATGCTCTTCAGGGTGCAACGTATCAATTACAGCCTTCACCGTTTTAAATATTTATTGTTTTAAGTCGTCGCTTTAAGAGTCAAAAATAGTTTAGACAATTAAATTCCGTTTGTTTTATTATCATCATTGGATACTAAATATACGTTTGTATACCTTTAATCTAAGGATAACAATAAAAACTAGAAGAATTTATACAATTTATTTTTAAAAATTTTGAAGAATTGCAGTTTTTTGATAAAAAAATCGTAAAAAGGTGAGTAGGTGGAACTTCTTATTTCTTATTGTGTAATCTTTTTTAATGTTCAAAATTTTACAGCGGAATCGTTTTACCGCATCCGTGATTTAATTATTTAATTTTTTGCAATTTTAAGTCTTTGGTTTGTGGCTTTAAACAAATTATCTGCAAACTGGGAGTGTTAAGGCAAACCATATTTGGGTTGGACAGCTTCATGTAATTTCTGTTTTTTCATGTTTTCAATATTTTGGTTTTATTTTTGATCTTGTGTGATGATATTTATCAGTCACAACAAGTAATGCAACTATTTAATTATTGTCAATTATATTACGTTCGTATTTACAGTGAATAATTATAAGAGTAACAAGCTGTATACCGCCGTATCAAAAATTAATAAACCAAAATTGTTATTTAAGGAAATAATATACAGTATCACCATTAAAGTGAGCTCCATATGGAACGTTTTTTTTTAATATTAGATCTAGTTGAAATTTGATATTGGGAACAATTTTTGTTTCAAATTAGACAAAAAATTACAGCAACGAATGCGACTAGGCGATATTCGTTTGTTGTCATATTTAACAACTCTTGAGGAGAATAGCTGAAAATGTTATTTATAGATGGAATTCCGAAAGATTTTATTTGAAAAAGTTGTTTCTTCTGAAATTTGCAAAATATGAAAACTTTAGCATTAATTTAACATTTTAGTCATTTTTGCCAAATAAATCTTTTTTTACAAATCCTAAAAAATCTTTTCTAGATTTAAAGAAAATATATAGGAAATTTAAACTCCGCCATAAAAAAAAATTAACGTCCTTATGTTAAATATGTCTAAGATTATAAAAAAAAAAGAACTGCTAAAAAGGCTTTGATCCAATTGCAACTTAGTTTTGAGACCATAACTAAAAACAAATGTTTGTGGTTGGTAAATAACCAAAAAAGGTGTGAATACTGAAACCTAATTGAGTGAATGCCGTTTTTGAACGTTGAAATTATTATAACTCATGTCATAATAAATGTTCCTAAAATAAATAAGTTTATATCAATTTGGTGAACTTAGAAGAAAAAAATCATTTGCCAAAATGTTTGAAATGTAAATTTTAGACTAAGCTTTTAAAGTTGTTTAGACAAACATATGCCCTACAAGAAATACTAAAGTTGACAGCAAACGAACATCGCTAAAATACAATTGTTGGCGTAATTTTTTGTCTAATGATGCAAAAACTGTTATCAATTTTTTTTAAGTTATTTTTGAATTACGTTCCATATGGAGGCAAATTTAATGGTGACACTGTACAATGTCATTCTGTGTCAAGTTTTTTTTATTGTTATCCTATAGCTTCTAAAGCTTTTATTTCAATTATAATCAATTATATTAACTCACATTTTCTAGACGAATTAGATTCACTCATTATTACAAACACCAATCAAGTTTGTATTAAAATCGGCAATTCTTACTATGATTTTTTCATTAGAATTTTTTTATTAAAATTTTCACCATTTTTTATTTATTGAATTGTCTAGCCAAATACAGCATGTGAATATGGAGCGGAAAGAAATTTTTTCTTCATGTTACTCGTATTTGAAGTCGGAAATTTTTGACAATTTCAAACTGATTCGTTGTATAACTTATAAAAAAAATGTTTTTTTAGAGTATAAGATAAAAATTGTTTAATATAATATTAATTTTAATTTACACAAATAAAAAATTGGTATACCTACTTACGCAAGTCCAAACTAACTGAAATGGTATATTATCCAACGACCAAGTAATTATGGTTTCTAATTTCTGAAAACAAAAAATTACTTAATTACCGAATTAAATCAGAAATCGGTAATTTTAAGTCGCTCAATGAATCAGTTTTTATTGGAGGACAAGAAAGTAAGCAAATCAGGCAGATAAAAGCACGTTTTGTGAGCCACTATAAAAGCTAACTGCAATCAAGCCACGTACAGGTTTTCATTTCAAAATACGTTATATGGTTTTAATAAACCTTTCAAGAACTCTTTATTGGTTCTTCATTTTATATCAACCGATTCTATAGAATCTGCTCTATGTTCAGATTTGGATTTATAGAAACTCAAGGGCTCGATATTGATAGTCCATTTCTAAAAATGAACTATAGAAATATATGTAGATTGCTGAGGTTTGAGGTAATTATGAATTGTTGCAGGATAGGATGTCAGCGATTTTACAGACACCGGGCCTCTAAAAACTCATTTACCAATTTATCTTATATGAGAGAAAACAAACAAAAAATAGATGAAAAATCAAATAATTATCTAGTAATAGATTTAATGTTCTCGTTTTTCTAATACTCATTTTTTTTATCGTATAAATGAAGCACTATACTTGCAGATTTCCCAGATTACACTTTGCATTTGCATTTACTTTTTTCTCTAGTTGCATTAGACAAGCGCTTAAATTGTCTAAAAACAGTTAAAAAATTTTCCATATTTATTTCATGTATAATCATTCTTCTGATGTTACAAATCTGTCATAGTGATAAATTTGCTGATTATAAAACACATCTGCTTATTATTTATTTTTCAATTATCATAACACATTTAATTGATATTTAAAGTGTTGTTATTTAAAAAGCTACCTCTTAACAGTTGACACAGTTATTTGACTATCTATAAATGTAAAATTCTATGTCATTTGTGTACTACATTTAAACATCTAATAAAATCTATCCAAACAAACAGTTTGATGTATTTCAAAATAAATAATTCATTTTAAATCATCTTCCATATAAATTTATGATGACATTTATATTTTTTTGCCTTTGAAATTCATCCTGAAAGTGTTGAAGTCTTTATAACTTTGAAATGTACCTATTTTTATCATGCTATTTTTTAAAATTATAATTAAATTTAAGATACACGTGGTAACATCATTTTAATTGTTTTATTAAAGTCTAGAAGTTAATGTAGTAAATAGAAAAATGCTTAATTGAATGTTTTTTAAATAGGTCACTTTGAGTCGCTTGTAGCTATTTAATTTATGATTATACATCAGTGTTATCTTTATACTGACCTACCTTTTATGTCTGCTATTTACATGATAATATTCATATCTTAAAAAAATAAAACATTGCCTGTAATAAAATTTTTATATTATCATAACTTTTCTCAGAAGTTTTATTTTTCATCTTGTTTAAGTTTTAATCAATCATATTTGCGTCACAACAGTGCACAAGAATGCGTCTGCCCCTAATTGTCGACTCATAATTACTCAAAAGGTCAACAAGCGCATCTCCAAAATTTCAAGCCGGCGCTAATAAAATCGGCCTTGAAATGTAACCTTCTGGTAATAAAAATCTGCACTAGATTGAATGTAATCAAACAAATTTTTGGGTTTTATCACTTTATTTTTAACTTTCACTTTGTTATTTTTATCCAAGTGCCTCAATAAATTATTCTGTAGGTTTCGCATAAGCATCTTTAATTCAACAAGTTTATTTTCGATGTGTTGTTCTCATTTAACCTACATTTTTTTCAACTAATGGAAATATTTACGATGGATGCATTTTATTTGCAAAACATTCAAAATTCGTAACAAAATATTTAAATTTGGTGCTTTTATTAGCCAAGATCGATGACGAAGAGCTGACTTAATATGGACAAAAAGTCGAATGCCAAGTAAACAGTGTGTTAAGGTCCGTAAATAAACAGCTTGAGAAAAAACAGATTATTAATACTTTTGATTTATTACATATTAATTGGTTGTTAGTAGCTGGAGGCTTGGTTTTGTCATTAATCATGAGGTAATAGTTGAGACGCCACTGTCTTAATTTTAATGCATTATGCATAATAAAATCAAAAGTATCTGGCTCCGGAGTTCAACCAGCGAAAAAATTGCAGTATATTTCAATTTAAAAATTAATAGCTTTTTTATTAAATCGTATGTCTCCATCTAAAGAATCATCTACAATATCTGTTAATGAAGTCATTTACACCATTGTAATCGTCTCGTAAAATGACATCATTTTCCATTGTAATTATTTGCATAAATTCTAAAAGCTATAACCAACAATACCTCTTATTGTGACAGCATAAAATATATAAATAATTAAAATACTGTAATAGATATATCCTTCAAGAATTTTTTAATATTATGCTAATTTGTCGAATTTCGAGCGTCATCCAAGTAAATCATATTTTATCTACCAATTTCATTATGCAAATTGGAAAAATGACTTTATGATTTAAACTCTTTAAACCCCGATAACCGACATAACAAGGCCGATAAACTTGACAAAACATTATAGTTTCGATTCCATTCAAAAATTCTCCGTTAAGCTGACTTTACATTGCCTCGATAAATCTTTGTGTCTTTGAACTGTATAATGCTATTCGTGATAAAAATACGCAAACATTCGCATAAATCCAGAGCAATTGCAATATGAAGCGTGTTGTTTATTTTTAAGTTAGTAAAAATGGGACAATGCAATTTATTATTCATTATCTATAATCGAACTGATGATTAATCTTAATGTGATCTTTCACATCAAGGAATGTTTTGACAGCACCCGCTGAATTATACCAGGTGTTAGATTATTATTAATCTAGCAAGGATTCACCATCATATTAGAACACGTGTTTTCATTATGTAAAGTTGGAGTTTTTTCAGATTTTTTCACGCTGACACAAACTTGTTGATGAGTTCAGGATTATTTTTGTTTAGATGCGAATCACCTGCCAGTTGACGTACAAACGGAATTTTATGTTAATTGTAATTGTATTAATAGTAACACTGTCACACATGCAATTATCGAACAAAAAATATACTTAACCAAGAGCTAATTTTGATAGCTGTTTTATTTTAGATGGATTCCAAGAACTGGATCCTCAGCTTAGTAGCTTTTGCTGGAATTTTAACGTTGTCTCAAGCCCAAATCAACGATTATTCCGACCTCGCAGGTCCTTATTGTCAGTTTCGAGGATGTTGTCCCGGCAGACAGGACGAATGTTCAACTCCTATTCTAGGTATGTGGTAGTATTCAGCTAAGTGCTCCCTAACCAAGGCTAAGCTTTTCTTTATTACTAAGCACTTGGGAAAGGGTCCACTTTGACTTACAGGAAATTCAAGTAACGAGATTTTTCCAAATGAAGGTACTTTATGTTATTGCGACGACTTTTGTAATCGTACAAGAAACGAGGATTGTTGTCCCGATTTTTGGTCACACTGCAGAGGAATGCCGTCACCAATTATACCTGAACCTGTGACAGCGCCATGTACCTATGATGGAAAAGTGTATCTTTTCGGTCAAAAATTCAAGAAGAATTGTAATTTATGGTAGGATTTGAAAATTTATGGATTTTGTATTAACTTGGAATTTTTTCAATTACAGCACGTGTGAGAAAGTTGATGGTAGAGGAGACGTGATGTGCGAACAAGATACTTGCATCATAGAACCTACAATTGTTAACGCAATAGATTTCGATTATCACGATTGGCACGCTTCTAACTACTCAGAATTTTGGGGACGAAAACTCAAAGATGGAATCACATTAAGGTATTTCTCATATTACCAAATTCCAATAATAACTTTATCCTAAAGATTAGGAACTCTTGTTCCTCAACGTTTTGTGATGCGTATGACTCCTGTAAGAAGAATCTACGATCCTCAATCTTTACCTTCTGCGTTTGATTCAGAAATGAAGTGGCCAGGATTTATTAGTCAAGTTCAAGATCAAGGATGGTGTGGATCATCTTGGGCTATCTCTACAGCAGCTGTAGCTTCCGATCGGTAATAACAGTTTTTTTCTAAACCATTCCAAACAAGCTTTTCCAGATTTGCAATACTATCAAAAGGTCGTGAAAAAGTGATGCTTTCTGCTCAACATTTATTATCATGCGATCGACGAGGTCAACAAAGTTGTAAAGGAGGGCATTTAGATCGAGCTTGGTCTTATATTCGTAAGTTTGGATTGGTGGATGAAGACTGTTTCCCTTATACTGCCTCTGATCAGAGATGCAAAGTACCAAGAGGTGGAGACTTAGTCACTGCAAAATGTACACTTCCGTCTCTTGTTGATAGAAGATCTAAATATAAAGTAGCTCCAGCTTATAGGATTGGAAATGAGACTGATATTATGTTTGAAATTTATAATTCTGGTCCAGTACAAGGTACCTTCTCTAATTTCAAAAAGTAAAAAAATGTTTATTATTATTTTTTAGCAACGATGAAAGTTTACCATGACTTTTTCGTCTACAAAGGTGGTATTTATAAGCATTCGTCTATAGCAGCAACCGATAGGACGGGGTACCATTCGGTAAGAATAGTAGGTTGGGGCGAAGAAATCACCAATCACGGTGTCCAAAAATATTGGGTAAAATAATATAATTTTCTTGTTCTTTTAATATTTCATTCTTTTCGTTGTTTAGAAAGTGGCAAACAGCTGGGGCCCACAGTGGGGCGAAAACGGCTATTTTCGAATCGCTCGAGGAGTAAACGAGTGTGAAATCGAATCCTTCGTTTTGGCCACTTGGCCTGAAATCGAAAACAAATTGCTTTTGCGTAACGAAATTCCAACAATCTAAGTTGTGTTCATTTTTGTTTTGGTAGAATTCCCATTAAAAATTGCCATTTTACTTCGTAACTGCCATATTATGTGTTCTGACCAATTCATGCAATTGTTATTAAAAGTGTCATTGTTATTTATTGTAATTTATTAGATGACGGTGAATTATTCCAGTCTTGTAGAAAATGTTACGCATAGCCTGAAGCAACTCATTCATTTGTTGAAAAATATGTTATTAATGGCGCGCGACTTTGCCCCATTAACTACAACTTTAACGTGAAACAATTTATCTCTTAAGAACCATAAACACGCCTAATAAACACCAATGCGAAGACATTCTAATTTATGGATTTTTTAATTTACTTCTTATGCAGCGAATGGTTTGCCGTCACTTTTGTTATTGCAGCGATGTGTTAATACTAATTCGAAATATTTTAATGGTAATTTAGCAATAAAATAATGCATCTATTATATGCTCATAAATTTATAATATATTTTTGTATGTTTAGGTTACGAGATGATTTAACAAATAAATTGCTTTTATATTTAAAAGACTTTTCTTTCTTCTTTTAGTATAAACAACAATTTGTTTTAGACTTGTTATTGTCCTTTCATTTCTTAAAATAGCGATCAATAAAACATCGGTTTGTTTGTATCATTAAGTCCCTTAGTTACTGAACATTTACTATGTCTTAACAAATCTCCATTTGCCACCATCCGTTGTGGCTTATTTTTATAATGGATAAACACATACGCCCTGTTTTCACCCTTGAATTAAACTACAAACTCATTCCTGGTTTAGTTACAATAGGAAAGTACGATGGAACTCATCCGTGTCTTACAGCTGCTACCACTGCTGATAAGGTGACTAAAAAAAACACTTCAGAGCAATTAAAAAAACATGTTATTTTAGGTTTTAATACACAGTCCTCACAGAAAAAATTCTAATGTTATTGGAAGAGTTGTTTGGTCTGAGTCAAACCGTGAAATCGCTACTCTTAATATAAACCAATCGATATCTGCATTGACAGCCGGTGTACTTTTACCTGAAGATGATAAAGATATTTTGATAGTTGGGACCGAAACTCATATTTTGGCATATCATGTGCATGATAATAAAGATGTATTTTATCAAGAATGTCCTGATGGGGTTAAAGCTATCACTATTGGAAGTTTTAAAGAAGGAAAAGGTCAAATAGTTATGGTTGGAGGAAATTCTTCAGTGCATGGGTTTGACTATCAAGGGAATGAAGTTTTCTGGACTGCTGTAGGAGATGTAGTCACTTCTTTAATTTTGATGGATTATAATAAAGACGGCATGAATGAAGTATGTGTATTACTTTAAATTGTACAGGAGATAAATTTGAAAATTTTAGTTGATAGTAAGTTCAGAAGACTTCAATATTCGTATTTTTAAAGGCGATCAAATAATTGCTGAACATGTGGAAACGGAAGTGGTGACTGGTTTGGTAGTTTTACCGGAAAATCGTTTTGCTTATTCTATTTCAAACGGAACTGTTGGTGTGTATGAACAGGATGTGCGTTTATGGAGAGTCAAAGTACAAAAATTTGCAAATTTCATTCAATTTTCAATTTTCAATTTTCCAGTCTAAACATTTTGCTATAGCTATGCAAAACTATGATTTATTAGGCCAAGGTTCAACACAACTTATTACTGGTTGGTCCAATGGTAAAATTGACTGTAGATCTATAAAAACAGGAGAAGTTTTGTTCAAAGATACAATGAATGCTGGTGTAGCCGGAGTGGTTGAAGGTGATTATCGTTCTATTGGTAAAACGGACGTAATCTGCGCTTCCAGTGAAGGAGAAGGTAGGTATTATCCTTTAAATAGTAATAATAATAATGTCTTATTTTGGTTAAAGTACGTGGGTATACGACTACTAAATCTTTATCAACTCCTCCTGGTGCTGGATTAGAACAAGAAACAGTAAGAGAACTTCTAGCTAGAAAACAATCATTACTATTAGAATTGAAACATTATGACAATAATTCTAAATACAATGAGAATGTTATGAATCAAATGGAAAGTTACGAAAATAATGGAGTGATACCCGCAAATACAAGGTTGCAGATTGGTATAGCTACTAGCGATGCAAATTCAAAAAATGTACAGATTAGAGATTCACTGTTATTAATTTTATTCTTGCTGTTTACTTTTAGAACCAAGTCGAAATTTACGTTTCAACAAACAATACAACTATTATAAAAGCAGTTATCATTTTTGCAGAAGGCATTTTTAAAGGGGAAACTCATGTAGTACATCCTTCAAATACAAAACTTAGTTCAGATTTATTGATCCCTTTATCTGTTCCAAAAGATGTGCCTGTTGATATTCATATTAAGGTATTTTTGCTTAATAGTCACCTTTAAAAAATAATAGTTTTCTGTTCAATGTTTCAGGCTCTTGTTGGGTACCCTAATAGTATTCAGTTTCATGTTTTTGAAATTACAAGACAATTACCTCGGTTTTCTATGTACTCTCTTGTGAAAACATTAAAGAAAAAAGTCGAGAGTCATGTGGAATTCAAAATTAATGATAGACTTCAACGAATTTGTATGTGGATTAATCAAAGTTTTTTGTTGCCAACAGATATAGAAGTAGAAGACTCTACTTTAAAAGTAAATTTGAAATGTTTAAGAGATGGATCAGAATTGTGTTTGTTGTTTGACACTTCAGGAAGATCTGTGTTTTATACTGACAGTATGTCTTTAGCTGCCGATTTGATCCAATCTTTAGCTGTGTTTCTAAAGATTGAGAACTTGGAAGTAAGTAAGATTTAATCTTAAGAACCTATACAGCTGTCAGAACATCAAATTTTCATTAAACTATTTGTTTAAACTGCCTAAATGACGTGGAACGAACATATAATAACATAATAACAAACCATTTAAATGTGGCGATCATATAATGTGCCGATAGTCTGATAGTTTAAGCAAGGAGTGAATAAGAAACGCATTCTAATAACAGCAATGTGAAATGAAATTTTTTGTTCCCAAAACGTGGGTGTCTTTGATTCAATATTTTGAGTTTTCTGGTGCGGAAGTTTATTTTCTGCCAAATTGACTAAAAAAAAAAAAACAAATAAATCAGTTGAACCTTTGAAAAGTACCAAAAAATCGGATTAACAAAAACTCATTTTTTGCTAATCGGAGACAATCTGTAACATTTGCAAATAATTTTAGTGAAGAATTATGTACTATCCATACAAGTATAGCTATAATGATGCGCTTTGTTTTTGATAGTATCAATTAAAAAAAAATCCTTCCAAACTAGGACAAAAATTTGTTTTAATTTAAAAGGACTTGAAAAAATTGTTGAATTAGCAAATTGTTGCAGTCTAAATCATCGTTTCCCAAAGATGAAGAAAATTTGAAACTTTTAATGCAAAAACTCTCGGACATTCAGGACGCTAGGCTAAGATTAGGAACAGATGTAGCCGATCGACTTGGACAAATTCGAGCTTTTGTTATCAGAGCAGAAGACAGCAGATTAAACGATATGTAAGTTGAATATTCTTACCTAGAAAAATTTTATCTAATGATTTATTCTAGAGAGGAAATGCCAAAGTACTACAATGAACTTAACAAGTTAAATAAAGATTTAATCAGCAGCTACAACATTAGACTGCATAACTATAACGAAGGTTTAGAAACCATGAAGAATATCAATGGGATTATCCAAAAAGCATCAAGACTTAGAGGTTTTTCTTTATATGTATATTGCTATTGCAATTAATAAAAATTGTTCGTAAATTTTTAGTTGGACCAAATGCTGCGTCTATGATCAACTGCTGTAGATCAGCTATAAAAAATAATAATATTGAAGGACTTTTGAAAATTATTCGTACTGGAGAAATGTAAAAACTTCAAAATTAGTATGTTTATTAAACTTTTGTGATATTCTAATTTTATAATCTAATTTTTCCTGTCATGATATCATCATACTTTCCTTTAGTTAATTCAACGTATGTTGCAGTTTTAGCGTCATAATATAACAATTTATCTTTGACTTTATGAACGTTAAAACCTTCTTTTTGTAAATCATACTTTTTCAGTTTGAAAGTTCCTGTCAATGGCACTGAATTTGAGACTCTTAAGAAAATAGGAATTGCATAAGATGGGAGATTTTCTTTTAAGCCTTTACTAAGACCACTGACGTCAAGCGTGTAATTAGTGTCTACTATTGTAGCCATTCCGGCTCTACCTTCAGTTTCAGGAACCTAAAAAAAAATATTAATATCGATTTTCAGTAATTTAAACTTTTTACCTCAACTCCATATACTGCAGCGTCGCTTAAACCACAAATATTGCTAATTATTGCTTCCACTTCAGAAGTAGCTACATTTTCACCTTTCCACCTGTGGGTAAATTTTTTTTAATGTTTGAATATTATTCTAATATTTTTATTGTATCATCAGTTATTATTAACTTATTATGCCAAACAATTCTGACTAATTATTAACAGCATAATATTACTAGTGGATTCATAATGTGTTAGTTATCTGTAAGGTAAAAGTACCAGTAATTGACCATATTCTAGTGTTTGACACCTCGAATAATAATTTTGTTTTTCGAAATATCGTAGTAACTGACACCTAAATTACAGTCAGATTTAAAAAAAAAACACTCTTAAAACCCAGTTCTGTAACTCCTAAAATTCTGTAATGTTCCGCCTCAGTTGCTTAGACTTTCATTGAAAAAGAAATTGATAAGAACTGGACATATTACAATCCGAAAAAAAATTGTTCATTTTCCAAAATCGATTCATCAATAAGCAAATTTGAAACATTAGTTGAAATAGTAAAACAAGTCTGTTTCGAACTTTTTTTTGCTTACCAAATCATAATAAGTTAGATACAAAGTTATAAAACGTTAGATACCGACCAAATTAATAATAAACTCAAATCTTGAATTGTTTACACCTCCAGAAGTTGTCATTCTATTTACACTTTTATTATTTTCTGAAAAAACATAATTTAGTCACAATTTTGGGAGAGAACCTGCTAGTTTCAAAATATTTGCGGAAACATTATTACTTGTAAAATGCCAATTTTAAACAGAATTTAATTCACAATTTAGCAATTAGTGATGATACGATAAAGCTTTGTATATAATTCGAATAAGAGCGATTTAAACAAACTCGGATGCTAAACGTAACGATTATGGTGCGCCATGGGTGCAATATTTTTATGAACAATTCTGCAATAGTTTAAACTTAGTCTTTTTAATAAACATAAGAAAAAATGAGCACGCTGAATTAAAAGGAAATGAGTGTCGCTGGTAAGGGGAGTTGTCTGGAACGCTTCGTCTATGGCAGATGCAGCTAACGCAAACGCTGCTGCCAGCAGAAGCCGCCGCAAGCGTGTGCTGCCCCCGCAGCCACGTTACGAGGCCAAGCGCCTTCGAACACAAGAAGACAACCAGCGGAATCGTCAGTCTCACACCTCAAATTCGTCAACAAAAGTTAACATCACAAAAACCAGTCTGGCAAGTACAAAACATTCTGATTTAGAGGAAGATTTAGCTGCACCATCAACATCTAAACACCACAAGCGGAACCAAACTGTTCCCTCTGTTGAAACCTCAAATTCTACTTCACTGAAAATACATTCAAAACTGTCATCAAGTTCACTTGAAAGTTTAAACTCAGAAGCAAGTTCTTCAAAATCATCTATTTCCAAACAGAAATTGAAGAAACCAAAGAAGAACTGCAGTCTTAATAAAAAATTTAAAGGTTCTCAACTCTCATATACATCCAGGTCATCTCATAGAGTAGATTACTACCCAATTAGACACAATAAACTAGCCAGTAAAGAAACTAAACAGAATAATCACAAAGGTTCTGAACGAAGTAACAGTAAAAGTGAAACAAATATCAACGACAGTAATTACAAAGCAAACTCAACAGTTGAAGAATCGAGCGAAACAACAGACCATCTAAAAGAAGAGGACGTGAACTTATACCACTGGGGGCGACCAATAGCCAACCCAATACTATACGCGAAGTGGCGCCGTGCTAAGACGCAGCACAAGAAATAGCAAAGCGCATACCGCAACAACGGGTTCCTGTGCAAGCTCGAGCGGCGCAAGTGGCAGCGGCAGCAGCTCGAGACGAGCAGCCAGGCAGCATAAGGTAGGGGCGGCTGCTCCGGCTCTCCTTACGGCTCCTGCCACTCACGTTGCCGTCGCCATGGCCACCGACCAGCCCGATTTGCCTAACAATAACGCCTCGTAAGCTAGTCGTGTCCTCGATTATACAGGTGTCCAGAAAAGCTCTTTAAAGGAAAAGAGGATACATTCTAGAACTAATTTTATGTTGATTAAAATCTAAATCTAAATTACCTTATAAAATATTCTTGGTCGCACAGCTAGACATTTTAAAAGATAACGCACCAACAACGATTAAATAGAAAAAAAGTTCAAAATGGTTTCCAAATAAGTAATGTCATTTTGGGCAATTATTTCTTGAATTGGTCACGTATATACATAGAATTTTTTTTATTGTAATAATTAGTCAGTTTGATTGACATAAAAGAAGCTCTAGAATTTGTCTATCTTTCTTTGAAAACTTTTTTGGTCACCCATTGTATTATAAAAAAACCGCTCAATATTCTTGTTTTAAGCTATAAAATTTACCTGAAAGTATCTCCAGTTCTGTCTTTGAAATAAAAATAACCGAACTCGTCTTGTACAAGGACGTCACCAGAATTAAAATAAACGTCTCCTTTTTTGAATACATTTTTTATAAGTTTCTTTTCAGTAGCTGCTTTATCTGCGTATCCAGTGAATTCGTTAGTAGTTGTATTAGCTTTAACGTTGCCAAGTAAAACTCCGACTTCACCAGGTTTGCATCTCATACAAAAACCATCGGGACCTCTTATTGGTACCCCTGTTACTTCATCACATTTAATTAATGTTACCGGATAAAGGAAATTAGCATATCGTGGAATAAAACCAACAGCCCCAACTGTGCTATCAATATTAACTAAAAAAAAAATATATATATTTTAAAACATAAATGGTTCATTTTGTTTTACTCAAGTTTGAATTGCCTTCAGTAGCTCCATAAAATTCGTACACTTCTTTTATATTGAATTGCTTGACAAATTGTTCCCAAATTTGTGGTCTAAGTCCATTTCCTATTATTTTCTTCACGTTATGAACAACAGGTTCTTTGTTTTTGCTATGTGCTAGAAGAATATAGCGACAAATTTCTCCAATGTATTGAGCTGCCTAGGAAAAATTAAATAAGAAAATATGAAAACTTAGAGATAAATATTATACCGTGCATTTGTATTTGACGCAGTCTTTCCAAAAATTAGAAGCTGAAAATTTCTTTCGAATTACGACGGTAATTCCATTTAGGAGAGCTTGACCCACACCTACTACACCACCAGCACTATGATATAAAGGCAAAGGGTCATAAATTATATCATTTTTGTTTAGTGAAGACATATAATGCAAACCCATAGCCATAAAGACATATCTCATATGTGTAATAACGGCTGCTTTAGGTAGTCCTGTGGTTCCGGAGGTATAAATGAAAATTAATTTGTCTTTAGAATTGCCTTTTTCTATGTCTTCTACTGGAGGAGCTTCAGACTGATTTTCTAGTCCTTTTGTTAAGTCAATGGCACCTTCCGGAAATTTTACTTTTTCATCGGTTTCATTAAATTGATAAAGTTTACTATCTATCCTGTCAGTTATATCCTCAATTGCTAAAATTTTTAATTAACGTAGAAACTTTTAGTCTAAAGACACATGAACGTTTACTTTAACGTTCGTGTAGCTCAATTCTTAAAAACAATTAATTATTTACATTTTTTAAAAGCAGATCCATAAATTACAGCCTTAGAATCCGATACATTAATTGAATATATTAAAGATTCAACAATAAGATTATTGTTGATAAGAGCAGTAATCACACCGATTTTGGCTAATCCCAACCAGATGCAAACATACTCAGGACGAGATTCTAGTAAGAGAGCTATAGTATCGCCTTTTTTGTAACCTTCTTGTTTAAAAAAATTAGCAATTTTATTGCTAAATTTCTCTACCTAGAATATTACATTAATTTTTTTTCTTTAGTGAAATTGCTAATCACATCTCGATAAGTCCAAATTCTATCTTCATAATAGAATGCTACTCGGTCTGGGTGCTTAGACGCAATTTTCGTAAAAACTTTTGGTACGGTTTGTCTTGTGTGCTGGAATTTCCAAAGAAGATAATTCAAAATAAGGAATTTGAAAGCGGCTCTGCAAAATAAAAATATTTTATCTTGAAACTAGTTATGAATGTGTGCGAGATGAAGCGTATAGCGACATCTCACGAGAGTGCTGGCAGGTTACGGAGCTTGGTGATTTTATGTTGGTGGACAACAAGGTTGCCACTTAATACCAACTAACACCATCTCCTACGGCTGAGCTGGAAACAACTACCCCGCGGGCTACTACCCCGACCGGTATTGAATTACACCAACTCAACCGCCCCACCAGCAACACGCTGAAAGTCAGCGTACCTGGAGCTCTAGTAGAGGTTCCAATCGTACACGACAGCAGGAAACTGCAGACCGGTTTCGGGGTAGTTGCCCCTCATCAGTACAGTGCACCTGTGCTATGCACGATTGGAACCGAACGAAGTCTCGCCTATATGCCAGCGAGGGCGCGCTCTGTGTGCGAGATGAAGCGTATAGCGACATCTCACGAGAGTGCTGGCAGGTTACGGAGCTTGGTGATTTTATGTTGGTGGACAACAAGGTTGCCACTTAATACCAACTAACACCATCTCCTACGGCTGAGCTGGAAACAACTACCCCGCGGGCTACTACCCCGACCGGTATTGAATTACACCAACTCAACCGCCCCACCAGCAACACGCTGAAAGTCAGCGTACCTGGAGCTCTAGTAGAGGTTCCAATCGTACACGACAGCAGGAAACTGCAGACCGGTTTCGGGGTAGTTGCCCCTCATCAGTACAGTGCACCTGTGCTATGCACGATTGGAACCGAACGAAGTCTCGCCTATATGCCAGCGAGGGCGCGCTCTGTGTGCGAGATGAAGCGTATAGCGACATCTCACGAGAGTGCTGGCAGGTTACGGAGCTTGGTGATTTTATGTTGGTGGACAACAAGGTTGCCACTTAATACCAACTAACACCATCTCCTACGGCTGAGCTGGAAACAACTACCCCGCGGGCTACTACCCCGACCGGTATTGAATTACACCAACTCAACCGCCCCACCAGCAACACGCTGAAAGTCAGCGTACCTGGAGCTCTAGTAGAGGTTCCAATCGTACACGACAGCAGGAAACTGCAGACCGGTTTCGGGGTAGTTGCCCCTCATCAGTACAGTGCACCTGTGCTATGCACGATTGGAACCGAACGAAGTCTCGCCTATATGCCAGCGAGGGCGCGCTCTGTGTGCGAGATGAAGCGTATAGCGACATCTCACGAGAGTGCTGGCAGGTTACGGAGCTTGGTGATTTCCAGCTCAGCCGTAGGAGATGGTGTTAGTTGGTATTAAGTGGCAACCTTGTTGTCCACCAACATAAAATCACCAAGCTCCGTAACCTGCCAGCACTCTCGTGAGATGTCGCTATACGCTTCATCTCGCACACAGAGCGCGCCCTCGCTGGCATATAGGCGAGACTTCGTTCGGTTCCAATCGTGCATAGCACAGGTGCACTGTACTGATGAGGGGCAACTACCCCGAAACCGGTCTGCAGTTTCCTGCTGTCGTGTACGATTGGAACCTCTACTAGAGCTCCAGGTACGCTGACTTTCAGCGTGTTGCTGGTGGGGCGGTTGAGTTGGTGTAATTCAATACCGGTCGGGGTAGTAGCCCGCGGGGTAGTTGTTTCCAGCTCAGCCGTAGGAGATGGTGTTAGTTGGTATTAAGTGGCAACCTTGTTGTCCACCAACATAAAATCACCAAGCTCCGTAACCTGCCAGCACTCTCGTGAGATGTCGCTATACGCTTCATCTCGCACACAGAGCGCGCCCTCGCTGGCATATAGGCGAGACTTCGTTCGGTTCCAATCGTGCATAGCACAGGTGCACTGTACTGATGAGGGGCAACTACCCCGAAACCGGTCTGCAGTTTCCTGCTGTCGTGTACGATTGGAACCTCTACTAGAGCTCCAGGTACGCTGACTTTCAGCGTGTTGCTGGTGGGGCGGTTGAGTTGGTGTAATTCAATACCGGTCGGGGTAGTAGCCCGCGGGGTAGTTGTTTCCAGCTCAGCCGTAGGAGATGGTGTTAGTTGGTATTAAGTGGCAACCTTGTTGTCCACCAACATAAAATCACCAAGCTCCGTAACCTGCCAGCACTCTCGTGAGATGTCGCTATACGCTTCATCTCGCACACAGAGCGCGCCCTCGCTGGCATATAGGCGAGACTTCGTTCGGTTCCAATCGTGCATAGCACAGGTGCACTGTACTGATGAGGGGCAACTACCCCGAAACCGGTCTGCAGTTTCCTGCTGTCGTGTACGATTGGAACCTCTACTATAGTTATGAATGATGGGATAAAAATATTATCTTAGGGAAGATTTCATCAAATTTTATCTTTGATTGAATTAGATAATTTTCTTATGTAGTAATCATTTACTTAATTATTATTAGTAAAACTACTCAATCGAGTTTAGTACGTTATTTTTAACACAATCAGATTCAAGCTCGATCAAGTCAGGTATTATATAATTTGATCAAATTTAATCCACATTTATTTGTTGAAACCGACCCTTAGAAGTTCATTGTATTGTATTGTATTGTATTTTATTAATATAAAATTCAATATTTCTATTAGAAATTAAGAAAAAATAAACTTTCAGCTTAATTAATTATTATTTTAACTGATTATCAAGTTGTTGTAGCTTATTGAAAAATTTATACAAGACTTAATTAACAGATATTTTTGTATAATGCACGATTATTGCCTTAACGTTTTAGTTTGGACTTTGTATCACTCTTTGAACAATAGTCTGATTATCACTAAAGGTCAAGCATATTTCGGCCTCTACTCATGAAAATACACATTTATAAAAATGATTCAAGAAAATGATTGACGAAAAACTCTGCAGTAAAAGTAGATAGAGTTATATTTCCAATAAATAAAATATCTTTTAATACATGTTGTTATTTCATATTAAATAAAAATAAACTCATCAAAAAGGTATTGAAATAATAATTATTTTGATAAGGTTGAGTACCTATGTACTTTATAATAATGTATTTCTCATTAAAATTACAAACATGCATTTTCTTTACATGCCCGACCTTATAAATCATTTGCAACTTCCTTCTAGTTACTGCGATTGAAAAAAAAAAACAACAATGTTTCAGTTGACAAAAAAACTAAATATTTGATTGATTGATCGTTACAAAACATAACGATTAGTTGTTTGAACATAAATAAATAATAAATTAACATTAAATCAAGAATTCCTCACCTTATGTCTCTTCTTATTGTTCTATAAATTATATAAAACCATCGGTACCTTCTATTCTGAATCAAAAGTATTGTTATCAGTATAATCAACACAGCCCTAAATAACTAGAATAAATATACCACAAGTGAATAAAATTAATTTTTTGATGTACAATACACAACTAATACCATTTTTAAAAATTTTCCTTTTTATTTTCTCATGGAAAAAATATAATTGTGTATTATACAGTCACTATAAAGCAACTGTTTACGATTTTGAAGCAGAAGGGTTCTGCGTGTTGGTGATGTAATAAACTCGTTAAGAGTCGGACCGATTCGAAGTTGACACATTGTATAAGTACTATAATTTATCGTACAAAAGCAAATATTTTGCGATAAAACGTAATAATCAAATAGCTGTCTTATAACGTTGATAGGGTCTAGTAGTATCAGGATTGTTTAACACATTTCAGATAATTAAACTAACCGCGCTACTGAGGTATGCGTTGAATGTGTTTCAAGAAAAATAACTCATAAAAATCTATTGGAAAAAGCATTTGTAAAAATCATTGGGCCGACTTTTGTTAATCTATTCAATTATTTTTTCAAAAAGGCCTCAACACACTTCTTTTACGACGATTTATGTCGATATCAAATTTTTTTTAATTATGGGTAATTTTCTACTTTATAGTTGTATAGTATATTTACTTATAAAGCTATTATTGACAGTTTATCGCAAAACACAATGTATTCTACTTTATAAAGCTTTTCAGGTAAGGTCAAATGTGTTTATTTTGACTCTGATTAATTTATTTAAAAAGTTATTTTGTAAAAACCTTTTTTTGTATTTTATTTTATTAGTTTATTAAATTTATATGTTTTCTAACAAATTTTAATAACTAGCTAATTGAATGAATTACTCAAATAAGTAAGCACATGGCTTTTATTATAACAGATAATTAGAAATTATATTAATTATTTTATCCGCAAAGTAAAATGTCATTTGAAAATTAGATAAGAAATGCATGAATTTATAAAAAGTGTTATAAATTAATATTGTGTAAAAAAACAAAATAAAAATGAAATCTGCGTCAGTTAAATTTGAATTTTTCAATTACCTTATTTAAATTTGAACTTTGTTCCGTCTCATAACATCGTATTGTGGCTTTAAATGCATAGTTATCTTAAGAGACAACTTTGAATAAAGAAACTTAGAATGTTTTAAATAAAAAATATAAATAATTTATAATTTTTTTTTATTTTTCACTGATATTTCCCAGCACTTTATTTATGGAAAACATCGAACCATAGAATTGGAAATGATGCATTAATAGGCCACCAACAAAACACCATAAGTATTTGACAGCTGTCATATTTAGAGGTTATGTTATGTCTAGTGGCATTTGAGGTTATGTCGTTTCAAAACATGGAATTACTGGAGTTCAAAGATGTGAAATCTGTTCCTGATATTATCCACCCATATCCTGCATCACTCCGCAACAATAGTGTGCCAATTGTTATTGATAATGGTATGTATACTTTTTATTTATGTATTATGATATTTATTTACGAATTCATATCTAAGGTTCCTATCAGTGCCGAGTCGGTTGGGCTACAAGTACAGAACCTCTGCTTCTTTTTAAAAACGTTATTGCAAAACCAAGAAAAGAACGTTCGAAGAAAGACACAATTGAATCATCTCAAACACCACAATTACAAGTTGGAAATGATATAGCTAATATAGAAGCTGTGCGTTTTCAACTGAAAACTCAGTTTGATAGAAATGTAGTTACACATTTCGAAGCTCAAGAACATTTGTTTGATTATACTTTCACTCATTTGGGAATTGATGCTGAAAATTGTGTCCCACATCCAATAGTATTGACTGAAGCTCTTTTAAATCCAAACTCTTCCAGACAATGTGAGAATATTTTTTATTTTATTTATTTTTTTTTCTAACTGGAATGATTGATTTTAGTGATGTCAGAATTATTGTTTGAGTGTTACTCAGTTCCTGGTATTGCCTATGGTGTAGACTGTTTATATTCTTATCATTTCAATGAATCTAAACCTGGACAGAATGCATTAATTGTGAATGTTGGTTATCACACATGTCATGTGGTTCCAATTCTGAATAGAAAAACAATTTTTGAAAATACTAGGAGATTAAACACTGGAGGTTTTCATGTAATCTCTTTCTTACATCGAATTTTACAACTGAAGTATCCAGCGCATGCAACTTCTATAACTTTAAGTAGAGCAGAGGAATTATTACATAGTATTTGTGCAGTTGCTTTAGATTATAGAGAAGAATTGAATAAATGGACTGATCCAGTTTATTATGAAGAAAATATAAGAAAAATACAATTGCCGTATAATACTTCCTTAGCAAATTCGGCACTTACTTGTATGTATATCATTTTTATTATTCAATTTTTTGTAGTAGAATGTTTAGAATATTTTTTTTGTAGTGGAGCAACAGAAAGAAAGGAAACGAGAATTAGCTCGACGTTTGACCGAGATAAACGCTCGCAAAAGAGAAGAACGACTGCTTGAAGATGAAGAAAAATTAAATCAACTTTTGTATATTCAAGAAATGGTTGAAGCAGACGTTGATAAAGAAGAGATTGAGAAAGCTTGTGCTGAATATCAAATTAAAAACGTTCAGGATTTACAGAAAAACATTAATAGTTTGAATGCTAAAATAGAAAAAACTAAGCAGAAAATTTTAGCAGCTAATAATGCTGAAGAAAGTGAAGAACCAGCAAATAAACAGCCGAAACTCAACAAAATGGTTTTTGAAAATGAAAAAGCTATGCATTTATATTTACAAAATGCTAAAAAAATGGTTAGTGTAATTAATAGTCGATTTATTAATAATGGATTTTTTTAGCGTCAAGAAATTTTAAATAAAAAAATGACTAGGAAG
The DNA here is from genome assembly GCA_030157265.1 of Latheticus oryzae. Taxonomy (NCBI): domain Eukaryota; kingdom Metazoa; phylum Arthropoda; class Insecta; order Coleoptera; family Tenebrionidae; genus Latheticus; species Latheticus oryzae. Next base: position 9,040,940 of record CM058049.1, read on the forward strand.
CAGAGGAAACAAGATATGGCTAAAAGAAGGACAGCTGCTGGTCAGGAAAGAATGAGGATTATATCACAGCTAGCTAGAAAAGAAAAAGGAAATGATGATTTTGGACTTCGAGATGAAGATTGGGATATCTATAAAGCAATAAGCAAAGACGGTATTCATATTATTTTACAGTTCGATTTTTTTTATTGAAGTTGTAATATATAGGTGGAGACTCTGATAGTGAAGCTGAAAACGAGAAATTATTAGAACTTGATGAAATAATAAGAGCTCATGAACCTACAGAGTTAGATGAAACAACAAATCCCGGAGAAACCCATCAGTTACATGTTGGTATAGAGCGTTATCGGGCACCTGAATTACTTTTTAAACCTTATATGTTAGGATCTTCAGAAGCAGGTCTTTCTGAAGTTATAGCTTACGTTTTTTCTTTGTTCAATAATGAGGATCAATTGAAATTAGCTGAAAATGTGGTAATAATGGGAGGTTTAGCTAATTTACCTGGATTAGAAGAAAGAATTCTCTCTGATTTAATTAGTGTTAGACCGTTTCAGTCGATAGTTAATGTGAGAACTGTTAAAAATCCAAGTTTAGGAGCTTGGCATGGAGCAAGGAAGTGGGCTAAATCCAGTGAATTGAAACAAAATTTGTTAACCAAAGCTATGTATGATGAATACGGATCTGAATATTTTAAAGTTCATCTTACTTCGAATCCGTTTTATCCAACCCCGAAAGGACAGGAAGTGGACGTGGAGGCTTCGTAATTGCGAGAAATGTTTCCACAATTTATTGTTTTAATTTCTAGTTGCTGATCCATATTTCATTATTTATATTCTTTGTATGTTGTACATAAACCGCAGACGAGTAAAAACGAAATAATAATTTAGATTTATTGGTGACTACTTTTTTCGACTTGAATTAATGAGATGAAAATGTAATTTGATATATGTTTGTTCAATAAACGTCGGTGTGGCAAGTGTCTTCAGTGGTTTCATAAGTCTATTAAAAATGTTCTAAAATGTTGGTCCTATTTAATTAGAAACTTTTAGATTTAATTGAATTTAGGCACAAAATAGAAATGCTTTTAGAAGGTTTAGATTTTTTTATTGTAATTACGTAATATTTTTTTATTCTCAAAGCAAAATGTTAACTGATTGTTACCGTTTACTCAATGAAATTTGGTTATAATTTTATATATTTTATTGAGGCGACGGTGCTTATTGTTTTTCATCCCTCTAAAGTGAACTGTCAGCAAATCGTTGTCATATCTCTGTCTATTCTTGAAAATTACCAGTTTCTAGTGTATTGTTAGTTGCCTAATTTTGCTAAATTTTGTTTTTATCAAATAAATGTAAGTGTTCTAATTTTTTTTGGTTTCTTGGATCTGCAGTTTACAATTCTCTATCAAATAATTGTTCACTACATTTTAATCCTTAAGCATATATTGGGAAAAACATAAATCAAATTTGCTGTTTTTCTTCAATAAAAACTTAATTTTCAATGTGATTGAAAAATAAAAATTTCACGTAACTGCGTTTAAGTGTGACCTTATGATAAAAACATCGTCTAACGTCTTTTCAAAGTTGGATTTGGAGAAAAATTTTGAAAGAAATGGTCCTATGTATTAATCAAAAGCAGTCCGTTGAGGGTTCTAGAGCTGTAACGCTTTCATGTAAAGCGAGGAAGATGATATCGAAATGAAAATTGAGGACCCTAATAAGTTTGAGTGTTTGAACACATTTTCAGTGTCATTTGGTTTTGAATGCTGTGCATCATAACTCAATAAGAGCGAACTGTTTTTCCTCTATTATTGAAGTGTGAAGACAAATTATATAACAGATTTTAAGTTCTGCAATAAAAAAACTCAAATGTAAATATTTTTTTATGACGTTTGATGATGTTTTGAATTTAAAAGTTAACCAGATAAATTAAAAAAAGCTTTTTTAAAACTGTTCAGCAAAGAGAGCTCTGTTTCTATTTTATTAATTTAGAAAATTTAATAAGCTATCGTTTACTAGAGGACGCTAGCGTAACGCTGCAGTTCATTCCTTTGTGACCCACTTTCATCTGAAATCTATGCACATTCTTGCACGTGTGAATCAGGTTTGTGACGTAACATGACGTTTCAAACCCGCTTTTGATGCGCACGTTTACAATGCATTTTTATAAATTAGAAAAAAAAACTTCCAGAGCACATGCCACGTTAAACTATTTATTTTCTTTTTCGTAATAAAATTTTTCATTCGTTTTTTTTTTTAACCATCAGTTTATGACGTTATGAGCGTTGTTTTTGTAACAGCAAAACGCGTGCACAGGTGCTTTAAAAATAACTAGGTTTATTTTGGACTATAGTAAGTCGGACTGACTAAATAAAATCAAGGGTTAAGAGCACATAAATCAGACAACAACGTTTAATGCCACTGTGCTCTACAGGTGGTGTTATAAATAACATCACTCCAATATTGTATAACTATACCCATAGGTTTGTATCCTTTTCGTGCTTATGGATTTATATCTTTTTTAACTTCGAATCGGTGAAATGAAAGGTTATCATTGATAGAGGTATTACAATAATACTTAAGAATGAATTATTAATAAGATTATCAATAAAAAAAGAGAGAGTAGATTGATTTTTTTTTGATAATAAGTCCACATTTTATAATATGGATTGTGGCAGTCTTAAATTCAATGCAGCAAAATAATTTATTTTTTGAAGAAACTTAAGTATCACTTTCTGGTTTTCTCACCATCTGCCATACATGCATATCCTTAGAGCCATATTTACAGAGTTTTTAGTCGTAAGCATATGCGAGGAAAAAATTCAGCAGCTGTGTCAAATATTGTGAATAATGATCCCAAAACTCTTCCTCTCAGTAGAAAACATTACAATTAAAAACTAAAAACTTACTACTGATAATAGTCACAGTTTCTTCAGTAAATGTATGTGAAATACTGGTTAACTGGTTATAGTTATTATACATAATAATTACTGTTTAATTATTCTTCAGCATCTACGTGAAAAAGTGAACGTTCTTCCGCTTGCATGTAGAAAAAATATGTCAAAATTGAGCAATACCCAACACCCACAAGATACACTTTGGGTATTCAATACATCATTTTTAGTGCATTAACACAGAATGGAAGATTTCAATCTCAGTTTTCTACTTTTGGACATTATCAATCTTTCACATCATGTACAAAAGTACATAGTTGTAGGCAGAATACCTACACATCAAAAGTAAACAGTTGGTTGAAGATGCTTTAATTTTTATCTTTACATTACAAATATCTTAATTTTGTCACTATGCAAATCCATATTACCGGAACTTATCTTTTTGTCTGTTTGGATGAAAAATAGTTGTTAAATGATTAGATATCATCAATGTACGTAACTCTTTTAGATTTCGAGTCTAAGCGACAATTCACTTTGCCCTTTCATTTATAGGTCAAGGAATTTTTTCTTCTAAAAACAGATTCTTATCTATTATCACTAAGCTCGACTTCTTACGACGATGATGAATAAAACAAGTGTTAACGAATGAAACACAGCCGCAGAGAACTATCTCTGTAACAATTAAATGTAGACAGTTTTTAACAAGCACATAGAATGCAAATGAGAAGAAACAAGCATAGAATGGACTCTATAAAATAACAGACAGTCAAAAGCACCTTGAATGAAAGATCCTTTGTAAATATCAGCGAATTTTTGGCAAGGTCTTGAAATTTATTGAAAGCTTCCGCAAAGATAAAGTTTTTTTTTGTATTGTCACTATTTTCTTAAAATAAATTTCACTTTTAATTTTCAAGGGGTCAATCGAGTTTTTAAATGAGTTCGAAGTATTATCTTGCTAAATGCCATCAATGAAAGTAAAACTCAACGCTTTACGATGTGATTTGCATAACAAATTTCTAAAATTAATATTCAAGTCATCAGGTTAAATGAATGATCAAAAGTGCAGGATTTTTTAAATTTATGATTAAATATGTTGAGGGCGTGACATGTCATTGTAAGATCATTTGGGTGAATAAATGTCAAAAAATGTTAAAGTAGAACAAAAGCATGCAAAAACCCACTCGAGAAAGTGGAACGTTGTCTAAACTTGTCCAAAAGTATAAAAATTTGTTGTGTGCAAACCGGCGTTTTTGGAACAATTTTAGGTTAATTCTAATGCCTGATTTGAAGGTTGTTTAACATTGCTCCTTTTGCTATTTATGAATATTTATATTTTGTTCTGATTATTCTAAATATAAGTACGATATTGGTCAACAAATTATAGTTTAGCCTTATTTTATCTGAATAAATAATAGTAAAACTGTGACGTTTTGTTGTATTTTTCGCATATAGTTTATATTTTTCATTCTAAGTAGAAAAATAGATATTATGTCAACAACTTAAACTGTGACGAAAACAGAATAACAAAAACAACTGATTTGAGAAAAAAGTCTTTGACGTGACTTGAGCAACAAACAACTTAAAAGTTCTCTTTGACTAAAACTACAATTCAAAAAATTTCAAATTTATTATTGTACTAATCTTTGGAACTAAAAACATAGTTCATTTGAACCAAACCCAAGATGTGCTTACACCCACAAAAGTTAATTATAAGATTTTCGAATAACTCATTTTGTTGCAAACATTAGGTGAGCTTATTTGAATGGTGGCAGTCCTTAATCTTTTTTTAAAAACATTTTCCCAGGACGTGGAGATTTTGGAAAGTTGTCTTTTCAAAAGAGCCGTTATGCTGGTGTACTATATCATGGTATAGTAGTAAATCGACTCCCTCAAAATTACGTCAAAAAAAAACACGCGCACGAATCAAATCGCAATGTTTCACTTTCAAAACGTACGTCAGAAGCGATGCGCATGAGCCCGCTTAACCACTACAAACAGCAGGAATAGTGCTAAGCAATCTCAGTAGGTATCAGTTGGCTTGGGCAAGCGCACGAACGGTGTGGTCCCCAAGTAGGCTCTGTGACAGCATTCACACACCTGATCATATCACGTTGGCGCGTTTGAAACAAAACAGTGACAAACGAAGGATCAGTGACAGAAAACTCCTTCGATTTTGGATTAGTTTCAAAGTATATAGTATGGATCCGGAATTGAACCGAAGATTTAAATAAAAGAGTTAACAAAACTAATAGTAGATTTTTTTTGAGAAAGTGCGTGTGCGTGAAGATCGAACTGTAGTTTCGGCAGTGAAAGTGGACCCAGTGAAAGTTTGAAGAAAAAATGGATTCTCCGCAAATGTACGACAATCATCAGCAGGGTCAAAATTCGGGGGGTTTAAATAACAACGAAGTGAAGAAGAGTGTCATCATGAATAGCAACAACAATAATAACAACTTGACAACGTTGAACAACAACAATAATGGGATTTCTAAGCAGACGACAGCATTGTTGAAACAACATCATTTACAACAGTATCAACAACATGGAGAACTTAATGATTTAAATACTCCTGAAATTTCTTTGGATCTGCAAAATCTAATCGATGACTCCCAGTTTGGAGATGGTCTTTTTAATGATATTCTCCAGGGACAGCAAGGAAAGCATCTTCAAGGCTTGCAGTCCCGACAGGTTATGGGAGTACCGACTTCAAACTACCCTCGTACTACTCTTGCTTACATGCCTCAGCCAGTTCACAGTGGCGCTACATATTCTAATACGCCGAACTCCAATAGCGACTCTAACAGTTCCAGCAGCGATGTTCCCAGCATTAAAGAAGAACCAGTAGATCCACAAGAATACCGCCGCCAGCCGTGCGGAGTTCTCCCTAATGGCTATATGGGAGCGGCGCCGTATGCCGGCGCTCCTGCTGCCTCTACTTTTACTACTCTCGCCCCCAGTCCCGTGATGCATCATCAGCTCAACATTAACGCAATGAAGAGCAAAACGATGATGCTAAATCAGCACATGGCGCGAAAGAGTGTTAAGCCCTGTGATAAAAACAGCGATGAATATCGACGAAGAAGGGAGAGGAACAATATTGCTGTGCGAAAGAGTAGGGAGAAGGCGAAAGTACGAACAAGGGAAACGGAAGAAAAAGTGAAGATCTTGATGAAAGAAAACGAAAGACTGCAGAAGAGGATAGAACTGCTCACTGAAGAACTAAATGTGTTGAGAAGTTTATTCTCTAATGTAGGAGTTCTTCCCGAACATGTTCACAGGGAGATCAACAAACATCTTGACAACTTCCAATTGCAGCAACAACAGCAACAACATATGTAAGACTTTTCTGTTTCATCCATGGACCTGATTAATCGATTTTCTGTTCAGGTCCGAAGATAGTAGGAGGATCATGGACAGTCTGCACGATTACGGACCATAGTATCCCTCACCATTTCTTTACGAATACGAAAAAAAGCTTTAATGAAAACTGGTGCAAATAACACTTAAAAACAATGACTAAAATGACAAAAAACTTTTTGCCTGCGCTTAAGGCTAAACCATTCGAATTTCGGAGAGTTTTGTCCCTTTTGTTGATGAATCTTGAGGGTTCGTTTAGTTTTTGATAGATCTCCTGTATGACGTGTTCTGTTAAGTAAAAACTATTTAATTTATTAGATGTTTGCAGAAAGGTTTCGGATTTATTTAATTATGATGCAACGAATTATAATTTATACTTATATAAAAAAAATAAGTCTGAAACCTTTTAGCAGAAGACAGTTGAACAAGAGTTTGTTAACGGGTATTAAAAATACACTAGAATTATTCCGTTCGTTTTTTGTGATGAGTAAATTGTATTTAAAATATTTCGACTATAATAATGTAATATATAGATTTATATATATTTTTAAACCGATGCAATCCGTGTACCTTCTTAACTGTTAGTTAAATTAAATGTATTTTAAGATATATTTTTGTACAGAAAATATATCGTTGTTACACCTTATAATTTTATTGTAAAATATATGTTAAGTTAAATGTATAAATGTATAATGTATAGAATGTACTTGTAAATCTTAATATATTTCCAAAGAACTACATTTTTTTGTAAAGATGTTTATAATAATGGTGTATATTTTATACTACTTAAAAATGTTCTTGTTTTTATTATTTAATAAATATCTCGGAATTATTTTTTTATATTTTTCTTTGGCTTGCAGATAACGAACAATGAAAATCATGCTGGAAAAAATACAGCGTGACTCATAAAACAAATGTGAAAGTTGCTAGAGCAATAGTGGTGACATTTACGGGTGAATACATTTCTCTGTGGCTTTTTGCTTCTGATTTATTGCATTCACAGTTTTTTTCATAATTTTATTTCGTACAATTACTGGACAAATTCGCATCAAATGAGATTTCACATAAAAAAAGAACTGTTAATTTGATTTGAATTTTTTTAATAACTTTTAGTTGTGATTTTGAATCTCACGTCAGAGAACTAAGTGGAATCCAATCACACCTTCAGTGACGAAAAAGGAAGATGATTTTATCATTGCATGCTATCTCACTGATAAAAAATTCGTTATTAAATAAATATTCTAAAAAAGTTAAAAATAGAATTTATGACCCTATAATCTATCAGTTTTTACAACCAACAATTAAAATAATTAGAAACAAATTATAACTAATTTGACTAAATGAAAAAGTGTGAAAATGTAAATTATTTGAGAATGAATCACCAATTTTTGGTTATTAATTTAGTCAAAATTAGTTGTCACATAATGTCATTTCATTCGTGATGGCGACGTGTTGCATTTTTCTCAGTGTTAGAACGGGATGTTTATTAGGATCTTTAACTTTTCTTGTAATTAGATTTTGATATTTTGAATAGTAACGTTGAACATGTTTTGTAGATTATTGGAATAATAAAAGGAATAATGTTGATATTTTATCCTTTGCCGGAAGGTTATATTTTATGATTAGGATTATATAATTAATTCAAAAAATTTACAGGTCCTCAAACTATTGTGATTTTAAACATTGTATTACTTCTTTTGGCTTGTGTTGTGCTACTCATCGGTGTTTTAACAGTAAGCAAAATGATTTTGATTCCATTTTCTCAATTAGTTTTATAAAGGAAGACCGTGTCTGTATTATAACTTTCATCTGCTTTGATATTTGTGGAATGATGATACAAAATGCCGGACTTTTAGCTTATTACATTATTCTTGAAAAAGAAATTATTGCTTCTTGGCTACTGGTAATACTTGTTGTGGAACAAGGTACTTTTTTATTCAGTTTATTTTGAGTTGATTTTATATTTTCGCAGGCCCTTTTGTTTACATGATCCCTATAGGAGTAATGGAGTATAGGATAGTTAAAGAAAAACATATGCATTGTTATGTTGATGATACAAGAACTGGGGTAAAATTTGAACATAGCAGTCATGTTCCAACACTTGGTTATTAACAATAGGTAAATTATCATATCTTTCATAAGACTGAAATTATAAAACGAAAAAATAAACTGAATAATTTTGAATGCCATTTTTTAATTTAGTTCAGTTCAAAAGTGCTTGGATGTATACATATAAGAAAGTTATAAATGAAACAATTGAAGAAATTCCGCATTGTTTTATATGCACTATTCATATTTTTTTAGTTGATAAAATTTTGAATTGGCATTGACATTCAATAATTCAGAAAAATAAACACATCTATGCACTGAACACAAAATTGAATCTTTACTATCATCTGAGAAAAATAATACATTCACATTTTACAATTTGATTGTAATTAAAGAACTTTAATTTTTATATTTATATTATATTTTTATATTTTTGTGTTTTTTTTTAATAAAATTCAATTAATGTATGTCTTTTTAAACCATTTCATTATAATGTAGCGCGTGCAAAATTTTTATTCTTATTTTCACTTTCTGTCTACTAAATCTGTTAACGTCAGAAGAAGGAAAAATCGTTTTAACTACATTCAAAAAATGAAATTTCATCAATTTTTTTCATCTTTAAGGCTTTCCTCAAATTGTTTGTAGTTGGTAACATCAAGCTAATAAAATCCTAAAAATTTCTGTTTTTACAGATATAGTGTTCTAGAAGATAATCAATTTGTTTATTTGTCAAATAATTAATAAACTTCATTACATGAACTTTACTTCTAATTGTTCTAATTCTATTTACAGATTTACACAAAAATTAGAAATGGATTTTAGATTTGTCTTCCAGAAGATTTTTGCTTTGAAGTAATGTGTCACAAAAGAAAGTTTTCATTTAACTTTTTTATTTAAGGTATGTACGTGGAGTCGACAGAATGAGTGACAACACATTCATTTATAAGTTAGAAAACATCCCCCACGTAATAATAATCTGTTTTGTATATTTTGGATACTGCAATAGTTCTTGATATTTCTTGAATGGAGAGTTTTGACAAAATCATTGTATAAATAGTTCAACAAAACTAAGAGGTTACAGAAATATATTTTTCTCTAACTCTCTTGTCAGATGAATTTCTGTTTTTCATAATTCTGAGCAAAAAAATTCTACCATCTTCTTGATATGTTTGCACTTAGCCTCATTAAAGCATAAGCAGTAAGTTTAATCATAGGTATAAGTACTAGATGCATTCTATGTAAAATTGAAGCCGAATACTTTTTCCTTGATGTCCAAAAAACACGACCAATGAATAATTTTTTTGCTCTCAAAATGTCAAACCGACGTGTCAATTTTCTTTGTTCACTGTTATTTTAAACTATTTGTGTCTTAATAGTGAATAAAACACTCTAGAAAAAAATCTTTAGTTGTACAGAAACGAAAGTGATACCGAATCAAGTACTTAGCTTGCCTTGAAGTTTTCCATTATTTCTAAATTTATTGTCTTTTTTTTTTCAATATAAAATATAAATAATTAGATATTTCAAATTGCCATATAAGTGTTTCAAAGCTTATTAAAAATAATCCAGATAAAGCCTTGTTAGTTTCAAAAACTTATTTTTTAAGGTTATAATCACATCATTACAGATGTTACAAGTAACACTTGAGAGGAGGTTTATTATATTTTTTTATTATCCTAGAAAAAATATTTAACAAACAAAATTAAAAGCAAATTTGAAATAAATTCAAATGTTGAGAATTTAAATAACGTTTTTTTTTGTATCTAATTGTCATTTTTCCCTTAGTTCTTTTCCCGGAAAATTTCCTCTTTATCCAACTTTCTAATCGAAAAATAAACGTAAACATAGCGAGTGAATGAACCCAATTGTACAACATCGACAGAATGAGTAGCGCTTTTGTATATTCTAGCATAAACTTCTCACATTAATAAAATTTTACATCGTAGTTCTGGACTTTGCATGTAATCCGGATACACTTTTACAAATTACAATCAGAATTTGCCGAGATAAAAACATGAATCTAAGCAATAATCACCACACAATTACTTCCGAAGGTCGCCGCTACATTTAAAGCTCCGTTTTCTCTATAGTAGGTATCGCCCGATTTTCACCTTCAAATCAACTAAATGAAACATTTATTTTAGTTGCAGAGTAGTCACCTTGTGATGGCAAAAAGGACATTTGAGAAAATCCAAACAGTATCTAAGTCACATTGACTAGTCGCGAGAAGGGATCTTAATAATAATACGACGTTTATTTTTAGTTGTTAAGTTAGGTTAGTGTTAAAATATACAATTGCAACATCAGACGCGAAAAAAAATTATTCGCAAGAGTATTATAAATCAAGCGAAAATTTAAAGCTGGAGATGTTGGATAATAGATATTAATTACTTGAAATGTTTACTATTCCGTTTATCTTTTACAGCGAGACAGACCGACAAGCTAATCCAAAGGACACAACGAGCATGCAAATGGAGTGTAAACAAATGCAAATCGCATTCAGACATATTTATTTAGCAAGAAGAAAAAAGTTACAGAACGACCTTTAGAAGAGCTCTTGCTTTATCGGTTATATGTTCCAAGCGCTAAAAATCACATTTTTTCCATCACAATTCAATTTAGGGAATGATCTATATGTAGTCCTTCCTGCTTCATACAAATAAGGTTGATACAGAATTTTTAATAAAAAATTAGATTTGATAATAATTAACAGACGATTAATGAAGACGTTAAAAACAGTAAAAATGAATATGATTCAGCTACATAATGTTTCAATATTGTTCATTGGTTGACCAGGAGTAATCTAAAAAGAAAAGTTTTGAGTTTAGTAAAGTCGAAATAAACATATGAATACTCAGACTCAGTCTGTGGATTAAATAATTATTTGGATTACCAGTTTAGAAACTTTATACAAAGAATGAAGATGATTTTGCTGCAAAGTTAGAAAAGTATTTGCTTAGACATTAAGTAGGTCACAATTCTAACAATTGGATAATCAAAAATACAGAAAAAATTAAAAAAGTGGTAGAATTTGATAATTTTGTACTTTCTGAATGGCTTAATAGTTTTATTTAGATTTGGCTTGCTTCAAGATGTTTAGCAGAGAGAGATTCAGAATAGACAGCTTCTCATGAAAATATAAGAATAATGAACATATTTTTTTCACTAGAAAAGATAGATTTCAATCAGTATTAATTTGCTATATGTTTTTTTTGCTAAAATCACCTTTTTCAAGAAATTTACAAATCTCAAAATCTGGTGTGGAGAGTAAGATATAACTGAATCAATTTTTGACTGTTTCTTCATAATTTTACATGAATTGAATATTGAAAAATATCCTACATTTAAATCTTGAAAATATTATATTACAGCCGAGGTGGGAAACCCTTCATTACACCGAGGGCTCAAGTTATACGACCAAGAGGCGAAGCCTCGAGGTTAGATAGAACCCGTGGATGTAATGAATTTCCCACCGAAGTTTGTATGCTATTTTATTCACAATCACTTTTTTTTAAATAACACATTTATTGTACTAAATGCTTCCAACTTTGCTTAATACTTTATACCATTAACTTAGTAGTCTATGCAAACAAATTAAGTTTGACATTCACTTACAAAATTTTGAATATTATTCTGGATCAGAAGAAATTATTATTGTTTGTATTTTAACAGAATCGCAATAATTACAACATGATCACAGCGTAGACTAGCCTGCGGGCCAACCTGTCAACAGACTATTTGAATTTGAAAGAAAAATTTATGTCGTTTTGTCTAGAGGGTACAGACGTCACTTCCTAACCAAGAGATGTATGAAATTCCTGTCATTTCCCAACCAAGAGGTTGCCATCTTGGTTAGAAATGTCGGAATTCCCAACCTGCAAAAAGTTAGGAATCGACATGTTACTGTAGTGATTGTGAATAAAAACGTTTAAATTAAGTATTATAATTTTATACCGCTCATCTTAATTTTTTCTGTTACAAAATCTGAATTTTTTGAAGTATTAAAACCAATTTATACCAGTTAGGTGAACTTTAAATTTGTAAAATAAGTATTTATTATTTAAGTATTTAATGAAAATGACTTAAATGTTATAAACAATAAATAAACAAATTTGTTATATAATATTTTTGCAATTTCACCTAGGAGTCAAACGAAGATCGCTCAGTCACAATTTTTATCATCATCTCCTTCGGACTTAACCGACATTTTACCTAAAAATTTGATGTAGTATTTTCAACAAATCAGAATACAGAATACAAAGCAGACTATAAAAAAAAACACCTGTCTCTTCTGGTAGATTATAAATGGAAGCATCAAATCTACATCTATTTTTTGAGCTCAATGAAAAATAACAGAAACTTGATTATGTACAAAAACACCTCTTGTAATAAAATTTATTTAGGTTTTTGCTGCCAATTTGAAGCTTTTACATTATGAATATAAAGCTGTTGTTCAGTGGCATCTCATCAAAAGTTGCGCAGGATACCTGTTGTTTGTGCCATCACATCATATGTCACCCTAAAGAAAGTTTTATTCCAAATCAGGACTGTGATTTCGTGGTTACCACTTGCATTATGGGTAAGCAACACAATTTGAACAAAAATATTAATAAAGAATAGAATTAAGTAGAGTACCAAGTTTTATTGTTGCTTCTCAATATAATCTTAAATGCAACTGAAAAATAGGTTGAGTGTTTTTTAACTTTGATAATATAATTAATCAAAGAGCATTCTTAAAATAGCTGTTTCTTGAAGCTTTTTAGAAAAATTGTTACATAAGTATCTTATATTCAGTAAATAAATAACGCTTAATCGTTTTCACTTTAAGTCCTTTCTGTTACAGTATCTACTGATTATTAAAATCTAGTATTTAAACTACTGCTCTTATAAATCAAACATTTTTAATGTCATTTAATATTAACGCAATCAAAAGATTTACTTAAAACTAAAAAATAAATGTGCAAAACATTAATTACATTAATTGGGTTTTATTATAAACAAAAATAAATTAATTAGTAGTATTTTTAATAGATCATACAATTCTGAAGGTTATTAAAGAACAATTGATCTATAAGTCTATCTATTATAGGTGATATTGCAAAAATTCTACTCTTGTTTACAAATAAATCTGCGTTTTATCATTAAATAGAATTAATTATAGTTTTGATTAAAAATTATAAAATTTATGGAAAATAAATTAATTGCTAGCAGTTTGAAGAAGTGAGAGAAAAACCTCAAAAAACCAACACAATTTTTTATAAAAACAAATATTAAACAATTGTAAAATGAAAGTAACACCTGAACAAGTGCGTCACCTTGAGGTATTCCACTGTCAATACACTCATTAACGCATTTTTTTTTGTTTGTGATTAATTAGTTCTATTCGGTATAAGAACTTCATTCAAAAATGCACTACACGACATGTCACTAGCACTTGAAAACTTATTACCATCATTAATTAACAACACAGTCATGTCCTTCCTTCTTAATCGACTACGAAGAATCCCTAAAAACTTTCACTCTTTCATTCTCTGTATTCATTGTCAACTTTTTCTAAGTCTAAAAACTCAAACGTGCATAATAAATTTTTGGTTAATTAGTTTGTAATTAAATTTAATTGGAAGCTTTTCATTGTGTATTTTGATTTCAAATTTATAGTTTTTTTGACCTGGAGGTTAAAACTGAAGAGTTGAAATGTGGATAACTTGATTTGGTGAAGTGCGGAAATTAAGACGTCAGTATTTTCCGGGTAGTTGTTCCTTCCGGGCCTTGAAATTGTCAAGGTTTTTTTCATAATTATACTTATATTTTTTTTATGTTGCTCTGAGTGTCATAAATGCACTTTTTTTGGGACCTTCGTTTTAATAAGTGTGGAAAACCTGACATCATCCAACATTGAAATGTTGACGTTAGTGCTAATGTTTGAGTGAACTAAACGTTTATTTTTTCAATTACATTTTAAGAAAGCCTAACTTAATCCAAGGAAGCAAAATAGCCTGCAGCAACATTTTGACTTTTTGATTAGTTTCATATTGAATTACTGCTGGACTATACAGGGTCGACCTGTATTCGTCCCACGTGTTTCTTAGCTTGGAATTCGCACATGTTTTAAACAAAAAAAAACTTGCTGTGAGATAAAACATTGCATTCACGTTCTTTAGTTACATAAATGATTACGACCATAAAGTTAGTAATGATAATTAATTTCAGAGTAATAAATTCAACGCATGTTATTTATTGGGCGAGTTTTGGAACGAAGTTTGTTGGGATGCCAAAATTAGTAAGAAATGTTGTCATTCTCTACCATCGTTTGTGTATATTAGGTATTTTAGACTCTAAACATTGCTTGGATATTTATAAACTATTTGTTTATTTTCAAGAGACACCCAGTATATAGACCACAAAGACATTTGACTCATTATTTGCATAAAAACTTGCAAGAATTAACAACACTTAACTTAGACAACCCTGACTTGTCTTTGAACTAATGGCGTCATAGTGTTAATAATTTTCTCAAGATTTTTCAAACGTCTATTTTATTTCTCATAAATACCAACAGAGTATTAAATGTTTGCTTGAGAAACAACTTCCGTACTTTTGACACAAACGTTGCTCTTGGATGCCAATTAACAAAACTCTAACTAACTTGTAAACAGACCAAAGTAGAAAAATTCTTCTTCATCCGACCCAGATTATCTCTGTTAAGAATGGAGATGCCAAGAATAAGAAACAAACATCTTAGTCGAGAAAGAACATACTGGGAGCGGTTGCAGAAGTGTATAAATAGCGAAGGCCGCAAGTTGACATTGAGAGCGTCTTACCCTGCTACAGCCGCTATTTCCGGACACGCGGGAGCCCCCACGTTTGTGTGTCACTGGGTTTCGCGAAGCACAGTCTGAACGAATAGGATCTACTTGAGTGGACCAAATTTTCAATTATTTCAAAAATTTAGTATTATGGACCTAAAACTTGAAAATTAAATTTGAGTAGTACCATCAAATTTATCATTGCAGTTTATTTATTGAACATATTTCCTTAGGTAGATGACCTTAAATATTCTATTATCTGTTATTAAAGTCAATAAATTCTGTTTAAAATTCATTGCCACTGCACCTTTCCATTACCTTAATGTTTACCTAAAACAGTAAATATTTGCATGTTACAAGTAAAAATTACTAATCCATTTTTTCCACTTCTATTAACCGCAAACTTTTAATTACTTTTCCTTTACTAATTAATTCAAACGAATGAAAAAGTTAAGCGGAACATTTTCTAAGTTTAGCAAAAATCACTGTGGACTATGACATTGCTACAAAACGATTAAAAGATTTCCTATAATCACTAATATTTTTCTTTTAAATTCATTGATCCAAGAATACTGTTTTAATCTCAGATACACAAATCATTCAGTTTTTGCTGAGATAAATTCAAGTAAAATAATCAATTGATTTTTGCTTGAAATAATTATCTTTCAAATTGATTGTTTATTTACAAGACAAGTCGTAAAATTTGTAACTTTTGTATTCTTTTATGAAAGAAGTACATCAATGGATTCTTTCATGCTCTAGATTTAATGTTAGCGCCAGATAGAAATACAGCAAGTAATAAAGAACCGATTAAAAGTTACAACTTCCGTGTTAGCGATTTGATTGTATAGTAAATACATTATTTTAAAGATAGACTTGCAAGTTTAAAAGTACTAAAGTTTGTTATGCAAATAATAAAAAAAAGACGACTATGTTGTAAACTGATATTGAGAATAAGAATTTAGTTAGAAGGAAAATGCAGTTAAAACCAAAAACATATATGATAAATCACAGTTATTAAGATAGAAGTAGAAATTGTACAATAAGTAATGTATTACATAAGTGTTATTAAAAAAAATATAAAATCTAAAGTAGACTGCCTTTATTAATGCATAATTTTAGAGATAAGACAATAAAATTAGTAATAGAGACATTCCCAACAACCGTACTTTTATAGAATCAATATAAATTTATTTTAATTAAATTAAATGTATTTTCTTTGAATTCATTAGATGTATCATTAAAGTACACCGATTGTTGAGTGTTGTTACTTTAAAAATAACACAACATATCTTAGTCATCAAAAATTTACTTCTACTTGACAAATTCTTCAATAAATGATGATTAAACAAATTTAATGAAAGATTACTTCATTAGTTTGCCAATACTTTTCTCACAAATTTAAACTAAATCATATTGAATATCATTAGATTTATCTTAGAAAGGACAAGCGATTTAAGTGCTATTACCACTTGTAGAATTATCGACTGTTGTATCAAGGATTTTAGTGAAAATTTTTAATAGATCTATTAAATCCAATCAATGAATTAGGATAAATGGAATAATATACACATTTATAATTTCAGAGATTTCAAAATCGTTTCGATAATGAAAGTAGGTGTGGGATTGAAAAAAATCTGTTTACAATAAAACTACTGAAATTGGTTTGTGGTAAAATCTTTCATTCACAATTATACCTGAATGGTTGTATACTATTACTTATAGCAGAAACACTTATCATTTTATAAAGTTATCTGAGAGTATATAAATCAAATTTAAGGAATAATTAGGGTTTTTACCAAAGAATGCACCTACTCATTCCTAGTACCTAGATCTCAAAAAAGTATTAAATTTTCAAGAATCAAAATTAATAAATAAAATTTTTAAATAATCAGTTACAGTAAATTTTTGCCAGTTTTTTAATTATATGAAAATTAAAAGATGAAATTCTTAAAACTTGTTATTAATATTTCTTTACTTTTTGCATTAAATTATAAGAATAACATGTCGTTTTTTAATTGTAAGATATATGAATCTAATTTAGAATTTAAATTCAATATAATACATACAAGATATGTCTCCTTCAAACGTACATATTCAATTAAAAAATTTATGTATGAATTTAAAACATAAAATGTTGATTTGAAGACTGCTGGTAAGAAACTTAAAATTTTTTGCTTATCTTCTGACCATTTTGTTATGCCGTTGTCAAAATATCAAATTTTCATCAAATTATTTGATTAAACGGAATGACCTGAAGCGAATCAAAATCTTATGTCATAGCTTCGGTTTGATCAAATAATTTAAGAAAATTTTTTTGGTGTGACAACGGTCTTCAAGCTCCATTTTGCCCAAATATTAATAAATTCATTTGAAAATAAATTGAGAGCTGCTTTCAAATGCAAACTTTTTGTTTGAAGTCAATAAAAGAATATTTAGATGCCTACTTCTATGTTTAAGCAATTACTTTTGAGTCGGTTCAGATTAGATTATCTGTTTGGAAAATATTCTAATCAAAAATTAATGGGCACCTTTGATCATATCTAGAATCAAAATGAAGAACATTGATTGTGCAAGTACTTTAATCTAATTTATTATTTCAATAACTATTATTATTTATATAATTAATTGAATTGTTTCTTAATAATAACGTTAGCATGTTGGATAAGGTATCAAATCTTGGCTATAGTTCCAAAAAGTTCAGTGAGAAAATTCAAATTTCTGTTCTATTAAAATTACTAGGATCACGGCATGTCTATTACATTTTCATCGTTTCTGAAAAAAAAAAAATTTTTGAATAGAAAATTAGAGACTGATACTTTTTACTTACAACTTAATCAATTCAATTAGATACAAAACTGCTTTTTTTGAGATAAGTTGAATAAAGCACAAATCAGTTTATACGAATTGATTAATTTCTTTCTGGAATATTCTCTTGCTCACGATTAAACCATTAGTTGTAATATTTTTTCAGTTCAAATATATGCGTTTGAAAGCTCTGACAGCTACTTCAGGAGTTAAAATCGCTATCTTTTGTATTATGTGAGAAAATAGACAATAATTTATTAAATGGTTTTTCCATGCTTCCAAAGAATTTAAAGTCGGTCATACATTTTTCCAAAGCAAAAAAAAAAATTAGAGCTAGAACTCTGCCTATAATTGCTTTAACTTTTAAAAGAGTTGAATGGCAGTCTCAATCATCAAAAAATTAAAAACAGCTGTTTTTAATTAATATAATATAATAAATGTAAATTTTTTGAAAATTGTAGTTACCAATGCTGCGCCGCCAACTATAGTACTCTTTCCCGGAAACTTAGCAGTACTAATAAACTGATAAACCTTGTTGGTTACTGTGGATAGAATATTCTAGTTTGATATCATACAAGATATTCAAAAAAGATGGTTAAATATTCTAAAGGGTAATAGTATAAGTCCAAATAAGCGATAAAGTCTTAATAAACATGTCTCAGCAAAGCAAAAGTTTTAGATATTTAGAAGATTACTCTAGGGCGGATTGGCTTTTATGATCTTAATTTATAATTTTTAGATTTTGTTTTTCAGAGATATTTAAGAGCATTAATCCATTATTCTTTTGTAATATCTCTTAGATTTGTAAATAATCTATAAGAGGTTCTGGAAACAGCACGGAAATCATTCAAAAATATCATGCCTCCTTGAAATTTCAATATGGAAGTCTGAACATATATTGCAATCTTATTTTTTTGTTTATTTGTCTACAATAAGTTAATAATAACTAACTGCTGAAGAATGCTTCAAAATGAATAGTCATCCATATCCCTGAAACTGTTGCTTTGCAGACTCATGCTTATTATATATATATATATATATATATATATATATATATATATATATATATATATATATATATATATATATATATATATATATATATATATACCTTTCGAAATATTTTACTATCTTTTTTAAACATCCTGTATAAGAAAAATTAAAAATTAATATCTTGCGACTCTCATGTTTTAAATTATTATATTCAGTAAGACACACCCATAATATTAATACAATTCATTCGTAATTATTAATTACTCATTTATTGACAGTATATAAATTCGTAAAATTATAAAATTAAATGTTATTGCATACCATTGAATAAACAAATTATCATTCAATCATTCAATTTTACTTTAATATTTATAATTTTGTTATTGAGTACGCAAAATATAAAAAGAAGAAAATAAATTTCTATTTTTTATAAATGGTAAAGCAAATATTGATTCTATCATTTCAAGAATCGTCTGATGTATATAAATTTATGTAGATTTATTTATGTTTATCACAAATCCATTTGCCGAAAGCTAATATATGCATTTTAAATGGCATTAGTACCGCCTCCACTTCGCTTTCACGTCCCTTATTTTTTCCTCTAATTTCCACAATTTTGAATGTTCACCTTGGCTGTGATTACCTAAATTGCATAATCCATTGCTCTAAATCAGCGACTTCATTCACCGTCCTGGTTTAAGTCGTACACATGCAATTAACTTAAAGCGATCAGTGACTTAAGTACTACACGTTTTAGCGCTCGTAACAACTGTAGGTAAGTAGATAGCGCTTGCGCGTACCAATCCACCTTGGCATACATACAGCTTTATTCATTTGATTATTATGTGAAGTCTCTTGTTCAGTTATATAAGTGAGATTTTCTATTATTTTCACTTTTTAAATGTAGTTTTGATGTTCGCACGCTCGTCTATAGCATAATACTAATGTCCTTTCTCTTATACACAGGACCAAAATGGAAGCTAGTTTTGATATGACAACGGTACTACCGAAATTCACGTAGTGAATGAATACAATGAGATCTATTGTTACTAATTTTGGGTGGCTTTCGTTTGTGCGTGAATGCGGAATAATGAGCAGTTACCGTGGAAAGACTTCCGGATTCGATTTCTTTTCTCAAAAATGTACCATTCTCATTACTGTTAAGATCACTAAAACAATCACAAAAAAAAACAGATAAAGCAAAATTTTTAGTAATAGAATTCATTTCAGTGTTGATGTAATGATTTTCAGGAAAAAACTTCAATATTTATAGAGAAATTAAACTAATTCAGAAGACGGACTGAATTTATATCAGATGTGATTGACCTCATTTTAAAATCGTTGCTAATAAGCTTTTTACTATTCAAAATTAACTAAGTAATGTTAATAATTAATGAATTATAATAATTTCTTAGTCATAATAAATATATAAATAAATTCGAATTCAAATTTCTAATCTATCAATCAGTTTTCAAAATGCATTACAACATATGACTCAGTTTATTCTAATTCTTGTAAAACCAACAAAATCAATAAAATTTATAAATAAATTAAATCAATTTCAAATGCAGATTAGACTCTAATACTGGTTTGCTTAAGAGAACTAGAAGATTATTTACAAAAATATGTATTAAAAATTTTCTTCATTTAAATTAGCTGCATTTTCTCTTGAGTTATTTTTAATTTGATAAAAATAAGGTGTTTGACCTTTAAGCTATTAATTTCAGGTGTTCCTTCTTCAATTGTTCACTGAAAGCTTAATTTAAAAGCACAATTATAACTGTCGAACGGAATTGACATTAATCATTATAGAAAACAAAAATATATCTCTCAATACCGACACTTAATAAATTCATAAAACGATTATTAGAGTATAAAATGACCTTTTCTATTATAATTAATACAAACGACCTTAATACCGGTAGCAAAAATTACTAAATTCAGGATGTATACTTTCAAGTTTGTTGCATTGAAACCAAGAAAAATCCATAATTAATTCTTATGAAGAATTTTAGTTATTTCTCGGTTTGTTTTTATAATAATCTACTAGAAGCAGTTGAATGCTGGTAAATAGATCATTTAATTGTTGATTTAATTGTAATTGCGACTATTTGTGATGTTGATGTTATGTTTAATTGAGTTCTCACAGGTGAACAACAGAATAACATTTGTAAAAAATTCAATAAAAAAAATTCAATCACGCGACAAAAATTTTTTTTAAGATTATCATTTATTGTGACTTTTTAAACTTATTCGATGATTGTTTATTGTTATGTATTTCCATTACCTAATTATTATTGTCCTCGTGCTCCACTATCATCTTCAAAGCATGTGGGAATTTTTTGCCTCTTTATCAACTCTCTCTGTTATTATTCATTAATTCCGATATAAATAATAAATTTCCTTTAGTAAATATTTTGTTTGGAAAAGCCACTAACAAATACAACAAAAATACAAAGTACCTTTCCTTGATATATTTCATTCATAATATCTTTTAATAAAAGATCGAGACGACTCACTATCATTTAATAAAGTAGCTTTAAGTTCAAGAACCGATTGATAAAAAATAAACAAAATACAGAAAATACTTCTTAGAAATTTACTATCCTCGGTTAAAATACGCACAAGATTTTCGTGTTTTACTGGAGCGTATATGATAAGAGAATGTCAGAACGGAGGTGAAAGACATGGGAGCATCAATGTGTAATTTTCGTAAATTGATTGATTGTCCAATTTGGGAAAAAATTAAATTGGATTAGTTTATAATGAACGTCTGTAAATTCTATTCCGGAAATGCTGTTGGACAAAAAATGCAGAATTTAGGTCGCAGCACAGTGCAATGCTTGTGTTCACTTTCAGAGATCTAAAGCTAATTCAGCTGAGTTCCTGAAAAATTTTCTACTGGAAAAAATCATACTTGGTGTGTTTTAGTGTTTCATACAAAATTTAAGTCCAAAAATTGTTAAATCGTCTATGAAAAAAATGAATAAATATTCAGAGGTCAATGATCTGGAATAAATAAATAAATTTTTCAACACAAAATCTTGATAAAAAATTGTTTGATTCAATTTTGCTCTATTCTAGTTGGATTTGAAAATTCTTATCTGAGTTGTGGATTTGAACCATGAAACTTTTCATTTTTTTTCCAAAATTTTGTCCACTGAGTCTAACTATGGCGCCTGCAGTGATAACTGTTCACGTGTCTAAAGCCCACAAGACAGTTGCAAAGGCAGATGCACACAAGTTTGAGGTCAACAACCGGCAAGGTAAAGCAAGGTAACATTTAAAAAGTAGAATAGAGTGTGGGTATAAAATGAGCATCTTAGAAAAAAAAAACATTCAAAGCGCATAGTCATGTATGTATACATAACACACGTAAATTCATCATTCTGGTCAATCTAAACACCTCCTTTCTTCCTCATAAATTTGACTAAGAAAATAGTATTAGAAAGGACAAAAGAGCGAAAATTTATCATCGATAGTCGCATAATTTGAAAGATCACGCGTCAAGTCCAACAAAAGTCAAGGACTCGAATCGGATAAGGACTTGGAACTTGAAACGATAGGAATTACGAGGGCAAGCATCTGACTATCGTGAAAAAAAATTAATAGCAATGAGTAATTGAAGTTTATTGGTTTTGGGGAAGAAAACTTGTTTATTTGCAAACAGCTGTATTTGTCTGTTTTCTTCTGAATTAATGTTTTTAATAAATTTAATTTGTGGTGATGTTGATGCAGTGTTAAATTATAATATTAAACGCTACTTTTGATAAATAATTTAACCAAATACATGCAAGGTCACAATTCAAAAAAGATATTCGTTTCATGTAGACGCAATTACTTATTTTTGAACAGAATTTATTTTTTGATTTGCTCTGAATTTTATTTTCTTGATTAAAAAAATCATA
Organism: Latheticus oryzae; assembly: GCA_030157265.1. Classification (NCBI taxonomy): domain Eukaryota; kingdom Metazoa; phylum Arthropoda; class Insecta; order Coleoptera; family Tenebrionidae; genus Latheticus; species Latheticus oryzae. The sequence continues at coordinate 9,063,751 of CM058049.1, forward strand.
TTTTTAAATGTTATACAATAAATCCAAAAAGAGCAAATATTTAATTTGACATAGTGGAAAAGCAATTATTTTTAATAAAAAAAGAACAAAACCTCGATAAATTATTTCGTTAGATGAACAAAATGTTTTTTCTCAAAAATCGAAGATAATTTTGTGAAATCGAACACCTGTTGATTCTGAACTTATCAATGCGTTTTATGTTCTCTGTTTATTTCAGTTTTTTTTTTCTTTCTCAAAAAAAGTATTTCCTGTTGATAAAACATCTATTTATTGTTGTGAATAAGATATAACATACGCATTTTATCGCCCCTTACCTATTTTTCTCTTGAACAGCATTACGCACATGTCTAATATTTATTCTTGAACTCTTGAACTAATATCAGTTATCCAATATCCAGTTTGTATCAATCAATAAAATTATATCCGTATCATTCTATAAATAATTAATCTTTTCTTTTTGTTTCTTAAACTGAATTTCTAAAGAAAAACAGGTGTTTCTTATTCTTAAAAGAAACCATTTATTTTCTAAGCAGCTGATTCAATTTTTATGATTCGTTAGATAAAAAAATCAAGCTTATAACTATGATTTGTACAAACATGTGTTCATTTTCTTTCTCTATTCCTTACACATGTTTCGTCAAATGGGTTAAATTTTACAAAAATAAATAAAATGAAGTACGTCATTGATAAGAAATTTACGTGTTCATGTTTGGTGTGATTGAAAAATTCTAGTTATTACTAAATGTTCTTATTAGCTACTGAAACTATACTACAATTTTATTGCATATTCCAATATTATTGAGAAATTTTCAGCAGATTGTGTTTTTTTTTTGAGAAATTATTAAATATCTAGATATGTTTTTGGCAACTTTGCACACGTGTTAATGTGTAATGACAGTTTTGGGGTTTTATAATATTTATTTTTATGTTAATGCACTTTTTAGCCTGAAATGATTTATATACATGGTGTAAATCAACAAAGAAAATATTAATGTAAACTTATAAATTAGTGGAAGTTTCTTGAAAATAGATTTAGGGCTATTCGCGTCGATTCTGATTACATTTAACTGACAGTTGAATTTAATTGTTGATTACATTTCACACATCCAGAGAAAATGGTCTTTGTTCATTTGTCAATGAAGAAAGTATCAAGAAAGTTTAATTTTTACAGCCATTTTATTTTTTTATACATTTAAATAGATAAAATAGTATTTTAATAAGAGTTCTGCAAGTCGGTTAAAAAAGTATACAATTTCATCAGCCGTTTTTCTGGGTGGCTTTTATTTTTAGTATTACTTTGCGCCTATTATTCGTACAAAATCTGAGGTCAGTGATAATGAATGATAACTTGTGCCCCCTGCGAATTATCATAAAAAAAGAAAATGTCGGCAAAAATAAGTAAATCATGTGATGGTAATTTATCATTCAATAAATCAATAAATGGGTAAGATTAATAAATTTAAATATTGAAATTTAATTCAAAACTGTTTTCAATAAACTAATGTTTCAGTGATTTATGTGGAAGTAAATTTAAAAAAATTTATAGTATTCTGCTCAAATTGTGTTGTTTAGATTTTTTTTGTTTTTAAGACAATACACTGTTTTAAAGTCATTCTAATTAAAAAAAAAATTGTCGAATTTGGTTTGATTTTTGAAAAATGATGTAAGTTTGACGTAGTTTGAACTAGACTGCTTACTTTTGACCTGACCTCACTTGATTTTATCAGCTTTCACCTCAAATGACCTTAATTAAAAATTTTTGATAACTGACCAAAAAACAACTCTATTGATTAAAAGAAAAACATAATACAAAGTTCTAACTCAATATTTTTCTGAAATTTGTTATAAATAAATGGATTTTCTAATACATTGCAAAAATTCATCAGCAAATGTGGTGAGCCAATTTAGAAAATTGAATAATAAATAAATTGGAGTTTGCTAATGACGAATTCATAACACTTAAATACATTTAATTTCTTTGTAATAAATTTTTATAAAGTGCTCAAAGAAGTAATTATAATTAGAAATACTAGGCTTGTCACGTACTCCCTAATGTTAAAAAGACAAATACGCTAAATAAGATCTGTATATTAAAAAAAAAACTCAAAATTGTATGTGCTTATGATTTTGTGCCTGTAAATGAACATTTAAATAAAATTTATTTCGTGAAATAAGTGTAAATTTTATAATAATCGTTCTAAAAAATTGACAATTTGCCACAGCAAATTCAAACGAGCGGTTTTGAGATCGCGTCTGGCGTAGTAAACCAACCATATTGCTATGAGCGGTTACCAAAGAAACTCATTGGTAAGGTTTCTCTACGTCATTGTTGGCGGGAAAATCTGTTTCAAATGTTCATTGATTTCAACATCTTTTGAGATTTTTTTTACCTATTTAAAAAACTATTTGGATAAAGTAATATGGGTATTGTAGAAAAAGAAACGCTGATCTAGTCTAGTATTTTTTTTTTCAATTAAATGTTAATTCTTTAGGGCTTTGTTTGTTGGAATCTCTATTATTTTTATATTATACTTCTTATTCTTGATTTTTTCCATAAAAATAATTTTCAAGCACACAGTTTTATATTACAATTACATTCCTTGTAAATTTATCTCTAAACTATACTTAAAAAACAGAATCAGATTTCGTTTGTATATTTTTCAACAATAAAATTGAATCATTTTTAAAATAAAAGCTTCAAAGATATGTTTTTGACAGATGGTCACAAACAACAATCTTTATCAAGGTTTAATCAGTATAATTACGTAAATGTATAAAAACCATGGAAACATTCAAATAATTAATAATTATGTTATTGAAGCGAAATTTGTTGATTTCTTCAGATGATAGTTGTATCCAATTGGCAACCATTCATTCGTATTTTATGTGTTAGAATAACATTTTCAAGCTGAGCTTTTTAATTCAAATGGAAGATTATGGAACTAAGAAAGCATTTTTCATTTATACTGATTATTCTTGATATCTGAATCGCTGACCTATAGAGTTGTTAATTCTTTGATAGTTTGGTCTCAATAATGTCAACTTTTTTATGACTTCGATAATAGATAAACTCACATCGTTTTTTCAGAAAATAAAATGACTGAGGAGTCATAAATTGAATGAAAAAATTTAATATACAGAGTATTTATTGAAGTTTAAAGTGTTCTTGGAAACTTATCAATTCTGCAGATTCTACATTTTGAAAATTTTTCAACAATGAAACTAATTTCAGTCCAATTTTTCTAAAAAATATATGAACAAAGTTTTCCACATAATCGGGTAAAAAATTATAACTTTGGCGTGATTTTCAAAAATTGTTCAATACGTACATTCTCAGTTTTCTTGATTATCAAAAGACTTGAATTGCTTGGATTAAGTACTTACCTAATTTTACTTTTAACTGTTGGTACAATTAAGAATTCAGCTGAATCATGTTCCATTTATTTATCAGAAATAATTTTTCTTTTTGATAAATTTGTAAATACTCACATAAAAATACTTGAACTTTAAAAAAAATTAGATTCAAAAGTCAAAAAGAAAGAAAAAAATTATAATTATATAAACATGAAATGTTATACAAACACATGGTCATCGTTCAACAATAAAATAAAATTTACGAAAAAAAATTGAATATCACTGATAGTGCGTAAAATGTTTATGTTTTTGAAATAGTCGCAAGTTCGTCCCTATAGCAACCAAGGCATTATTATTATAACCTCAAGTTTACATAATTTGCGTAAAACGATATTATGATGGGAATGTTACATTTAAATTTCGATAACAAAAGCTGTTTTTTTTTATTAAATGAAGCAAGAAGAGATATCCATTTTACTGCTTTTAATTTACGAAAACAATTATACTATTAATCAACATTTGGAAATTTTTTTTGAAAAGTGAAAAGGTCTTTATATTTGATAAATCTCTTGTATCATTTGTTTTTAAAGATTTATAAATGAATATGGAAAAATAATGTTATGAAGAAAAAAAACAATAGTATTTTTCATTTAAAAAAAATACAGAGATGCTGACCCTTGTGACGTCTGTTGTCGTCATGGTACCAACCTCCTTGTTGTGCGTTATCATCACAAGATAACACAATTTATTATTTATAATAATGAAATCATGCCATTCTAATTTTTATTATTGATTTATAACATTTGGACATAAATACTCTATTGTTTCCAAAACAACAGCAGATAACTGACGCAGTTGATTAAGACGTTATGACAATTGTATTTACCTCTATAAGAAATATCGTAAGATATAAAATTGCGTAAAGGAACTAAATATAAACTGACATTGGTTTTAATAATCTATTTTTTGATGTTTATGCGTAAAGATCACATAATCTTACAAATTTCAAAGATTCACTTCTATCATGTGTAATTTTTTTCTCTTAGTATAAAATCACTTGTGAGTCAAAATGTAATTTGTGTTCGAGGGATATCTTTGATATTTTGCCGACAGGAAAAGTTTTCACACTTCAGAAGCCGCAAACGGAATTAATGTGATGATTACATCTGAAAAACTGTCTTATTTTCATATAAATTGACTGAAATTTTTAAATCAGTGTGATTATCTAAAAAAAGGATACAGATAGCTATTTCAAATAATCTCAAAAATAAAGAAGCTATTTAAAATTGTATCAACCTAAAGATGTTCTCTTCAAATTAAGAGAGGTCACTGTGTACTTTTTTATAAACCAATATATATATATATATATATATATATATATATATATATTGAGAAAACATACACATAATTGTGTTATAGGAGATTGCAAAAGCATTTATTGAAATTTCTTTCGTATTCATATCAACTGTCAACGGACATATCGCAGAAATTCGCGTTTATTATAGGTATACTAAACTAATTGAAGCACTAAAATTGCCTCAAAAAAGTAGCACGAGAATGTATTGTCCATTTTTTGTGTGATGGTTGGAAATAGAAAAAAATCTATAAAAACCCCCAAAAATGAACCACTTGTATTTTTTTATACTTCAGAATCTAGCCTTTCAGAAAAGGATTATTTACAAACCTGAGAGGAGTTTTGACGCAAGTATGATCACGATAACTTTTATACAAAGCAGGAAACTAACTGATTTTCTATTTATTGCTTAGCTTAAAAAGTTCTACTTAAAGTCTTGATTCATAGTTTGGCACTACTTACATTTTCACACTAAATTTTTAAAAATTTCATTTTGTATTTTAGTTTGTTTCTAATAACAAATAAAAAAAATTATTAATTTTTTTTTTCAATTCTTAGACTGAGTCTATTTTCGAACAATCGAAAAGTGACATGTTTAGGTTCATTGTTATTTTGCAAATTCTAGATTTAAAATGTATTTCTTCTTATGTAAGCATTCTGGACTAAATAAAAAAAGATTTCTTCTTCACAATATCCAAAAAAATATTGCAAAAAAGAGTGAAACATTTTTTATCGAGAACACAAAAGGACGATTGTTACTGACGTGGACAATCTATCAATAATAATATTATTTATATGATTTTGCAAATATAAAATACAACAACAGAAAGTAAAATGACCGATAAAGAAAAGATCGGAACCAGGATAAGCATAAAGTAAAATATTTGGAATAATTTTTTGATAATTTTATGAATGCTGGAAAAGGATTATTTCCTATGAGTTTGAAAAGTTTCAATCTGCATTTTTCTCAATTTATCATTAAAACAAAATGCATTTTATCAATTGTTTACTTGATTTCAGAGACATTATTCTAGTCGATGATTCTATCTTTTAATCAAAAAGTGCATCGGATCTATTTGTAGTACGATAGAACAAATATCTATAACTTGAAAACAAAGCTTTGACATGTTAATGTATTTATCACTATTATCAAAAATGTTGTTATTAAAACCTTTTGCACAATCTGGTTTAAACTACCTAAAGATATAAATCTTTTTGTTGACTTCATAATTAGAAACTTCCATCTTTTTCCTTATATTTGCACGTACACTATACATTTACTTTACTAATATTTGTATTAATATTTTTGTACACTATACCTTTATCACTCGCATAAACAACTCGCCAAATCTGATAAGAGCGGAAGAGAATACATGTTGTCATAACTAAATTAAAAACTAACAAAAAGGAGCCAACATTCTTCCAAACTTTGAATTATAAATCAATCCTTGTGTAAATCTCTTTTTTGCTAAATATTTACGTTGAGAATTTTCACATCTATAAATGTAGTTTTTCTTATCCATACACATGCAAGTGTAGTATTAAAAGTGATTCATGTCTGTTTATATCGGATTATGGCAGGATCAAAAATATGTACACACTTGAAGATTGTCTCTTAGAACATTATGGAAAATATTTTATTAGTCTTTGCACCTTGAATGTGTTATCAACGGAATAGATTCTATAAAGGATTGGCTTTTAAAGTGATAAATAGAAAATAAAGATGAAAAATTGTTTTTCCTGAAATCAATTTTAATAGATAAGATAATATTTTGAATAAAAAATTTCAATTTATCTGTGTGAACGGAGCTTTTATGAGTTTAAATCAAGGCTGAAAAATAATTATCTAATGAGGGGATATATTTATTTTCTAATGCTTAATCATATGAAAGCAAGGGCAAGTGATAATACTTAATCTTCTCTTTATTTGAGTCTAAAAATGTTTATTGCATATAAAACATGTAGTGCAATGAAACAGTTTCTTATAAATAAAACACTGAAAACAAAATATTATTCAACAAGTGCGTGAAACAAATCTTGAATAAAAGAATCTTCACGCACATGTTGTACGCTTTTATAAAATCTGTTTTCATCCTCTTGAAGCACTCTGTAAAAATGTTTAAGTCTAATGGTTTGTCTTCTTATACCACTAGTTGCTGAGTTACAACTTTTATATGTAAAAGTGTACAGGTTATCGTTCGAGAAATTCACCTCAGGAGGAGTGCATTAAACCTATTTTTCAGCACTCGGTAAAGCCTCGAGGCTGAAAACAGAGATTTCGTGTCGAAAAACTGAATTGTGATAATAAAACAAATTAAAAATGAAAAATAATTGCTGATTTTATATAATTAATTTTAAATTTAAAATTTATTACACACGTAATATATAACTCATATTTAATTTATGGAATGATTACGCATATAAATATTAAAGACAAAGTTATCAAAGAATTGTTTAAATAAATAACAGAAAAATTACATACTTCTTTATTCACATCAACATTTTCACTTTTACTTTACTGTTCGGTTGTATAATGAGCAGTATGAGATTCATGAAACTGTGTTCTTTCTGACCAATATATTTATATTCTAATATACCTACATTATGACACGTATCAAATTTATATTTTTCGGTGTGGAATAGAATCATTTTTGCATTCCTTGATAACAATTTATTTAGATCACTTTTCTTTTAGTTTTTATAAAAATAGTGATTAAAAGCTACGTTTTTTAGGTGCTTCATCAGCAAAAATGTTTCGATAAAATTCTCATACCAAACGAACATTTTTGCAGAGAAAATTAGTTTAATGTCCACAGGTTTCAACATTTATTGCAACCGTGAGTGTTGAACAAAATTTTATATAAAATTGTGACAAAATTGAATAAAAATTAATAAAAAAATATACCTAATGATCTTTTATGATAGTTGAAAAATCTAAAAATAAGACAAATAAAAAATATCAGTTTTCGTATTTAGACGAAAATCAAATTAGTGACTCTTAAAGCATAAAAAATTCTGTAACTGTTAAGTAATACACATTAAATTGAAAAAAAGCATGTCGTTCATGGTGTTCTTTTTTTTACTTCTTAACAGCTATAATTAGCGTAACAAAATAAAAAAAATATATTGATTTAACCTGAGATCAGAATCTTTAAACGATTTTTTGTGTGCCACTAATTAGACCTTTAGTGTCTCTGAAAAGTCTTTAATGTAAACATTATCCTTCACTTCCTCATCACAGTAGTAATTTTCTCTTATTGGATTATCACGCTATAAAAATCGTTGTGTGATAAGAAGATGTAGGAATGTAATGAAAGACTCTCCTATTCTATCATTCGTCCGTCCGAAAGCTGGTGTCTTGTACAAGCAAACGGAGCCAGAGATTAAAATAAAGTATTCCTTCTCACTAAAAATAAGATAAAAACTGAACGACACGTGGATAACCCAGAATCTAGTGAAAGTGGCTCGGCAGTGCCGCCCGTAAGTTAAACGACGAACTTTAGTACTAGAAGACTGGTTATGCATCTCACAAGTCCAGCTAATGAAATTTATAAACATAATGTATGATGGCAGGATGAAATGTGGAAGTGTGAGAGAGAGCAGGAAAAATGTCCGCACTAGGATCGAGTTACAAAGAGATAATTGGGGCTTTTGTTGCGATTTGAGAAGAAAGGAAATATGCAGTAGATGAAAGATGAACAGATTTTTTTTTTAAGTGTTTTGAAAAGATGACCTAAAGACTTCTAGTTTTTTCTGGATAGCGGTCTCTGTCCGAATCTAACGGCATTATACTCGAAGGTCATAAATCTACAGGAGCGTTCTTTGCACATATTATTAGCCTCTTATAGACGCTGCACGCTCTTGGAGATGATGACTTCAAACCTACGTTCTAACCTACCTAGATGCATTTTTCAAGCCGCCTCCATACGATTTTTACATAAAATACTTTGTATATATGGTATTGTACCTTGATGGATGAGGTGGCGCAATGTAACATAAAATTTTGTATTTTCATGAAAATAACATGAGTTTTCGTAATTAATCAAATTCACTAAGCAATGGGTAATGAATGATTCACTTTTTATAGTTTAAGTCAATAGACGAAGTCTTTGTATTCAAATATTTGTGCTAGTTGGCGAGAATGTCCATTTTCGCTTTCATTCGATGACCTGCTTTTGGTTGTTAGAAAGTGCACACAGAGACATCTAGTCACGATCAGATTAGTTTTTCAACGGAAATATTCATTATTTATTACAACAAAAGCAATTGCGTTCTTTAATCAACTACCAAAATTTTTCAGATAAATTACCCGGTAATAAATTTTCCAGCAAAGGTTTGACTAAGAGTAATTAGGTTAAGCACACAGTGTGTTTACCATTTTGCTTAGTAGAATTTGGGCCTTGTTATATAATGTTTTGCGTCACCTTCTTCTTCGACCTGCATTCTTATTAACACCAACTATGACATTTACCTAGTTGTAAACTAGGAAATTTATAAATTATCCTCCAACTGGTTGCTTTCAAAAAATTTTCTTTACCTTTCGTTTTTCCAATTTTGCTTTGAGCTAAACACGAGGACATCAAAAAAGAACATTACTAACGAAATTACTGACCAAGTCAAGACGAAACCAGAGATAATTCTGAAGACGATTACGACATCGGACGTAATTGTCGGTGAGCGATGTTAAACAGCAAATTCACATCAATTAGTGCTTTTACATAACACAGTAAGTAGAGCATGCGCTTGCACTGTACCGTACAATGGCCAACAATGCTGAAGAGAGGAAAAGTTGGAAATTTGTTTTGTTGCTGTATATAGTAAAGAATTTCAGCACCTTTTATACTTATTAAGTTTCATTAGATTATTTTATTATTCACATCTGTAAGATAACAGTATATTATACAATTTCATACATGCACCTGTTTTTGAAGATAATGGATGTATAATATCATCGCTGGATTGGATTTAATCAGAATTATTCATAGGATAAATTACACACGTCTTAGTTTCAACACAAATGCTTGTTACATATTTAAAATAGCATTACCAAAAAGTTTCATTTTTATAACTATTTATATTTGTTGCTTACACCCAGCTTCTCGAAAATATAATGCGTATCTGGACTCGGAAAGAGGTCAACACAAAATAGATTCCGTCTCTGAGAAAAAGAAAAAATCAACACAACTTGGCCAGACGGACATATAAATAATATCTGGACTACATATTCCAGCTGAAAACAAATTTGAAAAGATTGTTTGCTGTTTTATAGTAGGAGTAATAAAAAATATTTCTGCTCTAGAGAGATATCCGGTTGGGCGGTTTGTATACTCAGTACATAATTGTACAAGAAAATAGATCAAAACTTTCAAAGCATAATCCATGACGTTTATATATTGTAAATGTTTTTAAATGCAATGAATGAATGTGATAAATTAAATTTTAGGCTTCTGTTGACATAACTGCTGTCGATCGCGTAGTCGAAGATTAACGATACAATATTTGTAAATAAAGAACTTCTAGAACATGAGTATTGTTCTCAAAACATTCAGTACAACAACCCACAGATGAAAGATTAACACTTAAAACCTTGCTCGTCTTTGCCATTACTAATGTAATTAAACCGTCATACATCAATATCGATAAATTCAAATCAAATTAATTTCCCTTTTCTTGCAAACGTTCCGCTTCAAGTACCATTTAGTGTTCTGTTCACTCATTTAGACTCACGTCTTAGTTCTCCATCTTGTGCAACTATTATTCGCTTAGATGTTCGCAAGTGAAATGGATAGAACAATGCTTGCACTAAATGAACTGTTAAAGAGTGGTAAATCGTAGCTTACGTAACTACAAACTCGGTTTCTTTGAGCGACTTGTGCTCTGCACACAGGAAACTTTTTCCTTCTCAAGGTTGACGTGCAAGAACTTAATATTCTTTAGATAATAAATTGCATTAATAAGGCTTGTACTGGTATATGGGTTAATTTATATTTGTTTATGCCAACTAGAGAAGTACTACATGATAATGCATTTATTCTATCAATTGTTCTATAGAAAAGATAATGCCAAACCAAGACTAAGGAATGTAAGAAATAAGAAAAAAACTTTAGTACTTTTCCTTTTTAAATAGAATTTTTTGTGAATAGATTTATTAAAAGTTAATGAAACAGAACTTTAACCTAAATATTCAAACGTATATCAGGTTTTTTTCCTCGTGGTCAACGACTTATCACATTGCACGAAAACAATTGTTCTCTCAACATAACAAACGATTTCTACAAACAAAGAATTAGATATAAGGAGGTACACGTGGGTTTGCCAAATTAGGGCAATTATCAGTTTAAGGGAAAGCAAAAATACTTATGAATAGAATGTAGATCTAGGCGCTCAAAAATGAGTCTTTTATATTCTTAGTATCAATAATGTTTGTTTCCATATAATGCTGTTTATTACAGTGAAAACTACTGAAAAAAACAAATATGACTTATTTATATTCAAAAAGAGATGACTATTTTAATAGCATTGTCGTTTATTTCCTGGTGAATGTTCTACATGAAAAGTCTTTTATATTTTTGTAAACCTCCTTATTAAAATTAATATAAAATTATTGAAGAGTATAGAGAACGAAGAAAAGTTAGCGGTTTTGCAATCACTGCTATTGAAAAAGTAACTATTAACATTATTAAATTAGATGATAAAGTATGTACTTGACTCATTACTTATTATATTTAAAAAAAAAATTGCAAAAGATTTCATCTGCTCCAACACTTTATTGAATTTTAAAACAGAGTTTGTTCTCTGCAGAAAATATAAAAACTACAATAATTAAATTTGTTTATTGCTTTTTTGTTTTATGTCTGCAATAAAGTTGTTTTGTAAATATGTAATAAATTTTTTAATAACCACTATTTGAGAGAACAAGAGTCTGTGGTTGTATAAAATTAATATTCAAACAAAAGAATTTTCTAAAATGTTTGTGGTACCGGAAGTTAATTTTGTTTTTATTGAACATGTTATTAACCTAGAAATAATACTCAAGATCTTTTCGTGTTTGGCAAATAGCAAAAAATTCTAAGTAAACAAAAGCTTACGTTTGGAAGGTGTGTCAGTTTTTATAATTGATTCTGTATTAAAGATAAGAAATGCTATTTTTAAGCATTAACGCATTGATAATTTTTTATGTGTGTTGATAATACCATTAATTTTCAGCGCCATTTTCAAACAAGTTTGTAAATTAAATTGTGAAAAATTATGAAAACAGTAGAAAGTTTTAAAAACATGTGTAAATTCTTAAAATTTACAAAATTTTTGAATGATAATAAAAATATAACATAAAAAGATTGATTTTAGATTTTAGATTTTTGACATAATGTATTAAATCTGTGGAAGATTTTATAGCTTGACGAAAATAACATATTATTCTTTCGAATTTTACTTTCAAAAGTAACATTTTTAAGAAAATGAATCAATTTATTTTATTTTTATTTTACTTAGCAGTGCAATGCCACACACTTTACTAACGCTTACAGAAAAAGTTTGTTTTGGTATAGTCTCATAGGTTTCTGAAGATTCATTCACATCCAACTTATGGAAAAAAATTTCCGACAATGAGTTATCTTAGTCAGACGTGCAAAATATTAGAATTTATCAGCTGGTTAAATAACAGAAACAGACTGAATATTTTGCATAAAATTTATAAATTTATTCTGGGGGAATAACACTGCATCTTTTCCATTTTGAATGTCAAAAATGGCATAGATTAAACGTATACAGGATAAATCACAGATGCATTTGATTGTTCAACCTAAAAATAATGTAAATAATTGATGTGAAAATATTTTGGTTTTAAACAAATATGTGCGTTAAAACAGCAAATTAGTTATTTTTAAATTAAAAAAACGAACACAATTATTGCTTAAAAATAGAAAGTCATCTCAATTTAAATATCACATTAGCAATAACGGATGTACATACTAATAAATAACTAAGCATCGACGTTTCAATTTTTCAGTATCATTAAAATAATGTAAAAGTCCATCATTTGTAAAATAAATATTTTCAGTTCTAAAGCTTTTGCTTTCATTTTTCAAGAATTAAATTTGAAATTTTGCAACATCTTTTTTTATTTCATTTATCTCAAAACATATTTTTTATTCAAAAAATTCAAGTGGAAGCATTTTGTCAATTTTTCATTGATAGTGCCTCATACCACCAAGAAAAGTAACGAAGCGCTCATTTCATAAATCACAAACATGTGAGAGTAGTTTAATTTTTGACTAAGCGCTGCAGCTAAATAAGATCTCATTAGAAGGAAACATCGTAAATGTCAATAGAAAAACTGCAATCTTCTCTTCATCTTGTAAACACATTATGCAAAATAATAGAAACGATCCCTATTATATATTCGAGGCCGTCAAGAGAGATACGTTCGCAAAAAAGTCTGTTTATTATATTCGCATGCAAGTATGACGTAACATCAGCTGGCGAATCGCCAAACAACACCGGCGCAAAACTCGCGAAACTGCCCTATCCTAACCTCCAAATCGGCGCAAAGGTCGTGGATAAAACAAGCGAGCAGCAGACAGAAGCACACATACAAACCGTGTGGATTTGGATCTATCGAGTAAATTGTTTCCATTGTATTATTTCACGCGAATTAGTATAAATTTTTAAAACAATAATAACTTGACTATATTTGTCTGATTTTTTTTTCTGAAATAGATGTTTGATTTTGGGACGCTGCAGTTCAGCTGTAAACTAGCAGTTTAATGCTAATATTTAACCATACGTTATACAAAGTAACTATCATAAAATCGCGGCGTGTCCTCGTTCTCTCTCTGCATTCGATGCCGTGTACTTTGCTGTTTACATTTTAGTGCATGCACGCTAATAAAAACGCTTCCTTATTCCAGAAATAAAAAGTTAATAGGTTGTAGTACATGCTGGATTTTAACAGAGTGTATTTTGGGAAAAATTTGTAAAATAGGTCAAAAAAATTATAAGACTGAAAACTATTTTACTATGAGATGTGAATACGTTTCAATTTTAACAATACATTCTTGTAAAAGAATGTAATACAGAAATATAAACAATAATAAATATTTAAACTTGGATTATGTAAAATAAGTATACTTCTCTCATAAGTTACAAGTATAAAAATAAATGAAAATTTTCCAGTGTTTAATTCTTTTATTTTTAGATCAGGTAAAACGACGTTTCACGCTGTACTGTTGTCATTATTAGAACTTTTTAATAGCTAATCTTCCGCATTTTTTTTTGTTCTATTATTTTATTTAGTTATAGTAGACAACACGTTTGAGCATTGAAATATATAAAATGACCTTAGAGGAAGTAAAACTGTTTTTGTATATTTTTGCAAAATAGAAGATAGGGTGAATGGAGCCGTAAACCTTCAAACTAACATAAAATTCAAGTTGTTATATCCAAAAACAAACACCAACTGTTTGATGAGTTTTTGTATTATATTGTAAAATAAAAATAGGCACGTGTGAGTCCAAAAAGCACCTGTCTCTGTTTATTAAATAAACATTAATTCAATAAGATTATTTTGATAATAAGTTGGAATAATTGCCGATAAAGCTAGATGACTATAGATAATATCAATATTGAAACATCTTGAATAACTTTTTTTAAATGTATTAATTTTTCTATATTCAGAAAACAATTTAAATTTAGCCATTTTTAAGAACACCTAAAATTATCAACTTTGCCAGAGACTAGAAAATTTTCGACCCATGAAAAATATAACAAATATATTTATAATCTAGCATCTTCTTGAAAATGGTCAATTGGTAGTCTTCTTCCATTTATATTTGCTTCGTTAAGTTTTATCTCGGTATTTGTTGACTAACTGCTACATTTTATGCTTCTTCCAGATGATTTCTAGCATCAACATTAATTCTGAATTTTTTTCCAATATTTATAGCACTTTTTTGCTCTGATCCAGTTATTGGGGTGTTACGTGAGATTGTTGTTCAGCTGTTTTATATCACAACTAGAGACCCCAAAAACTCATAAACTAAAGCGGTTTACTAGTAAGAATCTTCACCAATAAAAAAAAACTCGATTCGAGAAGTTACATTAAATTTTCTGTTTAAAAGTTTGATAACACAGAATCCTTAAACTAACCAACTTATAAAGACATCACTGAATATAACAACAAAAATGTAAATAGCAATTTAGATATGTAAAAGAGCGATTAATTTACAGACAGAAGCATCAAGCATCTTTTCAGTAGGAAGATACCATAAAATGGAGCAGTTACTTTAACATGTTATGGGACTACTTTGACTTAGCGATTGTAAGCACGCCTTTATTGTTTTTAGTTTATGCATTTTTATTTTTAATATAAATATTTATTGATTTGTTAGTGAGTTATTTGTTGAGTTGTGACAATGATTAGAGTGAATAAAAAGAAGTTAAACGCAAACAATTGTAAAAAAAAGAAAAGTTTTACAATTTGTTGAATTATTTTTTCGTTTCTATGTTTGAAGAAAAAAATTTTTGAAGTACTTTTTGTGCGTTGGGATAAAAAGTTTCACTTTGATTCCATAAAAAATAATGTAAAGTAAAACACCCAAATTCAGACACTATAAAGAATTCAGTGTAATTGATATAAATTCACGAACGTATATAAGGTTTGATTTTTAGAAAGAATAACCATTTCTGATTAAGATTGACTATTTGTTTTACGTCAAAATTTGCGAAAAATCTATTTATTTATGTTTTTATATGACAAACTCTACTTTCACCTAATTCCGACACTATATTTGATTTTTTATTCTGGGTTCTATTATTGAGTTACCAGTAAACTTTGAATTAAGGAATTGGTATGTTAAAAAGACGACTAACTATAATTCTAGATATTGCAGAATTCTTATTTTTCACCAATAAACAAAAGGGTGTCTGAATTTGGGTATTCTACCTTACAACTATTTTCCTTTTATCCCAAATAACATACTAAAGGATCACTTTTCAATTCTTTTTTATGGAAATATATATTTTATGTTTTGTGTTCAAGACAATTAATAAAAGTTTATTTACAGTTACTTTATTTTTATCGATTTTTTTTCAATTTGATTGTTTATTTAGTTTAAAGGTGTAAAAGCATCCCCAAGTTTGTATAACTTTGATTTTTAACGTAATTGTTCTAATGTCCTAATGACAAAACCTCTTAAACTAGTCAAAGTTTATCTAATTAATATTTATTTATGCAAAAGATATTAACAAAAAACAAATTTTGAGTTTCGCATAATTTTTGTGTTATACGTCAGAAATTGCAAAAAAATCTCAAGTATGCATGAATGTTTTTGATAAAAAAATTCTAAAATTTTAGGAAAAAATATCTCATAAGTAAATAAATTAAAAAATAAACAGCTCAAAAAAATATCATTTCTAAAATTTAAAAAATAATGCATATGATAGGTAGATATAGTGAAGAATTAATAAGCGAATCTAAAATTGCAGAAATCTGTTTTTGTATGTTTCACATTTCTTCAAAATTATATATGTGTCTAATGGCAACTAAATTTAACTATTTTCTGTTAAGATAAAAGTACCAGTCTCAGTGTTTGACACTCCGAATAACAATTATGTTTCTCGAAACATTGCAGTAACTAACTCCTTAATCACAACTAGATTTGTAAAAAACATTCAGTTTCATAAATCCTATATGATTTAGTTGATCATAACTGAAATTTTGCAGAAATATAACGTTTGAAATTGAGACAGTTAAAAATCATTTGATTATTTTTGTCAGTATTGAATAGTTGCTGAAAATTTGCAAAAAAAATTTGAGCGATCAAAGATTTTTCAAAACTGATTCAACATTGAGCAAGTTCAAAATATTAGTTGAAATAATAACTGAAACAACAATCCACAGCATGAATTTAAGAAAAAAATATTCAAAAACAATCCTGCTTGAAACATTTTTTGCTTAAAGTGTCAATAATTGAGTCTTTTATCTTAATTCTGTTAGTGTTTATTAATACAAACAAGTACATAGTATATTTTTCTTAGTTGTTTAGTTGTTTAGATTGATAACAATAATCAATTACTGAAGTTTTCATATTATTCTATCTTCTCTCTCTCAAAAAAAAAAATAAGTTTTGTTAATTTTTTTGCAAGAAAGGATAAACACGCCAGTCTAAATTCCTTTCAATTATGAAACTTCCCCTAACCTAAATACAAATATAATCTAATGCCGTTCAAAATAACAGCAGTTGCATTTTGACCCACTTAATTAGTTCTATAATTTTATCTCTAGGTTTCCTACAATTTTAGATTGAACCGGAAAATTCAATAGTAAGAAGTGAATATTCAAAGATTTATAATTGCAATAATAGTGGCCTTGATATTGCTCTATCAGATCGTGAAGGTCGTTTATATTTTACTATACACCTGCATTAAGTAATTGTACAGCTGACTTTTGTTATGCACATTCTTTTTTTTATGTTCTTATTATTAATTTTTCTATTTTCTTATTTTAAAGAGCGGATGCGGAACTTGAAATTGATCATTTCAAAAAAAAAAAAAGATAGGTCAAACAAACCTGTACTGAATTTTATTTCTACTTTATATTAATTGGAAAGAAAGGATTTGAATGCATTTATGAAAAAGTAAAAATGAACAAAACAACCTTGTTCGCTGCATTCAAAACCTTCATAGATATTTAAATTTTTAATACAAACGACTTATTTTTATAAATTTCAACTATTAATTAATAAATAATTGATACTTCAACAGTGATTATCTGTAGGGACATTTTATACTAATAGGTTGCAAAACAAGTAGAGCACTAAAGGTAATTGGAGAATTCCCTTAAGAAATCAATCCGAGAAATAGCATTCATTAAATTACTTACACGGATTAATTGAAATGTAGATGCAATTAACTTGAAATTTTTTATCAGTACTTCAGCCACACATGTTAGAAAAATACCTTAATTTCTGTTTCGAAGAATTTATTATTTACTTGTCTGCGCAGTAATTTTTATCTGATTAAATCATTTCCGTTTTTGATATTATCGAAAAATTTATGGTTTGATAGAAAGTGATCATTGCCTTGACATCAATAATAAATTCCATGCTTAAATGCTTAAATTAAAAAAGTAAGCAACAATCGAGAAGTAGCTTCTTTTAGATCGATCGTTCTTTGTACAATGTTGTGCTGACAAGACATCAAACTGTGAAATACACACAAATGATTGCGTAAACACTCTTACCGCATTTATCACTAGTTTCATTTTCGAATTGCAAATTTTATTTTTTTATTAAAATTTCACAGAAGTCATGGAAATAAATAAAGGAAACGACACAAAACGGCATTAAATTTAACAACTACTTTTTTCTATGAAAAATTGAACATTTCAATTTAAAATCATTTCGATAAACTCTTCTCCAGACTGGTTATTTAATTTCTGATTTGAAATAAAAATAGCATCATTATAGTGTCAATAGTCTGGAAATACAGTTTTTGAGGTCTTAACAGAGCGACTTTAAACGAACTATAGGCATCTGGCTCTTGTGAATTTTTTTTTGCAACAACTTTTTTCGTCTATAAATAATCATAGTTCAGATTCAGTTTCAATCAAATTTTTTATTTTACTTCTGTTTAAATTATACGTAAATATTTAATTACTGTTTCGATTTTGTAATTATTTGATTTTTAAGTCATTTCTTGTAGTCATATTTGAAAAATGGGTGTCTTTGAACAGAGCTAGTTAAAAAATAAAATTTATTAAGATTGTGACGATTTTTTTATTGTGTTTTAATGTTAATTACAATCCATTCGAAAATATGAAATAAAAAAAATCAGTACTTTTCAGAATGGCTTTTCAATTGTATGTCGAGAAAAATCTTGAGCATCAATTGTAAACACATTGGCAAGTTTTAACTTCTACACAAAGAATAAGAAAACAAAAAGTTCTATCTCTTTAAGTTTTTCGTGATTCAGACAATATGTAAAATTTTCCGCTAATCTTCTTTCAACAGTTTTTATTGAGACTCGTTTTGTTTCAACTCTCATAAACTGTTTTTTAAAGTATTGCAGCTTTATATAGAAATCGTTCCTGAAGAATCCTAAAAATGTTTAAAGCACTTTTTTCTCTTATCTTAGAATTATTTATAATTATTTATTTTGAAACTTTGAATTGTTCAATTGACGCGATTTTTATTTGCGAGTGTTAGCTTGATCATCTTTTTTTTTTTGTTCACATTATGAGAATGAATCAGTCAATATTGTCAAAAATTAGTAATTTTGCGTTTTTTGATGCAAGAATTAAGAATTTTACACTCAAATTTACATTACTCAGCTACACTAAAAATCTTGTAACTTTTTTGGTCTTTTAATTATCATATTTTCTTTACAGTATTATGAAACTACGTTTAATTTTCAAAAAAAGGTATACTTCTTAATCTTAAAAAAATTACGCCGTTTTAAAAAAAAATGATATTGAATCTATCGATGCGTAATATCAGTTTGGTCGTAGTAGGTTAGATATTAGAAATCACTGAAACTGGCAACACTAATTTGTTTCATTTATTTTCTGAATCACTAAGACAAAATTGACGTCTATGCTTTGTAAAAATTTCCTGTCAATTGCATTAAAATGGCTAATTTTCCCAATTTTTTGGATTCCTTGGTCCTGATATTAAAAAACGACCAAGACTTGGCTTCAACTAGACAAAATTGTAACAAAGCTATATTTTATCGAATCAATATCGTTAATTTCACTGACCTCTAATTTCTAAGCGTATGTCTATAATCAAAAATCATTTTCGTTAGAAAATGACTCTAAATAAATATAGCATTTTTGCTCAAAAATAATTTTACTTCATTCCCATTATTAAGAAAATGTCTAAATTTTCATAATAAAAAATACACGGTACTATTTATGAATAAAAATAGTACCCCCTATTTTATAATTTGAAATTAGTGGAAAATCATATTTCTTGGCTCATAAAACCTATATGTGCAAATTTTCAACTTGATTCATTACGTATTTTTCTTGATATTATCAAAAATTAGAATAAAAACTCAACTTTAGCACGTTGCGTTTCATCTTATTCTTTAAGGTCAGCTGTTACTAGTTAAGCTATGTACCATTATTAATGACTCACCCTGTATATCTCGTTTATTTTTATCACGTCGCAGTTTGAAATTATTAACACATTTAGTTTCAAAAATTTTAAGTTGATTTTGATTCGTTGTAGTGTTCAAATAAATAAATATTAATTGTCATAATATCAAAAAATGTGTAAAGTTCAGATTTTTTTTATTATGGTGACTTCATTGTATCTATGAATGGTTACTTCATAACGGAATAATTCAAAGAAACTTATTTTTATTAATCTGGAGTTCCGGTCTCCAATCAGGATAAAATTTGACTCCTCATGTATTTTAGGAAGTGAAGACTAATCTTTGAATTTTGGCTTTTTGTTTCAAAGACAAAAACCCTGTAATCTACTGTTGTAAATGATCTGCATAAGAAATTTGCGAATTTTACTACAGGTGATTCAGCTTAATCCTTGTTGACTTCCTCTATTTGTTTAGTGTTAACGCGCTATTGTAATGTTAATTCCGACTTATTCGAAATAACAAATTTGCGTTGCTCTTATACAATTAATATTTTCATGAAAAAATGATTTATTAATAAAAAATAAAGTGCTATAAAAATATTTGCTTTTTCAAAATACATTTGGTTATTATTAATACAGTTTTAAAGTACAAACAGTATTTATTAATGCAAGGTTGGTACAGGTTCAAAAGTTGATAATAAAAATAAACAGTATAAGTAGATACTTACCTTAGTTAAGTTGGAATGAATCAAACAAATACTAAATAATATAAAATAAGATGCATCTAACATAGTCCAAAAAGATTGAATTCTTACTAATTTTATAAATTATTGTATTATCAAGGTGTATAGTCATAATTTATTTATGTTTTTTTTTTTTAAATAAAAGCAACATTTTTAGGGTAATTCATTGTCAACAGGATAGTGAATCACATAAACTAGGTTCCATTTATCATAAGTAAATACTTGTCAATGGAATTATCTACAAGACACAGATAATGTCTAAAATAGTAAATATTTATATCCTTTATGATATCATTAGCTCCGTCTTAATTATAAATGCGGAATTAACTAATACAAGGATAATTGTATAGTATTTTTGTGAATATAACCAATGCATTGTCATTTTTTACAATAACCTAATTTATCAAATCACTTATGCACAGTTAATTATTTCCTACTACGCTTTATGCATACTATTAATTTTGTTTTAATTCTTCTTTCTTTTCTTTCCACTCAATGCATACTTCCTCTAATGTCATAAACAATTAAAAACACATTAAAGGTATTTTTTTTAAGTCTTATCTAAAAATGTGTTTTATTTATCATTTACTTTAATATTAACAGAAATAATAATTCTCAGTATTTACTCAAGACTTTTGATTGTGATTAGATTATTATTTATTTTTTAGATTAAAACTAATATGACATGTGTATAATCGGTCAAAAAATAAATGAATAAACTTTTAATTTTCAAAAGTGGGCCAAGATAATTTTGATAAGAAAATTATATATAAGCTTTTATAAACTTAATGTTTTTGAACTTTAAACAACAATTTTATATTTTTTTATTATTGAATCATTCGGAAGGAAAACCCGCAAATTGGGAGAGTCACTTCAGACTGCACCAAATCCGCAAAGCATTATAACTGTCGTCACAATTTTGTCAGTATTTACAAAACCACCCACTGAATGACTCATAATAAATTTATTGACCCCGTTTAAACAAAACTTTGAATGAATTAACAATCATCATGTCAAAACGGAAGAAGCATGGACAATTGTGGTAAAAAAACTTTTGATTCCTACCGCAAAATTAACTAAAACATCCTGAAATTCGAGATAATTTTGATAAAAATCACAAGAATTCTTATCGAAATGAATGAAATAAATCTATTGTTATTATTCATTCATATAATTTACAAGCGTACGAGAATGATGATGAATGGAAATATCCGGTTCCTGTTAACAGCCCCGATTAATGACAAGGGTCATTTGGTTTGGCTTTTTATGTTAATTATAGAAAATTTATGTGGTTGTGTTCAACTTTATAGCTAGTTATTAAACTGATTTCTTTATTGTGTATTCATAGATAGTTATGCAGTTAAACGCAGGCATATTTTTCTGAGCTTTAAGAGCCACTTTCATTATTACATGCCAAAACTAAAATAGCACAAGGTTACAAGTACGCTAGTAAAGAGAAATGATCCCGAAGTGTGTGCAAAGCACACGTGGAATCAAGATTAAAGTTTTATTCTGAATAGTGTCTAACATTATTTTTAGTAAATCTTTAGTAATACTTTTTGAACAGAAGCTGATTTCCAGAAAAATAAGCATTGATAAATTTAATTGTTTTAATAAGAATTGTGTTCAGGCATTATCGACAAAAAAGGCAATTCAGATTGGGTTTATTGAAAACGTCATTACAAACGTAACATTTTCTGACAAAACTATCACTCTAGACTCTATACAGCTTTAATGAAGAGTAACAAAAATTTACCTATTAAAAAAGCTGAAAAAGTAATAATGTACAAAATGTACCATTCGAAATAACAAAGTTTTATAGCACTTCTAGAAATAAGTGAAAACAGAGTCATTTACTTTATGGGTGTAATTATAATTGGTAAACCCAGAGACGCTTACCGGCGGTTTTAACCCCCAATAAAAACATCTCCCAACTTAGCCAGCTGGGCTGGTTTCTGGAACCGTATTCATTTTATGCTAAGCTTTATGTATGAAAACTAAGCTTTTCAATAGCGAATGTAAAATGCTCTGGTTGATATATTGATGCAAACTAATTTTTCGCGATGATACATATTTTGTTCATTGTGATTCAGGTAGCAGAGACTTACGGGTTAGTGATCACACTAAGCGAGTGGTTCAATTGTGACAAGAAAGTAATCTCCATAGAAAAAGAATACCGAAAAAAACAAGTAAAAGAATTAATTATCTCGTTAGATGATAGTAGTGATGACGAAGATAACATGTAAAATATTATTATAATTATTATATCATCATTTTTCTGTAGAGCTTTTAATACACATTTTTTTATTGCGTATTTTTTTTAGAAATACACTACAGTTTTTTTCGACTCAAACAATTTCTCAAGTCCACCTCTGCTTGCAAGAAATCGCAACACTTTGACCTGTTGCAGTGGGTTTTGAGTAGTTTATGGCTGGGAATTGATACCCATCTGTTAGGGTGCAATAAAGCAATTGACTCTGTTCTCACTTATTTTTAGAAGTACCTACTATTACTATTATTATACCTATTAAAAAAGTTGAAAAAGTAATAATGTTCCATTCGAAATAACAAAGTTAACTCATAAATTTTTAAAATGTGTATCGATTCGACAAGTATCATCCATTAAAAATAAATTTACATTAATTCAAAGTGCTAAGGCTCGATTCTTGAAATTGATTTTCGCATACGGAGTGCCTTCGTATATGAAATCACCACAGCAACTGCAAGCTAATATTTGATACTTGAAATGCCTACCATAATTTTGGTATACGAACCCTAGGACACCGCATGATTTTGGCCAATCAGCTTACAATTGCTGTGGTGATTTCGTATACGAATCTATGTATAGTAGACGAAAAGAAAATACGTTTTAGTGCACTTATAAAGTTTTTGACTTCGATAATTGCTGGTTTACTAATAGTGAGTCCTAAACCTCAAGAAATCTCCTAATTACATAAACCAACAGATGTTTGTATGCAAACCATTGCCTTTATCAGAACCGTCTTAGGTCAAAATTAATGGACTCAAATAAATGTTCATTGATAGTATTTAACCTTTTTTACAACAGCAAAAAAATAAGACGTATTTTTTTGAACTACAATATTTTGCATACGAAAACGAATTTCAAGACGCGACATCTCCTCGACATAGCTCAGTAACAAAAGGTGTAATTAGTTAGCTTTTGCTCAGAAAATATAGCACTAAACACATAAGAAGACAATAAAAACATAAGAATGCATTGATTAAAACTAATAAATTAGATACAATTTTTTAAATCATTTAACCGTCTGAAAAAATTAGATAATATTGAAGTTCATTAATAAACGTAGCTTAAGTGATAGCCAAACTACAACAAATGCGATTGAGTTTAATATCCTTTATCCAAATGTGGCTCTGAGAATAATTCAGTCAATTTTGTCAAAAATTATAATTTTGCGTTTTTTGATGCAAGAATCAAGAATTTTACACTCAAATTTTTCCACAGCTTAGAGGGTTACACCTACTCTTACCTTACTACTTTTATGTTTAATTTTTACTGAAAAAACCATACTTGTCAAATTTCAAAAAACCACATTGTTTTGGAATAAATGTCATTGAATCTACCGATTCGTAACATCTGTTTGACAAATAATGGTCGTAATAGGCTTAGATATTAAAAATTACTGAAACTAGCGACGCTAATTTATTTCATTTATCTGAAACCACTAAGGTAAAATTAGCATCAATGCTCTGCAAAAAAAGTGTGCTGCATTAAAACCGCTAATTTTCTTAGTTGTGGATTCCCTAGTATTGATACTCAAAAACGATCAAGTCTTAGCTTGAACTAAATTTTTATGGATGGGTCGATTATGCTTAGTTTTTAAAATAAACACTTCGCAGTAAATGAAAATTGGATTTTTTTCACTTTGATAAATCAAGCATTTTTTTTTAGTTTTGCATCTAAGAGATAATTGAATTGCTTTTATAACAAATTCAACTTTTGTATTTTGAAAATTTGGAACTCATTTTCGCAAAAAGTCAGCGCCATCTTGTTTACTTCCTGTTTTTTTCTCAACCTCGTTAAGCAATCCTGCAGCATATCAGTACCGTCGACGATAAAATCATATACTTAAAATGCCGCCAGCTTCATATCTAACTATAACTGATGACATTAATCAGGCGAAAAAACAGCACTGAGCTGCAATATAAAATACATACCTTTTTTATAATACAGGTGTCCAGAAACATTCTTCAAAAAAAGAAAGTATAGATTTTAGAGCTAATAATTTTCTGTCAGTCCGATGTTAATCCCCTTATCTAAAAATGATTTGATACCTATTTAGTTCTTTAACACTATCAAATAAAACATATTACAATATTTCACATCAAAATATTTTGAGAATCTGATAGTTCTCAAACAAATTAATTTCATTTCATAGAATTTCATAGAATTTCTGGTCTGTGCCTCAATATTTTCAAAACAATTAAGTAAATGACTTTTTATTTTGTATTTTTTAAGAAAGTAAATATGCAGTATTTATACAAGGTGATTCATTCACCCACATAATTTTCAAATTCGCTGAATGTAATGACAAGAATAATTTCCAAGACAATAAATTAAATCTCAAGTAGTGTACCTTAAATACAGTTTTCGGCAGAATTACAATAAATTATTATTCAAATTTCTATCTTACTTGAAATAGTTAACAATATTACTTTACTTGATAACTAATTTTTCCAATTCTTAAGTATTTTATTAGACTCATGCACAAAAAATTGCGGACACCTTATAAATTTCCGTAAATGAAAACAGAGATTTTTATCCCTGTTTTTTCTTATACAAACAATAAATTAACTATAAATTGAAAGTAAATCTAAGTAAAATTAAGAAAAAAGTTGTAATAAACATTGAGTTGAATGGTAACAACTTAAGAAACAAAAGACTTCCAAAATCCATTGGGTCTTAGTGGCTACATTACACACCAATTTTATAATGTAATTTTAATGATCACATAGTAAATATTATTTCCGTAGACTCTCATTCCTTCATACACAGCCTATCAATTTTTTTTCAGATTTGATAATTTTCTATACTTCTTATTTCCATCAGCAGTTTTTCTGAATAAAAATTTTTTCCATACAGTATTTTCAAAAAATTACATATTAGCTAGGCATTGTTGGTTTGTTACATAAAAGTTTGAAAAGTTGTTCACCTCAATGACTTAAATTTAAAAAATGAATTGATATAAAAAAAGAAGAAAAAAACGACTTTTATATAATTACTATTAATAAAACTGTGTCAGGATCAATAGTAATAAGCAATATTTATATTTTTTAAGCTCTTTTTATGCAACATACCGACATCATTTAATTAGCTATCAAAAATGCAGTCACCAATTTCTTCGATCAACGTTATATAAATCTTGAGAAATTCCTCTCTACAAATAAATACATAAATAACATGATGATGCTCCACTCCTCATTACTTTAAACACTTTTTTAACATTTACTCTACTACACTTATATAACTTTCCTCTTACAAACTAGTACAGTATGTCCAAAAATATTCAGGTCGTGAAAACTTAGTATTTTTTTGTAAATACCATTACCTAACGTAAACAGATCTCAAAATAATCTTTCTCGTTTTTTATTAAAAAAAGAAATCATTTCAATTTCTTGATAGCCCGATGTTATGGATGCAACAGATGCTTTTGCCAAGTTATTCCTCTACTGTCGGACTATAAACCTATTAAATATTTAGAAGACTTTCAATTTTTGCCAGTTTGACCCACATAGCCGCGCTTCATTCTGTGTCTGTGAGAAGTTTCCATACTTTCGCTTTCGTATTCTCACTTTCAATATGCACAAATGTTAACATTCAGAATCTCATTTACCAGACGGTGTTAAATAATTTATGCTACTAAGTGAAGTGAAATTTGGACAGCTCATTTCAAACCTGTATTCACTTTTATACTTATGTCTAATTACTACAGTACGAAAATACATACAAAATTGATACTTTTAATGCGTTCTGATAACTTCCGACAAATTTTCCGCTAGAAAAAAATTGCAATATCATCAAAATTAAGTTTTATTGCATTCAATTTTTACAAATTGGGAAATTTCGTCAAATTTCTCTTTTTTTAAACGATTGTAAAAAACATGTTTAAAAAGATGCTTCTCGAAGATATGTTCCATTTTTTATATTGACAATTACTCTGCATTTTGATTGTTCCGTAGATTTTAATATTCTTGGTTGTAGCGGTTTTTTTTGTGACAGACGGGAATATATTCTAAGCATAAATTATGAATAAATTATTAGTAGTCTTGAAAGTAAATTAACTGTGCCTTGCATCCTGCATAATATACTAAGATTAAATGTAAATATGTATCTCATTAGTAGGCAAATTAGTTCGATGTTTGATTTTTCTTAAAACGATGGTAATGGAAAAGACCACCATGCATTTTGTAATAGCTAAAAATGGAAAACGATGAGCATGATAGATTTATTTGACTTATGAATTTACATTTATTATTATTGTTTTTTTGTCTTTTACATAGACAATATATTAAAGGTATGTGCTAACAACGCTCCAAAATTCATTGTTCCTAAAATCTAATTTGATTTTAATTTCTATGCAATACTTGCTTCTAATTCTTATTACGAAATTATTTAATATTATCTTATTAGAACATTTTGCTTCACTATTCAATAATCAAAATTAGATTAAGTTAAAAAATTTAATTTAGCAATAATTCTGTATACAATTACTCATAATATAATTATTTGTATCAGTACGACAATATGACATATATTTTAGGTAGCAGATATACTTTTTTGCTTGTGTAAGAATAAATAAGAATTCTTGGATTTATATCTATTATTATTACTTACTTTTCTACTGAGAATAAATAAAGAAACAGAAATGTATGTTTTGAAAACATTTTCAAGTTAAGAATTAGGTAATTATTCTAAAATATGTCATTAAAGACATTTTTCTAAAGAGATTGATAGATACATGGAGGTGTACGACTCCTACGGTTTCGAAGAATAAGACCAAATCACCAAATCTAAAAAAATCAAGAAACAAATAACAATAAAGAATATGGTATTTTTTCTGTAAAAAGATATATATGAAATTAATAAATTGACAACTAATCAATTTTTAATCAATTTATTGATTAACTATTGATTTATTGATTAACTCTCAAATTATTTCAGTACCTAAAAGCTACTTATTAAAATTAAAAAGACAAATGAATGAGAATTCAGAAATGTATCAATCACAATGTTGAATAAAAGTAGACCAAGGTAGGTTAAACTGGGTTAGGTTAGGTTAGAACAGGTCAGATCAAGGGATGTCAGATCTGGTAAGAAAGACATTAAACAATTGTCTAGTCTTTAATGTTTTTACTTTGAAAAAACAATTGAGTTAGTTATAAATTTTTGGTTTATTGTTTCTTTGAATATTATTATTTTATTTTTGTTTTTACTTACTGCCAATGCCAATTTGTAACCACACTTCAGTAAATAAAGGCTTTTATTATTATTATTATTATTATTATTATTATTATTATTATTATTATTATTATTATTATTATTATTATTATTATTATTATTATTATTATTATCTTCTTTCTTCTCAGCGATGTGCTGGTGAATTCTTCTGCAACGGGTTGCTACCAAGCTGTAGAAGGATTCTCGCTTTTTGGTGGTTATGTCGCGATGTTCAGGACTTTTCTAAGTGAGTCGCACGTGTCCAGGAGAACTGACTTTTGAATCAATGCGTGCTTGTACCACGGTATTTCGAGTAGCTCGAGGCTTTGTTTAAGATTTTTGGGAATTACACCCGTTGTTGATATGATGACTGGTACAACTTGGACACGTGTTTGGTTCCACATCTCTCTGATCTCTTCACAAAGTTCCAGATACTTGGTGATTTTCTCATTTTTTTTCTTCTCCAAATTGGAACTGTTGGGTATTGACACTTCTATTAGGTTTGTTTGTCCACGAGGATAATGTCTGGTTTGTTGCAGGCTATGGTCGTTGCTGTTGTGACCGGTTGATTCCAATATATTTTCACTTCTTTATTTTCGACAAGTACAGGAGGTAAGTATTTGAAGTATGGTGTTGGTTCTGCTAATGCTTTGTATTTTTTGCAGAGTTCCTGGTGTATATAATAATAATAATAATAATAATAATAATAATAATAATAATAATAATAATAATAATAATAATAATAATAATAATAATAATAATAATAATAACAATAAATTATTATTATTATTACTGTAAGATTCAGATCTATAAATACATATAGTACGTTGCAGTTAGTTGTGCCATCGTCTTTTTAACAGGTGGTTGGCTAAGTAAAAAACCCTAAGCAAATGTCCTAGGTATTTTATAATGAATTAGCTGAACTTGCGACAGATAATGATAGTGACAGACGTGACAATTTGAAAGCCGAATTGAAATTTACAAATTTCAAAGACATTAAGGTATGGTTCAGGTCTTGGTTGAGATCTTAAGTTATAATACTGAAAATGGAGTGAAAATAATTAATGATTCAGTCACTATGTTCAAAGAATTACATATTTTTCAACACAATACAGTTGAGAACCCACGAGAACCACAACCTAAACGTTTAAAAATGCCATTTTGACAGTCCTTCAATTTACATTAACTCAATAGTGAAAACTGTCTATTCAAAAAAGTTCCCCTAAAGTACCTTCTCCCGACAAAATTTCACGTGTATAGTTCCAAAATTTAAGCACTAAATAAACTTGAAGTGGCACAAGTATCTGCAACAGATATTATACGCCACTGGAATAGTTTGATAAAATAAAAATCCCAATGTCATTCATTTAGTTTATTTCTGCCTATCAAGATTATAACTGATGAAAAGGGCAAAACTTGTCTACATTTTATTAAACTGACATGTCAAGTTATGTTTACGCAAATACCAAAACTTTCATGGATTTTCTCAATGGATGAGTACTATCAACTTTAAATTTACTAAACAATCAAATTCTGAATGGTTATTTTTATGTAGTTACCCATTTGCAGATCGATTTAATAACTGATGTTTATTTTCTCCAAACTTAAGAGTGCCTATTTACTTATGATTTTTACCAAAAAATTTTTGAAAATAAAACGAAAATATTCAAAATACGAAGAATAAAGCTGCAAAACACTCTTTCATTTAAACTGAACGATCAATTTTAAAGAAACCTTCAGACTACCACTGAAGTTATTAGATTTATTTGTTGTAAGCTCTTTTAAGAAGAACGCTAATAATTAAAATGAAAAATGAATGACATTATTTTATAACGACCTGTTTTAAAATTAATTGAACTAAACCTTCATTGATGCTATTTAAGTAGATCTGGCTACAGAAAAAATAAATTTGTGATAAAACAATTCATACATATTTCTTTGATTAGCGTTTCTGATATTCCAAATGCTGTTGGAAAATTATTGCATGGAACCGAGTGCATTTTTTGAACCCATACACCGGATGTTCTACGAAAATGGGCGTCTATCCATAAATCAAAAAACACTGATAGAATGTGACATAAAGGAGATCGCACGGATTATAGAGGTAAAGGGACACGCTCTAATCATTTTGAAATTTTTACAAGGTTTTCGCCTAATAAAACTATACAAACTATATTAATATGATTGTGGTGTGATTAATAGTTATCCGCAATTAATTTTCAAACTTTTTCGTCTTGGAAGACTACGAGAATATAAGAGGTTACTAAGGAAACAAAAATAAGTGAAACGTACGATATTTATGTGAACTTGAATTATTTCTTATTACTTAGTAACTCTTTTGTTGTGAACACTATGCCTGAGCGAGAGCTTCTGGGATTGGTCACTCTAAAATCTCTATTATTTCCCAAACAAAAAACAACGGACCTAAAATAAGATAGAAATCACAATTTTTGTGTTATTCATACTCTTTTACAAAACATAGCATTTCGATAACACTATTTACTTGTTTTTTAGCAGAAATGAGACTGCTACTTTACCATACTGCACACTCTTATTATGAGACAAATAAATACGTAAAAGCATTTACTAGACTTGTGGAAATCACAATTCTCTAACATAAATTCATCAGATAACAAATAGGCCAATATTGAAGCAAAAATCAACCTGAATCGCTAAAGTTTAATTATTAATTGCGGCTAAATTATTAGTCGCATCGCAACCATATTAACCCGACTTGTATAATTTTATTAGGAGAATATGCTGTAAAAATTTCAAGTTGATCAGAGTGTGTCCATTTACCTCTATGATCCGCGCGAAGTCCTTTGGTGATTTTTTTTCTGCCTAGCTCTATTTTTTTAAAATATTTTTAGAGATGGCGCAGTTTTGGATAAACCGGAAGTAGACTTTAATAACACCCAGAATTTTTTCTCATTTTTAAATTCTACAAGAAAATTTAGGTTACTTTTATACCGAAAATCGCACGACACTCATCAATAACGAATGAAAAAATTGGTTTCGAGATTCACAACTATAACAACAACAAAATTCTTGGAATTTTTTTGACATATTGACAGATTTTACAAAAATTAATGAGTGCAATTTTTTGCCTTCAAAGTTATCAGATTTTATTAAATTACACAATTAAGAAGTACGTTTCAGTAGCTGTACAAAAATAGATTACTCCTTTGTGTCGTTACGATTTTCTTACCGAATATCATTCGAGAATCAATTCATATCCTGGAATATTTCTTTGTGCATTCCAAAAATGTACTTATATGACGTTTTTGGCACGCAACTAAAAAAAATGTTTAAAAGAACTGAAGCTTTAATGATATTACATTTTTTTTCTAAACTCAACTATTGTCAAAGTATCTGCAATTTTATTCAAAGGAAATCAGTGAATTATGGTTAAACGGCTATTAGAAAATAAATTCGATCTCCTACAGGTTGTTCAAAAAATACATTTGAAAACTATCGCAAAGATGTTAACAAAGTTCACAACTTCTAAATGGAAATTTTTATTTATTTTTCCATATTTGGATTTAGCTTCGAAAATAAAGACATTTTTGTATAAAAGATTTTTATTATCAGTTTTACTACAAAAAGTCATTCTTTATAAAAAATTTGACTTGTCGAAAAAAATAAGATTGCTTTAAAAAAATTTTAGATCCGTTAACTTGTCAAGAAAATGAAAGAATTCGAAAATTATTTCATAAGCACTATTTTTACTGAAAACTTTGATGAAACACAATTTTTTGATTGAAAATATACCTAGTATAAAAAATTATAGAATAAAATTTAAATTTCTACAGCTGAAACAATCAATATCAGTTTTTTGCATCATTCATCAGAAAATCAAGTTCGTGAAGTTTTCTCTTTTAGTCTCTATTGGAAAGAATTTTTGCGGAAAACAGAAAAAAAAATTAGGGAAATTACAATATTAGCTGTAGAGTCAGTTGTAAATAACTCTAGAATAACAAATTATGATTTTTTTGGAATATTTTATTCTAATCTTTATTTTTTCTCATTTTCTTGGCAACTTATTATCGGAATTGGATTTTTTTCAATTGCAATCTAATTTTTTCGTTAAGCAAAACTTATTGTAAAACGTCGTAAAACTAATAAAAAAAACTTTTTCCTATCGTTAACTCCATCCGTGGATACACTTATGTCGAAATTTCCAAAAGTAAAAAATTGAAAAAAAAACCCGAATAATAGATAGCATATTTCCAAGCTCGTTTTTTAAGAAAATAGTCTGCAAAATGATGATAACATCATCTTGGACATCATCTTGGCTTTTTTTCAATTTTGAGTAAAAATTCATATGTAAGTTTACTTGAATTAAGTACTACTATTCACAATAAAAATAAAATTTCAATTTTTAATGATAATACTAATTTCAGTAAAATGGGAATTTCCCTGAAAATAAATCAGCAACATTGATTTATTTCAACTGGATCTTCAAAAGCCGAGACACTTTCGGTGTCAGTGATTGATAGTGGCTTTGTATATTTGCAAACTTATCTGTCATTGCCATAAAAATATAATATAGACTTAACTAAATAGTAAAATGCAACTGCCCACATACGCATCGAGAATTATTAATTACACTGACCGCAGTAAATTTTATTTAGTCTAATATGAATAAATTACTGCAAAGTAATTAATAATCTAAGAAAAAACAAAAAACTAGACTATCTCAAAAAGGAAAAACAAACATTTATTATTAATTACACGTGTCTCGTCTATCCGTTTATTGTCTGTATCAAGTTTGCATTAAACGAGATGTTACACCAACAATTAATTATTAGAGCGTAATACTTTCGCTTTTTTCACTGTTTACAAACATTTACCAAAAAAGTATCATTGCCATCTAAAAACATAAAATAATAATTTGTAGTTAATTTTGACAATTTGAAAGTAAAAATCTCACCATTCAACCAGTCTGTGTTAATGTTTTTCGACCAACGAACTCTTTTATTACCATATTGCATCCATTGTCCTCAAAATTAAGAGGAAACGTAAGTTGTTAATTCAACAACTGTCTGAATCTACCATTTCCCACAGTCTACCTTCCCTTGCAATTCGCAACAATAATTCGCGACAATAAGCAAACCTATTTAAAGAAAAAAAATAAACAATTTCTGCAAACGTTTTTATAATCTAAAACAAATAATAAACAGATAAATTGCAAAATTTTTCTCGTATAAGTCAACATCCTTTACTTTATGCCATCATTCGGAATTAAAAATTCCCATTAAAAAAATCAACAAGTTTGCAACTAATCTATGAATATACCTATTTTCAGGAAAATTTAATTGAAAACGAAGGTTATTAAACTCCAGTGAGTGGAACGAACGATAGAGAAGACTAAGGAAAAAATCTGCAAACAAATCGTTATACGCTTGCAAGATGCTTGATTTTAATATTAAAAAAAAGTTTGCAGAAAATATGCTGAATCTTCATGATTTTATTATATAATGTAAGAAGCAAATTCAAATGTTCCCATTTTTGATAATTTATAACAAGAAATGCATTTGAGCTTAGTAAAACGCTTAACTGACAAATTTTTCATTGAAATTTTATCATAAACTGATATAAATTAATCGAAATAGAATTCGTAATGCAACTCAGTTTAGTTCCCACCTAAAATTGGAAAAATGCATTAATATAAAACAAAAGATAAAATGACCTTTGATGACCGTCTACGTTTTATTGTCTTATCAAATAATTTAGATTTAATCAATCAAGACTGTGTCGTTCGAACCTTGTTTTGACTAGAAATCATCTACATCTATTCACAACATTAAGAATAAGTAGTTCACCTTTGTTAGATAAAAATAAATAAATAAATTCTATTTAGATAGGTATCATCTAAAAGTGTGTTCAACTGCAGACAAAAAAATAACAAAAATTTAAGTATATAGAAAATGAACAAAAAAGCACAATTAATTGACTTAAATTAACATTTATCAACAATTAAGTAAACAACTGCGGTTTTTACGTTTATTATATTAGTTTCTAAATGGAATGGAATAAAATGCAAAGAACGGTATAAAAATGAAAGTTAATTTTACATTCAAATTATTTAAATTTTAATATCATTCAATTCAATTATTCGTTTAAATTATTAACAATCATTTTAAATAACAAACAACTATGAATAATTGAAGCAAATTTCAAGAAATGTCAATACTTTTTCTAGAGACATAGAGGTTTATAAAATGAAAATTCCCAAAACTTACGGTTTCAATAAAACAACTCGAAGAATATTTTCAGACCAAATGTGAAACATTATTGTCGTTGATAAATTATAGAGCAACCTATCAAAAATCTAAATAATACAGAAACCTTTTGAAAAGAAATTAATTACTGTTTCCTTATTAAAAACATTTGTCACAAATAGGTAACCACGAGTTATATTTTTTCAATCATAAGTATATCATAGATAAGTATTTTGTTTTCAAAGAAATTAAATTTTCCTGTTTTTAAAAATATAAACACAAAACTGATATAAAAAACTTCTTCAATTTTTTGCTCTAATTACTAAAAATAATCGAACATTTACATATCTAAATGTTAAAAAGTTTTTCGTGATAGACTTGAACTCGCAAAATGAAAAAAGAACAGTAACTAGGGCTTACCGCACGAAGATAATACTGTCTGAGACCGATGATATCTGAAATATTTTTTGACAAGCTTCTATTTTGAAAAACGAGACACTGTTGCTTGAAAAAACATTGTCATGCAAAAAAAAACTGTATGCATTTTTAGCGCATAACTTTTATGATTCCAAAATATATAAAAATGTCAGCGAAGAATTTGCTTTTTCAAATCTTGTCGATGTGTCAAGAGACTACTTTATACAACGAAGTGCAAAGAAAAAAATGAGAATGCGGTATTATGCTTTATTAGATTGACAAATTATTTTTTTGCTTAACAAAGTTCGTAAATTAAAACGTGGAAATAAACAAAAGTTCAGTTTATCAATTTAATTGACCAAGTTTTGGAATACAAAAGGCTAATAACTAGCTTTAGAAGTGATAAATCTGATAACCTAACACGTATTTTTGCAAACTCCACATTTCCAAAAAATTACTTTCTCAGCAAAAACACTAATAATGTCCAAGGCAATTAAACACTCGTACTCTTAATAAGTTGTTTTAAATGAGTTTTTTTTACTCATAGAATAGTAATACTATTGTAAGCCTCAACGATGAAAAAACAATAAGAAAAAATTGTATTAGATACAATAGAAAGAAAAATTGTTCACTATATCCACTGTAATAAATTCAAGGCTATAGGTAACATATAAATAAAATAACTATAAAAATAAAAAAAAATAAACAATAAAAATATACAAATATGTAGATATAATATATTTCATTCCCAGTTTCTGGAAACATTTGTTTGTAATCTATAAACATATCTTTCATATTTTACGCGCATGGGACATGTTTATCGGCATGTGTTTCCTCTCAACAAGTCTCATCTTAGTGGTCACCAAAAATAGGTCAATGTTTGGTTTTTTAACCATTTCACCAAATCTCAGAAGTGAATTTGGGCCAAACTTCGGTAATTCATGGCAATTAAAAAGGAAAAGTGATCGCTTATATGACACAAATTCCGTGTAAAACGAATCATCGGAATGCTGTCTAAAAAATTTATGCATCCTGAAAATGATTCTCACATTCGCGTTATGGAATTTTCCGTATATAAAGTTTATTTTTAAAAAGGTAAATTGGCTCACATAATTGTAACACTAAAAATAAGGTAAGTACTTATATAACTGTCGAAAAAAACGACAGTGAAGAAGGTGCTAATGAAGTAATTTCAGTCTAGAGGAAACGGCCATTGCATGTTGAAAAAAGAAAGTGAATTAATTTTTTTGAGTGTTGCTAAATTACAAAAAAAACAATTAATTAAGGTTAATATTAGCTAATTAGTCCAATAGCCTCGGATGCAAATATTCAAATGCTATTATATTCTCTTTTAATAAAAATATTTACTGAAAAAAAAATTTGTCTATTTAAAAAATTCATGTATTTTGGCACGTAGTTCTGACTCTAATGTATCATTAGTTTTTCTGAAATACCTGCTTTAAATTGTATAAAAATAATTCTTCTTAAAAATTGGATTTTGACAAATAATTATGAAAAAAGTAAAGTGTAAGTATAACATTTGACCTTGATTAAAAATATAAATGATAAAAGCGCCATAACGTAAACGGAAAACTTTTCTCTATTCTCTAATATCTTGAATAATTGCATTATCAAAGACATATGTTGAATAAACAAAATGATTTCGATAACCCCCAAGAGGGGTCCTAAGAACAAGGAATCTCCAATACAGAATATTGAATATTTCATCAGACATTTTTAAATACACTATTTGTATTCATTTATTTATTTATTTACATTTTAATTAATCACCTTATTTATTTATGTTAGCAGTTTATAAACTATTGTACATGTTTTTTTGGTATTTATTTAATTAAGTGCAATTTTTGCTATTTTGACACATTTACCTATAATTTTAATATCGTACTTCAAAATACTACATTTATAATTAAATCTGTAAATAATAATCAAAATTTTTGGAAATGAACTTATATATTCATAGACACAACCAAAAAAAAAATTGAAGAGTTTGTAGCAAAGATCAAACTGTATTTAAGGAATGAGCACGCTTTAATCGAATGATTTTTGATAAAAATGAAAGATTATTATTAACAAATATTCAAATTATTTCTTTTTACAATAAAATTCAGAAAAACAACATAACTATAAAAACTTCCATCTAATAATTCTCTATTTTGATTGTTAATATGGAATGTCTAAGATATGAAAAATTTCCATTTTATTGCTTATAAAATTATTCTAGTTTCATATAAATTACAATCTAATGTAGAATCTGTAATTGAAGTTAAAGCAAAACAAATTATAATAAAAATTAATATTATTGACTATTAAGCTATTCATTCAAATCAGCATAAAGTACAGTTGAATTCTGCTATAAAACTAAAAGCAAATGAAAGCTAAAGTAAAGTTTATTAAAATATAAAAAAATTGTTATTATAATTATAACTCATCAAAATGATTCTGGCACCTGCTGGGAAAAAAATCTTATTTTTAATGTATTCCTGTTAATCTAATTTTTTTGCTATTCATCCTTCAATAATGTTAAATAAATTTATGATGTTAATAGGTACTTCTCATAAATAAATATTCAAATGCAAATCTTTTTGTTGAAAATTATTGCGGCGTTTTTGAAACGCACTCAAAAAATTTACAAATTGAACGCGATTTTCTATTCTTCCCCATCAGGAGGTTTTTTTACATGTTAACTATCGTCAGATAAAAAACTGGCATTTGATATCGCTTTCTCAATATTCTGGAAACGTCTTAACGCCTTAAATCCAACTGCTACCAGTGTTAATCAGTTGCCATTTAAATTTTTCCACTGTCGCTATCCATCTTGTCAGCGACAACCCTAAGGCACGTGTTATAAATTAGATATAAATGGAAATTTGTGAAGATATCAACAAGTGTATCCACTTTTTTGTAATTCAAATTATTACAACGGTACTTGTTAATTGATCGTTTCATTAATTCTAAGCAACTAGTTGATACTTTTTCTTTAGTAATTATTTTCAGTTTGCTTAAATATCTGTTCACACGTATAGAATCGCGTGTGATGAACAAATTAAGAGTTGGTAAAGTTTTTACGTTAACATCTTGTTAACTTCTTGAATGCATATGTATTTTCACGCGTTCTAATGTGTACTTGTCAACATGCAAGATACTTCATATTATCAATTATCAGAATTTGTGATTGGATGTTTGGAAGATTTTTTGATTTCTAATCGGTGACTGTTTTCATTTTCTTAACGAGCTAATGCGAGAGACTGTAATTATAGATGGGAACATTACGTGTGATTATGTAATTAAATGGAAAATGTTAACGTGTGAAAATGTCTTGATAAAAATGGAGCAAAATACAATGAGTTGCTTGTGAATATTAACAGATTCAAGCAGATAATACTTCTTTAACAAAATTTTAATTGATCTTACATTACTTCTTAATTAAAACTTAATTTATATTTTGTATGCGTAATATTCAGTTTTATGAAGTAGAAAATAAAGAGTATTTTTATGCAAAAATTGATTTACATTTTTCCAAATTCAGCAAATTAGCTCTTTCAGAGCTTTTCTTCTTATCAAAATCTCAATCTACATTAAGTTATTATATTTATTACAATTTTAAAATGAAGTTTTAGAATTAGTTTTAAATATATTTACTTATTTTATGCGAAATTGTTTATGAATGTATAAGAGCAATAAGTATTCTAACTATTCAAATTTTTATTTGATTGAATAGCTGCTAAACTGGTTCTGATAAAAAAAAACATTCTTGATGTTTTGTAAATTATCATGCTTTTAATGCGACCTAAAAGTCTAAATTAAATAACTTGCGGTTATGTAATTACTTGAATGAAAATTGTTAATGGATATAATAGTGGCGCTTTCCTCAATTAACAACTGATATTTAAAAACAAATTTAAATCGGCCAATCATATATTATAATATTTAGTAAGTTTGAAACCATTATTGAACGTAGTATGCAAAAGTGCATTTATACTGAAAATAAAAAAAAATCTCATCGGGTTTAATTGAAGTAAAAATTTGATCTGAATATTTCGCTAAAACTAAAAATTAAATTAGGACAAACTCTGAAGAAGATTCTTTGACGTTTTCAACTTTATTTAGATATCAAGTTTAGCCTTATGCAATCAATGTAAATAAAAATTGCGAAACTTTAATGTTTTTTTATAATTATGAACATCGTTGACATACACTCAGTCTGAGATTATATTAATAAACCAATAAATAATTAAAATATAGGTTGTTAATACTTTATAATATAGAAATTAAAATTTGATCCTCATACAAATTGAAGCTAAGAAATGGATCAGCTCTCTAAAAACAGAAGAAACCAGAGCATGTAGTGATTATATAAATTCAGAATTAATTATATCAAATTGTATTTTTTAAATGTTAGTTGTTTGATTTTTTAACCTTAACTCGTGCGATTTATGGTATAAAACTGAAGAAAAAACAAATTACCTTAAATAATTAGAATTAAAAGAATTTTACAACTTAAATTAATTTTATGTAATGACCACAAACTGAATTGCACTAACATTCCTAAATATTCATTCAAATCGAAAGGATTTTTTTTTATTCCTTTAGAAACATTTAAGAAACTAGAAACCACTATTGCGACATCTTCCATAATTGAATTATCCATCTCTTTGCTTCAATTTTTGATGGTTTCCAATTTCAGGAAGGAAAAAACTATTCCGGTTCTTACAGCCATAACGCATATATTTCGAGTTTCTTCCATGAGCGATGGTACTTGATAGGAAGTGCTAGCAAAAACGAATATGCCAAGGTCTACTCCTTGCATTAACAAAATTTTATCCTTAAAACAGCGAAAGGTTTACTCAAATGGCGTCCTTCCGCCATCTTCCTTCGAATTTCCTATGCCATCGTGGATCTCATCGTCGCATAATAGTCAGACTTGTGATGCAATATTTAAGGAGTACACGACCCAATTCACGTTAGTTTCTAGGCTCGCTACGATTTTCCCCAATATTCTTCTTCAATCACGTCAGTCTATCTCTTTTCTATTCAGTTCTTGTTAATCATTTAAACAAAGACAACATCATCCACGTGGCTATTAAACAATTGCAAAAACCCATCGTGTCGTGGGACCCGTTCGGCCTACTAAACGAAAGTGAAATCGAGGTTAGCTTTGCACTTTCACTTGTTCGCCGCGTCTAGCCCAGCAAATCAGCCAATCAGAACGTGAATTTGCTGTATGTTTTGTCGGTTTGAATAAATCGAGGCATGGCCTACTTCGACTACGGAGTCGCCGGACATCAAGAATTCTCTTGTTTTGTTGTTCTCTTTTTTTTTTGCTTGCTGGGTTGATTCTTGTTGAATCATCGAGTTGCGCGTTATTAAGTAATGTTACAATGTTGTTGTTCCGGTCGGAAGTTGACGGATATTATTAGCAGATGGCGCGGTTTTGATATATTCCGGATTCCGGGGATTGTTAAACGTAACAATTTTTTTAAGGGTATCAAGGGGACTTTGAAGCATGACGACCTTGCATATGGGAAGAGTTAGGAAATTTACTGTTGTAATTTAGAGCTGATGTCTCATATTGAAACGCCGGGTGGATTTCAAGGAACTGTTTTCACTAACAGCCTTGTGCAAGGACGAAGTTTCCAATTTATTCTCGAAGGATTTTTTAAAGCTTCATGTATAAGCATATAGGTATAAAAATTAACTAAAAGAAAGTAATTTTAGGGACGACTTGAGTAATTCAGTTAATTTTAAACATGAGCATTTTATGTCAAGAAAAAGAACACCGATATATTAAATGTCAGTTCTTTTATGTTTTGCTAACACTAACATTCAAAATTCTATTAAATCATTAAAATTTCACCATATGGTAACAGTGCTCACAGTAGATACATTCATCCATTTATTATTAAAACATCTAAACTCACAAGCATTTTGTAAATTAGAGTTTTCAATGTTCTTTGTTCAAATTTGAAAGACAAATTCCATCAAATAAAGACTAAGAAAAAGCAGTAATCAAATTTAACATTTGCCACATCTAGAAAAGTGTGACCTAAAGTGACAAATCTGCAGTTTTGAGTCATTAAAGTTCATTTGTAAGGACGATTTCGGACTATTTAGTGACGATTTTCAATTACTTCAAGTTTTCAGAAAAAATTATTTAGGTTAAAAGTGCGATTAATGTTTTCATTATTCCATCACAATCGGTAATAAATAAATAATTTTTATTATAGAAAGTTGGTTTACACAATATCTTGTTTATACATCCTCTGTCACGAACTTTATGTGGATATACCTCAATTGCTTATTAAGTTTTAATAAATAACAGAATACAATTCTGTTAATCAAATAAAGAAAAATGTGCAGCGTAATAATGCAACAGCAGTTTTGTGAAGGGAACTGAAGCAAACCTACTTTTTAATTACTATTTCTTTCTTCTGACGAACTGACCTATATATCTAACGTAAAGGTATAATATTCATTTTCTATAATTATCTCAACATTTTGATTAATCATTGCTATAACACTTACATACAACTAATAGAACTACTTAAATGCATAAAGTTTTATTTTAATAAAAATAAAAAAAGCTTGAGTGAACTAGCCGTCAGTCAAATTATTGAATGAATAAGATTATTAGAAATTAATTTA
This sequence comes from Latheticus oryzae, assembly GCA_030157265.1. NCBI lineage: Eukaryota > Metazoa > Arthropoda > Insecta > Coleoptera > Tenebrionidae > Latheticus > Latheticus oryzae. Next base: position 9,105,078 of record CM058049.1, read on the forward strand.
CATATTTATTCAAACTGGTTAAAAGCTTAACTATATTTAAATACATTACTAAAATTAGAATCATTTTTCATGTTAAAATGTGTTAAGCTTTAATATCGTCAAGTATGCAAATCAAATAAATTTGTATATTTTTAAATTTTTGAATGAAGACGATTTTAGGTTTTACGATGAGAATATTCTCATAAAGGAGGTGTCAGAATGTAAATCAAAATTGTCTTGTTAATTAGTATTGTATAAAAGAATGAGCAGTTATGCAAATATGTATTAACGCAATTTTAATTATAGTATTTAATAGTTTAATAAATATAATAAGTTGTTTAAACATTTGATTTTTCAATTAAAAAAAAGTGAATTTCAATTTCTAGAAATAGATACAAAATTAATGACAGATGAAAGTTTGTTTATTTAAGGAATAAACTGTACCATAAGCTAAAAGTACCAGTTCTTGACACCATAAGCAAAAAAGGTTTAAATCAGATTTGTTTTAGAATTTTTTTTTCTCGAATTTATGCTGTAAATCACTGTTTCACTTATTAATTAAACTAATATTTTGATTTTGCTTGATGTCGAATCAGTTTTTGAAAATCTTTTGTCGAATTGTAACAACTTCAGTATTTGACCGCCTAAAATTTTTTTGTGCATTCTCAGGTGTTATTTAAAACTGACAAAAATAATCAAATGCAGTTGTTTAGTACATTGCATATTTACACTTACCAGTTTTTATCAATTTCTCAGCAACTAAAGCGACTTTTTAACTCCCTATTTTCCAAACAGTTTTTCAACGTAATCTCAGTTAAGATTAAATTCTACAGGTGTCTGTGATGGCTTGTTAGCAGTATTCGAAGAACCAAAAATTGTATTAAACTGAATTTTTGCACATGGGCATAGAACCAATTAATCTATCTAACTAAAGTATTTTCAGAATGGTAGCTCTTACGGTTATACCGAAAGTAGGTGCCAACTTTGCAATTCCAAATGGACTGGTATATTTTTCGAAATTTTATTAGATTCTAAATGAAACTCCAAAACCAACTGTTTAAAAAAAATGACATTGCATTAAATGTTTTTTAAGAAAATAAACAATTAAACAATTTTTGAGAAAAAAACATTCATTGCTTTAAAAATAATTATCTAAGCAAGCAATTAAAGCTAAGGTTCAAGATTCACACACTAGTTGGAAGACACTTTACAAATGATACAAATGTTAGTGCCACTGGTTACTATGATAAATATCACAAAAGTGATCAAATTTTTTTTTTTCAAATGGAACACCCTATATCTAAATACACAGATGGATAAAGATAAAATTTCTCTATCAATTGATATATCATAGACTTTCTTGAATTGACATTTGACTTAACTCAAAATCTATCAAATTTAGATAAATAAAATGATTGTTAAGATAGTAACCATTGCCACTAACATTTTTACTCTTTGTTAAGTGTCTTCCGACTAGCGTATGAATTTTATGCTTTATTTTAAATTGCTCACTTAAATAATGATTTTTGAAGCAAAGCATGTGTTTCTTTAAAAAATTAAGCCATGACGATAAGACACCCTTATAGAATTTATAAAAATCTGGCCCTAATTTAGTTACTGCGATGTTTCGAAAAGCATAATTCTTATTTCAGGTGTCCAACATTGAAAAACGGTCAATCATTGATCTTTTTTCCGCAATTGCTATTATTAAATCACTGATTTTAGAAGTTAATTATTTTGGAAATTTTATACAGTGTTTTGAAAAGCATAGATAAAGTGCAGGTTCCTGAGAGCATATTGCGATAAGGAGAAGCTGAGATAAAAATAATAAAATTTTGTAGCAGTTTCAGAATGTGCAGAATAATAAACCTTAATAAGCATTAATACCTATATCCATTTCAAAAAATCGCATTTTGTCTATTTAAGTATAGCAAAAATTCTCTTGAAACAAAAATTATGCAAGAGTGTAGCGCTATAGAATATTTTTGGGTTCACCATATAAAAAACATTATTGTCAGGTTAGCTCCTGATAAATAGTTAAATACAAACTCATCTTAAGTTTGTAGATAACAAACATTTTTGTTTACATTTTATTTAAAATCCAAGGTATTCACCTTGTCTTGTTATGACTGAAAAACAAAGTTTTATCGTTTTATCAACAGATTTACCAAAAAGTTAACAAAAAATAGTTAAAAAAATAGAATACAGATTATACTTATAATATATTTTTTGAAGATGATGAAATGTAAAGAGTTTTCACAAGAACCGGAAGTCAAAGAAATTTTGAATTACTGTTCGTAAAATATATTAATGTTTAGAATGAGTTTTTAAAAATATAACAACGGATTTTTAACTGCAATAAAAAAATTTCAATTTCTTCTTATTATATTATTTTTTTATGTATTCAAATTTTTGGAAAAAAAACTAAATTAGATTTATTTGATTGTTAACACTTTTTAAAACATGTTTATCAATTATTATATACGATTTTCCTTAATAAAAGTCTCCATCAATTACAAAAACACACTTTACAAAATTGTTACAAATTAGAACAATATTTTAATAATAGTATACTTAAAATAATTTCCCGTCCTTGCGTTATCCTTAACATTTAATACCAAACTTCATGTCTTTAGATTTGCAAGTCTCCGTTAAAAATAACTCCTTGCAGCTCTATTCTTAGCTAAAACAGTCAGCTGTGATGATCTCGCGCATCCTACTTTGTCGCTATTGCATCGACCTACTTCCTTATTTTTAAAAATGGTCCTGGCTATTAGCTACTATTACGTCTCGCTTACTACTGCTGACTTGCATCGTGACGCAATTCTTTCCACCTAAGTTGTTTTTTTAATTTATTTTTATTTAAACTAACTGAACCTGTTTATGTTTGAAACAAAACTGATTCTAGTCTGTTTGAACTGGAAATTTTTGAGAGAAGTGGTTGTCATTTATTATTTTCAGAGTCTTGGGAGTTTGCCCAAATCGTTTAATAAACATTTATTTTTTAAAAAAGCACAAACGTGATGATGTACATTTTGCACCTACTCATCTAAGACTAAAGTCAACATGATTCTCATTTAAATAGGTATTGACTTAAATAATTCTGGAAAATAATAATTAATGAATGCAAAAGACTTTTCTTCAATAGTTCGTTAGAAAAACATTACAGCAGATATTGTTAAATATCTTATATAGATAGATATAAATTTATTTGTGTAAAATGTAGGTAGGAATACTTTCTTACTTTTTGATTACACAGGGAGGAACAATAGTTAAATTATTCCAAACAGTCCTTTTTTATTTTATGTTACTTTGAAGTAGTTATCATTAAGTATCATAATGAATCTAAAAGTGTATAGATTTTGTACTACAATACTTAAATATACTTGAAAGATGCAGAAATGGAACAAAAACTCATCTTTCAATAAATATGAACAATAACACTTCCTATCGCCTTATTTTTTGCAGAGCTATCTAACATAGGACCTACGAAAAAATTGAAAATTATATGCTTTATCTTTTTCAGTTGTTTTCAGTTGAATTTTGAAAAATCATGAATAGGGAATGTCAATTTATGTCTTAGGTTCTACATTTTAAAAATATTTTTTCCACTTGCGATTTGACAAAAACTCTATACAAGTAAAAGGCAAAAATTTGACCTGCTAAGAAATTGAGATCATGTGCCTTTTGAAAAGATTAATACACGACTACACTACTACAGATGTCGCTTAAATTGTCTTGACTGCAAACAGGGCCTAGCGAGGGTGCAGCGGGTGCCCCGCACGCGGGCTGCTACAATGAGGGGCACGCTAGTTTGATCTACAACTGAACCATACGTTTTAAAGTTTTAAGATAATAAATTAACATATTTATTCAAAGACCAAAATAATTTTGGAAAAAAATGCGAGTAAGGTAAGGTATTAATTTGGGGGAAACCGTTTGAATACCGCTTTTTAGAAGAGCGGCAATATATTCGCTCTTATTTTGCATTGACATAAAATGTTTGCAATTAATCTTGTAGTTGCATCGCCTAGTAAAAATTGCTAGAAAGAAACACGTTGCTCTATTCATAGTCCGAGAGCCGGCAATACTAAATGTCACCGCGGAAATGGAAAATTTCTATGTAGATCGACTGTAAAAGCTTATGCAAAGAAAATAAGCTTGGTCTGTATAAATTCAATTAGCCGAAAGTATTGTTTATCAAATTAACCGATATGCAAAAAAATAATGTTTTACTGTCATCGCAGAGATTAATAATTATTAGATCATTCTGTAGAAAATCTGGTGCTTTTTGAAAAACTTAGTCTGCCAAACTTTTTTCAGTCGGATAAGTCGGTTATAGATATCTTAAGGAGGTCAAGGGTAAAAATTTACCCTTATGACAAAAATTCGGGTTTTTTTCTAAAAGTCTATTCTTTTTTGATGTTGTCTTTGAGAATATCTTGGTATGACATTCTAAGAGTATAATTTTATAAACTGTCTTGATCATAAATATGAGTTTTACGTATGCAGATTGGTTAATAATAGCGGCCCAGAGAGAATTCGATAATTGCCAAATATAAAACGCTTTTATAAGTTGAATAAAAAATGTTTTTTCGATTACAGTTTCAATTATTTTATTTATGCAGGATCTCCTAAAAAACAGCCTATTATACGATTTTGAAAAACCAAAAAAAGAATTATATGATTTGAAATTTTCTATAAAATAAAGGAAAGGCCCTGGCTGCACATTGTCTTAATGACGTCTTTCTCATAGTCATAACTATTTGATTGATCTCTACAAAATATTCCATATTAACACCAGACAGAAGCTTTGGTTTGTTCTTGGTGCTTCCACTTTCACTAAAGACATTTGCTCTTTTATTTCTCGAAAAATTCCCGAAACATTTTTACTAGCAATTTTTTTCACAAATTGAAGCAATGACAATATCTACATGACAGCTACTTGAATGGAAACAATGAAAACCTACATGCATTTTATTCACTTTTAAGATCTTCGGATTAGCTAAAATTCCAAAGCTCATTGGTTCATTTGAATAGGAATGGAAGAAAATAAACTGATTTAAAACTAACCACGTAAACGCCATATAAAAATTAAGAGAATTATAAACAATGAGTAAAGTAGTTATTTTTTCTATAACAACAGTTTGTCAAATTCTGCACAATCATTTAGGTGTGAATAATATTAGTGCAAGGTGGGTGCCCAAACGTTCTTCCGCTGTTGAGCGTCAACACTGTACAGTGTGCCAAGTCATTTTTGGAGATGTGTAAAGCAGATTTCAATAAAGTTCTGAATACAATTATAACTACAAATATAACAAAAAATTTAGATAATAAATCATAAAAAAACACTAATATACAGTGTGTAGATGAGACGACTCTTGTAAGAGATAAAAAAATTTTTATTTGCGTTGTCCTTTTTTGATGTTGCTTGGTTAAACTTGTCAAGTTGTCATATAATTTTAATTTTAAAACATCAAGTAAGCCTTGGAAACTTGAAAATCTACGATATTTTATGTTTAAAAATAAAATTTGTAGATTTGACAAAAACACATATAAAAATGAGAAGTCATAGTTACCTAATTTCAAAATTATCAGACAACTATGATTCTTTACTTTTCACTGATTTGTCAAATAAACATGAAATACAAAACTGGAGGCGTATGGAAGTATTATTTTACATAGTTTTATAGCTTTAAGGTAAAATTAAAAAAAAAGTACTAGTTTTTATATTCTAAATAAGTTCAAAAACAAAAAAGTTACAGCATTCTTCAAAAATTGTAATAAAATCAAATAGGCCTTGTAACTAGAAAACAAAAGAGTTTGTCTCAAAAAACTAATACGGGAATGTATCATTCACTTTTTATGTGATGATCTAAAATATGAGAAATTAAAAAAAATAATCCAAAATAGACCATCCTGTAAAAGTTGAAAAATAAACATTAAAACTGACAATAAAAGTTTAAATTGAATTTCTAATTATATTTATATGATAATTACCTATTTATAAGTTTTGAAATAAAATAATATTTTAATTAGTTGAAGTGAAAAATAAATTTGTTATGCGCTTCCACCCGCTACCACACATGCCACAGTTATTTTAGACAATATTTTTGGCCCATAGTCAGCGCTATTCACTTGTCTTTAAGGTCCATCTAATTTTAGAGATGACGTCAAAATTTGGACGTGGTTGTTAGGTCATTATTAACTACGCGATTTTTATAGCGTGCTAATGTGATCATGTTTCTCGTTCGCGCTAAATTTAAAAATCATTAAGTAAATAGAAAAATATATCAAATATTGAAATCAAAAATATTTATCTGTTAAATTTTACTTATTATTCAATATTTTTGTTACCAAGAGCACAATTATCGCCATCGAGATACAAACAGATCTAAAATAATTTATTGTTAAGTAATAAATGTCAAAACAATTGCAGAAAATTAAACATTTTAAATAAACATATAATAATTATATTAAAAAGAAGAGTGATCACAGATTTAGTTTTTAGATGATGCAACAAAAATTCAATATTGCACAAAATGACTTTCTTTAAAAAAGATTATGTCGCTGCTTGAAAAAAAAGTAGGGAATCATTAACGCGTTCATGTTTATTGCTACAATTATCACTAATGTGAAAACTTTCAAAAGCTTAATTTTGTTCTCCCCATTTTAATATAAAAGTGCCTTTTAAGCTATCACCGGATATTTGAATCACTTAAGACCCAAATGCAAGAGTCGTTAAATAATAATTTACGAATTTTTAATAACAATTCTAATTCTGATCGAAATGAATGAATTAATAATGTCTAACTTTTACTCACATATTCAATTACTCTTATTTATTATTACTGAACAAAAACTTAATAATTATGTAATATCCGTTTAATTCATTTAAACTTTGTTATGAGTTAACATTTCTATAAGGTTATTGCCAATTAATTATATAATTATTACACTACTGCCATATTGACACAGAAATCGCAGATGGCGAAGGCGGAAATGGAAACAGCTTTTGCCAAGTCTGCTTATTACAAGGTCAAGGTCGGTGAATGTAAGTGCAGAGATGGCTGCGAAAAAGTGACAACAAGATGACATAATAATGTGATAGTATGATGTTTCAGTAATTTTTTTTATCAAATGAGTTATAATAAATGAATGAAATTTCTAAAAAAAAAAAAAAGTATAATGGTAGGGGAAGTTGTCGCGAAGTGGAACGGCCGAATTAGGGTCATGTTTGCAACCTGAAGATTATATAACTAATGGCTTAAAATGAATTTATGATGTTTTTGTAGTCTTGAGTTTATTGAGCAATTTCTTACTTTTAAAACAATGAAGAATCTACGTCGTTAACTTATTAGAGCGAATAGTGACGATTTTCTTGAGAGGAACTGGGTTAAAGTTTGAATAAAACAAACAAAAAATATTTTTTAATTTAGTTTCGTATAATTATTTTGTTAAGAAATTGTTAAATTATATTTAAAATTAAGCTGTTCTCTGATTTTATTAATTACAGGTTTTTTGCACAATATACCTAACAAGAAATAAATTAATGTAACATATCATCTCCTTGCGAGCACAGATAGGAAATAAATACTCAATTTAATCTTAAATTCTGTGAAATTTAAAACTTCGATGAAAAAAGGATGTTTAATAATCTTAAAAGAATAACAGCTTTAAAGATAAAAAATTATATAAGTGTGTATTTTCTTATACATTGAAATTAAATCACTAGCAAAACTAGTGTTAATTTTCCATAAGTTATGGTTAAGTAGAAATAAAAAAAAAAAAAATGTAATTGAAAATTATATGTTGTCAATGTAAAAGATGGTTAATAGTTTTTACTTTTTATATTTTTCATTTCTTTTGTATTATTAATAAGTACACTGTTCATCACTAATCAGCTATGAAATAATAATACAGCTCAGTGATCAACAATTGAAATAGAACTCTAAAATTTTAGTAAATTTCAAAGTCATGTATCTCTCAAAAAAATTGATTGATTGAGTCGATTTTTTGACTTAGATAATTTATGTCCTTAGATAAAAGCACCAGTTATTGACACTTTAAGCAAAAAAGGTTCATAGCAGACTATTTCTCAAATTTATGCTGTGACACATTGTTTCATTTATTATTTCCACTAATGTTAGAAACTTGCTTAATAATGTTGAATATCAGATTTTCGTCAGAGTGTAGAATGTCCCAGTATTTGACAACTCAATTTTTTTGCACATTCAGAACTATTATTTAAAACCGACAAAAGATATCCAATCCAATCTATCTCTTTTAGTTGGAGCATTAGAACAATCTAGAGAATCAAAAAATATTATGATTTGAATTTTTCTTTATTTGTATTTAGAATAACAGTCTAAATTATTTTCAACTCTTTGATTTTTCTGGTTTTATCGGAAACAGCTACTATCCTACTATCCTTGGAAATATAAAATTTGTTGTATTTTTATATTTGTTTTTTGAAAATATTACGTTGTATTTTTGATTACTACTCTAAAAGCTAAAATTTTTATTACTGAAACTTGACTTACCAACAGACTGCTGTTTTCAAATGTATAATCTACGGAAAAAATTAAAATAAAAAGCAAAATTTGAACTTTCTTATTCGTTCTGTTCCAAAAGAAAATGAAATTGTATATTTATACAAATTTTTATAAGTCTTTATCTCACTAAAAATTTTAGAAATTGAAAAATTTAACTGGCTCAATTTCAATCGTACTTCAGCGAAATATCAGTTAAGATCTTGATTTTGTAGAATTAATGAAATAAGGAGTAAGAGTGTTTTTTTATGAATGTTTCGAGAAACAAAGTGATTTTTTTAAAGTGTGTTGGGTCAATCACTGGTACGTTTATCTTATTCAAAAATTTTTAATCAAGTGTTTTCCGTAGGTTTGTCGTTTAAGTTATGCAGTGCGTTGAAAGCAGACACTGCAAAACTGTGAAGTTTGAACTGCTAAATTTTTTTACTAGGATTTTGAGCTAAGTCTATAATTTAAAAAGAAAAGGATCATAACAACTTTATTGACTGTAATTAAAATAAAGCTTTTTCCAGCGTATTCTGAAAATAAAAGTTCAAATTTTTGGAGATAGTCTATTACCATTCTGATTAATAGATTAATATGCATGCACTTACTACAATTTGTTTTTTCAGCAATTCTATGTTAGAGTTGTAGTCAATTTTACTTAAAATTTTCTGTTAAAGCTAATAATACAAAAATACAAAAAAAGACTTAAATTTTGGTGCTCTTTATATTCCTACAGAAGTAAACAAATTCATTACTCACCTAAATCACAAACGTGGAGTAAACTTTATTAATAAAGAAACTAAAAATTTATTAGCTTTTTAGAAAATCGATTATAAAGGTCTTATCTTTACAAGAGCCCGACTTAAACTTAATCATCAGTCTAATTATTCGCTAAAAATGTATGTTTAACAAAAAAGTTGTTTCGTAACAATCTGGTGCACGAATAAAGTTTTTGTCCGGGGTGCGATTTCCCGCCTTTCCGCAACGTTACCGTTATAGAAGAATCAAACAAAACTAACAAACAATATATTTTCAAATTCAGAGTCATTTACATAAACTTTTCTAAAGTGACTGTAAAAATCAACAAGATTTTTATTTTCTTAACACTGCATATGTATGTTGAACAGGACATCATTGCAGCTCTGACAATTCGCATTTCAAAACCACTCTAACACTTATTTTTTATTAATACTAAACTAAAATTTGACGACTCACTTTTTTTACTTCATTCACATTTTTACACCTTTTTTAATAAAGTAACAATATTGCCCTCTTTTTGATAAATATTTAGTTGTTTCATGCAAAACTTTCAGTATTTTTTTCGGTTCAATATTTTATTTGGAAAATCTGCTATCTTGACAAGTATAAGTGAGTATACATCTTTTTGATATAATTTTAAGTTTAAAACAAACAGGTAAAAGTAGAACAGTTTGCCTAAAGCATTTTAAGTTGATATTTTTAAACATGTAGTCTAGAATAAACATTATTCAAAATCCTTAGCATTACTCTTGAAAGTAAATAATATAAATATTCACAATACTATATAAAATTTTTATTCTAAAATATTTACGAAAAGTTATATTCGCCTATAAACATCTACAAATATATTTTATAAATTAATTGATAGTTAAATTTTTTTCTAACACATTCCACTTTACCCGCATATGAAAAGTCAAGTTTCCACTTCCGCATTTTCTATACCTCTTTTGGCGTCCTCTCATAAAGTTTAAATTTCCATAGCAAGCCTATCTATAACTCTCACTAGCCCATTGTGGGCACCGCTTTTCGTATACACACATATTTTCATGCGAATTTTATGCGTAACTTTCATTTTTTTTTAACTTCTATCACTTTCCCTATGTATTGTACGAAAGTACTTAATATTCAGAAGATCATTATTTATGACCACTGACGAATTTTATCAGCTATTATTAGGCGTTTTCAATTAAATTTGGAAAGTCTAAAGTTGGACTTTGATCCTTTGAAATCCATCTTCGTAAATCAGTATCAAATAAGTACCTAATGATTAACCGAAGATTTCTCAAAATTATTTCACTTAATTTCCGGTTGAGTAATAAACACTTTTGTATGTGACGAGATCCATGAATTGTGATTTTTAAATGCAGTAAATATAGATAAAGTATCACTGTTATCAAAGAAAAGGTGCGGATTTTTTTTTCTTGTTACTTTCTTTATCGTATAATGATAATTACAAATAGCTATAAATTGGTACACACCTTTATTTATGTTTTGATAATTATGATATCAAAATTATCTAGGAATGGCGACAGGTTAACAATATTTACTTGGGTAAATAATAACTGCGTCTGCCCACGTGTTAATTTTCAGGAAAAAAAGACAAAATTTTTTTTTATATAATTACAATAGCTAATTCTAACAACCATTTATAAAACATTATTATGACTGTTTACATATCTTGCATCATCAAGATGAAGATGACTTTAATTTTAAAATTAAAGTGCAGAGAAAGTTTAAATTACCTAAAAGTAATTAAAACGTTACTTGAACTGTTTCTCTGTTTTTTTTATTGAATTTTGTGTGGTCAGTCAATACCGTGGAAGAGAAATTTTGGAAAAATACTAAAAAAAAATTCTGCTTGCAAATAATATGTAAATTGCTACTTCTGAACCACGATATTTGGCGTTTCAAAAACAAGACTCAGTCTTGAAACTTTTACTGTTTGCCAGAAAAAGACCTAACATCTTTCAAAAAACTCTATTTTTAAGGGCGTAATCTCTGTAAACTACTAAAAATTGAACACACAAAAAACCACTGGAAAACACCCAAAAACACCCTAACAACTTTCATAAAATACCATCTTTCTAAACATCTCCAAAGCGTCTTTATTTTTTAGCAAAAAACAAGAGAAAGATGACAAATTTTTCAATTTTCAGGCATGCTACAAATACTCAAAAACTTTTAGAACACCAGAAATTCCCAACAATTAAAGCAACTAAGCTTTGAGAAAATCTCGTTTTTGCACACCCTTAATACAGCTTTCTATTTTTGAACCAAGTCGATTGATGCATGTCAAAATCATTTGCAAATAATCAAAAACAATATTATTAATTTCTAAAATGCTATTAAAATGATTGAAAAGAAGATCAAAGTTTTTTTTTCTAGATACCCCAAAAAAGTTTTTCATTCTGATGGACTAGTAAACTAGTAGAATAAAAAAATATATATATTGATAATATTGTCTGTCCGGATGCATTTTTAAACAACAGCAATAATAGCAATAGTGATAATCCTGGATTCTTTACTTGTTTCAGGATCTACTTTTCTACATCTCTTATAGGTGACCAGTAATACACCTATTCTTCTCTTCTCTTCTCTTCTCTTCTCTTCTCTCTCTAGTAAGCAAAGTAAGAAACGTTATGTTGGCAGCAGTCTTAAAATCTATGGCTATGCCATAAATGCAAAATTCCCCAGAAGTGGCTAAAAATAAATTCTCTACCATAGATAATTGATATACTGAGGCCTTTACTTTCTACACGATCTGCAACACTTGAGCTTCGCGACATTTAAACAAATATTGTTAAACGTACTAGAGACTTTAGTTTCTACCAACATATGTTTTTTTCACTGCAATTCAAAAAGACTTGTGATATAAATTTATTTATATGTCGATATAAATAAATCAGAAATGCATTAAAATGTTTTTCTCATAGGCAACCATTTATACAAAAAAAAAATTTTTCTTTGATTCTAAAACTAAAAACTAAAAAAAAGTGTTATTAGTTAGTTGTATGAAATAAATAATCAATTAATTTTTAATTCGAATTAAATTTAATTTATTTTCAGTTATACATACCACTCAGCTTCCATACAAAGTAAATTATTGTTATTATGAAAAAATTGACTTTATAATTATTTATTTACGTACATTGTGAACTAAAAGAATCTGAGTCTTTAATTAACAAAAATTATAATCAATTTTGAGCCATTCACGAGAACTTAAGTTTAGTGTATTTTAAACTTGACTGTTTACAACATTTGATAATCCTTCATAGACAGCGCGAAACGTGACAGTAAAAACTAAAGTATTAAGATAGTTAATTCTGATACATTTTTATCTAATAGAAAAACAGTTTCATTTGCGATTGTAGTTTCGTATTTGGTGGTCGTGATAAAAATGAGCGACCATAATTATTCAATAAGATCAATGAAAATGGAAAAAGAATACAACTCTTGTAACACATTTACTGGTGGTGATATTCAGCTTGCTGAAATTACTATAAAAACTGAGGTTAACTTAGAAGAAGAAAATAATACCTCACAGACAGAGGAATCATCTCAGAATCAAAAAATACTAAATGGGGATAAGGACGAATATCAGGTTCGTAACTTAAAAAGAAGTTTGAAAACTGAATCTGATTCTGATGATAATGATAGGTAAATTTCATTTATAAATATATTTATCTATTCATATGTTTGCAGTTTCATTTCATCCAAAGAATCATGCGATTTAGAAAAATTGTTACTTTTGAAAAGCTGCATTAATCTTTTAGATTCATCCTCATCTTCTGATGATGATGAGTTATTGTTATTGATGTTTTGGTGTAAAAACAGGAAGAAAAAACTAAGGAAGAGACGTAAGATTTAATTGTTATACGTTACTTATATTATTTAAAAGTATAAGCTCATATTCAAGGTATTTGAGTTAATTTTTGTTAAAAAATTTAAACTATTTTTTTGGAAGGGGGAATTTATTGTAAATGTTAGTTACCTACATTTATATCCAATGTGAAATTTTGAGTAGAAAATTCAGTCTTATTCCTATTTAGTTTTTTTTATATATAAATATGCATTATATAAAAGTAAAAATTGAAGATAATCGTTGTAAACGCTTAAAATAAGTTAAAAATAGTAAATGAAATTTAGCTATGTATACTGTGGAAACAGTGTAAATGCTTACGTAATAGATACTGAAATGTGATTTTAGATCAGTGATGAGAATACCTAATGTTTTATGGGGCCTGAAATATTTTGATGTATATTTTACAAAAATTTCGTTTGTTTATGATTGTTAATTCTACCGATATCTATTTTCAGTATTCGCATTACAGAAATCACTTAATTTAATTTAAAAATAAAACATCGCCAAAAAATGAGAGTTTCTAAAACCCAACGACTAGTTAAAGGACGATTTTCTGAGTTTAAATATTTAGCAATTGAAATCATCAGTAGCTGGTTCTTCTTCGGCTTCATACTCTTCATCAGCTGTGGCTTCTTGATATTGTTGATATTCAGAAACTAAATCATTCATATTTGATTCAGCTTCAGTAAATTCCATTTCATCCATTCCTTCTCCAGTGTACCAATGTAAGAAAGCTTTACGTCTAAACATAGCAGCAAATTGTTCGGAAATTCTTTTGAAAAGTTCTTGGATAGCTGTAGTGTTTCCTATAAAAGTAGAAGACATTTTCAAACCAACTGGAGGAATGTCACAAACAGCAGTTTTAACATTATTAGGGATCCATTCAACAAAGTAACTGCTGTTCTTGTTCTGAACTGCTAACATTTGCTCATCAACTTCTTTCATGGACATGCGGCCTCGGAAAACTGCAGCCACAGTTAGATACCTTAAAAAAAGAATATGAATGATCGCTTTATTTTCTTATTGTAAGTTATTAAATTATGTCGATTTTTTAATATTTTTTGCGTTACCTTCCGTGTCTTGGATCACAAGCTGCCATCATGTTTTTAGCATCAAACATCTGTTGGGTGAGTTCTGGAACAGTTAATGCTCTATATTGCTGACTACCACGTGATGTTAATGGAGCAAATCCAGGCATAAAGAAATGAAGGCGTGGGAAAGGTACCATATTAACAGCCAATTTCCTCAAATCAGCATTCAGCTGACCAGGAAATCTCAAACAAGTTGTTACTCCTGACATAGTCAAAGAAACTAAATGATTCAAATCACCATAACTAGGATTTGGTACTTTCAATGTTCTAAAGCAAATATCATATAATGCTTCATTATCAATACAATAAGTCTCATCAGTATTCTCTACTAACTGATGTACGGAAAGAGTAGCATTGTATGGTTCTACTACTGTATCAGAAACTTTAGGGCTAGGCATAACTGAGTAAGTATTCATTATCCTATCAGGATACTCTTCTCTAATTTTTGAAATAAGAAGTGTACCCATTCCGGATCCAGTTCCTCCACCTAATGAATGAGTTAATTGAAAACCTTGAAGACAATCACAATTTTCTGCTTCTTTTCGCACTACATCTAAAACAGCGTCGACTAATTCGGCACCTTCAGTGTAATGACCTTTAGCCCAATTATTTCCAGCTCCCGATTGACCAAAAACGAAATTGTCTGGACGGAAAAGACGGCCGTAAATACCAGATCGTACTGCATCCATCGTTCCAGGTTCCAAATCGAGTAATATAGCGCGGGGGACGTATTTACCGCCATTGCTGCGGGAGGCTACTGAAAAAAAAATTACAAAATTAATTTTGAGTTTGACTACAAGCGAATTTCAAACAACATAGAATTACTCATTTAGATATGCAATTTTAGAAGTTATTACAGTATTTATTAACACCATTGAAAAAAATATATTAAAATCTTATTGCATTTACCGATTATATAATTTTTATTAGGTAAATAATGTACGTAAATTTTTCAACTTTTTTTATCAGTTGCTCTAGAGTAATAATCTCAGCAAGTTAATGAATCACAAAACGGTAAAAAAAAGTCCGGGCGGGCATTTGATAATAGCATTTTCTTAGTTTGGATTGCTCTTGAAAGTGTAATCGGTAGTCCTAATTACTTCTACATAATTTATTTAAACAAGCATACAAACTATCAATAATAATTGATCCAGTTTTCTTGATAATTTCGAATTAGTTTTTTTTATTTTCTCAGAAGTTAACTCAAGGTAAAATATTTAAATATAATTAACTACCCAAATGTTTTTAAAAAAGTTCATTAAGTATCAGTATTTCTATTTCGTATTTCTTTTCGTATTCTTCTTAAAATGATTATAAAATTGCTTCGCCTTAAAAGTAAATTTATTTCTGGAATGTCTACAGTAACGGAACTTGTATGCAATATGGATCTCATCTCAAAGCAGAATCTGAAAAAATTAAAGCGTGGCTTACAAGATAGGTGACGATGCTAAGCTAAAAAACTGTCATTGTGAGCCTTTGAGATTAACAATAGCTTCTGCTATGAGAATTGAAGCTTTTTCTGATAATTTAAGCTCCAAGACTTTCGCCGTGCGATGAATTTTTAAATCAAAGTAATACATTAGCACAACTTGAGCTTCTTTATAAAGTCTGTAAATGAGTTTTCATGAAGAAAAATCAATTTTTTGATTTAATAATAATTTTTAGGTGATCAATAACTATCCAGTTCCTTTTATTGTTTTAGATAAAATCTTTTTTTGTTGCAATTCCATTTATCATTAAAGAATACTTACAAAAAAAATTATCGTTTGATCAAAAATTTTGTAACTAACAACTTCTGATTTTTAAATTATGTGCATTTTTTGCGTATTAAAAACTTGATTTCATATTATTTTTAACACGCAACTTACTCAGTTATTACAGAAAATAAAGTCATATCACTCGTCTGAAAACCATACATAAGTATTTAGACTTTTTCTGGTATAATTAATGTCTATCAAAAAAGAACCTTGACGCAATTTTCTTAATTATTTTATTCTACATTTTATGGACTTTGCAATTATAAAAACAAATTCAATTTAAAACTGATCGATTGAAATTAATTGAATTCAAATCTTATACTATATGAATTGAATCAGCTCAAATCCTTTTGTGAATAAAGTTGTAAGAATTTTGACACTTTAATTGATTCAAGCGCCGTATTTCTTCAATTTGCCAAAATTAAATATGTAGTTGAAATTTATTTACTTAAGTACGAAATGATTCATTCTATAATTTCAGTACCTGCGGCCTCTTTGACCAACACTGCCAACTTCCTGTCTCTTGAACGGAATTTTTAATGAAAATTACAAATTCACTAAAACCGTTAAACGTTTATTAAATGGTCAAGTTCAAGATCTGAATTTTTATAAGTTTTTAAATTACAAATTTTTCGCTCAATAGAGAAGATTAAAATAATTGGATTATTGGAGTAGCGTAGTCTTTCATCAAAAGTCTTAACATGCAACTTCATCCAAAATGAAGATGAAGCTATAATTAACAATTAAATTAGATGGGATTACTTTCAAAGCTACTTAATTGGATGTTTTAAACGGAAGCTTCTTTTTGTATTATTTCACTGTAGTGGAAGTTTTTAAAAACGACACGTCGAAAATTGCCATTTACAGTTGTGAATTTTGCAGCTAATTTAATTTGAATAAAACTCAGATAAAATGGGTCTGTAAGAGTGTAATAATGCAACAATGACCAAAACAAGAAAAACAACAGTTGTTTAGTCCTTACATTAACCATTAGAATTTTTCCATACAAGGTAGATAATAAAACCTGAATTACTTAAAGGTTAAGGGAATTAATCATTCTTACCGGTGGCTTCGTTGTAATAAACGTTGATTCGTTCTAACTGCAAATCGCTCTCTCCTAAATAGATTCCGCTAGGGTCAATGCCGTGTTCTTCAGAAATCACTTCCCAAAACTGAAAAAAAAAAAATATCTTGGTTATTGAGCTGGAACAATTGCTAATAATAGTCGTTTGTTTTATTATTGTGCAACGCAATTTGGTTTTTTAATTGCGGAGGCGACATCTGGATTACTGAGAATGGCTGTTTTACAGCAAGTACAAATGATAAGTTCTGAAAAACATGTATTTTATAGTTTCTAAGAATGAAGATGGTATGTGGAATTGTTTGGATTTTAATTGTTTTGCGAGATCAGAATTTTGACCCAGGAAAAAAACCCAAAATGAGAGCAACATGCAAACATATAGAAAAAAATTTGCTGATGGATAATTTATCTTACATCTAGGTATAAAATTTTCCGGCTTTGGAATGGATACCAGCTTCCAGTAGACATGGAATAAATCTTGAAATTTATTTTTACTATCAATAGAAGCAACTTTCATGTATTTAATTAACTTTTTAGACTGCTGTCGAGTATTGAATGTTGTAATCTATACGGAATGTGTCTCTTTTCGCAACAAAGATATCAGTTTTCTGTTACAATGGACGAATGGATAACACCTGACTAGGTTTCTTGGGTTTCTTTTCCTTATCGATTTAAAAAATATATTGTCTAGATAGGAAAAGTTGTAAACTAGAATCTAACATTTTATATTTGTAATATACAAAAAATGGAGGAAAAGTTTGGAATGCTTCATTTACTAAAGATGTAATGAATAATGTCTTGGTATTATTACAGCTACTGCACCTATTCAAGTTCATTTTATAACTGATACTTGATTAAATGAAATATACTCAATGTGAGTAATAATTTATTGCACGCTGTGTATATAGTATATGATGTACAATATTTTTCAATTTATTGGTTTTATTATTGCCTACAATAACTAACCAAAAAAGTTTGATTCACAAAAGAATCTCAAGAAACTGACAATAAACAACCACGCTTATAATATAAAGAAAAAATTTACTGTTTTGGGAACTGAAAACTTTATCACTTATCAGTTTGTCACCCCCTTAAATAAATATTTCTCAAGTCTTTAAAATTGATTGAATATTTTTTGTTATCAAAGTCGGAAAAATCAAAATCGTTAATCGTTTAATATTTCAATCGCTTCGCATTTACCCAAGATATGTATTGATAGTTTGAGTTCAAAGATTTTAATACTAAAAAACAATTTTTTTTCTAAGTTAGTCTAATTTTTAAAGCCAAAAAAAGGCTAACACAATAAGAAAACGGCAGTAAATAATTTAGGATTGTTCCTAAATAAAGACAATTCAAAGAAAATTCAATTTAGATACCACAATGAGTAAGAAGAAATTTGTTTTTTTTTTTAGTAAAAACTGTTATTCAACACTGACACAAAAAAATTTTGGTTTAAAAAATAAAATTCCTTTTTTTTTGTTTTTCGAATTTACTTAATTGAGTAAAAAATTGCTCAAGTTTTATGCCTTCTGTTATGTCTGGAAATATAAATGTTTATTGTTGAATTCCTGTTGTCTTCTCAATTTTTAACCTTTGTCAAAAATTTAGTTCTATTGCAGTTTTTTTCAATACTTGTATTACCAAGAAAGTTCAACTTTAAAAAAATATTCAAATTCATATCGTTTTTTTGCTGAAATGTTGGCAAACAAATTTTAGATTTTTATTTTTGAATCTAATCATTTTTCTTTAATGTTGAAAAATTTTGTAAATCATAATACACTTCTTATAAAGCTTTAAGTGTACTTACCTAATACACTTTGGAAACGCCACATTCAAATTGGTAGTAAGACACAAATTTTAAGCTCAAGACAATTGAAACTAGAATTACTTTAATGAACTTTTTAGTAAAAATTTATTTATAGCGCCCCAGTGATAATAGTGTGACCTCCAGTTGACTCATTCACTCTATGATAACTGATGTTTTTGATATATTATAAATACATATACTTAATAAAGCTTTCTAACGATTATTAAAATTTTCAAAATCAGCAAATGACGCAGTACAACAATAATAAGCAGAGCTTAATAAAGTATCCACTTCAGAAAATCAACCTTCTCATAATAATAAACTTGATTTACAACTGCACAAAATTATAATAACTTATGCATAGCCGGATTTTAATTATGAAAGAGTAATCTACAACCTGTCATTTTTTTATAACTTAATTTGTCCTTATCTCTAGAAGAACATCAGCTAAATCATTAATCGATTACTTTCTAGCGTACGAATATTATATAGATTTTAATTCCTGTCAGAAAAAAACTAAAAAAAAGCCAATATTTCCAGGATGACAACCAAACCGATAAGATTAAAAATAAAACAAACTCTTCAGATTTCTGGTTTCGTCTCTTCCGCTACTGAACGGAAGTTTCAAGATTACTTTAATGACTTCAACACAGTTATTTAAAAAGCAATTAAATGTTTAAAACGCAATTAAATTTTGAAGATGACAAAGTATCCATTCATAACAGATCATTAAAATAATTGGTAAAAATAAAAAAAGCATTTTTTCCGAAGATTGAAAACTGATTAATTTCAATAAAAATAAAAAGTGATTTAACGGTTATACTAAGAAATGTTATCATATTAGATATTGTCGTGACCGTAAAATTCTCTTAAAGTATGAAGTGTTTTAAGACAAGAGATTAAAAGTCATTGTGTTCGATTTAAACAAAGAAAGTTATGTTCATATGAGGGTGTGTTTGATAGTGGATAAAGGCATGAGGGTCACGAGTTGAACAATTATAACTCATTACTGATAAGAAATGTTTTAGTCAATAGTTTTGATCTAACTGTTTACAAATTTCACATCTTTTATACTTCTTTGTTCAATCTGCAGCAAGCAACCGACCATAAATTATTCACTAATCAATTATCAAACTCATCGATCCGATAATTCGATTATTTGTTTTAACTTGAAGCACTGGTCTGAGATCAATGTAAAGAATGTCGTTTTCGGAGGAAATAAACGAGACAGATAAATACCATGACTATTTTAAACACTTAAGGGGCAATTCCAGATATTCTAAACATCAGTCGAAATGCAGAGATATTTATAGGTATAACATGACTACTAACAAGAAAAGTTTGACTAACCACCTACCATCATAGGTTTTTAATGGAATTTTGACTTATTGCCAAGTTGCTTTATCTTCATTGTCTTCTTTTTTATAAGTTTCTTCGACATTTGTATAAATAGGTATTTTATTTCAGTCATCATCTGAACGTTGAACTGTCGTTTCTATTTTTGTATGTCTTCAAGAGCAATTAGTTTGTCTGGGAGAGGAAGAAATAGCAATAGTACATGTAGTTGACTTATCTTTCAATTCCAGTGGAAATAGATACATCAAGACATTTGTTTCTGCATGGCCATGTGGTAGCACAAGCATCTATCTGTTTTTTAACTTTTCCATACATTATGTAAATGGTCAATAACGGTTTTTGCAATTTTGAAAGATAATTTTCGACAATAAAGCAGCGTTGCACTTGGTCCAAAATTATTCAATAAATACATTTCTATACATAAAAGAACATAAATTTCCGCAAACGATAGAATTTCTTCTTATACAATTTATAAAATAGCATCGTTTAAGTAAAATGAAGAATAAAAGTATTAGCAAACATTCAGTTTGATTGGAAAACTTACAAAATATTAAGCTACCAAAATCAATTGGGCTTAGTAGCAGGGTTTCACAACAATGTTATCATGTATGTAATTTGGATGATCAGACAGTGTATATTACCTCCACAAACTTTGATTCCTTCAGACAGAGTCTGTCAATTTTTATAATTTTCCACAGCTCTTATTTTCTCTGGAAAACTTACTGAATTTTTTTTTTCAGTCTTTTTCCTAATAATAATTTGATATACCAACTACCAAAATGGTATACTTTTTTTCCACTTCCAATTATTAAAATGCTCATTTTGTCTATCAGATCTTACTATTAAAATGACATTTTAATAAAAAAAAATGAATAAAATAAACCAAAACAGTGAATAAAATGTTTATAGCAACATTTTATTCACACTGTTATTGACAACGCTAATAAATTGAAAAAATAAGAATCTGCACTACCGTTGAAAATTTTGTTACTATGGTTGATGATTTTTATTCATACTAATAGTACATTAACATTTCGTGAATAAATTACCTAAGAAGTCATTTTTTTATGAAACTGGAAGAAATATTGTATAGTACACGTAAATAAAGAAATTTTATTCACGATAAAACAGTTTAGAACACGAGGCGAAGCCGAGTGTAATAATATTTTTATTCACTAATTCCATGAATAGCTATAATCACTTTTTCCTTAATTTAAATCAGAAATATATTGCTATATTTATTTTTTAATTGTGTGTTAAGTATCAATTAATTTAATTACTTAGATCCCTCTTTGTATAACAAAATATGAATCAGCTTCCTGCGATAAAGCTATTGTTAATTTAAAAAGAATTTTTAACAATATAACATTAGTTAGCAGTGAATAATAATTAAATAAAATCAAAATTGTTCAAAAAATTTGCACTGACCTTAGCTCCAACTTGATTTCCACATTGTCCGGCTTGTAGATGCACGATTTCCCTCATGTTGCTTGTTGTGTACTTCCTAACAAATGCAGAAGATTACTGTGTCTACTTAGTGCTTGATTTCGTTGCTCGTGCATAAGTTCTATCCCCACTCCATATCGTGTTACAGATATTTATCCAAGTATGGCTTATTATTAAAAGAGTCCTAAATATATAACAGTTACTGTTGGTTCTTTCTAATTTATAGAAAAAGAGAAAAAAGAATGCTTAAAAAAAAGTAGCTCAAATTTAGATTGGGATTCAAGATGGTAGACAAGATTTTGTCTGCAGTCTGTGCTTGAAGAATTTCAAGTGTGAAAAAAATTGATTTGATTGATATTGATGCTAATGATTTTTTTTTTATTATGCTGAATACTCTTAACAAGAAATGAATGAAATTAAATTAAAAATCTTCGGTCAATGAGAATACTCATTACATCTAAGTGTAATCAAATAAATGTGCAAAATATAATAACAAATAAATAAAGACCGGATGTCACCATGCTGCCAAGTTGATGACTGTTCTATTTTCGAAGGAAGCATGTATGTTGTCAAAGAAGAGACTCGTGCTTGTTGTTTTATGAATCTGTCAACGTAGACGAATTTTTTTGATTAAATTTATTTTAATGGAAAGCAGGCGGCTTTAAAAATGTTATCGCTGTTTAATTTTTTCGGAAGATTTATGAATGAATCATATATGAGTGTGATTAATTCTTCTTTGTTTGCGATTAATGATTTAGAAAAACATGTATGTATGGAAAATACAAAGGTAAATGGTACAAAACTCATAAGAATTTTTTTTTCTGACAAAATATTATATCGACTGCTCAAGAAAATTTTGAAGAGTTGTTTAATAGAAGTCTATCTATAAAAGTAATATTTAATGTCATGGAATAAATGATAAAGTGATAAGAAGTTTTGAGACTACTTAAATATACTTACTTACTTATAGGTATAGAAATAGTCATCTAAAATGTAAATATGTACGTAATTACTAAAATTCTGTACATATAAGTTTATTTTTCGCTGAAATTCAAATGTAAATACAGTGCAGTTACAGGAAAATTAAAATAAAAGTAAAGTATAAACATCATATCCACAATTTCACAATGTAGACAGCAGATTTTTAATGTACTGATTTTTTAATTATGTTTTTATTATAAAAATGATATGGGACATTCTCATTTTTCCGTGTTTACACTATATCCAAAACGATCAATTTTAATTATAGTTCATTACAATTCCGTATACTGTGACGGTGACACAAATTATAAAATAAAAAAAATAGTTGAGACTTTTAAGTTACCAAGTTTCTAGACATTTAACAACTGAATGGTTTTTGCACAATCAGATCTATCAAATGAAATAATGAAATAAACTGAATCGTATCCGATTTTATTATTGGCATATTTACCTGTATTTATCTCTGTGAAAAGAGAAAAATGAAGCAAAGAGTTGTAATTGCACAAGGGAGGAACTTAACTTTGCTTCCATGATTTATACAGGGTGAATTATTAATAATAGTACATAGCTTAAGAAGTAATAGTCCACCTAAAAAAAATGCGATTGAGCTTAATATATTTTGTCCAAATGTGGCTCCTTATCGATCTGCAGGGTGTTAAAGTTAAATATCTTCTTTTTTTTTTTTAATTTTTGCTCATATTTTGAGAATAGTTCAGTCAATTCTATCAAAAATTAGCAATTTTGCGTTCTTTCATGCAAGAATTAACAATTCAAACCCATATTTTTCTACAGCATAGAACGCTAGTTACATTTACTCAGCGACACTTAAAAGTCCTGCAACTTCTTTATTCTTCTAATTATCATATTTTTTTTGCAGTTTTATAAATCTATGTTTAATACGAAACGTATACTTGTCAAATTTCAAAAAACCACACCGTTTTCAAAATGAATGACATTGAATTCGCCGATAAGTAACATCAGTTTGACGAATAATGATCACAGTAGGCTTATATATTAAAAATTGCTGACCCTGGTGACGGTAAATTGTTTCACTTGTTGTCTGAAATCACCAAGACAAAATTGGCATCAATGCTCTGCAAAACCAAAAATTCCTATCATTTGCGTTAAAAGGGCTAATTTTCTCAGTTTTGCGTGCCTTGGTACTGATATTCAAAAACCATAAGTCTTGGATTAAATGAACAAAATCGTAACAAATCTGACTATCTATCAAATCAATTTTCTCAATTTCAGTTATTTTTTATTTCTGTAATCAAAAATCATTTTTGTTGGAAAAGTACATTTTTAGATTGAATGTGATTTATCTCTAAAACGGTCAAATATTTTGACTTTTGATAAGTATAGCTTTTTTACTCAAAAATAAGTTTACTCCAACAAAAATGTCAAAACTCAAAGAATAATAAAGTTAGAATACTATCATTGTATAAAAATAAGCGTAACTAAAGCTTTCAAAAGTAAAAAAATTATGTTTCTTGTCTCAGAAAACATGAATGTGCAAATTTTCAATTTGATTCATTCAGTATTTTTCGAGATATTGTCAGAAAATGGAATAAAATATCAACTTTAGCGCCGTGTATAATGTAAAGAGCAACTTTCGATTAAGTCATGTTGTGTTTAATCATATTCTTTTAAAGTTAGCTGTCACTTGTTTAGCTATATACCATTATTAATGACTCACTCTGAATATCAATCCATCAATTAAAAGTGTTAGGAAACATACCGTACAAACTTGTAAGGAAGCGGTTAAAACGATTCAGATATTCAAAATAATCCACTTGATATTGTATTCGAACAGGCCATTGCTGGAAAATGAGTTTGTTCCTGAAAAATCGATGGCGATGTTAGTGCATGAAGGTTTTTTCAGTTTTTAGGCTATGAGTTGTATAGCTTGAAAAATGTGGAAGAGATTAATTTCATTCAGGATTAAACCCAAAGTCATAATGCAGATTGCAGACCAAATAAATCAAATATTTTCAGGTGAGAAGCTCTCAAATTTTTATTAAAGGCTGCAGAAGTATCTGCTGATGAGAGTATCAAAGTTATTGTTTTAAATAGGCATTATAAGATTCAATTGTAAGCAAAATGTAAGCTTCAAGTTCAATTATTGTGGAGGGACTAAAATGTGTTCTCGAAGAACAACAAGTGTCACCACTAGTCTCGGCAAACTTTGACATATCCTTAAACAATGCAGTTTAAACATCAAAAGTCTTAAATTGTTTGGATTTGACAAATACGTCAGCAGACAACTGTACTGCCACTGTTCCACCTTGAAGTAGCTCACGTTTCAAATCTGCACATAAAAACACAAATTTATGAAATTTATTTGATTTATAATTCGTTCCAACATTTGTAAAGAATAAATTGAGAGATTGACCGTTATAAATTCTAAAATTAAGTGACTGTGAAAATATTCACAGAATTATACAAAAACAGCATATGCCCTAAATATCATCAATTTAGTGTGTTTTTATTTTTATGTTGTGTAAATTTTTTTCAAGATTAATTTTTGTTTACAAATGCAATAAAATGCAATTTTAAACTGTACATTTGACCGTGATGAATTGATTTTACATACTTATAGTTTTGTTTATTTGGAGTACAAAAATTTAATTACACGTTAACTCTCAGATTCGCATCAGCTGCTAGCAGAAACGGTAAAATGATCGAGATAATGATACTTTTGCAGCTAGATCCGATGAGTTTGTGTTTGTAATTAATTTCACTTTATCGTATTCGTGACTTAAAAATTACATAATAATTGAGACTGCTGCTTTTCCTTCGCTTCTTCAACAAATTTTTGCCAAGTTTATGGTGTATTTTGTCATTAACTTACCCGGTAAGTCCACATTTCTCAAATTAATCAAGTCGAATGCTTTGTAGGCGCTTCAATTGAAACCGATCTCCTTGATCAAAATAATCATACTCTTGATTGGATGCTGTTTATAAAGCACTCAAGTCAGAACGTTAAGTAGCCAACAAGTCATTCTGGATGTTTTACATCTCTTCGCTCTTAACTCTTGGAGAACGTGTTTATTTTTGTTAATGTAAACTGAGACATTTAGTAGTATGTATAACGAAATTTTCAAGAGGAAGACATAATTTTAAATCTTAGAAAAATATTTATAAATATTCCGGAAAAATTTTAAACATTTCAACACTAATTTAATTAAATTCATTTCAAGTCTAGATCAGCAATTACATTTATTTAAACGAAACAATGTTAATTAAGTGTAATAACGACTTAAAGAATGTTGTATAATGCGGTATGACCATAGACTGTTCAACAAAGGTTAATGTCTTTGAAATTTTTAATGCGCTCTTTACATTTGCTCCAATTTAAAAGTCTATTTACGAAGAAATTTTGTTGACAATATATAGCGTAATGAAATTATTCCAACCTTTCAAAACGCTTCCTTATTTATCCTTCACAAATATATTTACAAAGCTGTACATATTTGTATAAAAAATTAATATAAAAATAAACTGATGAATCTCTTGTCGGATACTAATGCTTCAACAGTTAACTTGTTAACACTCATACATAGTTTTGGTTTCCGCTGATGATCAGATAAATAGGTAAGCGACATTTTTATAGTTCTTTGTATTGAAATAAATAATTTACATTCTGACTGGGATTTACTCATTAAAAAAATAGACACTTACATTGCTATAAATTTATTTCAATAATTTCCCCCCAGAATGTTGTAAAACGAGATTATTTTAGCTATTCCATTACATCTCAAGGAGTTTTACATTGAAATGTTAATATTTCATATTTTGTTTTAACATTTATAGCAGCAAAGATTGAAGATTATGTTTAACATAATAACAACAAAAATAATGAAGTTACTCAGCAACAGAAACCTTACCGTTTTTTAAATGTGAATAATCCAATTTATTCAATTATTTTTGATATTACTTCAATAAATAAATATTTCATCATTTATAGCTTTCATTGAAAGAACTGATTTTTATCATCTGGCTCAAGTGAAGTTCTTTCCTCTCAATTATTTTGCATAATAAAAAACATTTTTTTTTACTTCTACATTCGAAAGAAGAATATGGGAGGTATGTAGCCCCAATTCAAAGTCATTACAGAAAATCAAAGTTTTTCAAAAAGTATCTTCTTATTCTTGAACTGTAGAAGCAAGAAAGGTGAAACTACCAAATACCCTCAATCGACTTCAATAAAAATAAAATTATAACTATTGAACGGAACAAAAAGTTCTGAATAAAATGTAAATTTACAAATTCAAGTCCAAGTGGTAATAAGTATTAGTAGCTGAAAAAAACATTGTATGTGCCAAGACAGTGAAATCTTCATTGAACTCGTTTGGCTGTTAGTCTGGGCTCCCAACTTCCACACTCGACCAATACAACTTTACTGCTTTGGTACATGAATAATTATTATTATACTTTTTTATTACAGTTTTAAATATCCATACATGATAGACACAGTTCTTTGAACATCATAAAAAACAAGAATACTAACTTCAAATATTTTTGATTTGTTGTATAGTTTTAGTTATATAGACAACCAGCTATTCGCAAGTCATTCATTAGTTTCAAATTCCTTTTTTTGAGGAAACAAGCAAATTAGCGACTACTTAACTTATCATATAATAAGTTTTGTTCCAATTAAATACCGGATGAGATCTTACGACTGAATAATTAAATTAAGTCAAGCATTAAGTAACAAAAAATTATAATTACCAAGTGACAGGTTTTTTTTCTTAAAGCTGACTTATACAGTATTTTTTATCAAAGCGGATGTTTTCTTTATTCAACAGTAAATTGTAACAGGATTTATGAAAGATCTATTATCTAAGTACTAAAATCCAAAACGATTAGATTCTATTTTCAATTTTTTCTTTGACTTATTTGAATCTATGTAATTATTTCCTATTTTCATAAAAATTTTTGTTACAATATTACCACTATTTGAAAGTTCACAACATTAAGATTATTATTATTATTATTAAAGTACAGATAATATTCAAAAATAATTTTCATATTCTTAACATGGATTTCATTAAATTAATCACTTATAGCATAAGTATAATAATTATTAAGTTTAACTAAACTAGATAATGTCTAAATTACACTCAACATTTGTTTAATAATAAATTTAAATAAACCGCCTTACTTTGACAGTTTTCTTACAAAATTTCATCAAAAGTTTGTGATAGAAAACTATAAGCGGTATTAAAGTAAATCTAAAAAAAATTAAATTATTAAACAAAAAATTATAATTTTCAAATTAAAAGCTTTCCTCAATATTTCTTTTAATATTTTTGTTATCTAATTCTAAGTATTTGCATTTACAAATTTCTACAACATAGTGTATTCTTAGTTGCATAAGCTGATTCAATAAAAGTTATTAAAATTAGAGTGTATAAAGTGAAGCCTAGCTACACTTAAATGTAGACAATACTTTTGTTTTTATTATTCATATCTAAAGTACCTATTATAAAAGTAGATATAACAGACTCTTAAGATCTTATAGATTAAGATTTATAACATTGTAAATAAAATTTTCAAAATATTGAAACTCAGCCAATTTTGTATATATCAATCTTGACGCACTTTGCAATCTTTAAATTTATTTGTATTCACTAAATTTGTGTTTTCATTGTTTTCTGTAATTTTCAGAATCTATATTATTGTCAATTATCTCATGAATCCTTATTTGGCTATTCTCTCAACCGCATGTTAAAATAACAAAGAAATGGAGACATATTTAACATGTTCAACACTTCATGCATCATAGTTATTATAATGACAATGACTCAGAAACAGTTATTTTGTTTTGAATGCATATTCTTTAAGCTTTCATTTTCGGAGAAATTTTTGCGCGCTTTTAGCAATCAATAAACTGCCGCAGACCCACCTCATAACAGAAATTTTAGATAATTAAATAACTAAATGAGGTTATCATGATGCTATGCGGTAATTCATTCAAGAATATTGTCTGCTAGTTTGCTGTCTGTGTTATACACGCCCAACGGATATGACGGTATAAGAAAGCCATGTTCACTCGAGCATACCTGAACGAAGATTCTTTTTTAGAACTTCCGCATCATGTTTCGTCCTGACAGATCATAATTACTTATCCAAATATAAAATCACGTAAAAATGTGCACAAAAAATTTTGAAAACGAATAACGCATTTAAATAAATTAATTTTGTTAAGGTCATCTGTGTCATCTCTGGTTTAATTTAATTAAGTAATTTACTAATTAGCGAGTGAATCACACTTTTTTTGGGAGCTGATAGATGCTCCATTTATACAATTAGAAATTATTTGTTCAAATAAAAAGTCAATTAGCTCAAAAAAGTATATAATTTTTCTATTAAAATTCATACCTTTTACGTAATTTCATAATTTTAGTAATTTGTATTAAAAATTGAAAATAAATTTAGCACAGGTTTATGCTGATTCGTAAAGATATCTTTATGTGAAAGGTTTGCGGTTTTGTCTAAATAAGGTATGACCTCTGTTTTATTGCTTCAATTTGTATTGATTTTTTTAACCTACTGTCTGCTTGTAAATCTTTCTTTTCTAAAACTTTTTTATTTTAAAGAGCTCTTCTACGTCTTGGCATTAACATTGATCCTTGTACTAATACACAAGAGATCACTAGTTCTACTCAAATACCCTTATTTCAAATTTCAAAACAGTCATAGATTGTATACCAAAACCTCTATTTTCTGCAGCTGTTTTATTCTCACATTTTTGGTGAGAATTTGTTGGATTTTTTTTTTTATATATTAGTAGTCAATAATTCAAGGTGGCGCCAGCCTGCCTTGGCGTGTAATTACTCCACATAAACAATACTTCAGTGCACATTGCACACAAATACGTCACAGTCTGGTAATTTAAAAAATTGTAATTCATTTTATACAGAATAAGTCTGAGCAGCAAAATTTTACACTGTATAGATAAACCATAAGTTCCTGGCTACATTTCAACCAGCATGTCTATATTGACACTGATAAAAATAGCCACCATTAGGTCATTGCCCGAAAATTAGTTTTCCAACATTTTTCTGTCAAGGGCTCATAAATTGCGGATTTCGATTTAATAACAAATTGTGTAATCTCGATTGAATAATCCCAAGTTATTTTAAGTCGTTCTGTAAAACCGTTAGGTTGATGTAATCGCTGCTAGAAGACATCAATCTTTGTGTTACGAGTTTTAACACTTATCCTCAATCTGAAATATATTAGCCTTTCGTGTGATTAAACGTCACCACTATAAAAGTGCTAGACATTGAAATAAGGGTTGTTCTCGGTCAAGAACGAGCAAATCGATATATCCGGTCGGCAAATTTGATGAGTCAGTATACATTTAAAATATCAATAATGGTATGACACATCACGTTGTTTTAATAAGGGTTGCTACCATAATCTGGGTTAGACTTAGATCAATGTCATTCATTTATTATTCATAGATTTTCATTCTCAGAAAACCATTAACCAACTAGCGAATCAAAGGATTTGGATTAGTGAAGGTTAATAAAATTCATGAATGTTTAAGCAATGGCAGCGACGTTTTAATCCAATTCATAAAAATTAAACAAAAACAATTAGAACAACGGACGAAAAAGCAACAAAAAGTCAGTCTTGAATAAGTTAATTTATGTATTGAATTATAAACGGGAATGTACAAAAACGGTAATACACAAAAGGGGACAAATTTAAACTGTTACAAAGTATCGAAAGAAAAAAGAAGAAGCATCAAAACTCGCATTTTTAATTTTCGTCAACTTCGGCTTCTTGTTCTTCATCGAATTCAGCATCCTCATCAGCGGTAGCTTCTTGGTATTGTTGATATTCAGAAACAAGATCATTCATGTTGGATTCAGCTTCAGTGAATTCCATCTCGTCCATACCTTCACCAGTGTACCAATGCAAGAAAGCTTTACGTCTGAACATAGCAGTAAACTGTTCAGAAATTCTCTTGAAAAGTTCTTGAATGGCAGTAGAGTTACCAATGAAAGTGGCTGACATTTTCAAACCTCTTGGTGGAATGTCACAAACAGCAGTCTTGACATTATTAGGGATCCATTCAACGAAGTAGCTGCTATTTTTATTTTGGATGTTGAGCATTTGTTCATCTACTTCTTTCATTGACATTCTTCCTCTGAAAACGGCAGCGACGGTGAGGTAACGACCGTGTCTGGGGTCACAAGCAGCCATCATGTTCTTGGCGTCAAACATTTGTTGGGTGAGTTCCGGAACTGTTAAAGCTCTGTATTGTTGACTTCCGCGAGATGTCAATGGGGCGAAACCAGGCATGAAGAAGTGAAGACGTGGGAAAGGTACCATGTTAACAGCGAGTTTCCTCAAGTCAGCGTTCAACTGACCTGGGAACCTAAGACAAGTGGTGACTCCAGACATAGTCAACGATACGAGATGGTTCAAGTCACCGTAAGTTGGAGTTGTCAGTTTCAATGTTCTGAAGCAGATATCATAGAGAGCTTCATTATCGATACAGTAAGTTTCATCTGTGTTTTCTACAAGTTGATGCACAGACAAAGTGGCATTA
Organism: Latheticus oryzae; assembly: GCA_030157265.1. Taxonomy (NCBI): domain Eukaryota; kingdom Metazoa; phylum Arthropoda; class Insecta; order Coleoptera; family Tenebrionidae; genus Latheticus; species Latheticus oryzae. The sequence continues at coordinate 9,136,303 of CM058049.1, forward strand.
TAGGGTTCGACGACTGTATCTGAAACTTTAGGCGAGGGGACAACTGAATATGTGTTCATTATCCTATCAGGATACTCTTCTCTGATCTTTGAGATAAGGAGAGTACCCATACCGGAGCCGGTACCGCCTCCAAGAGAATGTGTCAATTGGAATCCTTGTAGACAATCACATGATTCGGCCTCTTTTCGTACTACATCTAACACTGAATCTACCAACTCGGCACCTTCTGTGTAATGACCTTTGGCCCAGTTGTTACCAGCTCCTGATTGTCCAAAAACAAAGTTGTCTGGCCGGAAGATTTGTCCGAAAGGACCTGAACGAACTGAATCCATAGTACCAGGTTCCAAATCAACCAAAATGGCACGAGGAACGTATTTGCCACCAGATGCTTCATTGTAATAAACGTTGATACGTTCCAACTGGAGATCGGAATCACCGTGGTAAGCGCCGGTGGGGTCAATGCCATGTTCATCTGAGATGATTTCCCAGAACTGAAAAAAGAAAAATTAAATTAGTTGATTGAGCTTGAAATTTTATCGTCGTAATATAATGACATCGCTCGCTTTGTTAGATCAATACTCAAACATTTTTCTTCTCGAGTAATTTTATTAAATAATAATCTACTAAACTTTGTAATTAGTTGCAAAAAAAGGATTATGAGCTAATAACAACAATAAATATTCAAGAGGAAATAACAAAGAAAAAACGGATGTCCGCTTTGGACACGACATAAAAGAATTATAATTCCAAAACTGCACTATTTATAAATATGGCCTTGCTTAGGTGCTCGAATGCAAATGACCACTTACAAGGCTGTTATTACATCTAAAGTCTTTGAGAATTAATGTTGTGAACGAAAAATAAGATTTGAATAAAATAGATATCTAGAAGGTAATAGATAAAATCAAATTTAGATTTTCTATTGTATTACTGGTGGCCTAATTGAAACTGAAAAACTTTAAGAAAAATATCAAAGATCCAAATCCGAAAAAGTTTTTTTTTTTATAATAGTGAATACAATTTTCGAAAATGGCGCACTTCAAACTGACGAAATTTAGAAGTTGTGCGTTGTGGGTGTGACCCCTGGATTTGATCTTAGCGACTGAATTATGTAATAAAAGATGAATTCTCCTGCCAATTCGTAGAAAGCGTCCTTTTGCATTTTTATTGCATTAAAGAAGGCCAAAAAACAGACTGTATCTCGTTATGTTAATACATAAATGGTGGGGTCACTTCTAAATTTAGAAACTTAACTGCATAAATATTACGTAAGCAAGTTAATAAAAATCTTGTTAGTGATCGAAGGTTAAAAAAAAAGTTCATTTCTATATCGGTAAAAAAAATTCACACCCACACAATCATGAGAAAAAATAAAATTCTAGAACAGGTGAACCTACTTTCACCGACATCCCGTACCTACTTTTACCAAATGATCTGTGATGCAAATTTATTGCACTATGATCCAAGAAAAAATATCGAAGGACAATAAACTTCATGCTTCGATTGGTAAGCGAAGATAAAAATAATTGGCAGATAGAATGTTATTAATTATATTTGCAAAATTTGAATTAACGAACATGGGGTTAAAAGTCTGTAACGGTTTTTCTTCTTCCTGACTAACCGTCCCGAAAACATCTGGTCTACGTTCGAATTTTTCAACGGTCGCTATGATCGAAAATCGTTAGAACAAGATACAACAGATTCGAAACAACCAATCACAACTTGCCAATGAAGCCGGAAAAATTCTTTCTACGATCAAGTATAAATTCTAATACAACTTTCTAAAAGAATGCAAATAAAAGATGATAATATGTTAAGCATCAATAAAGATGTTAATAAAATCCGTTAGAAATCTCAAGAGACGCTATGCGGTCTTTGGCCTACGTTTTCAGGCTGATCAATACGCCGGCCGGTAATTGAACATTTCTTCATTTAAACAATTTTTTTTTATTATAACTGACTTAAAACGAAGAATTAGTGTAACAGATTAAAGTTAAAGCTAATATTTGCAAGATATTTGAGTAGGCTGGGGCTGACACAACAAAATGGCTGATGCATGCAAACAGTTGAAAATCGTTAAATAAAATATAAAGTGTACTTACTTTAGCTCCAATCTGGTTACCGCATTGACCGGCTTGAATGTGAACAATTTCCCTCATTTTTCTTTAATAAAATTTATCAAACTAACAAGTATTAGAAAACACGTACGCTGTTAACGTTTGCTCTCTACAACAAAACTCGAAGTGAAATGGCGGCTTCTTGTAGCTCTATATATAGGTGCCCCCACTCAGATGCGTAACGTTTTCATTTGAAATAATCAACGGGCGTTGTTCAAAAAGCAAGCCTTTTGGACCGAAATTGGTGATCATAATAAGAAAGCGAAGTCAAGAAAGAAAAAAATAACTTAAGAAGTAGGGACCATACAAGATAAAAATATAAGATTTAAGTGATAGATATAAGGAGATTTGGCTTTAAGTGATGACATCAAGACCAGTGGCGAAGGGAAAATGGGTTGGGTGACAAGGTGGTCGTTAATGACTTCGTTTACTTATAATTTCATTGAGTCTTTGCAAATTTGAATAACGTTATTTACATTATAAGATGTAGGCGATTAATTATAATTATTGACATTTTATTTGCGAAATTGCTGGCAACGATTAGAGATTAGTCATAGGCGTAGAAAAAGAAATTTTAAAGACGTTGATCAATGTCAATGGTTTAATTAATTTTTATTTTATAAAATTGTTATAATTGTAGAAATAATTTATGATTATGAAGAAAAAAGAGTGGAGGACAACATGACACTAAATAATAAACACCATAAATGTGTTAATATGGAAAAATAAACATTTTCTATTAGGAGAGTTCATTATTAGTAGGCAAATAAGTAAAAAATAAAAAAAACAATTCTTTAAACGTTAAAATAAATTATTAGAACGTTAAGTTTCGTACAGAATCTTCAAAAAACCTAGCTACAGGGGGCAAGGTGGGTTATGGCTCAGGTAAATTAGATCCTGGTTCACCCTTGACAATTGTTTTGTTTTTTTGTTTGAATTTTAATTGAATATTATTTCAGATAAGGTGAAAATACCTACAAGTTATTGACATTTTAAAGTTTGAAGCAGACTTGTTTGTGAACATTTTTTTCTCAAATTTATACTGCTTAATGTTGAATCGATTCTGAAAAATCTGTAAATTTCCGTCAGAGTGTAACATGTCCCAGTATTTGGCCCCCAAATTTTTTTGGGAAATTCTCAGCTTTTATTCAAAACTAGCAAAAGTAATCGAATGCAGTTAATTATTCATAATATGCATTGTATAATTATGTACTTATCAGTTTTTATCAACTTTCACTTCAATGAATCTCTTAGCAACTGAAGCAGATTTTTCAACTAGTTCATTTTCAGATTTGTATTTTAGCGAAATTTCAGTTAAGATTGCGCTAATCAAGTAAATTTTGTAGAATTTATAGTGTTTTTTATAAATCTGACTGTAATTTGAGTGTTAGTTAATGACATGTTCCGAGAAACATAATGATTATTCGAAGTGTCAGACAATGAGACACGGCCAATCACTGGTTCTTCTACCTTATGCAAGAATAAAAATCTGCTCTAATAATTTTTTTCATTTTAATGGTACTAACAATTATACGTCTCATATTATTGATGCAATTAATAGAAACAAGAATACATGCTTATTACATAAAAATTTCATTTTTATAAGTCATCGCCATAAGCTAGATAACAGGTTTAATTAATTAGAAGTTAACACGATGTAGCTTAAATTATTTTCTGCGTTTCCGTTACTTATACCTACATATTTTTTGTTAGAGTAGGTTAGTATAATCCACTACGAATATCCAGGGTGATAGGAAATGGTTCCGAAAAAATTTTAAAACAAATACATTATATATAAACATGGTAATTTATTTTTTTACAGATTAATCTAAAATTATGTAAGCACGAAATTATTGATTAAAAAGATTAAAATTTCGAAAACTAGAGGCTATAGAAAATGTTTGCTAGGAAAATATTAGGCATCAATAATTATTCATAGAGATGGTTTGTTTGTAAAGAGCATGAATGTTGAGTAGCGACAAAAAAAAGTCGATTAAAAATCTTTCCAGTTAAGTGTTTAAAACCAAATTATTGCTTTAGTATGGAGTACAATTTTTGATATTAGTTCACTGCTCTTTACTGCAGACCATTGTAAACTGTTCAAAAAAAAGCATCATAGCAATTAATGCATCATAAATATTGCCATAATAATATACAATCAAACAAATAAGTGTAAGTAGTATTATATCTACTTTTCGATAATTCAGCTCATTTTCGGCAGATTGAAACGCGTTTGAAGATAAGAAGTAAAAAAAAATCCTAATATTTAATAATACCTCCGCGTAATTAAATAATTTTGATCGTTAATTTACAGTACAAAAATCTTTATAATAAAACATTGATTTGGTTTTTCATAAGAACTCGTATATTGATTCGCCCGCTGTTACAAAGAACTTTTTCTCTACGACAAACATTTTTATATTCTTAATACCTACAATATTTATTTAAGTGCTTTTTCCGCGAAAAAATTGTTCGATGTCACCTTGTTATAAAAAAAGCAAATAAACATTTTAGATAGAAGCTTACACGTTACAACGAATACAAGCTTATTCGTCTTTCAAGATCAACTATTTTAATCATATGTCGTTGTATGCATATGAACTGCACTTTTCACTTTAAAAGCAAATATATTAGTTATTCTTAATTGTTTGTTATTCACTCTGTATAAAGAGAAGAGACATTGCCAGGATTACTTTTTTGGGTGGGCACTGGCTAATTCAAAATTTATTTAAGCCGGACACATCAATCGATAAAATTATAAAAAAGTCAAAAAAATAATTCATTTAGAAAATAACTACATACTTACATATTAAAGACCTTTGTTTTTTATATTGCAATTTTTTTTATTTTTTGGTGTACGAATTTTTGAGCTAGCTGCACAATAAGCAAAAAATAGCAAAATCGATTTGAATGTTTCCAGTCATTTTTCAGTTTGTGACATATCTTAATTTTCACCTGAAGTTTGAGGATGGGTACGTCGTCACCCTGGCCCACCGTTTGCGACGGACAAAAGTACTTGTCCCTCCAAGTTTGTTATAGAAAGTTTTGATTGTTTTATCGTAGATCTACCTATTTGCACCATCGCAAATAATATTTTTTAATAATAAAAGTTTATTGGTATCTTCCAATATCTAATAATTTACAAAATTAGAAAAAATTACCTAACAAATATGTAATACGTTTGCAAATTTAAAAGAATAGTTATTAATGAAACTATATTCCTTTGGCACCCTTTTCTTATCTTCACAGGAAAAAAATAAATGATTTTCTCTATGTTAAAGATTTTTCCTGAAAAAAATCTCTTGAATTATTTTGCTCTAGTTTATTTATACCTCACACTATATAGATTCAACCACTAGTGTTAAATAAACATTGTACTTAAATATATGTTAAATTTTCCAAAATTAACTTTGTGCAAATCAGTATTTAATCCAATCGATTTTAATAAAATTATTTTGTATTCATTCATAACTACGAATATGGTATTCTTTGTGTTTCCAATAGCTTTTTCGTCATATGTTTGCGTGGGTCCCCATCTTCCTTTTTCCATTTATAGAATCTCTAGTTTACATAAGAGCCTTGTCCCCAATAGTTTTTATTTTTTCTAAGACAGCAGTAGATATTCCAAGATTCAGTCAGGTGTTAAATGTATGCATAAGATAGAAAAGAAGCATAAAATTAAAAAGATATTTATTTGCATGTTAGCTGGATTACCGTCATGAATGAATCATCAGTTTTAAAAACATGCATATTAAATAAAAAATAGGGAAACATTTTTCATTATAAACAATTCAGTAGGTACTTATGTTAGTTTTTGTCTTCTAAATTTAGCAGGAATTTTATTCCTGAGAATTCATTGAAACTATAAAGATAAGTTGTGGAGATACTAACTGCAAAAGCAATCGACTTTTCCATTAAATTTTATTTCAAAAGTTTGTGAATGTTTCAAAAACAATTTATTAGAAATTAGAATTACAAATAACTTCATTATTATTTATAATATGATTTTTATAATAAATGCACAGTAACATATAAACTAAAATATGGTCTTTTTAAAGTCTCACAATAACAAGAATAAAAAATACTAAAACCAGTGTTTAATAATATTTCATTCAAATTTAAGTAGGCTTAGATACAAAATGAAAATTAAGACATCCCATTGTTTTTCCTTATTGGTTTTACAAATTTAATTGGAAAATTTCTCGTTCTGCCGTATTTGGTTTTGATGGCAAAACTGAATATGTGCATGAAGACACGTGTATATTCCCATTAAAAGAATCGATTGTCAATCGTCTGTTGTTTCATATAACCTACTTAGCAACCAAGTATGAGTCACAATGACGTCATCGGGGAGGGTCTAGTAGAGAAGAAGATTCAAATTCAAACTTATAACTACAACCTGTCAAGGTAAATCCAACTATTGTGGATATATGCATTATAAAGTAGGCGTTGTCGAATTATCCATAATGAAAATTATCTTACGTGAAACTAACTGTAGTCAAGTATTTATAGATAATGCGGGATTTTCTTTTGGAATTATAATAGCTAGTAAATTATGAAATTTTGGTAAAAAAATCAATTTAGAAATTTGAATTATATTTAGACTTTGGATTCATTAAATGACATTTTATTGGTAATTATAATTACCAGTATTACGTTGATAGTTTGTGGGTATGCGTTTAATTTGTTGATTGTTTTAAAACAACTAATTTTCATGGAGAATTCTACAACTTTTAGTTTATTATATTTATTACATATTATTTAGTGTGAAGATAAATCTTATGGTGGGATAATTTTAATTTTCAGTATTGACAGTTGCCAATTTCTAGTGGAGCTACATTCTCACGAAATAATGATTAGACACACAGTACTACAACGGTTCTTCTAAGTTTTCTACCAAAATATTAATTGAAGAAAGTTGATTCCACTTTGTGCATAATGTAACATCATAATCGTTATCATACAGAGTATTCAGTAAAATGATGTATCAAATGAGAAGGTTGTCACAAGATTAGAAATTAGGCAATAACAAGAATCTTTCCAGTTATTAGTTTACTGTAGGCGACAGTCAACTTTATTTTTTCAAATGACGCTTTATGATATTTCCAAATAATTTAAGAAACTTTTCTGCATTTGGAAACATATTCTTTCTATATTTAACTAATAAAATTTCCGAAAAATCAATATCAAAAAAAACAAGTTTATAGACTATACATTTATTTGGATAAATTTTCTAAACCAACAATCATGCATAAAGCAACTTCCATAGTTTGTATAAATGAAAGTTCAAAAAGATGACGTTACCTTAGTTACGCGGCTAGGTACTTAAGAGTATAGATGAATTTTTGCCAAAACCACAATTTTGAATACTGATTTTTACAAATATTTGTCATACTTAGAAAAAATTGATTCTTCTGAATAAATAAAAAAAATTATGCAGTGTTATTTGCAAAAATAAAGATGATAATTATTGACATTAGATTAACAAAGAAAAAAAATATTGAAAAATTTAGTTTATAGTCCTTTAGCCCTATCATCCGCTGTATCATCTGTTGAAATCTGATTAGTGATTACATATAATTGAGTTTGTATTTTTTCTATAGACTGCTATTTCTAGGCACTAAATATATTATCATTTTTACTAGCGTCCTCTTATTTTCTTTTTTTTTATTACAAAGGTAATGCAAATTTTCTTAAAAACTTTAGAACAAAAATCAATAGTATCAAACCTCTACTTGAGTACAAAGTAAAACTAAGTAGTTTTTCAATAGTTCGATTCTTCATTTGTGAACAAAATTTTGACATTTAGAACTAGTTTCAGTATTGTTTTTTAAACAAAATATAAATTAGGTGAACATTTTTATGACTTTGGCTCTGAAAGTCTTCTTATAACCTGATAATTTGAAACAATAGAAAAATTATTAAATTTTGCGGAAAATGAAAATTACTCTAATTGTACTTTTCTCCTAACTGTGAAGGACTCACCACACCAACGCAAAACATTCGCTGTCGCGGCAAATTTTGATAGGCGAATCTAAATTTCTTTTCATATACTGATTTCTTTAGAGCGGTGAAGGTGAATTTATTTTGATAGTTAGCGATATGAAGAAAAATCGATGCAGGATTTGTATAGAAAATTTGATTCGCTGATTGAAATTGGCCGCGACTGCGAATATGTCGCGTTTGTGTAGGGAATCCCTTATACTTATAGTTACATTTTTTTAACCAAAAATCTAAATGTAATGATAAAAAAATTGAATAACTGAATTACTTGATAATATTACTCACTCAAACATTACCATAATTTTGAATCTGACAATTCATTTTTGGCTTTTCAATCAATCCATTAAGCAACATGCTTAATACTCAAACTAAACATTCAAAATGAAATGCAAACAATAATGCAATAATTTAGATAAAAAGTTATAATCTGTAAGTATTAGATTATATGGATTTAGACATTAGATTGTCTTGAGAGGAACAGATTTTTTATTAGATTAGTTGTCAGTTCAAGCCACTTCACTTCAGCTTATTTTTAAAACTAAATGAAGTTTAGAGCAGATTTTTCTTCTAAAAACTTAGTTGTTGAGTTGTCATTTATCACTTAGTCTTTAGTCCGCATTGAAAAATTTCTGTTTTCCAGAAGTGTATCCATAATTAAATTATCATTTGACCAGTTATTAAGAGAGTTATAGACATTTATAAAATCAGCTGAAAATTTTCTGATAAAGGAAATGTAGTGACTAAACAGTCGTTAGACAAAAGTTTTCAGTCATTTCGGAGATTTCAATCAAACAAGGTAAACAATTAAACGATTTTAAACAAGAAGTCATAAGAACTTGTTTTTTTTTTTTCAAATAAATTTTTGCTTTCTTGAAAAATTATGAGAATGTAGCAATTGTAAGTTCCAGATATAAGTTTTGTGCTTGCTTGCTTATATCTCTTTTAACACAAATTTTATCATTATCACAAATTTTAAGTCATTTTTGCAAATAACTGAATATCCGGTTGTCAAAATCTGTAACATGAAACAGTTTGATTGTTTACTTTGTTTGACTATAATTAAATAGACAATTTTTGATATGACTGAAAACGAAGGATTATTTATCTCATTGTGGCGTTTACCGGCAATGCGGCTAACAGACTAGATTTTCCGCGGATCGACAAATTGCTCTCAACAAATGTTTGAGATGCAATAGAAGAACATTTATTGAACAGACTTTGGACAGAATTATTATTCTATCAGGTCCCGAAAGCCTGAATATTTACATTAATGATTTTTGTTTCGTTTTTTATCATTATGTTTACTAATAATTAAAATTGTAAGGTTTTCTTAAAAATTAATTACTGAATAAGATTCAATAAATAATCAAAATTCAAATAGAACAAAAAATTAATTATCTCTATAAAATTAAAGCTAAACCAATCTATCTTTATAATGAATCCACATATTATTAAATCAATGAACTTCTTTAGACCCACGTACCAGTTAGTACCAACTAAATATTTTAAAAAATATTTCATCAGAGATGATTCAATTCTACTCTGTTATATCCTTTATCATCCACATCAATTGCCTGCACAAGTTTGCATGTAAACACAATTCAAATTATTCTATTTATGATTGTTTCACGCAATAATTCTTCCGAAATTTTCATTCATGATAACATTAATTTTCACCCAACGATTTTTTTCTAAACGCCAAAGTTTGGCCGTGAACTTATTGTCGGTAACTTTTTGCAAGAATTATATTGGTGCGTGGTACTGGAAATTTAGAAAAATATTTGCTTTTTTTAATTTAATTCTTATTTTTTTGTAGTGTTAAATTATAATGGGGGAGCTGAGTGGGACGATGCCTACACTTACAGTAGAAATTAGTTGAATACAAGGTTACAGGAAACAATCAAAATTGTTATTAGCTTATAAGTTTAATATGTGGGGTAAACCTTGTAATAGTAAAAGAATACTACATTTCCGAAGGTATATTTTAGTGACACTAAAAAAAATTATCACGATTAATTTGTTCTAAACTGACAGTAACGAGTTTTATTGCTTATTTGATAGTAAATGTGGAAAAATTATACAAAATAAATGACCTAAATTAGTTATAATTTAAATAGCTTTTAAAAACAAAAAAGGTGCAGATTTAGATGATTTTGCAAGAATGAGAAGCAATTTTATTTGTATTCATTCGATTCGCAATTCAGTCGAAAAGCTCAGAAAACAATAAAAAAGTAAACTAATTAAGACTAATTGGTTTCAGAGGAAGCTTACCTAATCCCATATATATTCATTATTCAAGTTTCACTATCAAAGAATCAATTTTTTTCAGCGTTTGAAGTTAAAACAGTTTTACTGAAACTCACTAAGTTTCTAGAAATATCCTTGATCATGTAATAAATTCATTTGTTTATTTTCTTTTTAACATTTTGATAGAAATGTGTACATATAATATAACCTTTTTGATATTAAATTAACAGCCTCTCCTATCCAAACAGTTAGATCTTTAATTTCATAGCCCATAAACTATCCAGTATGTTAGGCATCACTTCTCGGGCGTTGTTTTTGATTAATTTACATTCTGGTAAGCACAGTAACGAGCAACATGTCTGTCGTCAGTCATTCATACACGTAAGAGGTGCAATGTTATGGCTTGTAATAAGACAAGACCATATGCGATCTCTGACCATATGTTATTCAACCCACATAGAAGATCGAAAACACTTTCAGATTCCATATACGGCAGCTGGTTCGGACTCGATGACGCCCATCCAGCCTTTAGTAAGGACGTTTAGGTTGACCAGATTTACAGCATGAAAAGAATTGAGAGAGGGTATTGAGGTGATATATATCATAAGGAGAATTGTTTTCGTCTTCTGATTTCACCAAGTTTTGTAATTTGTCCAACTGAATTGTTGATGGTTAAAATAAGTACCGCCTACGTTCGACTAAAGTATGTTCAGTTAAGGTTCGTTTATAAAGGGAGCGACTATTAATGAGGTTGATTTTCGAGAGTTTTGAGTTTTGCAATCAAAACTTGAAGTATGGATACATTGAAGAAAGAATAGAAAGCCAGATGGTTTAAATAATAGTGCAGATGTGCAGATATTTACGTTTATTTGCAGTTCAAAAGCAGCAGAAATCAACATAAGATTAGATATCATTTTTAATATTTCTATTGTAGTTTTCGTGAATCAAAACTGATAAAGCTTTATCAAATCTAATTATCAAAATTTTATATAAATTAGGAATAGAAAAAAAAATAGATCTTTTGAAGTTTCTTTTTTGGAAAAATTAACTTATTTAATATATTTTTAAAAGAATCTCTAACAATTTCTACTCAAATGTTGATAAAGCAAATATGCCCGATAACAGACTTTGGTGTCAACAGGATGCTGCATCTTTTTATTGCTCTTTACCGTTTGGATTAGTCTTTAGATACTACTTTCCTACGCCTGTATAGTGCTATTTGGGAATTGACAACTGTATATAGCTTTAACTTGATCATAAAACTAAAGAGACATATTTAAAAGTTCCTTGCCATTGATGTTAATGTTTACTCAACAACATAAAAAATTACTCCATCTAATAGTTTGTTAAAAAAAGACTCAAAAAAGTGAATAATAAAACTAAATTTCTTAAAAAAGTTCATTTTGGAAAACAGTCTTTGAAGATTGAAAAGCTTTTAATCAAATGATCTTTTTGATTGATATTCAAGTCTTCATTCCCATTCTGGATGTGGATTTTTATTTTTTTCTTATTAAGAAAGTTTATATTTATGCTATAGACCTTCTGACAGGAACAAACAAACATGTTTTCTGAAAGTAATTATTCAACACCTCCTCATCTCTTAGTCACCTATTAATAAATACAACTTTTACCAAATAATGCAAGTTTTTTTTTACAATTTTTCAACTTTATTGTATTTTCTTCTAAGTATTGATAACTATACAAACAATTTGTGACTTTGATAAATACCGCTTTTTTATTACACCAAATACTTTTTTATGCTTCTGTTAATTTTATAAAAAGTTTGCTCGTGGGCATCTTCTTCAAATATATTTACAGCTTGGAAGGAAATGAAGGTTTTTGGTGGTCATAGAGTGAATGACTCTAGGTGTTTAATGGCTCGTGACAATTGTAATTTTATTGCTATACTCTATGTGGTGTAAGTGTTCAAAGATGGAATGGCGAGGCATAAAACTACTATAAAAAAGTATCTTGGTCGTGTATAATGATGAAGTATCTAGGTCAGTTACATGTAGTTGATTAATTTTTTTTTCTAGTGTATTTCAGTTTAAAGATGATAACAGACAGACCACACAATATGCTTTGAAGTTTTCGATTATGCATAGTTTTAGAGTTGAATATGTAATCAACAGACTCCATATAATACAGTCACGATATCTATATTCATGTCAAATAAAAGAATTCACTGGGCAAATATATATGCAAATTTTTCTTTGATCGAAAATTGACTTTCAAAGTTGCCGATTGTTATCACAATAGCTTACAGCTATGATTATGCTTTTTTGATCTTAGAAACATACAAATGAAACTTGTCATTTTTTAACAAATATTTCTTTATTGTTTCAACATAACACAATTTTGATTAAAAAATATATTCAATTTTTGTAAATATTTGTCACTAATTTGAAACAGGGAATAAACAATAATTTTTCAACATAACAGTTTCCTAATTATATTGCCAATTGATAAAGTACGGTACAGTCTTAAATCTATTTTTGACATCAACAATATCTGTGATAGAATTAAAAAGCAGAAATCTCAAAATTTGTAATAAACCACTGACAAAATGCACTTTTTTTTATAAAATAATAAATGTGAATTGAGTGTTTTGATAGCTTTTACATCTATCTATAGCTTTGGCATCCACACTCTATCCCAACATCTGAAGGCTTAAAAAAGATACTAAAAAAATATTAATTTAATAAAAGTATAAAAAATGTTCAACAATAAATGAAAAAGTACACATGTCACTTAAAAAATCTTATAAAGATTGGAATGTTGTAAAATATAAATTTAAGTAGATTTTTGTATACTTATTGTCGCTTGAGTATACAAACAGTTAGAGTAACAAATCGTTAAATTATAAAAGTTCATCTAACAAAATGAAACAATGCTTTCATGGAATAAAAATATTATAAATATATCACAATTTTTTCTGTTTTATGTTCCTAAATAAAATTTATCAAATTATGTACAGTGAAAAATTCAGAACAGCTAATGAAAATGTGATTACATAAGTGAGAAAAACAATTTTCAGATCCACTTTCAAGACAATCACAATCCAGTGAAAAATTGCTTTCAACAGCTGCACAAAGTGCAAAAAAACCCAAGTTTCTTATTAGTATTTATGAAAATCGACAACAATAATTATTATTCCTTTTATACAACTCAGAAACAACAGCCAAAGCACCTCCTGGAATAAATCTAACGAAATTATCGCCTGCTAATGGTCCTACAGCAAATAAATTTTCAAAACCTTCAACACAATGTGTTAATTTATCGATGTTAATAGTATTCGTTTTACAATCGATTGGGGCATCCTTTCTCATTCCTAAATTGTATTTTGGTGGCAGAAAGCTGAGATCTGGTCGTGATCCAATCAAAACGGCAGCGAAAGAAACACGAATTTTCAAAGTGTTTCCTGACTTCGATGTTAAAGTAACGGAACGAGATTTATCGTCAGTGTCTGTGAGTTGGAATTCTGGATAAGCATTGTAGAATGGGTAAGTTGAGCCGCCGTCCTTCATCATTTGATGAACCTAAAAAAATAGATAATAAAACTGGTAACAGTAATTTAAAATTTTACCTTGTGGTATTCCGGGTACATGTTTTCCGGAAGTTGCTTATTCAAGTCTGCTGATTTATTTCTAAAAACGTGCACGACTGGAATATTCCTTCCTCTGGTGGCAATCACAGCGTCAGCTGCACTAAGTCCAGCTCCAACAATCAAAACTGGTTCTACTTCGTCTACTCCTTTTTCTCGAATGTACTGGTCTAAATGATATTCCAAGCTTCTCAAATCGTGGAATAACCATTTTGGATCTTTCTTATTTTGTGAAAATTCCAATCGATTTGGCAAGTCGCTAGCACCGCTAGCCAAAATCAGATATTTACAATGATAAATTGTACTTTCTCCAGACTCAACATTTCGGGTTTCCACTAACCAGTTTCCCTCCTGGTTTGGATCACAGATGGGACTGATTCTAAAAGGCACACGCGAAGCAGTTTTAGAATCTACGCTACGACTATAATTTCGGCTATCACTAAAACTATCACAAGAGTTTGATAAATCACAGCTTAAACTGATAGATCGGTCCATATTACGTTTTGCTATTGGTCGGGGTTGTTGAGTTGTGACTTCCCGGATTTTCCTGTCTGGGCTTAAACCCTGACAAAGAATTTCTCGAGGTCTTTTACAACATCGGCTTGGTTTTAACTTCCTATTTCCGCGCGACAATAAATAATTGAAGGCTTCTGAAATACGACAAGACTTTGGCGTTTGAGTAACTTCTTTTAGTTTTTGCAATTCTAAATCTATTTGTTCGATTTTATTTTCAATTATTTCCATCTTTTCAGTATTTGCTGATTCTGACGCTTCTTTTTGGGGTTTTAATGGAGCTATTCTGTATACTAGAACATTGTTTATGAAATATTTTGATAGATTCATTTCTTTAACGTATTGGACATAGTAATTGGCGACATTGCATGCAAAAGCACGCTTTTCCCCAGAGTCTCGAGAATGAAATGGCAAACCAGGAAGCGACATCCAAGTACCTAAAGACAAGGTAAGAATGTAAGGATCCATTTTATGCCAAGAACCACCAGGAGGACCTTTCCCCAAAACTACATGATCAATCTATAAATTATCATTATTAAATAATGTTACACAATCTTTTAATATCCCTACTACCTCTGCTCCAACTTTTTTGAACTCGACAAGTGGCTCCATCTCTATGCCAATATCTGCACATGGGTGTAATAACGAGTCTAGCAGTAAAGAAACTGGATTTCTCGTCCTGCCTTCGAGTCCTTCCGAAAGATATCGCAAGTTCTGCGTTACTAGACACTGATTCAAAGCAGATTTAAGTCGTATAGACAGCATTTCATCCGGATGATTATCCGAAATTATGAAAGGAAGATTTCCTGCTAGCATATGTGACAAAGCAATGCCACTTGGACCATTTCCTGAAAAACATATCTTAAGTTCATGGAGTTTACTGGAAGGTCACGGTGAAGGTGAATGATAAGAAATATCACATAGTAAAATATATTTATGAATTACCCAAGATTATAAAACAATTTAAATGAATAAGTGTATTCTGTAGTAAAAAAGTTGTGAAATCAGACTCAAGAATAGTTTCCGTCTTCCATTCATTCATATCTTGTCGATAAATTTATGATTTTTTTCTTTGAATGTGAAACAAAATGATAATTAAATGTGAATTATTTTAATACTCCATTTATCTTAGATTAATGAGATATGAATCGGTGGGTTTTTTACAAAAATTTCGAATACCTACCGATAATAACCACTTCCTTGTATATTATGTGATTGGAATTTCCTGACCTCATGATGCTTACTTGGGTTTGCTGAAAAAAGATCATAAGATTGGTTTCATTAAAAAAAAAAAAACATGAATGTATGATATACGCTAATTTTGTGTTAGTTTATCTTCAAAGTCAGACAGGATTTACAATTTCTAGTGATCTTGTATACACAAAAATTTTTTGGAAGTAATCCAAATAAAATAAAAGTCTCCTGCCTGACATGATAATAAAAATCAAAATATCAAATGAAGTAATAAAATTTAAATTAGTTTTTGAATAATTCAAGTGATTTTTCAACTTTAAAATGTAAGTAGGTACATAAATAGATAAATAAAAAAAATTAATTAGGAGATTTTTCACGATAATTGAGAACTTCCACAAAACTGTTGGAAAACAATTAGGTAAGTTATATAATCTATATGATACAATAAAAATATGTAATCATATAATCGTTTTAAATTGCAACTTCAAGGCTGACATAGGTTTTTTATTGTTATACGTATTTTGTATTTTTTTCTTTTCATTAATTATCAGGTAATGCAAGATGAGAAAGAGATATAATTTGCGTTTCAAACAATTTTTAACCTCGACACGTATTATTCTGCAAGCCAATCATTTGAATAATTTTCTAAATTATTAGATCTTTGCAACCTTCATTTTTTTTCTCGTTTTAAAGTATGTTTAATGTAGAAAACCTGTTCATTCATTATTTATTAAAAACAGTTTGTTAAACAAATTACAATAAAAATAAAGTTCATTGCTTTCTTTATGATTTGCATTTTGCTCTTATTTACTTTTTAACTGCTTTGTTGGAACCCTTGTGGTTTAAAGAAATAATGAAATAATTAGTTATTGTATGATTAAAAATAGTTCAAAAATAAACTCAAGATTATATTTTTTCAGTAATATAGTAATTAATAGTTTTTTTTACAATTGCATAAATGAATGTTTTGCTTGAGATATGAACTTTTATGCGCCCAAATTTGAAGAATTTATCATCAACGTGCTACTTATCCTTTCGCGTTTACATCTCCAAAAAAATAATAATCTGCATATAAAGATAACCCTTTCGTGTTTATTCGGACGCCAGTTAATTACTACTGATAATTGCAAATCAAATATTTATTAATGGAAAGTTTTAATTTTTGATTGATTTATAACACATAGAACTATACATAAATTAAACTATTTTTTAGAAAATTTTATTATAATCGATTCAACAATTGTTTTCCAAAAACAAAATCATGATTATAATTATTGATTCAAATAGATTGATATAATTGCACCAAGTGAATAAATATTCTATAAAAATACGAAAAAAATGACACGACCCAGATTATGGTTGTTTGCTAGTTGAATTATTTTAATATCTACAGGATATCAGATTTTTGTTCAAGCAATAAAAATAATATATTATTAAAAGAAGAACAGTAAATATGTTTATGAAATGACACATTCAATAAAATTTTATAGGAATACTATCAATTAAGTTTATTAATTCTATAAAAATATTTTTTCTATATTTTAATATACATAGCTTATAAAAAACTGTCTTTGGAAAAATAAATCCCAAGTTTAGAATATGTGAGGCAAAGCAAATTAAATGCAAGGACAAAAAGTATTGGAAAAGTGATTAAAAGTCGTATTTCTAAAAGAATTTTATTATAAAAAATATTTTAGTAGTGATAGACATATATTATTTTTGTTCTTGTCGGTATATAGGATGTTCAAAAAAGATGGTAAAATAATCTAATAATTTGGGTAATAGTACACACCAAAATAAGCAGAAAAGGCTTAATAAACATGGGTTCGCAAATAAACGTTTTTGAAGATATGGATTGGTATTATGTCCTGAGATTTATATTCACTAAAATTCGTTTTTTGGGATAATTTTATAACATCAGTCTATGGTATGGTATGGTCTGTTTCTTCATGGAATTGGAATGAGGGCAGTTAGAACAACTTATGTAACCTTATTTTTTGTCTGCTTGTATTTGATTAGTAAGTAATATGTGACTGCCAAATAATGTTCCAAAAATGAATAACCTTCCGTATCTTCAAAACCGTTGCTTTGCGGACTCGTGTTTATTGATACTTTTCTGCTAGTTTTGGTACTATGACCTTTTAAAATATTATACCATCTTTTTTGAACACCCTGTATATTAATGCACATTAAGGGCTTCCACCTAAAATTTTACGCAAATTATGAGTCATGTCTCAGATTTGTTTGAAATTTTCAGTGTCGGTAGTAGGTCAAAAATAAGTGAGAAATCCAAAACCTAGTTTTTTTTTATTCATTATTCAAAATAAATGACTAATAAATAAACATTCTCACAAAATAATGTATTATGATAAATGGGCATAACGGAGACTTTCTAGCACGAGCAGGTTTAAGGACACGAGTCTTGCCGAGTGCTCCTTAATGCTGCAAAAAATAGAAATTTTTTATGTTGCTTGTGAAAACTGAATTAAAAGCCGGAACCAATTTCCTTCCTTTGAAACCAGTAGGCACGTTATTATGGAGATTATATACCTATAAGGGCTTGCTGCTCATCGCTTAGTATCCACGGTTTATGAGCACATGTATGACCCGATTTTACAAGATTTTCAGTGTCAAAATTTGACATTATGATGCAACCAACATAAAATAGTATATTATGATATAAGAGGATAATGGAGTATTTCTAGCACGCGTAAGTTTAAGGCTCCGAGGCTTGCTGTGTACTTCTTAATGCTGCAAGTGCCAGAAAGACTCAATTATGCTCGAATATCATACGGTATTTTTTATTCTGATTGCAAAAATTTAATTAAAACGTATAACAAATTTCCTTCCATTGAAATCAGTATACAGGTTGTAGGACTTTTATAGCGAACCTTGCTGAATATTGCTTATAAGCACATGCACTAATAAGACACGGTTATACACGCATTTTAGTGTCAAAATTTGACATTATGATGGTTGCATCATAATAAAAGAGAATTTTGTTAATTTTTAGATTTGATTATATTGATTTTGAATCACTTTAGTGTACAATTTACATTAAGACACTTGAATCAAAATTTGATACGGAAAATAGCTTTTGCTTCAAATTCGAAAAAAAATGACGCCCATAAGTTTTTTTAGGTAATGTTCGTTTGCTATCAAATTTGACATTTGTAGAGAACAACTAAAAATGGCGCTTCTAGATGGATTTCACATAAAATTTTATTTGAAAAAGTTGTTTTTCTTGCAATTTTATGCTCGTTTGCAAAATTGGAAAAGCCTAGCGTAAAGTTGGCATTTTATAAAGTTAATATAAATGGTTTTATTTTTATAATATCTACTGAAACAAACTATTTCTATGATAAATATCTTTTTTTAATTTCAATTGTTTAAAATTTTAAATTAGTCACAAAAAAATTGACATTAGCAGAGCAAAGTTATAATAACTTTTACGCTTATGTTATAATTAAAACATTCGTGATGTTATGTTAAAAACTTGTTTTAAAAGACAACCGTGTTTTTTTTTTCAAATTTAAGTAGTTCTATATTCTTCTTTATAAAGAATTCGAAACTGATGACCTAAACCTGAAATGTAATGCTTTTGTGCCATCACAGAATGCACTCTGTCTAGTGGGGTCCCCCAAGTATAGCCTTGATTCCGTCTTTAAACTCACAATTACAGTCGATAAGACAACTAGAAATCATTCCTGAAATAAAATCATCTAGAAAAAATTTTTTCATTAATACAAACTCGCTATAATTTTGATAAAAATTAAGTCACTGAATTGTAACTAATTTTTTCTGTATAATCGATTTAATATGATAATGATATGTAAAGGAGACAAAACAATAGGTTTCACAATATTATATGTGTTTTCATGTAATAATAATAAAAAAGCTGACTAGGGTAGTTTAGTCATGTATGTATGATAAAGCAAAAATGTATATGAACACATATGTCGTAATTGTGTCTAAATGTATAAATTTATTAGCGGAAAATTGTCGCTTAATGCAAACGTCATTGGTCCATTTTGAGAAAAAGGGTAAATCTGATTCATCGAGAAAACAAAATTAAAATTGTCAAAATAATTCCATTCAAAAATCGTTATTACATTGTTATGTTGCTAAATACATTTCTCAAACAGGTAAATATTTTTGAGATAAAAATGAGACAATAGCGTAACAATACTCAACTAAGTATAGATCTTAATTAAAAATGTCAAAATAAAACAATAACGTACTCAATCTAAACGTAATCTTCGATACCTGACTTTTGATTTTTGCCAACTAATGTGGCAATTATTGTTTGATAAAAAAAAAGATTTTAGATCGGCGGAAATACCAGACAAAAGTGAAAACAAATGTAACAAGCAATTTGATAGAAATTACAAAATTTGTTTTCAAATTGGTTGGGAAAAAACACCAAAAACACCAATTCCAATCTACCTCACTTCCTTTGAAAAATCAAACATTTATCAAATAACCGGAAATGTTCACATCAACAATAAATGTGACATTGAATGAGGTTTTCATCTTTTAAACTACCTTTTTTCTGTTTTTTCTCTTTTCCAATGCTAAAGTGAAGGGTATACAATTTCTTGTGCAATTGCAGTTAAATTAAAATTGCGCAAAATTCTCCAAAGCAATTAATCATGTGCAATCTCGTCATTTAAATTCACTTCTCGTTAAAAATTCAGTAATGTTTGTGCACTTTTAGGTCAACAACCCGGAAAAATTGCAGGTTTGCTTGCCTAAAAATATTCTCTTGCATTTTTGACTACAAACTATAAAGATCATTTGAAAAATAGAATTTAAGCAAATTGGCATAATTTGTTCAAACGATGCCAAAAATTCGTAATATGTATATTTATATATCATCAACAGATGACATTTAAACATAAATTTGAAGAAATTTTTCCAAGCGACCTCATTTTTGTCAGAAATAATAGACTTGGAAATAGTAATACATCATCGAAAATTCCAGAAACTCAAGTCTAGTTACACCTGTTACTGCTACTAACATTTTCATTTCAATTTTATTCATTCGTTCTTTAATACACGATTTAGATCTGATGCTAATTTCTGTTCCTACTGTAATTAACACTAACAGTTTAAATTTAACTAATTGTAACTGACTTATAAAGTTCAAGTTCAACTATCATTGACATTGCTTTGCAGAAGAGCTTCTTATAATTTATTTCTTATTTCAATAATGCGCACATAGGTAAAATAATCATTAACTAAATTATTAAAATGCCAATTGATTCATACGCGTTGTTGTCATATTATGGTCGCGCTAACATATTAAAAGAATTGAATAGGTCGATCATTTTAGGTCATAAGAATTAAATAAAATCAATGAGAAAACATAACAAACATGGAATATTTTTCGTGTTTAAGAAAGGTAACATTGAAATATAAACAAACATAAATTATATAAAAAGCTTTCACACCTACACACATATATTTTTTTTTATTTGGTGAAGAGATGGTTTTAATATGATAAAACGTCGCTTCCTTTGTACACTTTCTCATTTTGTAAATATTAAACTTTCATTATTTTAATTTTTTACTATTTAGTACTACTTAAAATTTCTAGATTTTGTCTATAGTTTATTACTTATAAAATAATTTATAATATTTCCAAAATTTAATTCTTATACAAATATAAACTTTAGTCAAGGATTTTTGCATAAAGTGATAAAATAAAAAATCCATTTACAAACTTGATTACGCATCCAAATTATACCTATATTATGTAAACGATTTTTTTGCTAAATAATCAATAATATTAACAGTAGTAATAATAATAAAAAGCAATCAATCTTTTTATTGACCGAATGACAATCATCATGTGGCCTTGGCATTGGATAATTCAACAGAAATGTGCTTAATTATTTTATACTGAACATAAATAAATTAACAGAATAATTGCTCCTTTTTCATGTGTATGCTATAATTTTTATTGTTTACGATAAGCCATTAAAATAACTAAATGAAAAGAATTAAATGTTTGAAAGAATTCATTAAATACAATATGAATTATCAGATGTTAAATATAAAACCATTTCCTGAGCTTTAGAGTGATTCTAAATTAGCGCATCTTCAAAGCAGCTCGATTTCAGTAACCACATGTTTAGAAACATTTAAATAATAATTATTATTACTTCTCCCTTCTTCACATAATAATAATCAATGGAAATAATTTATACTGACACTCACCTGTCGTCAACTGAACCAATTAAAATTGCTTTAGTTGATATAAATTAGAAATTATTGATCAAAAAAACCTTTTTTCAGTGACAAAGACAAAAATTTTGCTCATATAAATTAGAAAAACGGCTTAAATTTTATGAATGCACTCAGTCCTTAACGTGAACACTCACCAACAACATTGACTACTACTGTTTCTGCTTTCAGTGCTTACGAATTTACACTCATTCCGAGCCGGCAAATGGATTAGTTGCGTGCGCATCTTTAACATTAAAGAAGATGATTATAAACAAGGTGGGGAATCTTATCTTTCTAATCTACGAAATATTATTTCGCACAATTTGGTCCTGTTGGATTCGAGTTATGAGATAAAATCGTAGGTAAATTTGCGACTGTAGCACGTAAAATAAACAAATGATAAAATTGTGTAATCTATGCATTTTTTTCATATCATTTTTTAGGGAAAACAAAAAATTCAATTTGCATTAAATAAGCGTTCGAAAAGATTCCGTTTGTTAAAAATCATTAGAGAAAATGAAATTCTAATTGATATTACGTCAAACAGATTGTATTGTTTTTTTTTACAAAGGAGACAATCACTGAATCATTGATTTTGAAACGGAAAAATTTTTCTTATTGTAACAATAAATAATAGTAATAATGGCTATACTATTTAGCGCTGTTTTTTTTCTTAATTTAATTGTTAATTAACTCATTTTCACGCAGCTGCTGTCTGGGACTATGTTTAAATAGACATATTGTTTTTTTTTCAAATTTTCTAGAATTACCTTCATCTGATACAAGGACATGTTTACTGAGTTTAAAAATAAGTCATTCCTTGGTATTCATTATTTAGCAAAATGAAGGTCTGTTATTATATTTTTGTTTTGAATTTTGGTGGTAGCAGATTTAAAGTGTTTCAAAAGCAATTTATAACTTAAATATAAAAAAATAATTGGTTCAAGAAGTGGAGATGACATGAATTGACTTGCTATTTAAAAAAATTCAAGCTCTATGCTGAATAGTTAAATAATATGTAGTCTTCTGTAGTTAAATAATATCTAGCCTTTGATTTTAGTAAAATAATAGGTGGTATGAACAGAAATAAATTAAATGCTGATATTAATTTTGTTATTTTCCATCTTAAATGTTTTTTAAATTCGTTTTATTGGGAGTTGGAAAGGAAAATAAATTCGTTTTATATTAAGTCGACAGTTTCGTGTAATATGTAACACTTCATCAGGACTACAATATGTGACAACATAAGTGATGTTAAACTAAATATGTGTAATACAAACCTTATTATGCACACATTAAAATAAAAACATAGTTGGACGATATGTAACACATGTTTTAAAAAACGTAAACATGTAAAATAACCTAAAATAGGAACTAGTATGATGTAGATAAAACAGAAACCTGCAAGTTACAGATAACTATAAATGTTGTTACAAAGTATTTAAAATTTTTTTAACAATTAATAAAATTAATATTAGTCAAATTAAAATTGTTAGAGTACAGTCAGATAATTAGAAGATTAATAAACAGGACAATAGAATAATCTAAACTTACATGTATAAAAATTAAAATTGGGTATATAGTAATAAGTCCTATAACTTAAGAATACTGTTGTAGATTTTGTTTAAGTTGTTGACATCGGTATTGTAATTAACGTTGTTTGTGTTGTTAATAAAAACCATTTCGCTGATATTTCTCTTGTATTTGTTTGATTCTTTGTGAAGTATTTTTGTATTATCGAAATTGAATAAATGTCCTTCGGTGAAGTGATGTTGGGCTAAAGCCGTTTTTTCTTTTTTGTGTTGGTTGGAAACATTACAATCGTAACGGTGTTGTTTGATGCGATTGATGAGAAGTTGGGAAGTTTGACCTATATACTGTTTATTACAGTTGAAACACGGAATGCTGTAAACCACATTGCTATTATTGGTTGTTGGTATCTTATCTTTTAATTTTGTGTAAATGTTAGAAATTTTGTTGTTGTTGTATAAAGCTAATTTGACGTTATATGGTTTTAAAACCTTGTCGATTCTGTGTGAAAGACCTTCTATGTAAGGAAATTTTTGGTATCTGACTGGCTGAGTGCTTCTGTGAGTGTCGCTTCTGGTATTGAAAAATTCTTTGAATACTGTTTTAATAAAAAACTTCGGATAGTTATTTTCTAGACAGATACTTTCTATTTTTTTCCAATTTTTATTTTTGTAATTCTCATGGCTAATGTAGTTGACTCGGTGTAAAAGACATTTGATAACTGCCTTTTTCTGGTTTATATGATGGTATGATAAATAATTGAGGATTCGTCCGCTATTGGAAGGTTTCTGGTACCAATCTGTGGTTATAGTGCCGTCCTCATGTCTTATAATTGTACAATCTAAAAAGGGTATACTGTTGTCTATTTCAATTTCAGCGGTGAATTGTATTCTCGGATGGAAATTATTGAATTGTTCAAGAAGGGTGTCAATATTATTTTTGTTTACTATTAATATGGTGTCATCTACGTAGATTTTCATGAAAGGGATGTAAAATGGGAGTTTTTTGATAACTTCTTCTGTGATGTATTCCATTGTTAAAGCTGCTAGAACTGGGCTAGCAGGGCTGCCCATGCTTGTGCCATCTATTTGTTTGTAAAACTTATTGTTGAAGGAAAAATAATTATAGTCAAAATATAAGGTAATTAATTTTAAAAATTTTTCTTTAGGAATATTGGTGTAGCTTTCTATATGTTTCCATTTTTCTTTAATAATTTTAGTTATCAATTCTTTAGGGATGCTAGTGAAGAGCGATTTTACATCAAGTGAGAGTAATATATGATTATCAGGTATTTTGATGTTTTTGAGTAGGTCTACTAGTTCAAAACTATTTTTGATGTTATATCTAAATGTTGTAGTAATTGGATTTAAAATGTTGTGTAATAGTTTTGCTATGTTATATGTTGGTGAGTTTATCGCGCTCACAATAGGTCTTAAGTTAAGTGTTTCTTTGTGAGTTTTCCTTAGACAGTATAATTGTGGACAGATTGAGTTATGTCTTATAAGAGAGTGATATTCACTTTGGGAAATGTGACTATCATCTTTCAGTTCTTGTAAAAACTTGTTGATTTTAGTTTGGTAATTGTTGGTTGGGTCCTTCTTGAGTATTTGGTACGTGGTTTTATCATCTAGCATCTTGTGTACTTCTTCTGTATATTCTCGTTTTTCCATTACTACTGTGTTATTACCTTTGTCAGACTTGCTTATTATAATATTAGGGTGTTCTGTAATAAATTTCTTTGTTTCTTGAAGTTCTTTGATGATTTTTATGTTAGTTGAGTAATTTTCAAGTTTGATGTTTTTATGTTGGTAGTTAGTGACAATGTTAACAATTTTATTTCTAAGTTCATCTTTCGCATTCTCATCAACGTTGAGATTCATTAAACAAGATTCAGTTTCTTTGATGATATCTAATTTTGGTAGTTTATTGGTTGGTACACTAAAGTTAGGTGGCAGTGTCAGGGTATTTAAAATTGCTGTGGGTAGTTGAAGATTCGTGTAGTTGTATACAGAGTTCTTATTATTAGAAATAATTGGTTGTGTTTGTTGTTTCAGTTGGTCAATTTTCTTCATATTAGTGGATTTTATTTGATCGAATTTAGTTGTATATTTTCCATTGATGAATGATTTTAATTTTTGGAAGTCATGTTTATGAAGTTGGTTTTGGATAATAGAGTTTAACTTGGTGATTTTTGCTTCTGTATTCCTTATGTTGAAGCATGTTATTTTTATTTCTAAATTTAGTATATTCCTTTTTGTTCTGGCCTTGATTTTTTCAATTTCGTTTGTGTAAGGGTGATAATTAATTTCAACTGTGTATGTGCATTTGATGTTATCATTGATGTGTTTGGGAATAAGGTTGTATCTTCTGCATGTTAATAAAAAAATTCTTCTGTTGTATAATGATGCTAGTCTCATAGTAGTGTTGGTGAATATGCTAGCTGTATTTCTTATGTTGTCTCCATATTTCATTAGAATATTATTGAACAGACCCATGGTTATGTTATTAATTTTGTTATTTTCCATCTTAAATGTTTTTTAAATTCGTTTTATTGGGAGTTGGAAAGGAAAATAAATTCGTTTTATATTAAGTCGACAGTTTCGATACCGATGTCAACAACTTAAACAAAATCTACAACAGTATTCTTAAGTTATAGGACTTATTACTATATACCCAATTTTAATTTTTATACATGTAAGTTTAGATTATTCTATTGTCCTGTTTATTAATCTTCTAATTATCTGACTGTACTCTAACAATTTTAATTTGACTAATATTAATTTTATTAATTGTTAAAAAAATTTTAAATACTTTGTAACAACATTTATAGTTATCTGTAACTTGCAGGTTTCTGTTTTATCTACATCATACTAGTTCCTATTTTAGGTTATTTTACATGTTTACGTTTTTTAAAACATGTGTTACATATCGTCCAACTATGTTTTTATTTTAATGTGTGCATAATAAGGTTTGTATTACACATATTTAGTTTAACATCACTTATGTTGTCACATATTGTAGTCCTGATGAAGTGTTACATATTACACGAAACTGTCGACTTAATATAAAACGAATTTATTTTCCTTTCCAACTCCCAATAAAACGAATTTAAATGCTGATGTTTTAAAATTTAAGTAAATGCTTTACAAAAATTCACACTTTCGTAAGGTAAAAGTACTAGTTATTGACAGTTTGAACAAAATATGTTTAAAGCAGACATGTTTTTGATTTTTTTTTTCAAATTTATGCTGTGGAACACTGTTTCATTCACTACTTCAACTAATATTCTGAACATGCTTAATGTTAAATTGATTTAGGAAAACCTGCAAATTTTCGTCGGAGTGTAACATGTCTCAGTATTTGATTGCTTAGAATTCTTTTATACATTTTCAGTTATTATTTAAAATTGACAAAAATAATCGAATGCTGCTTATGGTTTAGTATATACATTGTATATTTGTACACTTACCAGTTCTTATCAATTTCTACTCCAAAAAAAATCTTAGGAACTGAAGATTTTTAACCGCCTCATTTTCAAAATTATATTTCAACGAAATTTCAGTTAAGATCGAACTGATCCACTAAAACTTTAGAATTTATAAACGACGAATGTTTTCTATAAATCTGATTGTACTTTCTATGTTAGTTACTGTCATGTTTCGAAAAATATAATTATTAATCCAATGTGAAATACTTGGACACGGTCAATCATTGGTACTTTTATCTTAGAGTAAATTCTTTCGAGTGCAAATTTTTACTTTATTTTTATTCATACCTCCATCTGTAGCTGCGTAGATGGATGCGTGAATTATCTGTTGCTATAAAAGATACCAAAATATTTACCTATAGCAACAAATAAAAATTAAAGCATAATTTGATCCACTTCTCTGAGAAGATAATTGAGTTGATATTGATAAAAAAAATACAATGCATTGTCATAAGTACTTAACTAACGACGGAAACATTTTAACTAGTGATTCCACAACATATTTTAAAACAAATGTCCTCAGGATTGAAACATGCGTTCAGTTTATTACTTTGCAAGTCATTAAGATTACATCATCTTTCATAATAATATAAGTGTTTTGTGAAAAATGAATCTTATGTTATGTCAGTAGGAGTTTGAACAATGATTAAGAAAAACAGAAACTCTATAAATTTTTCGGCATGACTAACAAATTATCGAAAAGGACTCCCAAATTAGGTATTTACATTTATATAGGTAGATTTATCAAGAAAATAGTAATAAAACATGTTTAATATAAATTAAAAAAAAGTTTTGTCTGGTACAAACAATCAGTTGATCATATTTATATATATTTCCCTTTACTGATGATCTTATCAGATACTAATTTAAATACATAAACAAAAAACTGACTAAGCAAAACTGGAACACTTCCAAATGTGCTACAACAGTCTACTCAAAAGTCTGTTTTTTAAAACTAAAAATATTTCATGACCGTGAAAACTGAGGACAGACAAGACACGTTCATCCTATCATTAGGAGAAGTCAATTTCAATTTTATGATCTGATATCAAAAAAAATGTCGGCAAAATTATATTTGAAATTATAATAAAAACGCAAACATGAAGTAATTAAACTCATAATCTATCTTAAAATTACTGATGTAACAACTTTAATTGTTTGATCTTTGAACTAGTCTAAAAGGGGAAATTTTAACGCAAAAACGTTATTGAGGAAACTTCTTAAATTCAGTCAATAACCAATACTTGAAACTATTTAAAAAAAGAAATAACAATTCCAGATTTAATTTTTTTGCATTTTAAAACTTTATCACAGTATGAATCAACGAAATATGATAACATTAATCAACAAACGTTCAAACCAAATGTTAGGTTATGGTAAATGACAGTTAACTAACCTAATTTTTAGTTGGCATTTTTGACATTTCCATGTATAATATAAAATTTTATAGGATAAGAATTATCATAAATTCAGTATTATAAGTTTGATAAAGTTGAAAATGAGACAAATACGATTAACTGATAAAGATACTACAAAACTCACCACTTTTAAAAATAAGGTAAACATATGATGAATTTAATTAGTCTTTTCATTGAATATTTCATCAGATTGAGGGAGTTTTAAAGGATTTAAATAAATTTGACGACAATCAGAAAAAAGAGGCTGTGTCGTATATCCAAAGTTATATCAATGATGGTGCTAAATCTTCCTCTTCTACAAGTCATAATGAAACAAGAAAAAGATCAGTACGGAAAATGCAAAAAAGATTACTGATAAGAAGTAGAAAACTTAAATATAGTGATAACACAACTATCACAGCACGAAAGATTATCTTTAAGTGTAAAATATGTGACTTCAGCGAAAAGAAAAGGAAAAATATGTTAAGACATCTTCAGACACATGTTGGAGCACCAAGATCTTGCATCAAATGCAAGAAAACATTTAATGGAAGTGTATCGTTCAACTGGCATTTAATTTATTATTGTTCTCCTAGTTTTTATAATAAACGGAAGTACAAATGTTATATGTGTCCCAGGGTGAGTTTATAGTTTTTATTGCTACATTGCTATTGATAAAATTAAGGAATTTGTTTCAAAAAGAACACTGGAAAGTCATCTACAAGGTCATAAAAGAAACAACTGTGTCTACTGTGAGAAAGTTTTAACAAGAAAAACACATTTAATTAGACATTTATTAGAAGAACATTCAATTAAACTTGAAAGGCATACCAACAGATGTGATCATTGTGAAAAAAAGTTACAAGTTATACTACTGTAAATTTTTTGATTAGAATCTTGTTTGTAGGTATATTAAAAAGAGTTCTTTATATTACCATCTCAGACAGCATTTTTCTGATAAATTTATCTGTCTAGAATGCGGCAATATTACTAATACAAAGGAAGAAAATGAGGAACATAAAAAACAACATGACCTTCAAAAACATTTTTGTTGCTCTAAATGTGGCGATAGGTTTTCCAGGAGGCAACAGTATCTGTACCATTTAAAGGTATTATGAATTTACATCAAGATTCAATTTTATGCTTATATATATAAAAAAATACATACCAGTACACACAGCTACGTGCAAAAAGCATCTTGTTGAATTTAGCACCTTACATAATTTACAGTTGCATTTCTTTTCACAGAGTAGAAATTTCTGTCACAAATGTTCATTATTTGTCAGTGATTGATAGAATGACACTAACATTAGCATTAAGTTACAGGGTGTCTTATGCAGATCTATCTACAAACCTTAGATACACGAAAACTAATTAAATGTATTTAAGGGTCTTGTTTATCCACCAAATTGCACCATTTATAGAGCTTCAGTGTTGATAAAAATCTCACTTTGCTTTAATTTCATTGAAGTGTTTCATTTTTTTTCACTTTCATAGTCCATAGGAAAACTTTCCGCATCAAAATTTATAATAAAAATCAGGCATAATTTTGACATATTCCAAACTTAACGCAGAATCTTCTGTTTTTTATATCAACTGAGATAGATAATTAAGTGATTTTTTTTGCATCTTTTAGAGACATGATCAATACAAATGTATAACATGCAACGAATCTTTCGCATCCAGAAGCAAAACAATTAAGCATAAACAAGAAGGCCATCAAGTAGAAGGACTAAACCCTCGTTTTATTTGTCCACATTGTCCTCTTGCTTTCCAGAGAGAGAGTAGGTTTCATATTCATATGAGGAAACACACAGGTAATTTTATTACTATATGTTCCAGACTATTGATCTTTTTTTTTGTAGAAGAAAATAGAAGTGTTAATTGCAAATATTGTAAGAAAACGTTCAACTCCCCTTACGCATATTACAAACATTGTATTACGATAAATCACGAAAAGTTCAGTCCTGAAGTAAATGATATTGTTTGTAATGAATGCAATAAACATTTCGCTAAACGTTATGATTTAAAACAACATATGTATCGAGTTCATAATATATCAAAGCAATTCGTTCATTGTCAATTTTGTAATTACAAAACTGTGCATAAATGTAACATGGATCGACATGTTGCTTTGCATTTCAGAAAAGATAAATTCACTTGTGAATATTGTGGTAAAAGTTGCGACAGTATTGCTAGTTTACATGATCACATCACCTACAACCACATTCAGGTAACATCAACTTTAGGAAATAGTAGTGTTCATTTTTTTTTTTAGACAAAACAATTTAAATGCGATAAATGTGATAAATCCTTCAAAAGAAATTCCGAACTGGTGAGACACCAAGATAGTCATTCAGACAAAAGGCCTCATATTTGTACTTTATGTGGGAAAACATACAAAAGATTGAATCATCTGAAAAGGCATGAGACACATGTCCATCAAATTGTTAATGAAACGAGGAGGATTAAAAAAGTTGTTACCGAAAATGAAGAGACAAACACGAATACAGAAGTTAATCCAACAATGATTTATTTATCAACTTCCCAAGCGAATGATTCTAGATTTGGAGTATTAGTTCAAGAAGTTTCACAGAATTTTCAACAGAGTATTGATATTAATGAATGCGAGAGCGGTACTCAACAGTTAGGGTATTTTTTGCCTGAGAGAAGTTGGAACATTAATAACGATGATTTGTCTAAAGTTTATAATGAAGTTGCTCTGAATCATTTTAATTACTACTTTGAACAGAGAAATGAGAGCTGCAATGAAAATACTACGTCTGGGCAAAGATAAATAATTCTTAAATTATTTTGAGACACAGGGTTTGAAACTTATTATTGTTGTTAAGATGTCATAAATTAATATTATTATCATTGTTAAAGTTTTTAAGAGTAACGGTTCACAAGAAGGGCTTCTTCCAGAGAAATGGAGAAGAGGAGTACACGCTTCTCGCTACGCGAACTGGTCGAATCAGAGAATAGGGTCGTCCACGCCATTTTAAATTCTGCTTAATCCGGGGAATTTGAATAAAATTAGAAATTATTAGAAATTAGAAGCCATTTCAAATAAAATTATTCATGATTAAATAAAATTGAATCATTTATTTTTTCCTCACGATTGGTGAGTCTGATTTGAAAAGAAGTTCCTTTCGGTCGAAAACTTCTGGGTATCCTGATACAAATAATATCTATTGATTGAGCAAATCAGCGGATTTATTCCGTTAGGTTCATATTGAATTCATTTTTTAGATGTTTTGGTGAAAAATAAACTTGAGTTGAACAGAGTACAACTATTTATCTAGAAATCGAATTCTGTCTTCCATATGTATACCTTTCTAGTTTAAAACTTTCTGATAATCTCAGTATATCAGACAGTATTTGTACAATATAGACAATCCGATTGTGTGAGTATTGTAAGTGAGTATCTGACTATATTTATTTGATACGGTAGATTGAATGTTAATATTTTATTATTTATGTAATGGTCTTGTAATTGTAAAAATGGTGGATGCGCCGGGAGATCGAAATTTAATCTTTCCATTTTGATGAACTTACATCAGCATCAAAAATATGAAATACAGTTATCAGTTCGGCAGTTTAGAGCCAGAAAAAAATCAATTAAAGTCCAGATATAAAACTATCTTTCTGAATTATGAGCTTGGTAAAAATATCTTTTCCGAAAACAACTTTTTGGATATTCCGGACATTTCATTGTTCTCCGACCACATTACTGCTTTTCATATGAAGATCGCTTTATAAAACACTTTTGTACAAAATGTTACGCTAGCATCAATAATGATTGTAATGTCTCCACAGATAGAACCGACTCTATGGGACCCACATATATAAGAGTTACTTTATGTTTTTATGTTATCTTTCTATCGCATACCGCTACAACTTTGTTATTTTATAGCATGGTTGCAGGACATGTTATACTCTTGCAAAATTCAATCCTTTGGACATATATTACTAAAAAAAAATTCCTTCTATTTATTCTATAGAATTATTTTTTTAAATAAAGGATTCAACTAAAATAATCTAAATGATGTTAGATTCGTATAGAATGGTTTAAACTGCTCAGAAAACAATTGAAAAATATAACAAACATTAAACTCTAGATATATTTGTATTGCATTTAAGAACTACATCAATAAACTGTTGCATCAGCTAATCCAATTGAGCTGATATTGAGTTAGTCCATGGTTTTACTAAAATAATTAACACAGTTCCAAGATGCCTTTATACATTTATTGAATAAATATATTGCTTAAACAAATTATTAGTTATTTTCAATCATATCAACTGCAACTCATGAACATAATTTAAATAGTCAGCATATACTATCATGTTAGTGATGATTGATTTACTATTTAAGTTTGTTATGTCTCCACTATGGCACCTGATAATAATATTAGCCACTCCAAATTGTTTTAATGCCAATCAGATAAAAGCAGAGATCGTGCTTTGAATAAAAAGTCAAGTAATTTGGATGAGATAGACAAATACTCATGAATTTTCTAACTTATGTTAAGTAAATTCTTGTGAATTTTTATTTATATTTTGAGCCTTCGACGAATGATAGCAAAAATTCTTTTTTTTTATGTATATTTCAGTTTTTGTGTTTCCATTTCATTCTTGCATTATGTTTTTCATTTTGTCAATAAAAAATATGTAGGGTTTGAACAAGTCAAATAATATTAAACTTAAATAAATTTGTAATTTATTGGAATTAACTAGATTGTTTATTTATTACAAAATTTCTGTTATAAAATAAAACATTAATCAAATATAAAGTTGAAAAATAAAAGGAATCATTATTCCCAACGCTTGCTAATAAACCAAACAGCGGAAATGAATGTAACTAAAATGTTATAAGATGTTAGCGCTTGATTGCTTCTCTTAATAATATTCATATGTGAGAGTATGATATAAGATTAGTTTAATATACTAGTGAAGTACTCTAATTTAAATTGTTTTTTTAGTTGCGTCACAGGATACCTACTCTGCCACGGAGTTGGTAGATTTTGTTTACTGGGTGCATAAATAACTGTAATAATTATTATAAAATAAAACAGGGACGGATGCTTTGTTGATTGAGATGCTTTTTGTGTGAGTCTGTGATAGTCTTTAAAGTTTTTCATCGCTATACGTAAATATTGTTAATAAATTATGCAATTAAGAGAATTAAGAAAAAATTTTTATATAAAATGGAAAAAAGCGCATTAACAAAGAATCAAATTGATCAATTTTTTTTAGTTTTAGAAAAAATGCATATTACTTTATTGTATTACAGAATTTTTTTAAAGTTTTAAAATTTGTGCAAAAAATGGTCTATTCTTTCAGTTGATCTACATTGTAATTTGTGTTGCCTACCTAAAAGCAGGACTTGATACCTACTGAGCATACTCGTTTAAATGGCGCACATTTGTGTTTATGTTAATTGTCTGTGGTTTTTTGTTTAGAAATTTTTGTCTTTCACTTGAATTTGCTCTTAGGCTTGAGTTTTTCACCAGTATTTTACTCTATTGCATTGATAAGATTTTCAAATTTTGATTATGAAGAAAGTTCGTCAGTTTAAAGAAGGCGATAAAGTGTTCGCAAAAATAAAAGGCTATCCACCATGGCCTGCAGTAGTAAGTAACTTAAAAAGGCATTCGTTATTCTCAATAATCTATATTACGCAATTTTTTACAGATATTGAGGAAAAGTGGCAAAAAATTTAATGTTCAGTTTTATGGGACAGCAGAAACGTAAGTGTTAGGTTAGTTTTATAAATTTGTAATTTCTTGTCGCGAAAATGAAAGGGCTGCAGTTGTATTGGGGTGTAAAGGTTAACTTCAGTATCTCAACTGATATAGCCCTAAAGTAGTAGAAATCTGCCGACAAGTTTTTACTGAGCTTAATAAACTTGTGCGATGGTTTCTAACATATTATTTTTAGAGGATACATCAAACCTGAAGATATCTTTTACTATTTAAAAAACAAGGAACAGATGATAAAAGGTTCTAAAAAAAAGGAGTTCAAAGATGCAATTGAAGAGATAGAAAAAGCGATAGCTATCGACGGTACTGATGGAGATGACTCAGCCGAAGTTGTAAGAATGTCAATCAAAGAATATAATTGATTTAAAACGTGTGTTGTAGGAGAACCCCCCACCACAAAAAAGAAAGAGAGTAGATTCTGATAGTGAAGAGGGTAAGACCGGTTAAGTTGAAACTAAACTTTAAAATTTAAATTTTTAGAATCCAATGTGAGTGAGAGTGTTACTGATGGTCCAAGTGAGAATAAAATTGATGATGACACAGAAAAAGAATCTAAAATTGATTCTGAAAATAGTAATATGCCAGTTGATGAAGACGTACCGTTCCTCTCGAGTGTGAAACTGGTATCTAAACTTGACTTGAAAAACTGGCTCATTTATGTGAGTGTACTACCTAATGAGTTGATCACATTCAAAATTGTTGCTTTTAGGCTGATACTGTTAAAGAAAATGCCAGTTTATACAAATGTAAGTACATTCGTTTCTTGCGATCAATATTTTTGAAAATAAACATTTTTAGCACGTCCTACAGAGCAGAGAAGTCATTTCGAAAATCAAGTTTTCCCAGTTCTTTTACCTTCTGGAAAATATGCAGGTTTAAAGTTACATAAAACATGGCCCCTTTTTGCTGAAAATGAATATGAAGCTGCAATGTACGACAGAGAGATCGCATCTAAGCTTTTGCAGCTTGAAGACTCTGTAAAAGCAGGAGAAGTCACAATGGAAACAGATCCTGAATTATTCTTACCAGTTTTTGATTTAACAGAATCTGATATTAAACGAGATTTAGAAATGAAAGCAGTAAATAACAAATATAAAAGAGTAGAAAGATTGAGGAGTGAATCAAGCTTGGTTGAACTCGATGCTAAAATAAAGAACTGCTTAGGTTTAAATGGTGCTGATCCTAAAAAAGCAATGGAACTTTTAGATGAAATGCTCAAAATCAATATGGATGAGCTTATGTTAAAAAAACATTCACACGTTGTCGAAATGATCAGACGACTTAGGAAATATATTGGAAATACGGCAGAATGGAATCTGTCTGAAGAGGAATTGGAGACCTTTAAAGAAGATGCAAAAAAACTGAGGCTTAAAGCTGACATTGTTTATAAGAAGTTTAAGTCCGTTGTAAAGTTACCGCTGGATTCTGTGAATTTTTGGGACGGATTTGGAGAACTTGTTAAAAAATTTAGGGAGGACTGTACACATCTAACTAACCGAGAAGTTTTCGTTCTTTGTGCTGAACCTTGTAAGTGGTACTAAAATTGTTTGACTCGAGCATCTTATATGTATACATGTATATATTTATAGGCTCCCGCCAGGCCATTATTGACAAATTAGAAGAAGAAGAGGAGCTTCTGGAAGCAGATATACATCGTCCTGTTGAGACAGAGAGTGAAAAACCTGGTAATATTGCAGTTAGGTAATATTACTTCTTTAAATTTTTATTTTTCAGAAATAAACTTGATTGGTGACTGAATTTTTATGATTTAATGAATATAAACAAACTGGTTGTTGAATCATTTTTTTTAAATGTTAGTTTATTACTTTAAAATATTAATAAATTATGAATTATTAACTACGCCTTGAAGGTGATCTATGTTTATCATAATGTCTGTCCCGATGTCTACTCTTTTCTCTAAACTCCCTTTCTTTTCGTTCTTTAATTTCTAAACTAATCGGTTTTTTGAATGGACGATCTCTGCCTCCAAATCGTAACTGACCTGATTCTTTTTTGCCACCAAATCCACCACCCAATCTCCTTGGGCGCCATCCTTTTAGCAGTCTTTCACATTCAAAATCCACAAATATTATATTTCCGTCAATATTCATTTTGTTGGCTTTACAATAAGCTTCTTCAGCGTCATTTTCATTTTCGTATTCAATGAAAGCATAACCTTTAGGCATTCCAGTTACTATATCCTTCACTAACCTGAATCTTCTTAAAGATCCAAATCGAGAAAACACTTCCTTAATTGTCTCTTTTGTTGTTTTCAAGTTTAATCTACTAACAAAAATTGTGCATTCAGGGCGTCCTTTCACATGCCGATTTGGGTGATACTCTGAATTTATAGCTCTCACTATACCCTTATCATGGGGCTCAGTATCCGTACCATCAATAGATCCAATTTTCACGGGATCATAAAACTTGGCAAAACGTGACCACGAAGATTCTGAATCCTAGAACAAAATTATTAAAAGAATGTAAAAAATTGAAATTTCGGTCATACACTCATTGTTTTGAAAACATGGTTTCAGTAATGTCAAAACTATTTTGTAGGTTACAAAACATAACCTTAAAATTATGAAAACGTGATTAGTGAATGTTAGAATCTAATATGAAAACTGGAAAATCCTCGTTAGCTGATAAAATAGCAGGTATCTTAAACACTGCGCCTTCTAGTTTTGATCCAGAGGAAAACACTGTCGATGATACAAATGCCAGGGTTTTACAAGATGACGTTGAAGACCACCATGAAGATGAAGAAATTTTGAGTTCATTTAGACGTGCCAATGTTGACCTCTTGGCCGATTTCGATGACAAATATGCTGGCAGGAAAACAAGTAGGAAAAAACTGACGGGATCAATTTCTGGAGGTATGATAGATAGATATGTCTTGTAGTCATTACTTAGTTTTGAAAATATTTTTAGAATCAGATGATAGTATCCAATCCAGTGAAAGTAGTAATGAAGAAGAAGATTACATTGGTAGAGATGAAGACCAAGAAGAAGAAAAGGATGATCATGAGGAAGATGGTTTGTTAGAGTTAAATAAAAACAATTCTAATTCTAAAAATTCTATTTTACAGACGAGTTTCCGGAAGAGGAGAGTGAACTTGATGGAAGTGATGTAGGTGATGACGACGAAGATGATAATGATGACGATACAGAAATGTTCGAAAATGATATATCACCAGAAGATGATACAAACTTCAAACATTTATCAGAAACAAACATTTCTAATCAACTTAAAAAAGGTGTATGTGTTCGAAATCAAATGGCAATGTGGGAAAATTTATTAGAAGTTAGAATTCAGTTACAAAAATGCCTTATAACAGCAAACAAAATGCCTCAGAAAACAGTATTCAACGATATAAAAAATGTCTCAGGATCAGAATTTATCAATAAAGTCAATGAAACAAAGACAACATTATGTCAGACTCTAGAAAAATTGATGTGTTTGCGAAAAATTCTTTTAAAACAATTTTCTGAAACAAAAAATCTAGATCAACAAAGTGCAATTTCAGAAAACCATAATGGTGAAAATGATGAAGAAATTCCAAGTGATACCGAGAACGAGGAATCTGAAATTGATGAAATTGAAGAAACCAGTTCTGAATCTCCTAGTAAAGTAAAGAGAAGAAAATTAGAACAATATGAAGCAGATTTGGCAGAACAACATAAAACTTATAAAGATTATAGAAATAGCGTTATACAAAAATGGAATGATAAAACCCGAATTGTTGTAAAAGGCAATACTACATCTCATTCAATATTAGATCAAATTGAATATAATTTAAGTAATAAAGATAAATTGGTCAGACGAACACAGTTGAAACGTTCGCAGTATGAAATATTGGGAGAAAATACAGAAAAAAATGAAGGTGGTGAATACAATACAGAAATCTACGATGATGATGATTTTTACCATCAGCTTTTAAGAGAGCTTATAGAAGTCAAATCTGCAGACGTCACTGATCCTATTCAGTTAGGCAGACAATGGATTCAATTACAAAACTTAAGAAGCAAAATGAAAAGAAAAATTGATACGAGAGCTACAAAAGGGAGGAAAATTAGATATACTGTACATAATAAACTTGTTAATTTTATGGCTCCAATTGATAAGAATTTATGGACAGATGAAGCAAAAAACGAATTATATAACTCTTTGTTTGGAAAAAATCAACCTGTATTCAATGCCTAAATAAATATTTATGATACATCCTACTTTTCATCCTTTGACAATGATCAAACTTTGTATTGTTTCATTCTGAATCCACTAAGACTACACTTAACACATAAACAACAACTTTTCAGTATTTGATCCAACACACGAATAATGAAGACAAAGAATTGACAGCGCATTTAAAGTTGAATTTCTTGTAATTTTTGATTTAAATTTTAATTTCTTAATGCCTTTCATCTCCATGACTAAAATCTGATTTAACTTGAGAGGAAAGTGAAGATGGAGATGATTTTAACAATTTGACAGATTCCAATATTTGATCTCTAAAAACTGAATAGACACAAAATTTTTATATTTTCTCCAATTTTATCAAAAATGTCAAACAATAGACTTTAAATGCTTTAAACTGAAATAACAAAGTTAATACCGGTTTTGCGTCTCATTTTAAACCTTCAATCGTTTATTTCGATTTGTGTACAATCACATAATTCGCAACATTAAAGGATAAATTGAATGAAGAATGAAAGTTGGAAATTCTCCAAATTTATTGAAAATACTAAACTATAGACTTTAGATGCTCTAAGTTAGTAACGACTTCCGGTTTTGCGACTTGTTTAAACCTTCAATCGCTTATTTTGATTTGTTTACAATCACATAATTGGCGACGTTTGAAAATAGATGAAAGTTGGAGAATCTAAGAAATCTGAGGAATCTTGAAAATCCAAAGAATTAAAAAAAACATTTTACAAACAATGTCTATTATTGGAACCACCATTTTTTATTCAAACATTTCGTTTCCAGTTATTATTTTTTATTTACCTACATAAAACTGCATTTCATTGGTATATTTCCGATTATTTTTGTTTACTGATAAATTCTGTTTACAACTTAACTTTTGCTATTGGACAAACATATCTTGTTCTTTGTAAATTTGATTGGTCTAAGCCTACGATTGGCGGACTAACATAAGAGACTAGTACGTTTACAAATAAATTCACGGCTTAAATCACTAAATTCATTATTCAATTTTTTTAGAAAAATTTGAAAATTTTTGGATTTTTCAATTTATTAGAAAACTTTTTTTTTATTTGCTTTGTTTTATAAACTACTAAAATAATATTTATGGTTTTAGATCAAACAGTAACTTGAAAATAATTTTGCAAAAAATCGTATGTTGATTCGTTATAGTTATTTAGAAAAAAAAATTAAGTGAGACCATATGCATTTGTTAAAATATAAAGTTAATAATAAATCACCGAAAAATCAACGCTAACATATCTTTTGGTTCTATAGAGGCTGTTCAAAAAAAGTAGTAGAAATTTTAAGGAGTAATAGTATAGATTGAAATAAGCAGAAAAATCTGAATAACTATAGGTCTTCAACCTAACGGTTTCGGAGGTTACTCTAGGGGCGCATTTGCATTATGACCTGCAAGATCGCCTAGAATTAAGTTTTTCTGGATATTTGGTTTTACCACTGTAAAAACCTCCTGGGAATGTGAAAAGTCTCCAAGAGTTGCAGAAAAAAATTGATACAAATTTCAGCAAATGAAGAGGTTCTAGAAAGTGTTCGAATATCATCTAAAGATGTGAGTGTTTTTTGAAAATGTTAGGAGGGCAGTTAGAACAACTAACGTAACCTTTTTTTTTCACTTTGTATTTGATAAGTAAGCAATGAATGATTTCCAAAGGATGTTTATAAAATGAATAACTTTCTGTATCTCCGAAACTCTTGGTTGCAGATTCATGTTTACTTAAAATTTTCTGCTTGTTTTGGTCCATACTAGTATCCCTTAAACTATTTTACTTTTTTTTCAAACACCCTGCAGATATTCCTATTAGGAGGCTGATAAAAATTCCCATAATAGAGGTACCATGTATAACTATATTTTGGAAGTATAATTATTGTTGTTTAGATAATCTTTCAAAGAGATCTGTATCAAATGTAATTAGGAATAGTGAAAGGAGATAAGCTGTATGTATACAACACAGTAGGTGCGATTATTGATTTTATTCTCAACATTCTATATACACCTAAGTTCTCTCTAATAGAAATTTGTCCAACATCTTCGTCATATTTTACCTCCATCTTTTTATATTGGATCATTTTTAAAAGAACTAGTAGATCGTAATGTTGCTGCTTAAATGGATTCTACATTTCATGAGTTTTCTTTAAGTTAACTCATGTGGAACATTTTTTTTTCTTATACAAGCATTGTGATATTTATAAAATGTTCAATAATATTTTGAAATAAATATATGTAAATATCAAAACGTATTTTTCAAATTAATAAGGTTTCTCTGATTACATACTTACTTATTATCATCAAATACATATAAAGAATCTCATAGAAGCTAATTAAAAAGCACCTGCGTTAGCTTTACATTAAGCATTAAGTTCAAATTCCATTAGTTAAATGATAAAAAAAAATTGATGAAAGTGTATCCTGCTGAAGGTCGACAGTAACCTTTAGGGTCAACTGATACCTCGTTTGTTACTGATCAGTACATAAATGTTCATCTTTAAAGGAAGTTGTTTTTGTGGAGTTATGTCGTTAGTTTATAGTGAATTGAGATGACTTTTAATATAGAACTCAATTTTTTCTCATTGTTCTTGACTTAACTTTTAGCAGAAGGTAAGTGAAATATCAGTAATATCATTTAGAATGCAGATTTGAATTTTGTTCACGAAACAACATATTTACTTAAGAAATGTTCATTTTGGCGGTTTCATTCCCTCTGGTGTTCAAATGAAAATGGAGCTTAAATTAAATTTTGAATCCATTTCTGCTAGAATGTCTGGTTAAGATGTTTTGCATTTGAAAAAAGTTTTTGAACGATTAGAAATTGAATATTCTTAGTCTGAGTTTGACCTAATTCCAAGCTGGTAAATTCTTCATTTAGAATTGTCAATTTTCATAACACGAGAAAAAAGCGTTTTTAATTATGATTTTTGACACGTGTTTATCGAATTCAATTTTTACATGGTGTAAACAGTTAAAAGATATGATCTGCAATCGATAACCTAGAGCTTCTTCTAAAATTATTGCGCTTGTTTCAGAGAGCAACTTTCTCGTAAATAAATAACAAAAAGTACTTATCTATTTCAAGGTGAGTCTGAAACATTTCTTTCAGCTAATAAAAGTTTAGGACTTTTGAAACTTTTTTCTTTATTGCTGTCTATTGTGTTATTATTCCTTATTCTACTTGAATTCATATAATCAAACATTATTGTTCGAAGTTTAAAATATTTCTTTTCAATTTCTCTAAATTCTTTTATGTTTAAAAAATTTAACACGTTTTATGTGATGTGTTTATAACCACTTTACCACGTTCAAAATTAGGTGTAATGTTTTGTCTCAAAGCTTTGCAATTTTCTCTAAAGCTTTAAACTTGTTGCACGATGTAATATCGAGTTTTTTGTGTACATAAATCTCATTTTATTTTAGAGTTATGTAAAAAATCTTTGGTATTTCCTTTTTTAATAGTTTCATTTTAGGATCTTATAAATGATTAATTTTGTTATGACAAAACTTAAATTATTATTACAGTTAATTAACTGGAAAGACTCTTTTTCATCAAAGCATTCAACATAAATTGAAAAGTTTTGCATTTATTCGTGAACTGTATTGACAAATACTGTATTTTATTTAATTACTTGCAGCTTTTATAATATTTGCTATTAAGCACAAATCTAATTGGAAAGCAATATAAAAAATACTATGAGGACACAGAAAAGTATTATTTCAAGTTAAAATCAATTTATTAAGATCGAATCTTAGCAGATGTCACCTTAGTTATAGACAGAAAATAAAGCATTTTGCGGGCTTAAATAAATCAAAAAAATATCAGTTTAATAGCAATGCATAAGATCGTGGCTTCAAGAAGCTACACACGCCCAAGTCAAGTTGTCCAACTTGGATTTTTATGTCTTTGAAACGTCAATTATAGTTATAAATTCATGTCAGCATCTTTCTGTATTCTTTCATTTAAACAAAATTTATTTAAACAAACGAATAATAAGAAGAGTATTCACACTTCGAGAATTTTGCACAGGTAAATCAATCAATAAATCTTTCTGCAGTGTGCGGTTTGGGTCTAACCATAATATTTTTTCTCTGAGAGTAATTTCCTCATCTTGTTTCAAAAAACTTACATTTTTTCATAAAATTTGTTTTTTCAATCAATTCAATTCAGCAGGTGGATATTCTATTTTCATAAATTTAACTGCAAAACTGTAACTGAATTAAAATGAATATTTTTTTTGACAAGATTTAATAGTTAAAATTAATTTTTCATCTTCATTTTGTTGCTTTCTTATAATAATCAAAATGTTTTGAAGTTATTGATTATCCACTGGACATAACGTTCTTAGCTTTTTTAATCCAGCTTTTAAAAGCTTAGTTTTGTTTACTAAAACCACATCGATACAAGCTGTCGAAAGGAAATGTCTAAAATGTAAAAGTTCAGAGAGGTGATTCTACAGGTGTCATCTCTCAGTTATAAACATCGTTGAAAATTCATCATCATTTTTATAGATACAAAAAAAATTGAAAATTATTTATACCTCTATTCTGTAACTTCTAACATTCTGTAATGTTACTGTTAGACTGTTACCTCCATAGAAACAATTATATTCCCGTAGATACAAAAATTTAACAGTAACATTTCAGAATGTTCAAATTCCAAATAATCTCATCAAATTTTGTAGAGCTTTTAAAAATTCTAAGAAAAAAAACTAAATTACAGATTTATTGGGTTATTCTGTTATTTTAACATTCTGTAATGTTACTGTTAAGATTTTATTATTGTTGTATCCAAAAATTATTTCTATGGGGACAACAGTATAAAGAATTTTAAGAGTTACAGTTATAGGGTATTAATTTGCAACTTGTTGGAAGTTTTTGAAAAATTCTAGACAAGATTTTCTTATTTTTTTCCAAAAGGTATAATTTTTTCCTTGTTTTCAACTTGAATGTGAATCTAACGCTTTGAGGAAAAATGTAAAACAAAAAACTCTGTTATTCCATATTGAAGTACTTACTTGTATTCGTCATAAAAGTGTGAATATTAAAAAAAAATCAAAATAAAAAAAGTGTTATTAAATAATAATAAAATGTTGGCTGTTGCTTTTGTTATCTCTTTTGTACTTCATATTGATTGAAATTCAGTAATAACTGTCCAATTACATGTTATTATTAGATTCCCGCAGCTATTCAAATCAAACACACATAATGACAAATATGACAATAAACACATGCAAATCAGTCATATGCAGTGTTAAAATTCTGCCAATTTATTCACTTATAATTAAAAAAAATCAAATTCCAATCATCAGATTAGTAGAAAAAAATATTTGTAAATAATTTTAAAAATTAACTTCTAGAATGTTGCTTATTAATCTTTTTCATCACGGTTCAACTGCATGTACTATTTGCAAATATTGATGATAAAGCGATAATTATTATGTGTCTTGGAACTTTTGCGTTGAATTTAATTTCGATCTAAATTAGAAAAGCAGCACGTGACCAGTGTGGGTGCTTAAGATAACTTGTTTATAAGTTAACGGAGTTGATTAAGGAAATAAAGAAATTAATGATTAAATTTATTATTCACTGATGTTTTTAAAAGTAACCTCGACTTAGCGATAATTTCAAATATTATTAATGTTGCTTTTATCTTGAAAACATTTAAATTGTTTGACTCAATGAGCTAAACAAGAACTTATTTATTGAGGGTTGAATGCGATTTCCTTTAAATCATCATCGTTGAGTTTATCGACTTATCTGAAAATTATTTCAGCAAAAAATAACTAATCAGATTAAACAACTTCGAAAAAAGTCTTGTATAGATTATGGAAATTACAGAAAGATAATCATCTTTTGTGAAGACGAGTCTGATACGAGACTCCAGACATTTACATAATTTTTTTATTTGATAAAAAAGTGGTACAATAAATACTATAAACTATACATAATACAAAAATGATTAGGTCATCATAAAAGTCATATAAACCATGGCTGTTGGAGATAAGACTTGGAAGATGTTTATAACTAATACACTTTCACTCTCTTTTTTGGGAAATTCTGCAT
The DNA here is from genome assembly GCA_030157265.1 of Latheticus oryzae. NCBI lineage: Eukaryota > Metazoa > Arthropoda > Insecta > Coleoptera > Tenebrionidae > Latheticus > Latheticus oryzae. Next base: position 9,180,668 of record CM058049.1, read on the forward strand.
TGTGGAGATAAAGAGATTTTATCAGTTGTTTTATAATTAAAAAAATTGACCTATTATATAGAAAAATAAACAAAATTATTAGATAATGTCTTCAGCAAATTCTTTCTATATGAATTTCGTAGACACTGATATCAGTTATTCTATTTAGATAGCAAAACACCTCTTCACATTCAGAAATTTGGATCTAAAAAAGATAGAAAAAAAAAAACAAACTAATTTTGTAATATTATAAAGAAATGTTTTTGATTTATGAAAAAGGATAATTATGATGTTTAGGATTCTGGCATGAAATCTACTTAAACTTTTCTTTAATATCATTACCAAAAAATACGACTGAAGGCAATTGGTGTTGAAAGGAGCAGATCAATAAATGTACTGGCACAGGTCCAAATTAGATTTCACATTCTGAAAAAAAATTGTTTTTTTGCAAACTTACCTTATCTTTGAATAATTATAAAGTGTTCAATTAGTAATAGTTTGGAGGTTGTTAATTGTTTTTAGTTTGTGATTGAAAGCAACAAAATGGAAAATTTGAAGAAGATCGACTAAACTGAAAAAAATTTATATTATGTTGTCTTTAATTCATCTATCTTCTGTTTCAAATAAGCTTTTAAGCTTCGCTTGTTTTAAAAAGCACACAATACTTTTTCTACATCTTTAAGAAATTTATGCTGATAAGGCAAGGTTGTGAAAAGTTATCTCCTGGGTGATCTCTTTATAGGATTGAGATTTGATAAATAAGCAGGACAACTTTACATGCTAGAAAACGTTCAGGATACATGCCATGATGGGAAAATCATTGGAAGTTGACAGAGCGAAAATAAAAAATTACCGGAAAATGTAAATTTAAGGATGCGGGTCGAATTCAGTGTCATTTGTGAGTAGAATTTGATATTTTTAGTTTGCTAATTATCTATCTAAACTTCTTCGAAAATAATTGATTACTAGTTTATATTTATATTTATATTATATATAAAAAGAAATTTTTCTTCTGCATTAAAAAAATTATATTGATCTGAAAACCGACAAGAGGTGACGCAAATATATATTTTTTATTTGAGGGAAATGTGTGTTCTGTTGCATCAACCAGTCATTTGTTGAAAGAAGCGGGTTTTTTCAGAAACATCATTTCCATTATTCAAGACGCCTAGAATAAAACAGAATGTAGACTACAGATTTACAAGCCGACACCTTCATAAACTTTATTCTGATTAAAAGCGTCTTTCTGAAGGTACGTTAAAAATAACGATTTTTACTATAGCTGATGTATGACAGATATATTTTTCAGATTTTTAATTAAAGTTAATTAATTTCTAGATGAACAGTTGTTGCACATTTATCTGGAAACACTATTTTGTTTACTTTTATTTGAAGCACAGACAAAATTTGAAATAACCAGGAAATTAAAACTGTATTTCGTCTTTTAAGTTAAAAAAATTCTATTAATTTAAAGAAGAAGCGAAACTTTAGATTTTTCAAGTTTGAGTCGATCCAGATTCTATAATTGAAGTTGTACATAATAACAATAAAAATTTTGTTGCAAATTCAACTCGCAGTTAGCTTCAAACTATCAAAGGATTTTCTATACTCCAACTGATTATTTTATTTATTTGTATAAACACTTTTTAGTTTAACATCCACAATATTTTTCAGTGAACAGTATTTTTTCTCTTTAAATTGATTATATCAAATGTCTGTTTCACAATAAGTTCAAAACATAATTCACAAAGTACACAAGAAAAAATTTGATTGACTGTAACTTTCCTGAAAGATGGGAAGTTACGTTTAAATGAAAATACGTTTTTATTCAATTTTACCGTTTTTGTAATTTGACAAAGTTTCGTTCCTTTATTACATTGAGTGTAAATATTGATTTTATAGATGACCAATATTGAATCCAGTGCGGTTTGAACTTCACTATTTTGAAAACATTTAAACTAAAATAATCTCAGCAAATAGCTAGACCGTGTGTAACCAGCATTGGCGGATGTTTTCCGATTTAATGTCTGGGGAAATGCTTTCATGATAATTCAAAAACATGAATTGGTTTTTTTGCTACAAAAAATGGTAGTAGAAAATGAAGATATTTCAAATAACTTTAATGTTATCAGCAATATTTTTGAAGATTTTCATCTTATAATAAAAAGCTACATAAAATGCCAAAAGGTCTGTTAAGTGTGGTCTTTTTATATGGGCTATAAAACCCAAGTGGCTATTTCGCTTTCTGAATACGATAAAACATTTGAACTTTCAATCTGGATTCGATTTAGCATCGAATAACTTCCTAGTGATGAGTAATCTAAAATTCACTTCTGGTTCAAAAAATTTATTATTTGTTAATAAAGTCTTCTAGACAGATGTTTATGAACAATTTATCGCAATTTTAATTTAGGAATTATTTATTAACTAACAGTTTCATCTACACCAATTAACTGCTGTAGGATGAATTATTTTGCAACACAGACATATCTCTAAGCGATTACGGTTAATTTTAGCTTTCATGTAATTAGACACATGTTTATAATTCGAGAAAAATAATGAAAAAATTATTTCGATAACAGAAAAGTCAGATTCATTATTTTTATTTCAGTCTTTAAAATTTGCAGGAAACTGTGATATCTGTTTTAACTAAGTGTAGGTAATTAATTATTAATTAGAACAGAACGTGGTACCAAACTGTGATGCATTAATAGGACAAGGAAATTTGATTAAGTGCTTTAGGTATGTTCTCGACTAAGCGATGATATATTGAAATTCTAACATAAGGATATTGGAAATAACGGAACTGCGAAACATAATTTGAGCAGTTTAAATTATAGTCCTCCAAAAAATACATTTTTTTTTTGCTGTTGTAAAACAAGTTAAATACTTGCAATGAGCATTTATTTGGAATCATAAATTTTTTACTTAAGACGGTCCTGGTAAAAGCAATGGTTTGTATACAAACATCTATTGGTTTATGTAAATTAGGGGATTTCTTGAGGTTCAGGAATCATTATTAGTAAACCAGCAATTATCGAAGTCAAAAATTTTATGAGTGCATTAATACGTATTTTCTTTCGGTCTACTATAATAACAATATTTTTATGTGAAATTTTATATAATTTCCACAAAATGATTGTTGAAAGTCTTCAAGAGAATATGGAAAGGTTTCAGTTTAAGACTTTTCGAGTCTCCAATAATTACTGCAAATTGCAAAGTTGTTTACAACTGGAATCGAAGGATGGTAAAATGATATTTTGAGAAACAAATCGAAATGTTTGTTTACTTAGATTACAAATAAATAGATCTTGTCAAGTAATCACAAATTTTGGCTATCTCACTATATATTTAGATAGTAATTTTTATTTACTACTAATCCCTGTTTTACTTTATAAAAACATAAAATAAAGAGTTTTTTAGCAAAGCTTTTATTCGGAATGCTCTCTTTAGATTGTAACAGGTGTCTTGTGTGATTCACGAAATAAAAGCAAGAAATGTAAATGATTAGTGTTCACAAAATGAATGAAAAATGATATTATCATTAATTACAAGTAGCGGAGAATTAGGTGTGATTGCAGTGACTAATGATCCTTGTGGTATTTAAAATAGTTAGCAAGAAGAGTAGACTGGATTTGGAGGAGCACATTTCAACTCGTTTTGTGAAAATGATGTCTGAAATAAATGTTGACCATTACTCGTTTACACTTTGACATTAGTTTTTTAGAAACTCAACTTCTGAAAACGTTTTTTATTAAAAGTGGCATCTTTTCTAAAATGTCAATTTGTTTTTTGCGGAAATTTACACATGTCATGAAAGTCTATTTTTTGTTGTGGAAAAATGTAGGACAGAATACTCAGAAATTAAACGCGAGGGTGATAAAACTTCTCAACTTTTTTTATAGCTTGTGCACAGTTAATTATTAGTATTTTCAAAGTTGCTTTAATGAGTAATGTTGACATTAATTTTTAATCTTAATTTTGGTTAGCCACATAATTTCTGAAAGTTTAAAGCAAACTCATAACGTTGGGGTTTGAACACTGCAGAACATCTCACGTTTTTTGATTTACACTGAAAAACAACTAAAACTGATTTTATGAAAGAGTTGTTCATTAATTTTAATTAGAAAGTACGAGTATAAGTATAATAGTTTTTTGCCAGTCATTTTGCTAATAAAAAATGTGCAAAACTTTTAAGGAAAGATTTAAGCTCTTCTTAGATTGGGATTCTGAATCTCAGATTCAGCAGATATACACGTTCAAATGGAGCTTTTCCACGCGTAGTTGAGCGACGGATACAGTATTCGGATACAGAAATTCTGCATTCTGAATCTTCAGCCACCGACTTCAAATTTTTTATCTCGGATACAGATTTTACATTGGGTTATATGAACCTTTTCGAGCGATCGTGCAACATATGACAGGCGTAGAGGCGTTTTGAAGTAATTCTTTATAAAGTTAAGCGAATGTCTCTTCAGATTCTCTCAATTGAAACTATTGGTGGAACCCACATGGTTCTCCACGATTTCTTTTTTTTTTTTGCTATATACCTTAACATAATATTTTTTTCCACTTCTATACTATACGACCAGAGGTACGACATTGTACCCTCAAATGGTCAATTTTTTTTTTGTGATTCAATATCTTGCATCCTGTATGTACAGAATCTACGTCTGAAAGGGACCTTACAGTTATGTTCGAGACGATATTTATTTAACGTGAAAATTGTCATAAAATAAGAGCTTACAGCTCACTAATTTTGTAGAAATAAATAATATAAACTTCAGTTTTGTCATAAATTGATCTTATCCAAAATTGAAAGATATTTATAAGAAAAATATGTTTTTTTATTCATTCTATTTTGTATCAAAAACCTCTGCAAAAATAAATCATTTGGTTTCTAGATATTATGCAGAAACATGAGTTTAAACAATAATTACACGATAATAATTTTGTTTCATTATAATGATTCTAATTCATAGATATAATTTCACACGTTACCTATTGATATTCAGTTTATTGTATTGATTCACTGTTTGAACATATCACTTATAATGTCAATAAAATACCTTTTAATAAAATGTTTCATCCTTATAAAGAGAAAACTCTGGGATATTTCGTAAAAAAATGCGTAGGTAGTATAATAACAACAAATAATTAATTGAGATTTTCTGTTAAACCACTTCACGTTAAACTTTTGATTAATTTATTTCAAAAGTTGTATGAATAATTGATGCATCTTTTTAATTGCTCCCAAAGTATAAGTAGGTTTTAATAAACATTACTTTTATTGACATATTCTCATATAATTTCCACTCAGTAAACGCAAGCAAACAAATAAAAAGGAGTGGATGTTGCGACTACTGGTTAGATTAATTTATATCTTCTAACATTCATGAAATCTAATTTGGAATGTTTTTCTTTCACAGTTTTTAAATTAACTGTTAAATATTTAAATTTATATAATTTGGACACTTTTTCAATATTTGCGCAAGCGTCTTTTTGATTTTCAGTAAAGCTCTTGCAACTTGCTACAGCGTCGTGATAAGCGTCTCTGCATCCACCAGTTGAAAGCGCGCGTTGTGATGCTCTCAAATATGTTTGTGCTCTGCGTGTGTCTTTACCTAATTGATAATATCTAAATCAAATTGTTGTTTTATGTGACCCAATTTATGTCTTTTAATACAATCTTTGTGTCTTTCTGTCTTTATCTTCAGCGGTAAGTTTGTTGTTTAAAATATTTCACAAGTTGATAGAGTTTTATAAAAATTCAAATTTAAAAAATTTATAGTATTTTTGGACGTAAAAAATATACTAAATATTATCTACCTAGAAAAAAAATCTAATTTTTAAGTAATGAAATTTCAGGTAAGTATATAATATAAACTTTATGTTTCTTTCGCTCGACAAAAAATGTCGTTCCATTTAAACTTTTTTAGTGAATTTTGTTAGATTTACTATTTCAGATAAATTGTAGATTTTATTGTACGTTTATGTTTATCACTGCCGGCAAAAGACGCCTAAAACAAAAATCTTATAATTAATTTAAGATAAATTCAACAGAGAGCTTAATCGATTGTGATAATTTCAAAGACAAAGAATTTCAACCCTTTCTCTTACTTCTAATTAATTAAAGCCAGAAGTAATCTCCAGATTTTTATGGTATCTACGACTCATTGTATAGTGACATTTAACATACTTTTTTTAATTTAAGCGTTAGCTTCTCAAACAAATTAACAAGATTATTGGATTCACGAAACGTTTAAGTTTGAAGACTGCAGTAGAATTTGACATTTTAAACACCTATTAACAGGTTTTTGCTATTCTTCTTCTAAAGTTCTGCTAATAAAACGTAGGCTTCTTTCCATTAATGTCACGAAAATTTCAGTAAAATCCTGTTAAAGTTTGTTTAAAGCAGATCAAAAACTGAATTTTCTGTCTAATGAAAATAAACCTACGCAGTACTTGAAATTTTTTGAAAGTAAATTTAAATTGAAAGTACGTACATAGCATCATTTTTTTGGATAATTAAAATTAAAATTAATTTACAAAAGACATTTTTGTACCGACCACGGATGTAAAAAAATATGTGCCTGAAAGAACTCATTTCGAAAGATTGGTCTGCCGATTGTTAACTGCGAATTATTTTTCCGCGCTTAAATTGAATTTTTCATAATGTAATTCGTAGATAAAAGTAATATAATGATCTTTTGTCTTAGAAGAGGGGAATTTTTCCTTTACTTTTTTTGTCAAGTTGTAAAGCAATATACAAGATACGGAAAACTTATGTTAGCAATTGAAGATTTTTCTTACATTTAAGCAAATCATATTTTATTTATTTATTTATTTATGTAAAGAGAAGATTTTTTTGTTTTAGATTTATATTCAGTTGAATGTTAGTTTTCGGCTTTGTCAAGAGCCTTATAATACATCAGGAATCAGTATAAACATACTTTGGGATAAAATATTCGGTTAGAAACAAAACATTTGTTTAGAGCTGAAGAACACAAACTTTAAACGTCTAACCAAACCTGAACTAATTTAAATAATAGTAAATTCAGAAAGTGATTTGACAGCAAACATTTACATACTTCACTTCAGTTTTCATACTTTTAAACACCTGTTTTTCTGCATAAAGTTTTATAATATCAAATAGCACTAAAACAAAACTATGTATTTTTTTGTTCTCAAAAAACTTTTTTCTTGAATTATTTTATTTCCTAAGATCTATTTTACTTGTCGGGTTTATAAACGATACAGAAAAATATCACATTTTTTTAGTTGATACTTACTTGTCTAAATGTAATATTTTCAGCAATGCAGATTTTCATTAAGAATCAAAATTTCTATTAGCAGCAATCTGCTATCCAGTTGACTTTTTTGAGAGCTTTGAAATGGTGGAAATACACAAAAAGCTTGACCACTTATAAGCTAATTCGCTCATACAAAGATCAGAATAGTTTCATTAATGTACTGACATAGGAGTACTTTTCTGTATTTTATGATTTAACACTTTAGCTATATTGTAGGAATTTTTAGGTTGCAAGTAACGTTATGCTTTGTGTACTGTTGTAAGTTTTACTCATTTGTTTGCGTGGAATTCTGTGGAAGTAATTACATTTCTGTGTTTCAAAATGCGTGATGTGTAGTGTAAAAATCTTTTTGCTTTCTTTACTTTAAACAATAGTTTCAAATGAAAAGAAGAAATTCAAAGTGAAATTTCTACAATTTTAATATTTTTACAACTGATTTTCTTCAGATAAAAAAAATTAATTCAAACAGTTGTAATTTTCCCGTAATATCTTCATCAATTTCTTTATGGAAATGTTCAATTATTCTGACAAACCGCAGAAATGAAAACCAATTTTTGCTTCATTAAAATTCAGCTATAGAGAATAGACGTTTATCCCTTCGTTGTCTCACTCGATGATTATTTTATATTGTTTGAATTTTTTATCATTTTTTTTATGTAAAAAGTTCTGTTGCTGGCAATCTTAAATGAGATGATGTGTCAGCAATATGTTAGTGTTAAACGTGCCGTGAGTATAATAACGAAATCAAAGTTTATCAATATATCAAAATTGATGTTGCGAATTGAACAGCAGCATTTGATGGCAGCAGTACATTTCGAAATTAATTTTAAATAAGGCTTTCACGAATTTCCTATACTCCAAGTATTAATATTGCATTGTACTTTCTAGAAGTGAGAGGTTAGACTGGCAATTTATTACAAGAGTAATTTATGAAAAGCATCATCATTTCTTCACAATCCAATAGAAAACAAAGTATCAACAAATTGTAGTGTAAGATCGTTTATTTTCGGATCTGAAACACGAAAGATTTCATTTAGAAAAATAATTTTTATCTTGAAATTTATTAATATTAAACTTAATTGTAACAACATATTGATAGATGGAATTCTTGTTTAAATCAAACAGATTACTTTCTCTAAAGTTAGACTGATAAGCTGTCATAAACACAAACAATCTGACAGAACTGTATGCTTTCAACAGAAAGCCTTTTTCATTAAAAAAGAGTAAAACGTCGAAGTTTATATGAGAGTTTTAAAATATGAAAACTTTCAAATCAAATAAGACTAGACTGACTTTTTAATATTGTGTTTACTGTTATAAAATTTTTGCAGCTGATTGCTCGTAAGTTCTTTTCCGATTGAAGCAATTACAGACAATTCTCTTAAGAAATTCTGTACAAGCTGCTGCTACCATAGCCACGTTTCTGCATTATCAATGAAACATCGATTATTTATTTTTACAAATCAATTGATTTTATAATTCGATCTTTTAAATAATAATAAAATAACAATTAATTTTTACATTATTATATTTTCAAAACGAATTAATGTTATTGTCATTTGCAGAAGAAGACAAAAATGGAGTCCAATTTAATTTTTATAAAGATTTTCGTACTCAAAGTGTAGTCAATATTTGCATTAAACATGAAAATAGAGTATTTCTAAAAAGTGAATATCTAAACTTTGGTGAGACTGAGTAAAGTCGGAGTATCGATTTTTGAAAGGAAGACACCTCTTGTGTCAAGAGTAAAAATGTGCGTTGGATAGGTATGTGTTTCAGAGTTAAAACCAACACAAAAAGCATACTGAGTCATGTTTCACGTCTCACCCAAGAAGATATTTTATTTACTCAATTTCTTTTTAAAAGGTTGTTTATTAAACTTGCAGCCGAAGGAAGAAATCAGTGAGGGAAATCTTAAAGTACAACCATTCCTACTTCGTTTTATGCAAATTCGATGCATAATGTCTGTTAGGAAGTTTCTGACTTGCCTGTTACATTTATAAGAAGTGTAATTTTTCTCTTTTTTTTGACGGTTAGTTCAACTCAAAAAGACAGATTGGCCAAGTTATATATTTTTTTTACGATCAGTTTAGGTTTGTCTGTTTTTAAGTAAGTTTCTTTCACTAGTCGCTAAGCATAACAAAACTTAGTGTTAGTTACTATTTTGTTGTAAGTTCATCAAGTCTTTAAATTATAATCAAATTTCAATTTGCATTTTTTTCATAAATGTCAAGAGGAATTAGATTTTGGTGTGCAAAAAACAAAGGAGTGACGATCTAACAACTAGAGTTGTCGCTCCATTGGTTCTCCAGATATTGTCTTCGATCAATAAACATTTCTTAGCGATCTTGATAGTTAATAAACCAAATCCTTATAAATATTCAAGCTTACAAATTTTTTCTTAAATGTTGATGCAATCCAAGAAAATTCCAATCGGTTGTCAACTATTTATAAGTAATAGAGTGTAAGCCATTTTTTCGACGTAAGAAAAAAGAGACAATTTAAGTGCTGAAGTTGTTTTACAACTTTTTACTTAAGACACTGAATCTTGTCTAGCGACAAATATAAAGTTAAATTAGATGTGTGTTTCATATCTCTTAACCGTGTGATAAATATATTCATTTTTATTATTCTACTTTAATGCTGTACAAAAGTTTTATGAAAAGTTGTAATTTCTGCTTGCTTGTCAGTAATAAGATATAACATCAGTTTGAAATACGTATTTCCTCTAAAACTCAATTTGATAAAGGTTGAATTTCTATTGGATGTAAATCAATATGCGGTAGATACAGCTTCCTATCTTATAAACCTGAAGTTTTATTTTTTAGGAACTTATTTTATGATGTATCGCTGTCTTAAGAAATAAAATCACAAAAGAATATTTACTTGACGTTGAACGATGAACTGTTTTTTATTCCCCAAGTACTTACCTATATGTTTGCAAAATATACTTTTTAAAGTTGATGTTTTTGATTTTATAAGAAACTGATATCCTTTCAATTGTTGAAATTCTATTTTTTCAAATTTAATCAAAGTTGTTTTTATATGATAAATATAATAACGATGCAAACAGTGCAGATCTGGCGCCAAATAATATGCTAAAATATATAGTTGTTGACTGTATTTCAATAAACTGGATTATAAAACTCCAGTCAAAAGAAAATGTTTAAATCAAAAGAAAATATTTTTGTGAATACATAATAAGTTAAAAAGCTATTTTCTTTTTTGATAATAACAAGCAAATTGGTATTTGAAATCCTAATGACCAATTAATGTGGGTAATAAAAGAAAAGAACATTCAAACAAAAGTAATAAATCAAAAGCTTAATTTTTGTACTTCAAACTTTGGAATGAATTACATTTATTGAACTTTGGAACAGCTAGATTTATTGTTAGATCAATCAGTTTTCTGAAATTCGGTTTCTGCACAGATAGACATGCACATTTAATTTTTGAATAAGGTGCCAATTAACAGAACTCCAAAGAGGCTTCACCCTGGTACAAATTAATGAATGTGTGATTGAATTTAGATGCAGATATTTAGAGCTGCATTTATTTGGAACTTAAACAAAACGCCAAATCACAGATTCTGCAAACATGCAATCCGCTTTATTATTGATGCAACATTAATACCTATTTATTTACATATTATTTAATTAAACATTTTCATCACTCGCTTTATCGCCAATTTTCTCGATGTATTCATTTGTGCATAAACTTTTGAACTTTTCAATTTGAATTAATTAGTTCTAGCATTAACAGAGATTCGGATAGTAAGGGTAAACATAAGCTTCACTGGCTTTGTTTATCTATTACATATAGATTATGGATGAGCGAACAGAGAAAAGTTCGAGAAATATACTTTAAAAATTGCATTTTGAGTTCAATCTACTTTTAAATTCTAGAATAATAAATAAAAATTTGAAAACATAAAAGGTTAGAGTCTTTTTATAAAGACGTTCTTTTAGATATGTTGTCATATATAAAAGAATAATGGAGTGAATACTGCAAACAAGTGAGCGAAAAATGAAAAAAAGAGCGCATCTCAAGCAGTGTTTATTATTCTTAGATTACATAAAAAATAAATATGGTGCTTAGCTTTTTTTAGGATTAAGTTATGATAAGACTAGAAGAAAGGTAGAAGCTTCTACTATTGTAGTATGAAAGCTTTTATATTAACAAAAGGATTAAAGCTGAGCTGCGATTATTTGAAAATTAAATAATTAATTTTATGAAAAAATATAAACTTTAGTTCTTTTTTAAAATAAAATTGATGCACATAAAACTGAATACAACTAGTCGTTAATTCTATTATCATTAGTATATTGTTTAGGTTGTTGACGAAGAGAAAACTAATAAAATTATTGCGTTTCACGTCTTCAAACTATAGCAGAAGTTCTGGAACAAGTAGAAACAAAATTCCAATGTTTATAATTAAATTTTTGGTGTCTATTCATTTTATTTATTAATTCCAGTCAAGGTAAAAATCTGATGGTGTGGAAATAAATTAGTTATATGAAATGGTAATAAAAATGAAATTTCCGACACTCAAACAATTGTGAGTAAATCCAATAGACAGTGAAAAATGATTTATTTGAAAATCCGTTGTTGGTCATGCTAGATGTAATTTGATGTTGTTTAAATGGAATGCGTTGCAAAATCCATATTGTCAGTGTGGACAAGTAGAAGAAACTGTACTATATCTTGTCTGTCTCCAGAAGCAAAAACTTGATTATCCTCCATCAAAGATTTATAATTTTTTTTGAAGACTTTGTTTTATAATTTGTTATTCGATGTCAGAATTCAATAAATGATGTATCAAATAAAAAGGTTGTCAAAAGACTACAAGGTAAAAATAATTTTGTTTTCACTTATTTAACGTAGGCGACAGTTTGTTTTTTTTTTAAATAGTACTCTATGGTATTTTCTAATTATTTAAAAAAACTTAATTTTTCTGCTTTTGGAAACAATTTTTTTCTTATTTAGTTATTAAATTTTTTCAAAAATCAATAATAAAACTTTTTTATCCTAAAAATTAACTTCACAGGCTATACAATTAATTGGATAAATTTTCTAAACCAACAATTACGTATAAGTAATTACCATAGTTACCATCACTGTGGGTTCAAACAAATGACATTACCTCAGTAACACGGCTAGGTACTTAAAGTATAGGTGAACTTGATTTCCCGAAACAATAATTTTGAATATTGATTTTTGCAAAAATTAACTATTTAAATCAATTATTATTCAAGTGATCATACATGAAATAATGACATTTTACCATTTCGAAAAACAAAGTTGACGAGTACATTAGATTAACGTAAAAAATTAAGAGTGTTCCATTAAAAACAAATAAGTTTGTGGCAGAATTCGTTTATGGGACCTCTGTATATTTGAAAATAATTTTAGTTGATGCAGAGAACTCATTATAATAATAATAATATCTACTAGTGTTGTTAATGAAATTTTTCAGTATTTTTACACTTAAAGGCCAATAATGGACTTTGTCTACTCGCTGGGACATCCTGTATATTTCATTTATTAACTCGAATTCGAATAAATGCAAAACTTGTTGGAATGGAAATTCATTAGTCATACGGAATAGCAATAAAAATGAAATATTCCGAAACTCAAACAATTGCAAGTAAATTCAACAATCAGTAAAAATAGATTTATTTGAAAATCCGTCACAATTTTTGAACATTAATAGATAAAGCACCTTCATATTGCATTCTCTCAATTTAATGATAAATAACTATACAGGATGTTTCATTAGTATCGGTACGGAAGAGTAGTGTTGTGGATGAATTTGAGAAAAATGTAAATAGAGAATGTCAATTTGTTTTTTAAGCTCATTTTCAAACACCTGAAACTTGTTTTTTTCAAATGGAATGTCTCATACTTTTTACACAGTTGTTTCTGCTACTTAAATTGCTTTCTTTTGATGTAGCATAAGACCTCCCTGCTTTTTCAGTTTTGAAAATATACACATTTTTTGAAAAAGTGATCAATTTCATATAGATTTTCTTGATAAAACTATTGTTTCTATGACTACTTACTCCGTGACAGACAGTTTGACAATAAGGTTGACCACAAAGATTTCATTCATTAGGCAAGTAATTATCGAAACGACGTCTTATTGAGAAAATTCAGGTATAGATTATGATATATCCAAAAAAAAAAAAAAAAATTAAATAACTGTGTTATAAAATATTGGGCATTTCATTTGAATAAAGTAAGTTTTTAATGTTTGAAATATGTAGAAATTGGCATAAGAAAACAAAATGTTTTTCGACATATTTTCAAATTTGTTTCAAAGGATATTTTATATGAATTTTTTTTTTATTAATATTAATTACTCAAACAATTCAAGACCAATTTGAAAAAATAGATATAATTTTAATAAGCAGTTTAGAGTAGAGTTAAAATATTTAGAGATAAACTCAATGTTACTTCAAGAGACAAAGTTGAATAGACTTCCGGTTAAACCGGAAGTAGAATAAATTCAAAAATATTTTTTAAAATTAGAGTCTATGACATAGATTAGTGTTCACTAATTACATTTTCTCAAAATTTGACTGTAACGCCATAATCTTCCGTCCCGATACTAATAAAACACCCTATATAATTAATTTATTATTGTTACGAAATATGTAGAAGAATTCAGCAGCTTCCAGCTACTGGTTTATTGCATTTTCATACATATAATATTTTGTGCATTTTCTGATGTCCGCTAAGGCATGAAGAATCCAAAAGCTTTTGATATAAATACATTGTTAAACGTTACAACAGTTTCCAGTTTAGTGTTATATGATGGAAATCCTCTGTGTTATCTGAATAAAAAAAGTCTGCATTTATCGACTTTCATTATTCAAAGCTTGAACTTTCTCACCTTATAAAAAAGACATTTTAAGAAGAACTTACTTTGGCGAACTGACGACAATTCCAAGATTGTTGGTTTTGATAAATCTGAAAAAACTTAAATTGTGTTTCTACCTGACTAAAGTACAAAGGAGAAATATATTTACAAGAAAAAAAAAACAACAAATGATTTGTTAAAAATTAGCTACATTACTGAATTTTCCAAAAACTAGATAATCTAATTATTTTATTGAGATGTGTGTTTTTCAATGAAAAAAATTTAGCTTTTGAGTATTTTAATCACGAAAAGAATTGTAAACTGTTGATACTAATTAAAACATAAATGTAGCTGGATATGCCTACCTAAAATTTAATAAATAGAAATCTTCTTTCCAATCTATTAATACGCCCTCACGTTCACAAAATTATTGAGTTGACCACGTAAAATTGTAGGAAAAGTATGACAGCAGTTTAATACCTTTTACGTTTCACATAAAAATATTTCTAAATGTCAGGTACGTTAAGGTCAACTTTTGCTCATTTTTATTGTTTTTTTCGTTCATTTTAATCGAAAGTTAGTTGCATATCTTTCTAAATTTTTAAAATATATGGTTTGATATTGGATATTAGTATGTAAAACACTATAGTGGCGTTTGAATAAGAAATTCATTAAGAATTGTGTGGTAAATTCAACGCTTTGATAAATTCATGGAATGACGGGCGTTTAATTTGATAAATTCTGTTCATTTAAGTGACGTCTTAAAAGAACATCCATAAGGAGTGTTTTATGTAAGTTTCATTTAAATAATTGCTTGTAAAGCTTCCAAATAACATGACAAAATGTAGGAATAGGTATGCAAAAATGTGAAATTATCTTTGATTTAAATGAAAAACAAGTTTTAGAATGTTAGTATTTTTAGACTCAATTAATGTTTTTTCGCTCCTGTAATGAATGTTTTATATGAATTTTTAAAAGCACATAAGTTACAGAAATATATGGACTGAACGTGAGACACATACGGTAAAATTTCTATTGCTGACTATCACCTTTTTTTTTTCGTTAACAGCTTTTCTCCGCATAGAGTAATGGAACAAATTGCAGCTAATTACATGCTGAAAATTATATTAACATCATAAAAGAATAATTTTTTAAATTTTTGTTGGCAGTAAGAAAAAAAAAGCATTTCATTCAATCTTATGTAAATTTTAATATATTTGGAAAATATGTTTAAGAGTGGATTTTCTTTAAATTCCGATATCGTTGCGGTTTAGATAAATTTGGCTTGACAGAAACAATCCAATTTAAACCTAATATCTTTCAAAGTGAGATATTAGTGATTCTCACTTAGTCATGAATACTAACTAATAATATTATGCCTCAATAAGCTTTAAGTTGTGTAAAACCAATAGAAGCATTTGTTATTGAAATAGCAGCTAAGTGATTTACGCCTTGAAAGCGCCATGAGGAAGGAAATAAATCTAGAAAGGTTTAAATAAATCATGTATTTATATTTTCTTACTTACAATTTGAAATTGAAATAACAGTTATCTCGTCATCATTTGAAGATAAAAAAAAAACAGTTTCAGGAAATGTCGACTAGACAACGTTAGAGCTGCATTAACCTGGAAAAACATCATATTTTAAAAATAACTGTACAATTTTTGTTTTATCTATCCATTAGATAAATGAAAAGTCTGGTGGTATTTTAAAAGTTTCATGTATTTTTTTTTCTTTTCATCACATTTCAAGACAAGAACTTATTTTATGTGATTACAATTCAACAAGATGCACAATATTTTTTGGTTTGTTTTCTTTATTACTTTAAAGACTTCTTTTCTATCTTCCAAATCGAAACTTCTTGGTTATTTTCTGTCTACTGGAAAAAATTGTATTTCTGTTGAGAACAGCTAATGCTATGAAAAAAAATCAGGAAATAAGACAATAAAACAGAATGTGTCGCGCTTTAATTTTGTGAGACTTTCATTTATCATGAAATATGTTAAGTCGTCCAGGAAAAATCACGCCCACAAACTCGTAACCTCTACCAATAGAAATTCAAAGGTCAGGATTAAAGATGATAAATAAATACAGAAAATGTTTCATGTAAGGAAATTCGGGCGTGACTTAAGATAAACATAAGCACTTACGAAAAAGTTAAATTATATTTATTTAAAGTACAAAAATAAAAATTTTTAAAGGAACAATAAGTACATGTAATTTACAAAGTTGAAGCATTTTTTTCAATATTTTAATTTATTTATTTAACAGTAAATTTTTAGAATAAATGAAAATCAAATTATATAGATATCGGAATATTGATGTTTTATTCATTATATCTATAAATAAACTACTAAACCGCTAGATATTTGTTCAAGAGGTAAGTTTGCATCTTCATAGGTGTAGTTGCTGTAGATAGAGTATATTAAATTTATTGCAGAACTTGCAGAAGCAGCTCTTTCAAAGCCAACCAAAATCAAAATTAGGAGTAGATTTAATTAAAAATAAATTGAACTTAGAAAGCAAGTAAATTGCTTTTACGTATTTGTTATTGATAATTTGATAGTGACAAAATCACAAATTTATAATTTATTATTACTTAGAAATTTACTTGGCTATTTGATACATCTGTCATTTAACGCTCTTCAACTAATGAAAAAAATCTAAATTTTTGGACATTTTTATGATTACAAAAGAAGTGCAGCGATTATCGAACTATAGTCCATTCAGGCTCAAGTAACCAAGTCTACTATCTGTAGCAGATATATATGCCACTTCAAGGTTATTTAGTGCATAAATTTTGGGACTGTACAGGATGGTTCATTTTCGATGGTTTTCATAGGTTTCTCATATATCCGACCATTACATAAAAAAACAAATGATACATTCTGTAATTTCTTTAGTTGTGAATTTCTTCAAAATCTGACAAATGTTACTCGTCAATTTTTTTGCATAGAATAGAATTACGGAACTAATTTTTTTATTTTTCTAAAAATAAACTGAAGTTACATTTTTTCAAATGAGAAGCATAGTTGGCTATGACTTTAAAAGTATTGTTATTTTAGTAGTGTTAGTTTAGATGCTATTTCTTCATATTTTTAACAATTCTTAAGTTTTTGTTGGAAATCTAAAAAAAAATCATAGTGGCCTTTGGAAGTAATGAAATGTCTTATGATATGCAAGAAAAATGCAATTACAGCTTTTAATTTATGTTTTGAAAATTAGCTACTGATAACGTCAATCCGCCAAAAAATACTTTATGATTTAAGAAGAATTTGGTTTATCAATTGAACATTGGTTTTTTAAACCATTAAGACATTGAAAATTTTATAGAAAAATTAAAACTTAGAGTGTATTGAAATGTATCAATGCATGTTAATTTTCCACAAGAACAATGAAATAAAACATTGAGTTCTGAGGATAGAAAGCAATGAAAATTTTGAAAAAGCATAGGTGAATCTTGGGTTTCTAAAAATACAAAAAAATGATTTTTTTAAATTCATAATTTCCTATGCTATCTATCCAAAAAAATGTAATTCTGTTGCTTAAAATATTTATAAGATTCTTTCTGCTTCCAGAGACGATGTTTTTTCTTCACAATTTTTTAACAAAATCATGGCCAAATATGCTTTCCATTTAAAAAATGTAACTTTAACTCATATCTCAAAAATTAGAAGATATCAAAAATTCTTAGTTACGTCATTAACAGTTTTTACACTTTGAATAAGTGAAAAGAAAAAAGTTACAGCATTCTATCCAAACATCAAAAAAGCGCTTTAACTTCAAAACAAAAGACAAAGCATTTAATTTGTCTCAAAAAACTAGCACGAGAATGTATCATTCGTTTTTTGTAACGTATTATTTTCACTCCACTTTATCATCATCATATCATATCATATCATATCTCAACCGAGACCTGAACCATACCTTAATGTCCTTAATGAAATTTGTAATTTTCAAAACGGCTTTCAAACTGTCACGTTTATCACTATCACCTTCTGTCGCAAGTGCAGTCAGTCCATTATAAAATACCTAGAATATTTGATTAGGTGTTTTTTTAGTTAGCCAACTTTTTGTCAAAAAGATGATTGCACAACCATCTGCAACGTACTTTAGTAATATGTATTTTTTAGTCAGGTAAATAGACTTTACTGTTTCCCATTGTACAAAACGGCTTAAGAAATTTCACAAAAACCAAAATTTTCTTAGAAGTTCCTCACATAACCTTATTTCTCCACTTTATATGTTGCCTTTCTTTGAGTATATTTCTGTTTTTTTGTAAGGAAAAAGTAATTAGAATATGATTAGTTATCATTTGAAAAATTTATGACAAATCATTCAAAAATGTTGCCATTTTCAATTTTTGGTGTTTTTTAGGATAACAACTCTGAGACAGGAAAGTTTCTGTTAGTTACTTCTATTGAGCGTGAATCGATTATAGTTCTAAGAGTGAATACATTAACAAATGAAAATCATTATTGAAATTTTACTTATAGCAACAATAATCATTATTATTGCCAAATCTTCACATTTCACTTAACATCGTAAGTCAACAAGTTTTTGAGAGTCTTAACAGTTAATTAATGTATTGAAAGAAATTTGTGTGGGACGCTTTCTGACATGTATCAAATAGTTGCGAAAATAGCGCAATCATAAATAGATTGATTCATAAATTATTTCATTTGGGTTCGAGAAATTTGATTTATTAAATAGTCCACCGAATAGGAGTCGTTGTCAATGTGCTGCTACTTGTGTACAATATTCGTAGCAAAATAATCGGCAAAAAATTGAATATTTTTCGTATTATTTATGATTAATACATTCCTATTCAAATGAACCAATACGATTTGAAATTTCAGCCAATCGGAAGAGCTTAAAAGTGAATAAAATGCATCTCGACATGCGTTTTAATCGTGAATAAAATTCAACTATTTTTCCATAGAAGTATCTGTCATGTGGATACTGTCATTGCTTTAATTTGTGAAAAAAATTTATAGTAAAATCGTTTCGGGAATTATTCTGGAACTAAAATAGTAAATGTCAGTAAAAGTGTATTACCATGCTCCAAGAGCACAAAGGCTTCTATATTTTGAAATATTTTGTAAAGAGATCAATCAAATAATTATGATAAAGCGTCATTAGGACAATGTGCAGCCAAGATAATTCAAGCGACGTATTATCTGCAAATATTTGAAAACTTAGAATCTAAGACAGAAAGAAAGCTAGTATATGTGGTTGAAATAATTTTTTTAAATTTTGTCTAGTCTAATCATGTATTAATCTTTCCAAAATACACTTGAGCTCAATTTCTTAACAGGTTAAAACGTTTTTGATTAACTTAAGTCTGACTGCAATTACTCTCGAATTAAAGGTATTAGACAAAATCACTCCAGCTTCGCTGTCGTGAGTTTTTCATACCCGTATGCATAGAGGTTCGCCAGAGAATCTCCGAAGTTAGTGCCGGTGAATCTCCAGCGATTTTTCTCATTGGAGATGAGCGTTTGTTTTCTAATGCAGAATCATACGTCGAACAAACGCCTCGCTGGAGACACTCTGACATTTTTGACAGATTCGACAAATATGAATGTAATTATTTTAGTGTTTGGGAGTTTGAAAATAGCGCTATTATCTTTATTTTAGCGGTGAGAAAAATCTGCTCATTCAGATATTAGCAGCAACTGGACACCCGTGTGCATCTGAATCTTAAATATTATGTCCTAACCTATTGTAACTATGATTAGATTTTAAGTTACACAAGTTCAAATTACAATTGAAATATGAAAATTACATATTAGTGAAGTTTAACTTATTTTGCTGTCTACAGCAATAAGAGCAAAATAATAATTCAATGTCCAGGGTCAGGCACAATAAAGTATCTATTTTAAAGTGAGTTGTTCTGAATAATAGCTGAATTCTCATTTAAAATCAATATCATTTTTGGAATAAGATCAATCAAATGGCTTTCTCACAACCATCACTCCCGAAGTCTTGCTTTAAATTATATATTATTATTTCATAAAATAAGTTCATTCTGAAAATTCTCAATTTATTTGTCCGAACCGTTTATTTTGAGATACTGTCGTTAAGTAATTTTGTATGTTTTTGAATATTGAAAAAATACATTCAATAGAGACAACTCAAACTGGCAGAAACGGAAATATGCTTCAAAATTATTTGTTCAGCGAAGTATTATTTTTTGTAAATGTATTCAGACTTTCTGTTATTTTTTGAAAAATATTTCATAATTACGACTCCAAAAATTCCTAAAATAATTAAGAATTACACTGGATACCATAACGCACAATTATATTTAAATATCTAGTCTATTGGCAAAATAATAAATTTTCAAATCAAAAATGATTTTGTTTACATCATGAAATACAATATTTAGATCGTGTTCTATCAGTTTCCAAAATTTACACGATTTTTCAGACAAAAAAACCACATTGCGCATCTTTGGAGACGCTAGTAACTATCTCCAACAAAACTCCAATTAATGAGTTTTTGTTTTTGGCGAATGACTGTGTATTGAAATTTTTGGCGAACGGTATTTATTCTTGAATATTATTAATATTCTAATTTCAAATAATCCAGCAAGTTCTTCAAATATTCATAAAAATTATACAGGACTCTTGTTTTAGAATATTACCAAGAGAGTTTTAGAATAAAAAAACAAATTAAGTTTAAAGATTAAAAATGTCGAATTTAAAAATATTTTATTTTATCGTTATAAATTTGTGTAAGTTAGCTCAACTCTTTCGCTTAATTTCTCTTTGAAGGCTACTTAATTAAATTAAAAATACTTTCATTTATTAAGTTGTTTGTACTTCAAAGTTTTTTTAAATTATCCAGAAAGGTAATTTTTTATGGACAGACAGTCTGCTGTTTTTTACCACTTCAATTCAAAGCTTCAATGTTTGGTAGAGTCAAAACAACCTGTTTGCGTCATAGTGAAAATAGTGATAACTAAACCAAAAAAGACACGGGAGAAGAATTTAGAAAGGTAGGATGAATGCTTGCATCGCCTGTAAATTCAACCAGCTGTACCTAATACCGTCTAATCACATTCTGAATCGCAAGATGCAGCTGCACTCTAGCAGTCTTCACTATTTTATGAGTAGATTCAGATCTTTGGAAAGCTATTTGGTCAAGGAAATACACAAAAGCTAAACACAAAATAAAAAAAAAATGAAAATCGACAGCAATTTTATTATTGAACTGAATATGAAAGAAAATTGGTATGTCACCAAATTCCGTCAGTTACATTCAAATAACAAATTTATTTAAAAGGATTAATAACAATTTTTTGATAAAATTTTGCTAATGAATTTCTACAATGTAATTACACTGAAATTGAGGTTTATTTACTTAAAAAAACATGTTTAACCATACAAAATTCATTTGAGGTAAAATACCCAAATTCAGACACTATTCCACATTAAGGCAGCCTTCTGTTTATTGTGATTTAAAAAAAATAAGAATTTTACAATATTTAGAATTACCTTTTTTGACATACCAATTTCTTGATTCAAAATTTACTGACAACGCAATTACAAAATTACAAATATGGTGTCGGTATTAGTGAAAGTGTGATTTGTCATACAAAAATATGAGAAAATTACTCACAAAACTTAATGTAAAACAATTAGTCAGTATTGATTAGAGATGGTTATTCTCTATAAAAATCAAAAGTCATAAGCGTCCATGAATTATTATTAACTACAATTAAATAAAATGTAACGTGAATTTCTTAAGGTGTCTGAATTTGGGTGTTTAACTTTACATTTACTTTTGTTTGATAGATTATTAATTGTTGCTGGTATATCAACATTAAACATTTGTTATTTTGTTCAAAAATTGATATAAGTAGGTAGCTGATGAAAATGATTTTTTGACGACTTTCATCCTGATGATGTGGTTTATACTTAGTTTATAACTTTTATTAATTGGAAGAATTTGAAACAAAGTACAGAATAACCAATAAAACTAGAAATTCTTATCAAATTAAAAACCATTTTGCATAATCTAAGGCTTTGTATGATGAAAAGTTCTCTTCTAAAAACTTAACGGACTTCAAGTATTATGTTAAATATTTAGAAATTAATTTTTAGACAACTTCAAGAGATTTAAATGAAAGGCTCAAATAGAAAAAAGTAGTTATAACTGAAGTAAAAATTAATCTTTATTTCAATCACTGATTGATTTTTGAGAGGATTTTTTTGTTTTTGATTAGCTATCAGAAAACAATAATTAATAATCGTTAAAGCTTTTTTCAAAACCAATAGGTGGTTTATTTATTCAAATACCTAAATATATAAAGAGCAAACAATGCATACGGAATTACAAAGTGACACAATGACAATAAATGTATCGCAATGGAAATTTTTCTATCGTATAATGATAACAAGAAACTGAAATGGAATAAACAACAAAATATTCTGGAAATGAGAAAATATAAACGCAAAAATACATTAAAGTCAGACTTTTGTCAAGACTTATTGAAAGAACTCCATTTAATAAAGAAAAACTCCTCAATAATGAGTTATTATTGAATTGGAGATTATTGTTATAAATAGAAACAAAGTTCTGGAAATATTTTTATTTAAGTGGGCGTTCACAATGCGATTTATAAAACTAACTGAAAATTATTTTGTTTGCTGTTATAAATAATTTAATAATTAAAATAAATATAAACATGTTTGTTTCAGCAATATCTAAAATGTATAACGCAAATTGCATTTATTCACACATGAACGAATTTTGTAATTAAAATTTGTATTTCACTTTACTAAGTTCATACTTTTTTATAAAAATTTGTAGAATGAGGGAGACTCTATTACTATTAACACAATTTTACTACAATCCTTTTATTATTATGTTGAAATTGTTTTATTTTGTTTCAGGTTTACTAAGTGTTTGCAGTGATGAACTCTAGTGAGAATATTTGGACAATGAAGGACCTTCCAGGTGCTAGTGAAACTGTGCAAGATCACAGGAATTTGCATGCCTGGGCAGAGACTTCTATGGACAATGCAACTCAACATAAGTTGCCTATAAATATGCGGTTTAATGAAGGACATCAATTATCTATTATAGTGTACAGTATTTTAATGGTGTTTTCGGCTGTAGCCAACACTACAGTTTTAGTGTTAATTGTGAAAAGACGTAGAAAAGCTCCTTCTAGGATTAATACCATGCTGATGCATCTTGCTATTGCAGACCTGCTGGTACGTAATCAGTCAAAGCTTTAGAATTCAGCACTGATTTAAACACATTTGATTCTAAGTATAGATTATGTTCTGCTAGTTATTCCAAATTTGTTACAATTTGATAAGTAAAAAAAAACAAAAAACAATTCAAGCTTCAAATGTTTCACTAATTCCCTGTATTTTTATAAATTTTACATAATAAAATGAACCTCTTTGTTTGCATTAAAATAGAAAACAAAGATTTAAAAAGAATGTCAATGTCAAACAATCTGCTTTTTTAAGAATATTATTCAAAGATACAAGATGTCCAGAAACGCTCTTCAAAGAAAAGGAAATACATTCTATAGCTAAGTTTATGTTAATCAAACGTAAATCACTTTATCAAAAGAAGCTTGGTTACGGATCTAGAGCTCTTTAAAGATAGCACACCAACAATAGTTACATTCAAAAACTCCAAAACGGATTCTAATTAAGAGATAATTTTGTACATTCATTTCTTGGATTGTTCACAATTTATCGATGTAAACATTTTTTTTTATTATGATTACTAGCGACTTTCTTAAAAGAAGGGGAGGGGTCTATTGGATCTTTCTGTTTATAAATTTTTGTAATTAGAAATTCTTCAAGTTTATACAATATTTAATAAATTTTAACTTTTTTACATAAGATAATGCCTACTGTTGTCTGAAATCTCTACGACAAACCATTTTCTAGAGAAATTGACTTAAACTTTTCAACTTCAAAAAACTCTAGCTCCTAAACTAAGCATTTTTCAAAAAAGTAATTCAAGTCGGATCAATGATAATTTCAAAGTATTTTCTTGGTATCTGTTAAGAGTGTTAAATCATAATTTCAGAGTTTTTTTGGTATTTAGATCTATTTGGTTTTTACGATTCTATATGTGACTTGCACTTAAGATGTGCTCTTAGAAGACACCTGCATGTTCAAGCAATCATTTTTTTTTTATACTTTGTGTTGTATAATAAAATAAATCTTAAGACATATACAAACAATTGAATTTGAAGCAACCCCCGTAAATAATTACGATCATGAAATTAAGTCTAGACAGAGCCACCACATTCAATTACTATAATTAAAACCTGAATCTAATAAATTATATACTTGCCTACGAATATAGTTAATTACATTTTGGTATCCTTCAGTATATCATTACAAATAATCACATACATATTAAAGTAATAAAATATTTATTATGAAGATTGCTTTTGTGATCTAAAATGTTAATTTTTTTTAAAGGTGACATTTCTGATGATGCCTTTAGAAATAGGATGGGCTTCAACAGTCGCTTGGCACGCAGGTGATGCAATGTGTAGAATAATGATGTTTTTCAGAATATTTGGTCTCTATTTATCAAGCTTTATCCTTGTATGCATCAGTGTCGACCGGTAAGCTGAAACAGCATATAATATAAATGGAATTCTAGATATTCAAAAAAATATATACTTAATTAAAAAAGTATCCAATTTGTGTTTATTTGCCCGTGAAAATGCTCTTTGATAACAAGCAAATCAAACTTTTCTACATTATTTTAGATTTTATGCAGTTCTAAAGCCTCTCTATCGCCGTGCTCTTGAGAGACGAGACAGATTAATGATAGCAGGTGCTTGGATAGGGGCCACTTTATGCAGTTTACCACAAGTAAGCTTTGAACAAAAAAAGGTTATAACATTAGCAATATAATTTTTTTAAGATGGTAGTTTTCCATGTGGAATCTCATCCAAATGTTACTTGGTATCTTCAGTGTGTCACTTATAATGTCTTTCCTACTTATGCTCATGAAATGACATATATGCTTTTTGGAATGATAATGATGTATGCTTTACCTCTCACAGTTATCATATTTTCTTATGCTGCTATTCTTATGGAAATTTGTCGTCGAACAAGGAACCCTTGCGGTGGTGAGTATAAATTTCATTTTACTGAATTAAATTTATTTGATATTAAACATGAATCTGTTAGTAGAGATAATATTCTAGGTTGTTTAAGATTATGAAATTTTATCTTAAGGGTATCAGTGAGATGTTGTAAATATATAATTCTCTCAATAAATCTTCCGTCCTCTGTGTTCTCAGTGTTTAGGACTTATTAGGTCTAAATACGGCGAAACTATAATTTGTCAAGCTTGGAAATTCTCCTACAAGAGAAGAGATTTGATGGATGTTTTTCTCCACAAATAAACAAAACAAATAGTCAAAAATAAAATCAAGTTTCTCAAATGAAACTGCTTTATGCATACATTGAGAAATAATATTTAAGTTGTCAATAAATATTTCTCACTAATAATTACTTAGCTTTCCACCAACTGCTTTACGTCTAAATTGAAAACCTTTCAGAGATCATTTTTAATTCAGTTGCTGTCGCTATAATATCAAAATCTGTCAAAAGTGATAAATGAGAAATTTTATACATATGAATTTCTTTGAAAATATAAAATTAAAAACTATTACAAATAAAGGAGTAAAAGCAATAACCATATAAAACAAACTTCAATTAAAATCAGAAATGCATTGAAAAATCGGTATTAAAAGTATTTAGAACGCATAAAAAATTGTATTGTTTTCTTTACATATTCTCAAAGATAATCCACTAAGCTTGGGGCATTGTTTTCATTATTTTTGTTATGATAATAAATTGGTAGAATGTATCAGAAGTTTTTGTAGACTGATGTAAAATTCTTATTTTAAATTAAAAATATTCAGACAAAATTTGAAATTTTCTCTCATACAAAATTCTTTTACCCAAGTGAACAATTCAGAGACTGCTTATAATTCTACATTTATTCAGTCCAAAATTGAAAACTAATACTAGTTGGGCTGACCTTTAATTGTGTTTACTTTCTTGATATGCGCTAGTTAGGTGAGAAATTTTTCAATTATTGAATAGAACAAAATTAATAATTTTTCATTTGTAAGCAAAATTTATAAAATTGTAAACATCTCAAAAAACTGGATTTTCAAGCAATAAATGTAATAAACTGAAGGTTTAAGCACAAATGCGTCATTCAAGTCTAATGAGAATAATGAATAATTTTCAGTTTAGATGCTGAAACTGATTTAAACTATTCCGCAAATTCGTTACGTGCTTTAAAGTTATCTCATTTTCTGTTTAGCATTATTTCCTGTTGAGCTTTTGTTTATATTTTGTTACAGCTGACAGTGTTACACGATCTAGTTTGGCTTTCTTAGGAAAAGCTAAAGTTCGTACT
This sequence comes from Latheticus oryzae, assembly GCA_030157265.1. Lineage (NCBI taxonomy): Eukaryota > Metazoa > Arthropoda > Insecta > Coleoptera > Tenebrionidae > Latheticus > Latheticus oryzae. The sequence continues at coordinate 9,207,257 of CM058049.1, forward strand.
CTCAAAATGACCATCATTATCGTCTTAGTCTTCTTTGTTTGTTGGACCCCTTACTATGTGATGTGTCTTTGGTAAGTCCCTTTTAACTTTAGTGTAAAGTCTACTTTATGCTATAAGATGATTAACAACCTATTAGTATTCCGGAATTCCACAAATCTTGTCTTTAAAGATTTGATAATCAAGTCATGTCTCTGTGTGAATATGTACAGAGAGACTTGAATAGCTGCGTAACCTGATACAACTGTTTAGCTTCAAAACAGCCTCTCTTCTAAGTAAATGATTCAGTTCGATGCGAGAAAAGTATTGATTAATTACTGTTAGTAAAATCCAATTATTTTCCATTTAATAAAAGTATTGACACTTTGGAGTTTTATTCAAAACTTTAAAGAACTTGGGAGACAGTGCTGGCGGTAATAATTGATTTGGAGTCATTTGTATAATTGCAATAGTCTGGAAAGCATTGACGCTTTCAACGCTTATTATTGAGTGAATTAATGTAAATTCCTCTCTTATCATTTAATCGTTTGAATTTATCAACCACATCGTCTGACAATAAGTACACGTGAATCCTATCATCAATTGAAATATTATTGCCAGTCGACCCCAGACTGACTGATTTGTTTGTACGCAGTGTCCCTTGAGATTATCTTTAACGAGAGTCCTTGACTGATTCTTTTGTCCACGAACAATAACGAGCCCTTTTCACAAGACGATAGATATGTGACAGTAAATAATGAAATACGCAAAAACTATCTTTTTTTTTGTCTATTAGGTATTGGCTGGACAGAAATTCGGCTCTGAAAGTAGACCAGAGAGTACAGAGAGGATTGTTTCTATTTGCCTGCACAAATTCCTGCATGAATCCGGTGGTTTATGGAGCTTTCAATATAAGGGCACGTAGGACGGGAAGGAAGGTGAGGCCCAGAACCAGCACAATAGCAGTTAAGACTTGTCTGCCAATTGCCAATGATGACACACGTTTGTCGCCACTCGAAATCTCATTAAAGACGTTAGAATAATCGATATTATTTGTTTTCTACCTACTATACATATTGAATATATTTGAAGTCACTTTTACTTCTAATTTCATTGTTTTATATTAAAATCTTATTTGTTAGATACTGTCTTTGTGTTTTATTAAATATATTGTTTTATATCATTTTTTTGTTTCTTTTCAGTTACGTTTAAATCGGGATTTAAAAAGATTGAATTCTGTTAATTAGTTTATGGGAATTTTATTGTATTTTTTATTAATTCATTCGAATGCTGAATTTTGAAGTTGACTTTTTTTGATTTGGAGTCTCTTGAACATAAAAAAATTCTTTATCACTCAGAATAAACTTTATTATGTATTCATCTCTTTATAATCAAAATATATTACTTCTGTCATTCAGTCTTCAGTTGTTCGTGAAAAAAATGTAAAATGACATTTGAGTATTTTTCGAGCAGATTTTTTTTCAGCCATTTATCACTAAAAAATTTCAGATTGAACAAAAATTGCCCACTTTCAATTTAGGTGGCAAAGATACACGTGTCGCAGTTGCACAGAAGCATCCAACAGTAATTTTTTAGATCAATTTTAATTATAAAAATTAACAAAACAAAAATTTTTAATTTTGATTTTATAGTATTTTTATTTGTTGAATCTTTAGGGTTGAATCTATTTTATATTTATTATTATAGTGTTTGGTGCGTAATAAATTGGTAAAATGTTTTGTTATATATTTTCTATAGAATCCATTTATATTGGTAACACTAAAACGCACATTTCAGTATACAGTTTTTTTAATTACATTGCTTTAATTTACTTGTAAACATTAATCAATTTAATTATAATATTATAATCTATAAATAATAATTATTGTCAAATACAAAGCCAAAAATTTTAAAAATACAAATTATAAATAAGTAATTCTTTAAAACTATTAAGTGTTCGCAAGTTGCACGCAGGTTTTTTAGAAAAGCAAATAAAACTTTTTCTAATTCTTTTCTAACAAAATTCACAATTTATTTATTGAGAGACACAAATTTATCACAAACATTTAATTGCTTTTATACAGTGTCTCCATATTTCGATGTTCACCATTGGTATCTGGTTATTAGAAGAGATATAGTAACGGTTAAATGAGCAGTGATTTGCAGAATTTAACTGCTCAAAATTAATCTCATTTTAAATTCATTCTAGTTCTTTTCAGTTTTGAGATATTTTGAAAAAACTAAAATTTGTCAATTTTAATTTTTCTCAGTTACTCGATAATGCTTCCACTGACGTTTTTCAAATTTTACATTGTTAAGACGCTTTTTATGAAAAGTTTATTAGTGCTAACAAGAACCCTCCATTTTCATTTATTTCCGAGTTAGTAACACTATCTGTTGTTTTTCTTATGGAAGCCGTTTTGGATTTTTAATTACTTGAATAGTCCTTGAAAAAAGCTTTTCAAAAATGTAGAGATATTAGCAAAAAATAACTTTAGCACTGTTGCAAAACGAGTAAGCTATGAAATTATTGTGTCATTGTTAAGCAAATGATAAGCTATGTTTCTGACATCATGTATAAGTGGCACTAGTGGGAAATTCGGAACTGTGTGCAGGAATTATTAATAATCAATCACTTTTAAGGATTGAATAAATCAGTTGTATAAATTATGATAATAGATGGTGCACAAAGTCTTACATTTTTAACCAAAGCCACTTTTACATGTTGACAGTAACATAGCTTATCATTTGCTTAACAATGACGTTAAAATTCCATAGCCTACTAATCTTAATCAGTATTATATTTATTTTCTGTTAATATCTCTTGCAGAAATGGAAATTCAAGTGACATGTCATACATTTTTGAAAAGCTTTTTTCAAGGACTATCTAAATAATCAAAAATTTAATATCACCTCCATAAAAAAAATAAAAATTCAGTCTAATAACTCAGAAACAAATGAGAATCAAAGGTTTTTGCTAATACCAAAATAATTATTTCAAAAAAGTGGCCCAACAATGTAAAAGTTTGAAAGTTGTAGCATAAGGCGTTATCGAATTATTGATGATAAATAAAATCAGCAAATTTCAGTTTTTCCAAAAAATCTCAGAACTGAAAAAAACTTGAATGAATTTGAAATGAGATTCGTCTTGAGCATAAAATTTTGCGAATTTTACCCTATTTAAGCGATGTTCTATCTCTTCTAATAACCGAGATCCCAATGGTGAATGGTGAGCATCTAAATATAGAAATTTTGTATTTGTATTTTAATTCTAGTTGCTATGCTATAATTTATAGAAATCACTGAAATCCGTCAATCTAAAAGAGCAACGGGGGACAAAATTACTTTCTATATATGGCTTTGAAATCATCTTCAACTTATTTTTTATATAATTAGAATCAAGAATAAGGTAATTCGATGAAACAGTCATTCAAAACTACATTTAATGTGTGAAAAAGGTAAGTGAGTATTATCTGGATACTAAAACAGAAACTTATCAGCATTTGCATTAAGAAACTGTTGTTTAATTTTTATGTTACTTCAAAAAATGTTTTTATATTAGTAAATCTATCTAGAGAAAACATGAATCCAAATTACATGATATTTCTAAATAGATTCCAAGGCATAGGAAAATGAAATTTTGTAATTCTTCAATAGGTAATTATTTAGAAAAGTAACCAATTTCTATGATTTTGGGGTATCTTGTTGAGCATATTTTTCTGAACAAATCCTTATATAAGGTGTTTCAACGATAGCTTCCATCACCAAAACTCTTCATTTAAGTGAATCAAACAACCTGAAAAAATTCACGCGTGTTTATTTGTTGTGGTAGCTCGTTTTGCTCTATTTTCAATCAATTTTTTTTAATTAGGCAATTATTTCGCTTTGATTAACCACTTTATAAATAAATTTTCATGAATTTTCGAATATAACCTATCTGAATATCGGGGTATCAGATTATATTAATATAAAATTTATAAAATGTTCATATTATTTTAATTTAACTTTTTTGATTTCTTTCGTAATATTTATGTCGGATTTTAGTTTTAAAATTAATGACACTCATCATAAAAGCTATTAGAAACGAGTCCAAGCTTTATCTTATTCAGTTCAGGGTCACAGATGGTCAAGTGCACCAAATGTACGTACAACAATCGCAAGTCATAAATATGTTTGTTCAGTTCAAAATTTAAAGTTTCATTCAAATCAGTTTGTAGAATTTTTTTAATTAATACAACTGGCTAATTCAATGAAAATTTTGCAACTAATCTATATAAAAGATTAGAAATGTTTGTTTTATATATTTTTTTTTTTTATTTAAAGCTGTAAAATAATTTTGGAGGTGGAAGTTATCGATGGAACACCTTGTTACTGTCGGAAATGACTATTTTAACAGATATATACATAGTGGACTTTCAAAAAAATTCTTAAGCAATTTAAATGATATTGGAATATGTTGTTCAGCACATTTTTCTGGACAAATTTCTTTGTATTTTTGACTGTTCTGAAGATATGAATAAAAAATGAAAATAAAATAACAATAAGAAAAAAAAACATTAAATTAACAACTCATATTATATAAAAAAAAAGTTGATACATTAAAGACTAGGCAAATGTTTTTTCTTGAATATTTAATGCCTATCTCATCAGACCTGACTTGACCTAGCCTAATCTAGTTTAACTTACTTTGATATACTTTATTTTAACATCTAAGAATTTTCAGTCATTTTGTTTATAATAATCAACTTTTTTAGATACTGCAATGATTTCGAAATTTATTGTTGTAAACAGTTAAAATTGATTAAAATCAACCAGTTATCAATTATTCATTTGATATCTTTTTGTCGAATAGTTCTTTTGTTTTTTGATTTTTCAGATTTGTTAATTTGGTCTCATCTCTGAGACCGTTGGAGTCCAACACTTAATAACATATTTCAAAATCACAAAAATTGGGAAAGAATTCATTTCTCTAAACAATTAGTTTTAAATGTAAAAACAAAGCAGTACTGCAAATACATAAGTCAGTTGGTTATAAGTAATCGGCAATCCGGGCAAAATTGAGTTGCTCTAAAAGCTTTAGATGTATACAAAGGTTCAGTGGCAAAAAAATGGTCTGAAGAAAGATTACAAAGTAAAATTTAAGAGAAGCTATTCTTTGTCCTACAGCTATACGTCTAACAAAACACAACTTTAAGTATAGAATTTTGTAAACAAAAATTGAGATTAGGTCTATATATGCAAGAATTTTATGAACTGTTATCAACTGATTTTATATCCAAAGAAGTGAGATTCAAAAACATCATTTTAATTTGTACACGGATTTACCTCATTACATTAATTTATTAACCACTCTAAAATTTACATCTTTTTTAAATTTCCAACTTCAAAAATAATATAATTAAGTAGAAGCAGAAAGCGATTGATTTATCAAAGATTAAAAGGAGATTAAAAAAAAGTATTAGGTAAGCACGGAAAAATTATTAAAAACTAAACTGTTGAGGTCAAAAAAATAAACTTCAAAGCTTTGTACGCTTTATAATATTAATAGACGCTATGATTAAAGCCTGTAGGAGGGTATAAACGTATTTAATAAATTTGAATATATTATCCGATTTTGAAAATTGAGTAAAGATTCATCAACAACTTTAAACTAATTAAACAAAATAATGTTAAATGGGACTGATTATGTTTTGTTTGACAAGGAATTAATTTAAGAAAACAAGCTTTTCAATTTAACAACATCAAAAACTGGAAAATTCAATTATTTTGCTACTTTATGATTTCTTTCAAATTTGTACAAAGATAAAATTTAGTGTTGTTTTCAGTTATAAATAATGTATCTGTAAATATGTAGGAAGTGCGTTTTGAAATATGCAAACAGAAACCTATGAAACGTTTGATTACAGTGACAATGGAATTTTCGTGTTTTAAATTTTGCCAATCATTTTTATTTTGTAAGAATCAATACAAGTATCTTCTATAAATTTTCATACAGTTACAAATATCTTTTACAGTTTTGGCTGAAATATAATTTATAACTTATAGTAATATATCTTCAACGAAATTTGGCTGGAAGCTGGTTTCAAACTACAACATGCATTTTGCACAGGGACTAATAAATTTCAGGCAGATGTGGATGAAAAGAAGATAATCACACATTATAATTAAGGTGTTCAGAATGCTTAGATAGAAACAAAACAAGTTCATAACATGGTTAGTTTCATTAAAAAGGAAAATTAAGTTAATAATTGTTAGATAAGAGAATAAGCGTCGACGAATCTTCCCATCGAATCTACAAAACAAAAAGTACTATATTTTCAGAATGAAAACATAAAAAATTCAATAATCAAATTACTTACTTACATATTACTGAGAACTTCTATTCTAACTTCTTGAACGTGTAAAAAAATAAATATTTATTTTAAATTCGACTGTGATCAAGAAGATATTCCAAATGCAAAACTGTGTTGTGGGTAATAAAATGACTTTAAACGCGTGTTTCTGATTTCAATAGTCAAATTTAAATTCCAGATTGAATCAAGTTAATTTTAGCTTTTCAGAGATTTTAGCTTAAAGATCTTTTAATCACTGCACGGAAGAGATAAATAACAATGGTAGTAAAACCACCCTATTATTATGTTTGTTCATACAATTCGCTAACACTCCAGTTGCGGTGGATGTAGATAAATAGGAGTATCATTTTAGATGTTGTAAATTGAACGGTTTCAAATTTCCCAGTCTGACAAAATGATTGAAGTAAAGTATACTGAATGTTGATACTGTTGCAATTGATTCATTTCATTCGTGATACTTCTTGGATGTAGTTTAGCATGACTTCAAAGTGTGAAAAGTTCTTCATAACATTATGTTTAAAATGATTTATCTGAAGCTATTAATTTTTGGTCTAATATAACTGGAGTCAAGTTTGTTTGTTAGCGACGTAAACAAGCTAAGCTATTCTTAACACAGTGGCGCTGATTATGATTTTGTATTTAACCATGAACTTATTGTTTGAACTTACACAAGAAAACAGAAACCCCAATTTGGGTTATAATAAAATTCATGTCTAAGCTACATAATTAATTTTCTATCTACTGTAAGTTAGTTATTTAAATATTCATGAAGTTAAAGTCCAAAACTATTACTTTTTATTTATTCTACTATTTACTCTTTTTGTGTCTATATTGCTATCAGTTGCTTCAAATTTATACAGATTTATTATTTGCGTTACATTTTTTTTTTATTTTCAGTTACCAGATAGAAATGATTCGGAATCTCAACTCAGCTTGGCAAGAAAGGGTGATATTGTTTGTTTAGTTTCATGGAAAAAACCCTCCAAAGAACAAGTAGCAACCGTACGTCACCAGAGGGATGTTTGTTTGAGTTGCGGAGAATCCTTCGAATTTCCCGTTGACGGCAAGGAATTGCGCTCCTTGAATGGAAAATGACGAAAAACTTGTTCTTGTACAAATGATTATTCAACTGAAACCACAGTTGTAGATACTTGTTTGTAATGAATTCAATAATTGCTGGTGAATTGTCGTTTGATAAATTGATAATTTTTATCAAATAAAGGGAAAAGGCTATGGTTTTGTCAATATAATACTTGAAACAGGGTTTAGTCTTAAATGTACATATCGTTGAAATATCTTATTATTAAGAGGGTTGCAAAAGAAGTGAAAAATAATATCATTAAATCTAAAAAAAATAAATAATGTTTTTGTTTATTAACTTCTTCTTGATTAACATTTTTCATGTGATGTTGAGTGTAAGTCTGTAAATAAGTGTACTTTGTATTACTTCAACTCTATATTTTTTTTTTAGAACGATGTACAATATTTTAGTACTATTACACTACTTTCGGAACCCTTTGTAATTGATAAATAAATCTCATTAATGTATAGATACAAAGATAAGACTAATTGAATGATTTTTTATTTTTACTGTTTTATAAAGAAAATATGTAAATGTAAATAATTTTCTGCGACTTTTACAGAATTGCAGTTTTCTTAATTAATTTATTATTTGAGATAGCGGTTATTAAATCAATGATAGAATTACATTTTATTGTTGCTTAATTTATCACAATTTTATTTAGAAATTATATAACGTTATCAATAATATACTTAAAAAAATAAAGTCGAATCGTCAAGAAAGTAATGAATAAAAGTAAGTTATTTTTCTAATTCCTGCTACCATAAATAATTTCATAAACTAATGAATGAAAAAACAAATAATTTTAATAGATTTCCCTATTTGGTAACAATGTGCGAAATAATCGCCCTTGAGCTTGAAATGTATAGACGTAACATGCGGCGCTATCTGACAGTCGTTACACTTTGGTTATTAATGCAACCTGTGGTTCATTATAAAGTTTAATTGTGGAGTATTTTAATTTTTTTTAATTATATTCGAAGAGACTTTTGGGACAACATTTTTGGGTATTGAAGCGATTCCGACTCTCCGACTCACATTTTAAAGCTTTTATTCTTTCTTAAGTTTTAGTCGCAGAAAAATTATTGTCTGCATTTTATTTAGAACTTATTCTATTCTCGTGAATCGACCCACTTGCCTGTGTTCCAAACTTGTTACTACTATTGTCTAATATATATCAAATGCAGGAACCCAATGTATAATTGTAAGTTTATGTCCCCAATTTTTTAGATCTAGAATTATTCATGTGCTTAATATTTAATTATAAAATTGATATAAACTGTATATTTTGTAAGTGCATATTTTACCAATAAAAAATATAATTTTGAAAAAGTATTGTGTCAAATTGTATTATTTGATATACTGAAAAAATGAATTTTGAATAAAGTATGAAAAACTAGAAAAAATAGTAACGAATCTTTAGAAAAGAAACTTGCAACAATTTCGCGAAGTGTTGATTCATCAGTTTACAATTCGTAAAGTTCAAGATCAAAATATTTAATTTTATTACAAAATCTTATTTACACTACAATTAATTTAGAAATAATACATGGTAGACTTGAAATTAAACTTAAATTTAAGGGCGGTTTTAGGCTCTGGGCCTCTTCAGCGGCGATTTGTCAGCTGATGAAAATCTATCTGCTCTTCTGCTGATTCGTCAGTTGTCTGGTTTTACAGATTCCAGTTTCATTAGTTGACTAAAAACGAAAACTCACCTCAAATTTATAAACATAGTTGCTTTAATTTTTATTTGCTGTATCTGTCTGTTAAAACCGAAAAAAGATAATCAAATTATTCCTTTATTGCACTATTTTTAAAGGGCCAGTATTGTACTCAAACGACTCTAAAATTGTTTTATTGTATCAACTTTTATCCAAATTAACATCAGTTCAATTTTTGAAAAATATTTCTAAATGCAGATTATAGTGGAATAAGTCATCACCAAACTGTCTTCTTAGAAAATAATCAAACAGTTCTACGCACCAAAAGTTTGAAAATACAGATAAAAACTGGAATTTGTTATTTAATTATTTAATTTTGAAGAAACTAGTGCCAGTCTCAATAAGTATGTCATCAACTGATTGAACGGGAATCAACTAAAGTCATGTCAAAAAAGAATCACGCACTAAAAATGGGATTTTTTTTTCGAAAGTTGGTAAAAGTCGTGCTTACACGACCAGTACAGATTGATTCAAGTTTCTAGTGGAAAACAAAATTTTTAGAATCACTTCATAAATTAAAGTTAGGTTTAGAAAAATTATTTGCAATTTCTGCCTGATATCTTATCAACTGCTGTCTTTGAGTGGATTTTAAATGACGTTTCACTTTCCTAGACTGTTTTTCATAAAAAATTAATTAATAAATTTTAGTCAATAATTTGACAAATGTCAGTCAAATGAGTGCCATTGCCACAAACTTATTCGAACAAAACTTTCTAATAGTCGATATTTTTTGAAACCAACCTAAAAATTACAAATTTCCTAAAACCTTAAAGTCTAGTACCTGATTCTTTTTTGACATGACTTTACCTGCTATCTGATGAACCGGGAACTGATGAATTGGAAATAAATATAGAGAATGTTCAAAAAAGATGGTAGAATAATTTAGGGGATAATAGTATAGACCAAGATGTCTATAAAATATGGTGTAATAACTCGACGCCATTTTGTTTTTATTTTTGGGCGCAAGTTTATAGAGATGACGCTAGGATCGGCGAGGGACTGTCCAAACTGACGTTATTGTTTGACAGGTTTCACAATTCAAATTTTAAATTATTTTGGATTGCTCTTTCAGTGTAATTTAGGAAAGGTGAAGTCGAGAGCTGTTTATGGATATACTAAACACCTACAATTAAATTTTTAAAGTTTATTCAGTAAACGAATTTGTCTTTTTTGAATGAAATATAATGTTCCCCATTATTTTTTAACAAATTACATTACAGAACGAAAACAGAATTTAGGAATAGATTTAAGCCATTACAATTTTTTTGGGAAACAAAATTTGAATTTAGTAAGAAATTTATTAATGAGGAGTTGCTGCTGCAAAGCTAACCTTAAAACAAAATGCAGTTCCCACACTTAGTTTAAGCTTGGCTGTTTTGCAAAAGATTCCTCAACCTGAAAATATCATCAGCTACAAAAAAAAAATTGTTCAAGATACAGCCTTTTCTGTTGAATTATTGAAAATCATCTTTATATTAACTAATACACTATTTTCATGAGTTTTCAATTTTCGCTTTAAAACAATTGTACATGAAATTAGATTTTGATTAAATCGAAGGTATGTTGTATTCAAAAAATCCAAAAATTTTAATCTAAATTAAACAATTTAAATTAAACAGTTTAGGCATAGAATAAATTTAAGTCAGGCAACTGTATATTACACAACAAATTATTCCACGATATCTTGGCTTTTCCAAGAAGATTTGGAAGTACCAGAACCTGAGAACTTGCGCGAGCGCTAGACAGACTTGGAGGTATTAAGTTTCGTTTAGAGAATTGATATTTTTCTGTTCATTTTTTTGAAAACTAAAACTTTCCTTTTTTGATTTTCTTTTGCTTGGAAATCTTGACACTTCTGACAGAACTTGCGAATGTATCTGATGGTCTTTCGCTTACCGTAGTGCCATCTGCCCTAATTTATTTTAAGCATTTTGGTTGCTACTGATTTCGACCGCATTTTTATAAGTATGATTTGATGTACCATAACAGTCGGAATTTCATACGTTGTTTTTACAATGAAAAACAGTAGAATTTATTTACATAACAAAAAAAAGATATTATTAGATTTAGTTACTCCTATTGAGCATGATTGGACTGTTTTAAACATGTTGACATCGAAACTGGTTATATGGGAATGGCAAGTTTTCCTGAATTAATTATAAACACAAAAGATGACAGCGATGACGAAAAGAAAGAAAATAATTAAGAATAATAATTAATATACAGTTTTTTATGTTTATATTGTACCGGGTGATATTTTTAAATTCTTTACAGTCTTTCTTTTTTGCTTTCCCTCTTTTGTCAATTGCTTTTCACTTTTTGCCAAATGACTTTCCAAATTTTCAGTTTAGTAATCTCTGATTTTCCAGTCATTTTCACTTTTTGTCAAATGGGATTCACTATTTATCAAATGACTTTCACATTTACTAAATATCTCACATTATACAATAGTAGATGCTTTTTTTTAATGATACGAATACTATAGAAAATTAAAGAAAAGAGATCCTAGAAATTAGTTACTTATAAACATGAATTTAGACTTTGATTAATGAGTCAACTCTAGAAAATGTAGGGCAAAAACTCGTCTATCTAACGTCAAAATCAAAAATTTTTGGCTAAGAAAAAACAGGTATTAGTACTACAACTGTGACCTCATCTTCTTATGTCACTGTCGACAGTTAATCTGCAGTATTGTCCAGATGCAATCCATACAGACAGAACCGCCCTCACTTTGTGCAAAATTTGGAAACATTTAGAAGATTACTAAAAAAGAAAATATCAAATTAGTATTATGTTACCTACTAGGTAATACAAGTATTAACTATTCGATTAACGTTATTCGTAATTATAGAAAAAAATCTATTTTATTCTTTATTTGCAATTTTGGTAAAGCATTTGATATAAAGTGAAAGTCATTCGACAAAAAGGGAATCTAGTATGACAAAGCACACTGATATTTGGATATGTGGGAAACTCAAATGACAAAAGAGGAAAAGCAAAAGAAAAAGACTGTATTTAGTCATTCATGACTTATCTCAACGAGCAGAACGTATGGCGTTATGGCAGAATTATGTGATACTGACAGTCAAACCTATGATAAATCCTTTTTATTTCTTCAATGGATATTTCTTCTAGCTAAAAATACCCTTATAGCATTCTTAGTCTATGTTTTTCAAGATTCTACCTGTTTCTTGTTTGTCCTTCCTCATAAATTTACAAATGAAGGTATTAGTTGCCAAGTGGTTTATGAACTTTTATGACAGCTCGATGAATCGTTGCAAAACTATAACAATATTATCAGCTAATTCTTAGTCAAAAAAAGACTTTATTCTGAAAGCGGCCTTAAAATCTAATATGTTTTTATAAATGAAAATCATTCTTGAAACTTTACTTACAGCATTAATAATACTCATCACTGTTATCGCCAAATCATCTCACTTCAATTAATATCGTAATTCAAAAAGATTTTGAGAGTTTTAACAATAAACGTATTGAAACCAATTTGTGTGAGACGTTTTCTGACACTTATGACATTCATTGTCAAAATAACGCCGTCATGAATAAATCTATTTATAAGTGTTTAATTTGGGTTCGATAGATTTGATTCATTAAATAGTCCACCGAATACGATTTGTAGTCAATGTTCCACAGATAATTTTTCTGGTGCTGTTACTCATGTACAACAACGTTTTCGAGTTCGACTTGTGCAAGCACTCGTCAAATTCATATCAAAATCATAAGACAAATAATTTTAGTTCTGCATATGAATAGTTTGAATTTGGGCAGTCCATTCATGTCAGCTGATCACTAATTATTGACGTGATTTCGCATATTTTCATTTATTGAAATTATTTGCATCCAAATATAACATTCAAATAATTTTATATTTATATTTCTCTAACGACACGTGCACATTAATATTCTAATAAATTAAACCTTGAAAAAAGAATTCTGACTAAAAAGATACTAATACCACCTCATAATCTTTTTCAAACAGAAACAATAGATAAATAATAAATAAGATAGTAAATTAATTTGTGCCGACTTAAATAATATTCACCTTGAAACCTATCGTTTACTATTTGCAGTTAACAAATCCGCTGCTGTCAAATAATGAAACTAGACGCAACTTTTATGATTGTGAATATTTTTTCGTTCTATCTGTATAGTAGTACAGTAATCTTATATGTATGAATTTATACTTTATTATAAAACGTTTGTAGTTATGAAAAATAAGCAAAAAGCAGTGTCATGTTCAGATAAACACACATTTTTTTATAAAAATTCTGTCGCTGTAAATTGGCCGTTAAACAGGGTCTAGCTAATAATAGATTAAAAAAAATAATTGCAATGATAAAATTAACTTTTAATCAATACACCTTATGTATAATTTATATTATCAAAAAAAAGCTATTAATACTGATTTAAAATAATAATACATTTCATCGTCGGCTCCTATTTTCATTAAATCAGAATAACTACAAATAATTTTGCTCATGCATATAATTAACAACATTAGAAATCCTTTCATTAACTGCTTCTATGTTGATAGATTCTGTTGCATTAACCGACTCTAAAATATTTTTTCCAGATTTAGCAAGTTCGCTTAAATCTGGAGCTTCCTCGATTTCACTTAATATAATTTTCATAACTAAGAAAGTCATGAACAAACCATATTTAGAATAAATTTTCCATTGTTCTTCTATTTCTTCGTAGCTGAAAATTTTATCACTATCTATCCCCGCCTCTTTCATAACTGTTGAAAGTTGTTGATGATAAATTCTCAAAAATTTTTTCAAATTGTATAACACTTCTTTAGAACTACAAGCGTAGAAAAAATAAGAAAGATCAAGAATAGGAGAGCCAATTTGGGAAATTTGCCAATCCAAAAAACACATATCGGTTGGTTTTAATGGGTTTTTTAAATCCTGCAAAAAATATTTGTTAATTAAATGTGATATAAAATATTTTTATGTACATCATATTTGAACATCATGTTGTTGCACCAGCAATCTCCATGAAGAATTGTGCTAAATTTATCAGTTTTTCTAACATCCTCTAAAAAGAATTTCAATGCATTTTCAGCAAATTTTGCTAACGCTTGTGTGAGGTTTTCATTATTTGCAACTGCTCTAAATCCGTTTTTGAATATTTCCGTGAAATTATCCATAGATCTCTTTTTCTCTTCTTCGGATTCTTCTTCTTTATAAAAAATGTTTACACAATTCTTACTTATTTCTTCAAATTTTTCGGGACGCAAAATTTTAAGAGCAAGTCCAGCTCCGTGGAATTTTGCGTAAGTAGCAAACACAAGCGCAACATGCTCTTCGTTCATTGGTACTTTGCGATTCCATAGTTTGAAATCGATTTCTCTTAAATTCTCCAAGAGTAGACATTCTTCTTGGTCAATTAACAAGCTTCCGTAACACTTTGCCGTTTCCCTGAATACACTTTTAATTCCAACTTCCTCAGAGAATTTTCTCAAAAGTGGGAAAATCGTCTCGTACAAGTAAATTTCTCTTTCATAAGCTTTTCGTACAGGTGCTACTTCCCTCAGTTTTTTTTCAGTCATCGCTGATTTTAATATTAAATGCAAGATTTTATTTGGTTTGTTGAAATCTTCAACCTCAATTGTGTTGATGATGCCTAGATAACCATCTCCTTTTGTGGATCCTGAGGTAACTTTAACTCGGAAATTGTCAAAACCAAGACTTTTTGCAACTTTGTTGACAAGATCATTTTTATCATTCGACAATGATACACTCATCTTGACTGATAACACACAGTTTAACTATCAACTGGAAAATAAACTATGATCATTACAGCAAGTACATAATAAATTATCATCATCCCCACTTTTCGACCTTCCACTTGCATTGCTGTTACGTATTCAGAATTCGTTTGATGGAGACATACAATTAGTGTGATATTGCTCTCAGTCAAAAAAATGACCCAGATTTATAGTGACGTGAGTAGTCGTGAAACGTGTTTAATAAATTTATTGTCTCATTTTCAAACAAGAGTAGTTAATCAGAAGACCGTTACTTATCTTTACAAATAAATGTAATCATTTTATAAATTTCTTTTGTTTTATCACCACTTATCAAACAGAATTATCACTGTAATAACAATAACCAAACACTCTAAATTCTAAAAGTGCCTTGTGTTAATTATTTGTGATTTTTTGTTATTGTTTTCAATAGGTTTGCGCCAACAAACAAACTGTTATGTAATAATAAATCTTTGATTTGTTTATTTTTGTTAAAATCTATGCACGCGAAAATTATGTTATATCAAAATTTTTGCAGACTGTCTCAGTCAATGTAGATTCCATTGAAATTTCTACATCAGTGCCACAAAAACTAGTGAACAGAATTTTATAATTCATAAAATATCATTCAATATGCTGCAAATTTCTTAACAATTCTAAGTGCAGAGTCCAGAAAAACTCAAGGTTCTGCAAATAATTACATATACAGTGTAAGATAATTCTTTTAACTTGCAAAATCATGCAGTTCAGTATAAAAATACTGGAATAAATTGTTTAAAAAAAAAAAAAATAATTGATTTGGCTTAACAAGTGCGTGAAACATTTCTTCCGTGCGAAACAAAAACTATGCTTTTCAAGCTCTATAACGAAATGTAAAGACAAGCAGATCATCATATTATACATTTTTGAATGTACATCACTGTATGTTATTTTGCTTTTCAGAAGTATTTTAAGCAATGTCCGACAACTCTGTAGAAAATCAACTTAGATCTATTCTAAACGAAGCAGCTCAAAAACTAAATCTTGGAAAGTTTTCTCTTGATCTAAATTTAGGGGCTAGTCAAGGCGACGGTTTCTTGAGTGAAAGTTACAAATCATCAATAATTGATGAAGAAAATAATGAAAAAATTGATTTGTTTATTAAAATAGCACCAAAAGATGATGTTAGAAGAGAGGAAACAAGTATTGTGACTGCTTACCAAAATGAAATATATTTCTATTCATCAATATTACCAGCATTTCAAAAGTTTCAACAAAAATGGAAAGTATCTAAACCCTTTAACAATTTTGCTAAGTTCCTAACTGGTAGTACACAGTGTTATAATGAAATTGTTGTGCTTGAAGATATAACAAAATCTGGATATGAAATGATAGATAAACAGTTAATCTTAAATGATCAACAGATTAAATTTATTCTTGAAACTTATGGACGGCTGCATGCGGTTTCGTTTTGTATGAAAAATCAAGTGAAAAATGAATATAATAAATTGATTGAAAGATTGTCTGACAATGTTATTACAAGATTTACACTTACAAGAAGATTTTGTATGGGTTTATCACGAATGGTTTCTAGAAGTTTTGAAGCTTTAGATCCACAAAAAGATTATGATGTTCGAGAAAAATTTAAAAAATATGTAGATAATACTAAGAGTATTTTCACTGAAGTGATCAATTATCAAGGCCATCATGCTTGTATACTTCACGGTGACTGTTGGTCGAATAATATAATGTTTAAATTTCAAGTATGAATTTTAAATTTTCATTAATAATTAAGTAATACTTTTTGATTTAAGGATTCACAATTAGAAGATATAAAATTTATAGATTTTCAACTAGCTTGGACAGGATCTCCAGTCTACGACTTGTCTTACTTTTTATATTCAGGAGGATCAAAAATATTATTTGATAAATTAGAAGATTATTTAGATGTATATTATAAAAGTTTTTGTGAAAACGTCAAAGAAATGGGTTGTGAGCCTGATAAAGTTTTACCTCGTAAAGTTTTAACTGAAGAATGGAAAAAGTATTCAAAATTTGGCATGCTCATGGCTATATTACTTAGTTATATTAAGTTGCTCCCAAAAGAAGAAGCCATCGCATTATCAAAATCGCTAGAAAATGATTTATCTAAAACAGAACCTAAAACGAGGTCTTACGACACTTTTTCTTTCAACGAAAGAGTCAGAAATATTATTGTACATATGTATGAAATTGATGCTTTATAAATAAAGAGTAGCAGGATGTTTCTTTATTGAATTTCCAATCTATCCTATTTTTTATTTTCGTTTTACCTTTGCTTATTACTAAGGTCTATTTATCTTACAATAGACAATCTGCTATCAATCTTATTATTTGCAATTATAAAGTCGCAGCGACAACAAATCGTTTTTGCGCGCCTAACTTAAACAATATCAAAATGGATAAAAGAAGAAAAAAATGTTTTATCTGTTTAGAAATGCGTACTAAGAAGCCACTAAATAGGATGATTTCACAATTTGAGTTCACATTCTTTTTCCTGTGCTGATAATTTTCAAGCTGATGTCATTATAATTTAGAATATTTTTTTGCAATGTTATCACTCACTCAAGCAACAAGATCTCTATCATCAAATAATTGTCTAAAGATAATCTAATTTCAGAATGATTTTGCTTTTAATTGTCTAAAGATAATCTAATTTCAGAATGATTTTGCTCTAAGTTCTTATCTTTCTTAAAATTAAGTTTTCATGTTTTTACCTTCAATCACATTCAGTATACTAGTCGATTCCAACGTTTCAACATGAATCCCACAAATCGGTGCACAAAAAATGATGTAGAAGAGTGGATAAAGCCAACATTAGAAAATGAAGGTTTAAAAAGTTATAAAATAATTGTGTCAGGAAGTTCTAGCAAAGGCGATGGATATCTTGGTGACATAACTTTTGTACAAATTAATGGTGTATCTAAGAAAAACGAACAAAAAGAATACAATTTTGTGCTAAAATGTGGTAAAAAAAGTAAAGAATTGAGAGAGGTTATGCCTATTCGACAAGTTTTTGAAAATGAAATGCATTTTTATACGAAAACATTCCCAACGTTTTTAAAATTCCAAAAAGAGAAAAATGTAAAAGAACCGTTTACAAATGTAGCTAAATGTTACGATACAAAAACGTTTGAGGAAATGGAAGTATTAGTTTTAGAGAATATGAAGAAAAAAGGATACGATTTACATGATCGCAAATTACCAATGAATAAAGATCAAATAGAAAAAATAATGAAATGTTATGGGAAGTTGCACGCTATTTCTTATGCATTGAAAGATCAGAAGCCAGAAGTTTTTAAAGAATTGACAGAAAATTTAATAGATATTTTATCATTGTTGAGCGAGAAGAACAAAGGTAAAGAATTTGTTATTTTTGAAGATATACTTAAATTGGCACAAAAAGCAAATGAACAAGAAATTGTAGAAAAAATTCATATTCTAAACAAGAATCCTAAAAGACACAATGAAATAACCGATCCAACAGATCCTTATGCAGTAATTCTCCACGGAGATTGTTGGAACAATAATTTTCTTTTCAAATATGAGGTAAAATCTTAATATAACTCATTAATGCAACCATTTAAAAACGTGTTTTCTTTTCTAGAATGGAAAATTGATTGATGTGTGTTTCTTAGATTTTCAATTGAGCAAACTCGCATCTCCAGTACATGATCTCTCTTATTTCCTATTTACTTGCCTAGGAGAAGACACTGTTGAATATTTCGACCAATTCAATAATTTGTATTATGAAACCTTATCAGCTTCTTTACGTGAAATGGGAAGTGATCCCAATAAACTATTCCCATACGAAGAATTTCTAAATCAATGGAAGAAATTTTACATTTTTGGACTTGGAATGATGCCATTTATAATGAAAATTTGCTTAGTTGATAAAGATAATATACCTGATTTAGTTGAATCTGCGGAATCTGGTGATGATCTTACTACAACTTTTAGAGACGTGACTCTTAATATGGAAAAATATCGCCAAAGAACTTTCCCTTTAATGAAGCTCTTAATTAGCAAAGGATTTGTATGAATTTTATAAATGTCGATTGTTTAACAGTAATTTTAGTAATGCAACCACACATTCAGCAGTTCATGTTTCTTGCAGATAGTAAATTTGATTAATTCTACTGTGAGCTAAAATTTCAAATTGGTCACTTTATATTCATTGGTTTATTAATTGTGCTTTACGAGAAAGTAATTTGAATCTTTGCTAAATTTAACTATTTATTCTAAAAATAGATTGGATTTGCCATTGAAACTGAATCCTAAGTTTAAAAGTTTAAAAATTCAAAATTATTGCTTCGTTATATTTTTTGTATTGTCCTTATTGTTTACCCAAATTTACTCAAGCTACATCCTCAAAATAATTAAATCTTAAAATGTTTTAATATTACGTATTCAAAAGATTGCTTTTATTAGTGGCTAAGAAAATGCATTCATTGTCTACAGTTTTAATTAATTTTATTTTTATTGTTGTAATTGTATTGTATCAAATTACTTGTATGCAAACTAGATAAAAAAATCGATCAGTCTCAATTTCCCTATTTTTTTAACAATCCACTTATTCAATCTCAATATTTGAAATGCAGAAGACAATAAATGAAATATTGAATCTTTTATTATTCTGTGTAAGTTTAAAACACTCACACAAGAATCAATAAAACTCTAAAAACTTCTGAAAAATCATCACCTTCTTTTTTGCAAGAACTTTTGGTTTGAGACTAAACGATAGTAAATAAGGTAAAAGAATGTAGTTAGTAAACAAAATGTCTTCAATCAGCAGATAAGTAACATTCTCCCCTCTCTGACTTAGTAAGTTGGCAGGTGGGAAGCCTCGGTATTCAGGTGTGTCATGTCAGGTAAAAGAAGGTGAAATCATTCTTCGGTTTGTGTTGGTTTCGAAAGCGCGCACCGCCATTTTTCCACCATGTGTCTATTGTGAGTGTTACCGATCAAAGAAAATGGGCTCTAAAATCGAATATGTTGATTCGTCACAAATCTATGCTACCAGTTATGTACGTAACTCAAAAGCTATAGGAGTTTTATGGGCCATTTTCACAATATGCTATGCGATCATCGGTGTGGTCTCTTTCGTGACTCCTGAATGGATCGGTGACATAGACAGCGAGACCCCAGGAAAATTTGGTCTTTGGTCTGTGTGCTATGCGGAAGAAACTGGCGAACAATGCAAGGGCAGACTTGATGACTTTATGAGTATTGCCAGTAGTGCCTTTCAAGCAGCTACAGTTTTTGTTGGATTAGCTGTAGTTAGTGCCCTTCTTACCATTTGTGCCATGATTTTATTCTTCTTTTGTCATTCAACTACGGTCTTTCATGTCTGCGGCTGGACACAACTTGTCTCTGGTAAGCTAGTAATTCATCATTAATTACCGCCACTGCTTCATTAAATCTTTACACTTGGAAATGAACAGACACAATGTCTTTTGTGAACATTGTTCTCTAGTTCTTGTTCACCAACTTGGTGTTTGCATAATTTACTGTCAATTCCAAATTGAGAATACAAAAGCATCCATAGAAAAATAATTGTTAAAACTCACATTTGCAAAAAAGATTAATACAATGGTGCATGGTATGTTAATTTCACTGAATGTATTATGTATTATGTATGCATTAGTAGTTAGTAAATAAATGAGTGTTTTCTTCTATTAATCCGAAATTTGAATAAAAAAATGCTGTTTCATGAGTTTTTAAAATGAAATAAAAAATAGTTGAAATACTACACAATATATAAAATAAATAAATCCCCACATTTACTATAGATTTTTGAAACGAATCATAGATCTGTTTGATTTATATTTATAATAATCCCAATCATTGCTACTGCCAAATCAACTCACTTTACTTAACATCGCAATTCGACAAAATTTTGAGAGCCTTTTCAGTTAATAATAAATGTATTGAAAGCAATTTGTGTGGTACGCTTTCTGACAATTATGAAATAAATGTCAAAATAATTGTTAAATTGTTCAATTTGTGTTCGTTGATTTTTCCGTTGCTGCTACTCATGTACAACAGCGCTTTCAAATTCGACTCGTACAAGTACTCGGCAAATTCATATCCCATTCGACCAAATTGAGACGAAATGTATGATGCCTATTTTTATTAATCAATAATCACAAAGTATTGACTGATGGCTCTTCTTCTTTAGTTGCAGTATCAGAAAAAATGTAATACAAATTAGAACATTTTTTCTAATAGCATTTCCAATAGCATTTTTAAGGTACCAAAGATTCTAAAAAGCATGTAAAAATCTGTTAAAATAAAACATTTCAGTCAAAGCACTAAATTTAAATGATTATGAACACTTCAATAAAATGACCTTCACTTATCTATAATATAAAGTAAATATAATTCTTATAAGTAATTAAAACCACATATTAGGAAAATTTCAACACAACAAACAATTTTGATTAGCTTTTGAAATGAGTTGTTGAAATTAGTTGAATTTGATATCCTTTTAGTTAATTACATTCAAATTTCGTCCTAAGGTTAATTAGTAGTTGTTTTCTTGTTTAGCATCCCTTTTCTTTTCTTCTTCTGAATTTAACTGATTATATTTAATTCTATTCACAGTAACATTGTCGTTTTCAAATTTATACAATCTGTAATTTGATATTATCAGCTTCTGCGAGAACCAAATATTTATTTTCTAACATATTTTACGATGAAATAATGAGAGTATTCAACATAACTCTAATAAATTTCTAAAATAAGCTGATTCTATAAAACATAAATATCTATAAAGGCACACATCAATAAAAGTTAAGCTATCATTAAATTAAAAGTATGTATGTTCAAATAACTCAAAATAAACAAAAATAGAGCAAAGCTGCTTAAGCTTCCACGAGTGTTTACCAACTTTAGCAAGCAAAGGGAAAACTAATATGAAATTCAAATAGGAAATGTTTTTCATAATCATTCTGACAATTTAAAATTACATATCACTTTCATTATTTCAACGACAGCATATTAATTTTTGTTCAAATAAATATTATAAAGTTAGTTAGAAACTTGTAACAGAGTTCATTCACTTTTGATTCTTAGATTATTTCTTATTGGTATACAAACAACAAAATATTTGCGGAAAATATTCTGTCAGCATAATTGACTACTTTTCAAAGTGATTAAATATAAAAATTTTTTAGCGGGGAATTTAAAATATAATAATTTCAGGTGTTTATTTTTCAAATATTTTCATCTTTCCCGAATCGAAAAATTCTTGTCTCGTTTGTGAAAAAAATCTTTCAGTAGGATTTTAGGAAAATTATTTGTTTTCCAGTTTTCATTATTACTAAAGTACTTTGTCCAATCATACACAATATTAGTACTTCTGCAGCCAGTTAAAATTGATAAACAGCAAAAATGTTAACACAATGAGAAATCTATTGACATTATTCTTCGTTTTTAATATATACAATTTTTTTTTCAAACAGACTAATTTATTTGTTTATAATCTTTTTACATCGCAATTCTTCACAAAGCTTGTGCGTATAAACAATAACATGCTCTAACTTTCACACGAAAATAAAACTTGCACACATAACGATTAGAAAATGTAAAATTTCTGTTCATAACAGATGGCAAAGAACTGTTATGTGTAGAAACATATGACAGAAATGGACTCACATTTAAACAAGCTGACATTTTATATTTCGCTAATAGGTACAAAATTATAGATTTTCTTGCATTTTTGAAATAACTTAGTAGTTAAATGGGATATTCTCTTTATATAAAACTTTGATTAGGAATTTGTATTTTTTATGGAGCATTCTATATCAAGAAAAAAAGATATTATAAAAAACTAAAAAATTTGGTTGATATTTTTAGTAAAACTAACGGTTTTGAAATGTGATATTTGTAAGAATACCGAAGTATAATTCCAAAATTTGTGGTTTTCTCCTGGAACTAATAAAGTTACATTGACGCAAACATCAAAGCAAAAAATTTAATTAACTAACAGTTTCTTTCTTCCAAACAAAAATTTCACTAATTGCGCATATCCATTAATATTTGTAATTACACTTATAAGTATTTAAGTCTCTAAGAAAGTAAAGCTTATAAAAAAACTCTAGAATAAACTAATAATGGAAAATTTAATCGTAATGATGAGAAACAATTTTTTAACTCCAAGTTATAAACTTGAAAATGCAATAATAATTGCATCGTCTTTTTTTCAATTTCTACATACTTTCCCTATCAGCAACTTAATCAATCTTGACAAGTGTGTTTCTAGTGTACGAAAATCAATTTAAAACACTAATGATTTTATAATTTCAAACAATTATGTTTTGTGTTGATGCAAACTTTACAGCCGTTGAAGCTTTCATTTATAAGAAACTACATTTTTATGATAACGATCTTTCCATCATGTCAAGTTCAAGAGAAGATTTTATTTAATAAAAATTCATTGACTGACAGCAACTTTACGTATTACTTCCTCTTTGCTAAACAGATTTGTCACGTTTACTGAATAGAAAGTAAATGTAATATTGGGTTAACCACCAGTTAAATTTGTTAGCCAAGAAAATTCTTCCAAAGATGCTATAAAAACTAACTAATAAGTTGATGATGTGGAATCAAGTAAGAATGTTACACCATTGTAAACAATACTTATTGTTCGCAAGACCTTCCCATGTTTGAATAAACTGTTATACCTAAAGAGGAATAAATTTTATTGTGTTTCTTGTTACGTGTATGGTTCTTACATAACTTATTTTATTCACACTGCATATAGTGAGTCTAGATGAATGTAAACTCAGAGAAGATCTTTGTTGTTTGAAATAATTTTGCGTGCTAATAATTTGTCGAGACACTATAATTAGCGATCTTACCTATTAGCCTACATATGACCATAGGTCAAAATGTGTGCTACTCCCACAAAAAAAATTTAGAATCAGTGAAAGCGATGCCACAACCCACATACAATGAAAACCTTGATGATGTACCTATTATTGAAATGATCATTGTAATTATACTTACTTTCTTTATTGCAAAGGTTTAAAAAATCTTTCATGTTCGTGTCTAGATTTAAGTTTTACAACAAAGAGTGAGAATTGACAAACGATTTATCGACTATTGTGGATATCGGTGAAAGTTGATATAAACGCTTGAATAAAATGCTCACAAAGACAAAAACTTGGTACTACAATACTGAATGTGTTTATAACGCCACATGTGGCAACTTAAACACTTATTTATTAATTAATGTTACCTAATGGTTCATTAAATCTATTTACATAATGTAACAACTACATTTAATGCCTATCTAGGCTAAATGTGTTATTTTATTTCTAATTAATACACATACATGCAACTATGGCAGCATTTTAATTTATTGCAGTTATATGAGAATACCTCCATAAAAGTATAAGAAACTCATTAGAGCCGTTTGCACCAACGTTAAGATATACTTAAATAAAACTTAAATTTTAAATTGGTGCTTAAATGCAAAGTTTTGCTTGAATATAATTATTTTGTTTATTCGAAATATTCGTAGAAAAGTTATAGCAGTTTTCTAATCTTTTTTGAACAATTGTTTGTAAGTGAAAAAATATGTTAAAAAATACATAAAATTTGAAATAACGTCTCAGAAATGTGGGCAGCGCCTTTATAAAAAAAGCGTTCAGCAAATTACAGTGCTGACGAAAAAAATCTGTTAATTAATTAATTCTATGACTATTATGGAATAAGTGTATTGTCTTGCAATCCTTGCTATCGCTTCGAAAACTCAAACGATTATCCTTGGAAGTGTTGATACTTGCATTCCTCCAAAATCAGCACAGCTCAAGTTGTCCAGTAGAATAAAACCGTAATGTTAATAAAAGCTGACAACTGGGAGAAAGTGAACTATTTTCGAAAAAAAAACGATGATGCATAAGAAACAAACACTAACTGAAGATAATAAGTGAATTAATCTAAACCTACGGAAGAAGAGATCATCCAATTATTCAAAAAAATTTACGTAAAAGTTCCAGTTATTGACACCTTAAGCAAAAAGTTTTGAAGCAGACTTATTTTTGAATATATTTTTTTCTAATTTATGCTTTGGAACACTGTTACAGTTACTATTTTAACTAATATTCCAAATTTGTTTATTGTTGAATCGATGTAGAAAAATTTGCAGATTTTCGTTGGAGTGTAAAATGTCCTAGTATTTGACTACCCACATTTCTTTTATAAATCCTCAGCCACTATTCAAATTTGACAAAATTAATAAAATGCAGTTGATTGTTAAGTATACACAATGTATAATCATACACTTATCAGTTTTTATTACCTTCTACTTCAGTAAAAATCTCAGAAACTGAAGCGGATTTTTAACCAGATCATTGAACGTGTTTTTTATAACTTTGATGTAATTTGGGTTTAGTTACTACAATATTTCGAGAAACACAATTATTTTTCAAAGTGTCAAACACTGGTACTTTTACCTTATCCCTTTTTCGGAAAAGTATACTTCATTATTTCCAGTATCTCAAGATCATCACCAAATGCATCAAATGCATTGTCAAATATTTGCTTTCATTTATTTAATTTTTTTTTTCTGTTGGTTTAAGTTATGCTTAATTGAGTTTTAATAAACGATCATTGGTGCGAAAAGAATAAATTTAAGCATTAACTTTTTATTAGCAGCAAAATAAATATAAAAACTATCTAATATCTCTACATCAAATTCAAATCCCAAAATAGAAAGTAAAAATTTTGATTTATTAGAAGATAGCAATCTGATAAGATTCATTATTACCTTTCTTTTTCAATTCATTGGCTCTTCCAAAACTAGCACTGACCTAGACTTTTGAGTTGTGAAACTCTCCCACGATCTTAGTTTCAAACGAATTGATTGATTGAAGCAAACTATATAGAACAAAGTTATGATATGCCAACAATAAGAACCAGAAATTTCAAACCAGTTTTATAAAATTGTCATGATATTAAATGGAGATGTAAATAAGAATTTTATTAAAAATAAAATGTGAAACCACATTTTCATCTGCTTCTGATTTTATAATTATCATTCTAAAAATTAAATAATTTGAGAACTAACTTCAATTACATTTGTCTTAACATTGAAAAAATAAATAGATATTTTACAGACGCATTAATTCAATAATTAAATCTGAAAATTACTTTTACTTTTGTTTAGTAAATCTGCCATTTCTAACTCTCTCTCTTAAAATTAATTCGTTTCATTTGATTTTTATCATCTGTTACTAATTAAATTATAACTGACTAATTTATTCTAAAATACACAGCAATAATAAATTGTTTCCGTCACAATCGAATTAGCCAATTTATCACCAATAACGTTGACAGTGTTTATTAAGTGTGACTCAACTTCCATTTCCCAAATTTAACAATCATAATAAAATTGAAATCACAATAAAGAAAGTGTTTTCCAAAATTACACAACATCAAGTTTTCAACTTTTGTGAAGCGTGTATTTTCCAATAAAAAAATTGTGAATTTCTCCACTTTTGTAAAGACAAGCAATCAACAACTGGAACGTCCCTATTATCAGATCGCTTTCATAATTTTCTCGATTGAATCCGTATAATTTTTACCGCGTAAAGCGTTAACTATTCTTAAGGAACTGCAACGTCGCTCGATTATGAAATACCAATGTCACAGTTCAGTTACCTTCCACTCGACTATTACTTAATTTATATAAATATATAAATTATATATGTGTGAACACCGATTTTAAATTAAGTAAATAATACCGTTTTTCACGTATCAGCCATGAAGAATTCACTAATTGACTTTACTTAAACATTTTTTTTCTTTTTAAAGCAATTTGTATGATCGCTGGTTGCGTGTGCTTTCCGGCTGGATGGCATGAAGACAGCATCCGCAAGGTTTGTGGAGCATCGGACAAATACGAGCTAGGAAGTTGCGGTATACGATGGGCTTACCTACTGGCCGCTATTGGATGTCTTGATGCCGTTATTTTGGCTACTTTAGCATTTATTCTCGCCACGAGACACATCAGGCTCCAACCTGACCCTCATTATGCTCCAGCGAGCTTATTTAAAGGTAAATACTCTATTTGCAGTATTAAAATATGGAGAGAACTGTATTTTACCGTTTCTTCTATACATAAAAGCTTTTATTCATTTATGCTAAAAAAAGCACGGATTTCTGAGAAAAATTTTGTTTATTATTCACTAATTGAACCATATATCGTCAAAGAGTAAAAAAACTCAATTAGATTTTTTATACACTGTGAATCATTAATAATGGGGCCTAGCTTAAGGAGTGAAAGCCTAACTCAAAAAAATGCGATTGAATTTAATATGCCTTATTCAAATATGGTTCCTTATCGATCTACAGGGTGTTAAGTTGAACATCGTTTTTTTATTTTTGCTCATATTTTAAAAATAGTTCAGTCAAATTAGAAATTTTGCGTTTTTTGGAGCATGAATAAAAATTCATACACTCAAATTTTTCTACAGCATAGAGGGCGCTAGTTACACCTACTCAGCTACATTTTAAGTCCTGCAACTTTTTTGTAATTTTGATTACCATATTGTTTTACAGTATAATGAAACTATGTTCAACTTTTAATCAAAAAGGTGTACTTGTTAGTAGTTACTGAAACTGACAACGCTAATTTGTTCCAATTGTTGTCAGAAATTACCAAGACAAAATAGACATCAATGCTATGTAAAAAAGTTAAGTTTTCTCATTTTTTGATTCTTTGGTACCGATACTCAGAAGGGATCGAGACTTGACTTTAACAGGACAAAATAGTAATAAGCTGAATAATTGTCAAATCAATATTCTTGATTTCAGTGATTTATAATTTTTAGGCTGACTATGATCAAAAGTCATTTTCGGTATAGATGTGCATTTTCAGATTCAATGTAAGTTATCTCTAAAACTGTCAAGTTTTTTTTTAATTTACTTGATTTCCATTATTACCAAAATGTCAAAACTTTAAAAAATTAAAAAGATACGCTAGTATTTTTGTATAAAAAAAAGCGTAACCTGCGCGCGCCATCCAGTTCATAATTTCAAATTAGTGAAAAAATCATGTTTATTATTCACTCAGTATTTTTTCGAGATATTGTCAAAAATTGAAATGAAAGAAACTAACTTCAACAATTTAAAAATGGAAGGGAGCAACTTTCGGATGTTTTATTTAATCTTATTATTTCAAGGTCAGTCACATTATTAATGTCTCATCCTGTATATTTTTCAAATTAATATTTAAAACTTTTTCACACATTTGGTAAAAAGCTGAAAAACACAAGATCATTATCCGTAAATCTTCAGTTATTTTGGTTTTAAAAATGACCAAAATTTTTCTTGACGAATATAAATGTATTTTTTGATCTAGAAAAAATTTGGGGGTCATTTTTTGTAAGTGAAATCATGATTATTAATATTAGAAAGGTACTAAAATACCAACTTCAATGACAACTAAACCTCCTTTTTTGACATAGAAGTAACTAAGCAAAGAAGTAATGAATAAATAATTTATTACTTAAACAGCTGTAAAAATGCTAATTTGAATAAATGAAAGAAGTTCATTACCTCAAACTATATTTTAATTAAGCATTTTAATACAGTTGAATGATCCGAATTAATGAGGTATCTAATTTCTTATACCTACTATTTTAATCAATTTAATAAAATGATTAACAAATTTATCTTGTTAATGACTTTATTGATTCTAATGAAGTATGAAGAGAGTTGCTGAATCAAAAAATGCTACTATTTTTGTTTTTGTCTCTAACATACATATAAATTATACATGAATCCAGCTAATTTTACTCTTCAAAAAAGATGAAATGATCACCTTATTATTTTCTAGAAATTGTGGGTGCTTTCAGAAAAATTGTTAGTAATTTCACTAGATAAGGAAGATTAGAATAATTATCTACAGATTCAAATCCTTAAAAAAACTCAAAGAGTATAATTATCTTTGAAAAGTATGTCGCATGATAAAAAAGACGCAATATTTCATAAATTTACGATATTGGTTATTAAAGATAGAAAGTTGATTAATAAGAAGCAAGAACATATTTTTTGAATGATTATTTATTTTTGTTGACTAAATTAATCTGAAGATAGAGATTTGAATATGATTAACTATTAGAAATTTTTAAAAATGTGTAATGATCGCTTCATTTCATATTCACTTTGTGAAATTTTTATGAGCGTGACATCTATCATGCAACAGGTGAGTTACTATTTACATACATCACAACGTATTCATTTTGAAACCATTTTTCTCCTGGGATTTTATCAAGAAAGAAGCTACTATGCAATATTAATGTCTGTTATTCTAATTCAATTTTGGTTTTTGTTTTTAGGAGAAATGAACAGCGCTTTCGTCGCTGATACTGCGAGTGTGGCTGGTTCAAGAAAGTCTCTGAATTTACATCCCGTTCTTTTGATGCATCCAGGTCAAGATGATACGTATTCCCAATTTTCCCAACGTACTGTTCCTCGATCAACACATTCAGGACATTATTCTCATCCTCATAGTCTACACCATCATAATTTCCAGTTGTAAATTTTTAGACTGCTATTTTGCTACTGTTAGGTTTACTTTTAAATGTTTAATATTACAAAATAATAAAATAAGTTATGTTAAAGGATTTAAGGGTTCAACATTTAGTCTCTCTGCTAATCTCGAGCAGCTTCTTAGAAGATGCCGAACGTATGGTATACCTCCTTGTTGATCAACCATTGCCATATGTTGTCTTTCTGTGTCACCTGGAACTAGTACAGGTTTCGATGGATCAGCCTAAAACGACCATTATTGTTATTAAAAGTGATAATAAAAATTACAATACCGGTCTCATTTTCCTCAAAAAATTTAACAAATCACTTAAACGTGTTTCAAATCCTGGTGCAAAAAAACTAGGATTTATTGCAACAAAACAGTGTCCTAAATTCGGTTTAGCAGCGTAATTTCCATACTTTCGAATATTAGGACCATATGCAGAATCGCTAAGAATTCCGCAAAAAATTTCAACTAAAAGAGCCAATCCAAAACCTTTAAAACTCGTTTCAGGTTCGTTGCCGCCCATTGGGCGCAAAGCTCCTGTTTCTGGATTTGCCCAATCGGATGGGACTGGGAGTCGTTCTCTACTTAACAATTCAATCTGTAGTGTAATAGACATAGAAATAAATAATTCAAATTTTTGTTAATACTTTGCCAACAGACACTGATGCTGTTGCTATGTCAAGTAAAAAACTGTCACCATGAAGAGCTGGTGCTGACATCGATATGGGATTAGTTCCTAGAACTCCCTAAAAGCAACTATTTATTTAAAAGAAAAAATAAAGACAAATATACATCTAAGGCGCGACTGGGAGCTACCAGTGGAGTAGAATTTGTTAAGCACATTCCCAGTAAACCTTCGTTGAGAGCTTTTATACAATAATTACTTGCAAATCCAAAATTACTCGAACCTAAGAAACAATTTTAATGGGTTTGTTATTTTGATTCTATTCTTTCCAACCTTTAGCTACAACCCATCCAATACCAGCACTTTTTGCCTTTTTTATAGCAAGATCCATGCAAAAGTTTCCAACAACAACACCTATTCCATTACACCCATCAACCCATGCCGTTGCAGCTGATTCTTTAATTATACGAGGTACTGCGTCTTTATTACAACCACCATGTGCAATCTCTTCAACGTAAGTTTCTACAAAACTTTTAAGTACTTAAGAAAAAAATAACAGACTTTTTCCAACCCAACTGATTTAGTCCTTCATAAGTGTGTCCTCGATAATCAGCTTGAGTTAATGACTTTGCTACAGCTTCTGCATGATTTGGTGGAGTACCAATAGCTTGCAAACAGTCTTTAATAAATCGATGAACTTCGGTTAAAGAAAATTTCAATTCGTTTTCTAATTCGATAGATGATGGCTCTGTTTTAAATATAGTAAAAGTTGAGAAAAACAAGAAATGCCGTTTCATACCTGATTCAGATAACGCAGCTGATGACATTTTTATTGAAATTATTTTATTAACTGTCAAACAATTAATTATGTTCTAAAAACTTTGATCAGCATTGTTTATAACACATTTTCATCAGTCTTACAAATAACTTCAACTTTAATTCAAAAAATCAATAACAAGTTTGATTAAACTAAATAAAAAAATGTTCAAATAAGAGTCTGAATAAGAACTTTTGTTTTATAAATACTTATACAAAGTGCGTCTCAATATAAAACTTTTGCCAATATTTTACTTCCTCCGGAATTTACCGAAAGCGGTAGCTCATGCTCTGTAGCTTATTTCCTTCACCAATCATAAACAAGTTAGAAGGTTCAAACTGATAGAAATTTTCAAAAACTTAATTCAGTGCATAGAGAATGCACTTGTTGTTAATATAAAACACTCTGAACCAAAATTTGTTAAATATGTGGAATAATTATTTTAACTTTAGTCTTTGCCTGATCAAAAAAACTTAAACATTTCAAAACAAATACAAAGAGTTCAACAATCTTTAACAGTATTTAAATTAAGTCATAAACTAGTTTGATATAAGTGTCAGCAATATTAGAAAAAACTATAAAAATGATGAGATTCTTTTTTTTAATTTCCTGTTATTAATAATATAAATATAATATAAATAAAGTTTATATCATTCATTTAAAAGTAATAAATTTGAACAGACATTTGTGATTTCCAAAATAACTGTTGTATTTCTTTGCATTTAACCAATAGAAAGGCCACAGTAGAAGCTCGTTAGCCACATTATAAGTACAGTTTGATATCTAAAAACGCCGGAAGTTAATAATTTCTAAATTGTTTAGAAAGAGTTTCCGGTTTAAAGTGAAACTAACTAAATGTTATTCATAATTCTATAATTAGTTTTAATTTCTTGATTTCGCGAAAAATGCGTTTCTCATTAATTTTAAGACAAATGTATTGAACAAATTGTTTAAATATTCCCACAATTATTTTTTTCGACTTGTTGGAGCAGTAGCTGATGACGTGATTGTTGAAGTAAAGATCATTTTTGATAGATTACAAAGCATTCCTGTAACCCAGCTATTCCATGATGTTTCCTTTATAAACGATTTTGTCTTTTTTATAGTAATATTCAAAGATAAACTTGCATTAACTTCTCCTAAACCGCCCTTCGACCCAAAGCGGTACAGCAAATCTAAAAAAATATGTTTTACTAAAAAGTTATGAATCTTTCAATCTTACCAATTCTATCCGCTCCATTGCTCTAGTGACCTCTGTGATCTGCATCTACAAGAATTAGCTAAAACCTCAGTATTTTCTACCGAAATGCATTCGGCTACTAAGTAATCTGTTACAGAGAGTCGACATTTTTCATTCAAAAGTATAATCTGAGTTTACCTAGATATAAACTATGGAAAATAAGTCCTAGTTCTACGCTTGTGTTGAAAAATTTTTCTCATAATTTCAAGAATTTAATTATAAAAAAACATAATCAATAGATATATTTTCAATTTATTGGTAAAAAATTATATGAATCAACAATTAACTGCTATTTTTTTTTTCATTTTTATAACATTATAAATACTTAGAAATAACAAAATTTCTCAAAATTTGTGTATCTGTTCCCAAAAAGTTTTCTAATTATTGATTGTCTTTTTTAGATATTAAGTGAAAAAATAGATAAACCACATTTTTAGCATTTAGCTACAATCGGTGCAACATTTAAACTTTTAGCTAGTTCTTCACATGTATCAAGTTGATCCTGAACGTATCGGACCCCACCAGCTTGATCAACTGCAGCCATATGACATCTTTCAGGATCTCCAGCTACGTAAACAGGTTTCGTCGGATCAGTCTAAAAAAAATGATAAAAAACTAAAAAAAAATATTTTTTCTGTCTCACCCGTTCCATATTCCTAACATAGTCAATAAGCTCACTCAGTCGTCCTTCAAAACCGGGAGCAAAACATTTGGGATTGATGGCAATAAAGCATTGACCCAAGTTGGCTGCATCACCTGTATCACCCCATTTGCGAATGTTAGGACCAAACGAACTACCTGCGAGTATTCCGCAAAGAATCTCCACTAACATTCCCAATCCATATCCTTTATATCCTGAATTCATTTCAGGTCCTCCCAATGGCATTAAACGTCCCGAATTGAATGCAACATTTGCATCGGTTGTGATGTTACCATTAGGATCCTGCGCCCAACCTGCTGGAATTGGTTGGTTTTTTCTTCTTTGAATTTCGATCTAAGTTAAATTGGAAGCTTTTATTTGATTTTGGAACAAATTGATGGAATACCTTTCCAACAGCGACAGCTGTGGTTGCCATGTCTAAAACAAAGCTGTCTCCATTGGCAGCAGGAGCCCCTAGAGATAAAGGGTTTGTTCCCAAAGCTGACTGAAATTCAAATTAGAATAGCAGCGTGTACGTTAATAAACGTACTTACATCTTTTGCACGAGTTGGCACCATAAGTGGGGACGTGTTAGTGAAACTCATTCCTAAAAGACCCTCTTTTATTGCCTGGAGTGTATACATTCCTGCTATTCCAAAATGATTCGATTCTATAAAATAAAAAAGGGTATATTGTCTAGGATCTTGAATGTCAACAGATTAAATTAATTATTTTAATTGTTATTTTCAACTATCACAAAAAGACTGAACTCAGACGTAAGAATTTTTGGAGTTGTAAAGATTTTTTGCATTCTGCTTTTAAATCAATTTTTTATTTATATATAAATATTTTAAATCGTAAACGAGTTACGACTTTTTTACTTATTCAGTGATTCTTTTAATTTTTTTTTCTTGAATATAAATATGAAACAAATTTTTACCTTTTGCTACTACAATAGCTATTCCAACTTCTTTCGCTTTTTTCATAGCTAATTCCATACAAAATTTCCCTACCACCGCTCCTAGCCCATTATTACCAGTAACATATGCAGTAGCAGGAGTTTCCGTTATAATCGAAGGAAAAGCTTTACAATCACAAAGCCCAGTTTGAACATCTCTTATATACATATCTATAAAAACCTAATTCATTTAAGCACTTGACTCAGTTTTTGTGACACTACCTAACCGATTCATTCCATGACTATAATGCCCTCGGTAATCAGCTTCAACCAAATTCGAAGCTAAAATATCTGCATATTCCTTTGGAGTTCCTGCAGCTACCATACAATCACTTATAAATCGGTGAGAATCTTTTAACGGAATAATAGGGGTATCTGATAGAAAAACCAACATTAATTTCCAAAAAATAATTAAAAAAAAAAACATACCTATGTCCAAAATTTTAACCGACATTTTCCTAACAGCGATGTTAAGCGATGAAGTGTCTCTGGTAATATGTGATTGTCTCACAAATATAGAAACACAGCGTGTTGCTAAGGACGCCATTTACAAAGAGTAAAAGATAACAACTGGAAATGTAAATAGAGTTGAAATTAGCTAAATTTATTGTAGAATTTACATAGTTCTTTGATATTAGATTTGCCAAAACAGAAAATAAATAAATTATCTAATAAATTCAATGTCGTGCACAGAGTCAAGCATGTGTCTTTCTTTAACAATAAATACTGATATGTCTTTCTCTGTGACATACTGACATATCAATGTTTACAATGATTTCATAATTAATTAAATAACTCAGATATCAATTGGCAAGGTCGTGGATACTCTCAAGTGGAAAAATTTGTGATGTTAAGTATTCGAGTAATAACAAAACTTATTACAAACATTAGCTTTATTCGAATATTGTTCTTTTCCTGTATAGAGTATTTCCTAGAAGAAAAGCTACCTAAATTTTTCTTTTGTTTTGTATCAAAAACACTCACAATGCTTAATTCCATCGTTATAAATGTGAAAATATAGCATAAGCAATTGAACTTAATTTCAAGTATGTGACGGTGCAAACATACTTGAAACTGCTTTTGGCAATAAAAACAAATGAAAATCATCAAAACATTTGTCTCCATACCTTCAAATAAATGCAAGGACTGTTGCAAAAAATTCCGGAAAAAGTTGGATAAAACACAAATTAGTGGGTACAAATCGAAATTGCTTGCTTATGATTGAATCATCTGTTGTAACATTTTTCTCACTCAGAAGACATGACTGCAGAAACGTGCATTGTGAAAGCTTTGCTGCATCAAGCGTTAAACTTACTGTCCGCGCTTTTATTGTTTCATGTAAGGAAGCAGAACAAGTAATTTAGTGATAAATTAAGAAAACATAAACATATTCATGCAGGGTGATTAAAAATAACCCCAGCAAAACAAGGTGCTTGACAAGAACACAAATCAAATGTTAAAACTTTTCTATGTTGTATGATTTTCA
Source organism: Latheticus oryzae (assembly GCA_030157265.1). Classification (NCBI taxonomy): domain Eukaryota; kingdom Metazoa; phylum Arthropoda; class Insecta; order Coleoptera; family Tenebrionidae; genus Latheticus; species Latheticus oryzae. Next base: position 9,242,493 of record CM058049.1, read on the forward strand.
AGATAAAACTTCCAAAATAACACAAATAGCAACACTGCAGGTCATTTTACACGCTCAGATTTCAGTCACATTTCCTTATTAGATTACTATGTAGTCAAAATCTGACGTTGATAATTCCAACAACGAAAAATTTTTTATGCACTGCTGCCGACTCTAATTTTTTGAAAATGATAATGTTTAACACAAGATTGATACTTTATTCGTTGATAATTATCGGGTTTTTATTTTTCAAATTTTAAGATGAAAGCATTTTCCGCCTTTAGAGTCAATTATTTACCTAAATAAAGCTTGCAAAAATTTTTCGTATAGATTTCAATAACAAACTAAATAGGTAGATGTTAAGACTACCCGAGTTTTGGTGCGGTCCTTTTGAATTACCCTGAATCAATGGATGTTCTGTGTTTTCAAATAGTCCAAAGTCTGACGAGCATTTATTGTTTACAGAGTATCCAAAACAAAAACAAAATTAGAGTTAAGTGCTTATGTAAAATCGTGGATATTCATTGCATTTTAAAGCCTTAATTTTATGGTAAGTTGTATGACAATCAGTCTCAATCATCTTTAGTAGAGCAACTGCTGTTCAGGACGCCTTTTGCCATCTTCGTTACTGTGGCTAATTTTTCTTTGACTTTAGTGAACCAGTCAAAAATTGTACTTTTGAATGATACTTTATAGCAAATGAAGAATGAAACTGTTCCATACATTGTTGTTGAGCTAGCCTACATTTAAAATCTTGAAAAAAATGTGAGTATACGTGTGATCATTTTAATCAAAACTAAACTTTTCAATATTTTATGAAAACGAAACTACTGAGCAAATCGGATCATTTACAGACAAAAATTATAGTTACAACATTCTGTACCACTCTATTAAGGAAATTTTTGCAGTAACCCTAGCATTCATTAGTTTTCAGACAAAATGTTCTAACAAAAAAAATCTTGTCAGTAGACTCATCCGACATGGAATTATTCGCAGTTTTGAGGTGATACCCATTTCAAATGGTTTTATCCTGTTTTATAAATTGTGGTAGAAATAATTATGTAAATTTCCAAAATCGTGCTTTTTTTGACGAACATCTCTAGAGATTTGGATAATACAAAATTAGAAAAAGCTTCACTATTGTCAATAAAATGCTAGCTTTTTAAGCATTTTCTAAAATAAATTTGCATTTTGCAACAAATTACAATCTGCGCTCATTAATTCTAGAATTGCTTCAAAATATTTTTTTTCTAAACAAAAATTGTAATGAAATATATAGGGCAGTAAATCTTTTGTAACAGCTAGATAACGAAACTGTTAATAATAATGACAGTCATGAAATATCTAGAGCTTTCAATAACCCCAAACAACAAAATAAAAACATGGATTTACCTATTTCTATAACATTTATGTTGAAAATGTTTTTATTAGTTAGTAGAAAGTTTATAATTAGAGATTTGAATTAGTGCCTACATACACCCAATGAGTATTTAAAAAAATATGTATCTATATTCAACATAGTTTCTATATTTAATCAAGGCTTATGGTTTTCTATATATTATTTAATTAGTCTATTTTAATCCTTATACTTTCAAGCGTAGAAAATAAAATAAAGTAAATACTATGTTACCAAGATAACAAGTAAAAAAATAATATAATTTATCTTTGATGTGATGACAGTTTTATTGTTCGAGACAATAGCAACATTAGCCAAGGACTTTTAGGAATTGGTTTCCTCGTTTGTGCGCTCATTATAGTCGAAGGTTAAGACTGGGTGTAATTTTCAATTGATCAGAAATAATTTAGACTTATATAAGAGAATCTACACCAATTCACAACTATTATATGCATTCAAATCTATAATTACTCGTATGTATCACAGTGTTGAACGACAGTATGTGTAAAAATAAAATAACGAACTATTTCCTACTCAACTAGAAAATTAATGTAAGTACAAAGGTGAGAATTAACAATGTTAACAATATTGATATAGTTACATAAATATTACCTGCTATCTACACCTGTTACGACGGTTTATTGAACTATAAGATATAACGTAAACCATAACGTATCACAAGATCTCGCAAATATTTTTTTTCAAATACGCCATAAGAAAATAAACCTTGGCGCGAACGCTCTTACAGCTCGAGGTTAACATAGGGCAGAACGAGTTTACAAAATAGCGCAAGCGTCGATTGAATGATTGGGAAAGCGGCCATGACCTGCCTTTTCAGTTTTCCCACAGGTTTTTCCATAACCTAAACTATTTTCCAATTCTATCAAATATGCGGTTATTGTTCTATTTCGCGTGATTGTTTTTGTGTTGTGTTTTTGTGATTAGGCAACCATCAATTTCATAGTTATCATTCTATCTACTCTCATGTCGGTTTCGGTGCCTTTGCCGAATTTTTCCGAGCACAAAACACAGCATGTTCATTCTATTTTAACCTTGTTTACTTAAAGCTCATCGTACGGCGCAGATCTTGTCGTACGTTTGGTGTCAGCGGCGACACCTCCAGGAAAAACTACAATGCAAGAACTGTAACTGTAGGAAGCAACAAACATGTAAGATGATTTCGTGTGCAGAGCTCTGAACCTTCATGAATTACTACTCAGCCTAATTCAAATAAAAAAAAAATATATTTTTTCCTATTTCAGAATTTAATAAGAAATATAGTACTTACCTAAATAAGGTAACAATCGGAAAATTGAAATGTTTTAAAATGATACATTTTCAGAGAAAGTTTGACGTCAAATGTTTAGATTTGACACATGTCAAATAGTAAAACCACATTGAAAACCAGGAAACAACTCTCTTTTATGTTCACATGTGACATTACCAGACATTCTTATTCAGTCAATTTGGCTTTTTTACCAAAAGAGAAAATCAAACATCAGAATGACTAAAATACAACTAAAATTTCATAAACAAGTTGATCGGTTATATAATAATTATTTATTATTTAGGCGTTTAAAATAGAGCGGATAGTGTAAACGCTTTTTTGAAAAACTCAACAAAACAGTTTATTTTGAAAAGATTTTAATAAAACAAGAAACAACTACAATAACCCAACAATTTTGTGACATTTTCATATTTTTCAAACAAAGTATTCTCTGTGTTTTTACAAAGAACTAAATGGATAAATATTTACAATAATTGTAAGACATGTAATACACAAGTAAATAATTCACCGGTACAGATTTCTTTACATTCGAGGAACCAGCTAATTTCAGCAATAAATAACTAAATTTTTGCTGTCATATGTATAAAAGCTAATGACATGAGAAAGAACTCTTCAAGTCACAAGTAATAACGTAATAACGAGAGATTTAACCTTACCCAACTTTTCAATAATTTTTGTCTGAAAATTATGGTGTTAAGGACGACTAAGCTGAAGATATTTGTAAAAGCAATGTTCAATAAACTTTTTGTTCGTCTTCGATTTTAATTCTTCACACTTCTACCGACATTACGATATCATAGGAGCATCAATTCTTTCCGGAAATTTTTTTTTGAGTGCGTTCCAAAAACGTTATATTAAATTAGTACGTTAACAACTAACAACTACGACGCAAAAAATTTCCACTTATTAAATTTTGTTAAATTGGTCAAACTTTTGAAAAATTTCCAAGAAATAGTTATAACTCGCGAAACTAGTTTTTCTATTCGTCATTAATGAGTATCAAGCGATTTTCGGTTAAAATTTCTAAACTTCGAGTGTCTAAAAAAATACTCAACTCACTATGACGCAACTGATAAATTAAAATGTTGCTATTTTTTTGTAAATTTTTGCTTAAAGTCTTACTTCACATCAGTATAAAAGATATAAAATATTCAGTTCGATTAAACAGCTTTGCGTTTTGTTTCATTGTCAGTTAATTTTGGTTTGTTTATTATCAAGGCCTTATTCTCTTATCCCTAGGCAATGTGCGAGAGCAAACTGCGTGTAAGTATATTTTGATAATGCAACTTTTCTATTAATTTAGATAAAATATTCGGAAAATACAAATTGTGTCATTTTTGGTTATTCTTACTTTTGTTAAGGTCATCTCTCAATAGAGGTTTCTGTGAATTAATTAGCAATTATGTTGATAATGAAACATTTTCAATTGTTTGAAAATTTTAAGATAAATAACAAGTTAATTGTTTTTTTGTACGTAAAAAAGATACTTAATTAATTAACCTAAAATAGCAAATTTCATTTTCAACACCTGTCATTTGAAAACTTTTACAAGAAAAAATTACTTTTTTTATAAACACTGAATCAAAAATATGTAATAATCCAATTTGAATACCATTCATACTACATATTTACATTTACTTACAACCTGCATGCTTAAATACTCATTCATAAATCAATATGTCAACTTTCAAATACATTCTCACTATCTGATAATAGTCTATTTCAAGATTGTGCACAAGTGTTCACGCTGCTTATTTTCTTTATTTACACGATGATAGATGACTGCAGAACTAATAAGTTTCAAGTTACGCAATCCTTTATATCTCATATTATCGAAGGATTTCAAGACAATAACGTGTTATTAATAGTTAATTTGATTTTGCATTTCGATAGCTTTCCCAAGACATTTAAAAGAGATCACTTTTAACGTTTTAACATTAATAAAATGTGTGCATGTAGAAGTGCAATAATATTTTGAGTGAAACTTGCCAATGAAAAGGTTTTTTATTACAAGCTTTTATCAATTTTTCAACATTGAAGTTGGCAGTTAACATATTTTAGTATTATATTATAAGTGGTAAAAATGACAAAAAACGTGATAGAAGACAGACAGACAGACTAAAGCATCAAACATTTATAATTATTTGAGTTTTTTACGAATATACATTTTCTTATACCTCATGTTTATTATAATGCAAAAAACTTAAGCGCCTAAATTGATTCGGTTGATACATCGATAAATGTCATTATTGTCAGTGTCATGAATTTTTGATCATAATCATATATACAATTTCTATTCAAGGAAGTTTTGAGGTCGACTGCAGAGCAGAAAATTTTGTACTCCGTGATAAACTACATTTTTTACTGATTTTACTTTTGATAGTGATAGTATTGACATTTATCATGTGAATCAGTTCCACCGCTTATCAAAAATTATAATAAACATACGGTATAATATACAGGTGTCCAGAAATGCTCTGTAAACAAAAAACATTTTAGAGAAAATCTTGTGTTGATTAAATTAAAACCACCTTATCAAAAAACGTTTGGTTGCGGAGCTAAAGTTCTTTGAAGATAATGCACCAAAACTGCTAAATTTAAGTAACTTGAAAACGAATTCCAATTAATTAAGTGATGCCATTTTGCACATTTATTTTTTGGATTGTTCACAATAGATTTTTTTATTGTAATAATTAGAGACTCTTATTGGATATTTCTGTCCATAAATTTTTTGTATTTAAGAATGCTTTCATTTTTATCCGATATTTGATAAATTATGACTTTTTTTACAAAAAAGGATGCTGTTATTTGAAATCTAAACGACAAACCGTTTACGAAAAAAAGTGAATTAAAATTTTCAACTTCAAAGAACTCTAACTTTTGATCTATGCATTTCTATGCTTGTGAAATCGCCAATATCACTTACGTGCCGCCATTTTAATTTTATATGTAGCTCTTGCGATATACTTTATAACACCAAAACTTTTGTTTTACGGCAAATTGTTGAATGCTTTGATTTTTAGTTTTTTTTTGTTACTCTGTATATTATGCTTATTTTGTCAGGTTAAGGGATTATTAATAATAGAATATGTATTTTTTTAGTTTATTGTGTCGTCATAACAGTGTGTTACACCTTATGTTACTTTTCCATTTCTAATAATTTTCCTGTTATTGGGTACTACCTGTAAGAAAATAAATATTATTATTATTATTATTTCTTATTTGAGAAATTTAAGATTCATCGTCATGAAATAAGCTCTAGAATTTGTCCTTTATTTTCTTGAGGAGCGTTTCACCTATATAATCTCACTAATAATACAGTGTGAGTCACATATGAGTATGAGCCTGTGGAAGTTGAAGAAATAATCGACAATTTTGATGATGTTTGACACTGGAAATGACCAAAGTTAAAGTTCTCTAATTTTATCAATCGAGATATCTAAAAATATTGTGTATTGATTTGCATTTTTAGCTTGATAGGGTCGCACTCATATGTGACTCACCCTGTCTAAATCTCAAAAACAAAGCATCTCTTATTACCATATTCTCTTATTTATTTATCAGCAAGGTTCTCCAAGGTTCTAAATCTTAGTTTGTGTTGAAACATTTTATATCTGTAGTCGCATAAATCCAACAAAAAAAGGATAAAAACTTTTTTGTAGAGTAGTGTCACATTTGACACAACAGACATTAACATCATGTAATATGATAATAATAAGGTAATTAAGCAATAAATCAAAATACTTCCACTTCATTTTCTTTTTCACATTCAATGAACGTAATTTCATAATTTATAACTAAAAGAATAAAAAATCATTGTTACTAGTGGTAGTCTTTGTAGAACAGTTAAGTGCAAAGACTATAATGCAAAGAAATTCTATAACAAATTCAAATCAAAAACTTTTATGGATTAATTTGGTAACAAAACACTGATGTGACACAAACTACAAAATTTAAGTAAATTATTAGTACGCTTTCATGGATTGTTTATTTATAGTCACTTTTCCATTTATTTTTAGTTCATTTATTACCCCCTGAAAGTAATAAAATTTGAAACGTTCCAGACAATTCAGTAATTGAATTTTTTTTATCTAGAAATAGGAAATAATACATAACTTAAAAATAGCTGTGTTCGCAAAAGGAAAAGTGAAGAATTTCAACAATAGAATAGGGTGTATCTACCTATAGATCAGGTAGTGAAAATTTTCAGTTTGGATGGTTTGGATTTCGTAGCTCCAACAGTTTGAATTATAAATCCTTTTTTCATGGAACAGAAATCATTGCAGACAGTTTGCAAAATCATTTTCTAATATCTGCCTTTAAAAATTACAGAAAAATTCTTTATTATCTAAAAGTAAAAAAAAACAGAATACTGAATTTTAGTTGTGGATAAATAAAACAAACTGTTCTCCATTTGTATCGGTTTGAATTCACGCAATAGATTAATTAGAACACATTGCGATTACATATGCACTTCCGTTTCCTGCCTTCTATTTTAGCACTCGTAAAGTTGGGCCATCGCCATTGCCGCAGAAATAGCTCCCATCAACCAGCTAAACCACTTTATTTCCTCCAGCACGCTCACCGCAATCCGGCAGTTGCTTTGAATCCAGTCTATAGTACGTAATACAATAGTGGGTACGCGTGAAAGTGTGTGAGCAGCCGTACAATGACGCCTTCTCCGAAGACCCCGACACGGTAACTCGCCGTAACCGAGATCGGCTGATGTGACCATGAAGATGTTAACGACGCGACCCAGTCCGATTTCCTTCAAGTTTTACAACGCACGTGTTTGTCAGAAACGGTGATATTTTAATCAAACGAACCCTCCTCCATTGCAAGTCCGTAAATAGTGACTTCTCCGTTGCGTAATTATATTAGTGATGTATAAGACTGCGCCGCCGAATCTACTTCTGAATTCGCCCAGTTGGGTGTCGAGTGTTTCTTTAGCGTCTGGTAGGTCGCCGGTCCAAGGCCGCTGCTAAGAAGCTGCCCTGTCCATCTGTGGCAGTTCTTACCTGTGTTCAGGTGCATACCATGCCCTAACTCTCTCAGTGTACAGTGACTAACGATAAACTTTGTGCAAATGTTAACAAGACAGTGACTTTACCATCATGTAAGTACTTCCATCGGGGACGTCCCGACGCAGACGCAACTAAGAGAGCATTGTACTTATAGTAAAAGTACTTTCTAATGCATAAATGTTACACTTATTTTAGTTTATGCTTTAAATGTCATGCTAAATACGGTGAATGTCTTATCGTGCTTTTTAATGAGATGATTTCGTGCATTTTTTCATGGAGGACGGCAAGGTTGCCCGATTTGACATCCCTTGAACCGGTACGGTACAAAAATCAGACGCGATTGTTGCGCTGCACCAGTTTCACATTATTTACCTTCCAAATGTGATGTTAATTTAAGACTCCACTCGAAGTTTCCGTTCACGTGAGTTAAATTGAATACAATTTGGAATTTTCTCAAAGGTATAACAGATTTATATACTTGTTTTATTATTATTCACTAAATTGTGTTTATGTTCACACTTTTTTTATTGTGATTTTAATATTAATGACCTTAAAATTCAATTTTATTAGTTAACAAACTTTGTAATTTTGAGGGTATAATAATGTTTAAATTTTACAGCTATTAATAATGCAGATGTTGTTAATCATTTATTTATTATATGACTTATACAAGCAAATATTATTATCCTTACTTGAATATTGCTTATAAATGAATTACAAATTACGTTTTGATAGTACATATAGAAATTACTAGATTGCACGAACTGTTTTATTCAATAAAAATTAATTAATTCTAATAAAAATTTCGAGGCGATTGCCAGAAATTGGATGTTATGAGCTAAAAGACTGCAGGATTTATCAACATCGCTTTATTAAATTTTTTGGGAAATAAATAGAATGTGCTAGTTTATAAAATCTGTTGCTACCTAGTAAAAAGAAATATATTTTGAACAAAAGAGTAGCGAATTTGCACAAAATTACTCTTTTTAAATCTGACAACGTATTCATAATTACTATTTATGCAAAATCCACAATTTTTGCAAGGACATTTGAAATATTTATAATGAACATATCAAATTTAGGTTTTAGTGCCTAAAAGTTTTATAATCTTATCGTGTAAAAAGTGCTTCTATATCCAAGTATTTTGGCAGCATATTATTATCACCGGTAATTTGCGGAAAAATTTAAATGTAGGTCACTGAATATAAATAAAAATAAATAGCGAAGCGATAAAGCAACAAGCAAAATAATTCGATTCAAATAATCAGCACAACATTCTCTACATAAATTATGTAAATGTTCATTGTGAACAACTCCACCCGTGAGGGCTTTTGACCACTTCCAGATTGTAGACACTTTAGATTGTAGATTAAAATAAGTACATTTTTTCCGGTATTTAAACGTCAAAAAAATCTAGCATAATACGCCGTTAGATACCGTTTTTGGAACTTGAACGCCCCCAAATTTTTTTATGTCTCACGATTCCAGTGACGCCATTGCCTGCAATTACAATTTACTTATTTGCGTACATTAATTACATAGTGACTGTGAAATTACTGAATGCACCATGATTTTTACTTTTTGACACACTTATAAACAGGAAACTGCAGGGTCTAATTTTGTTTAATAATTATGCATAGAATTGCTTGCAATAATAGTACTGAGCAGGGTGTTTTCCTATAATGGTATTCTTGATACATGTTGGGACTGACTAAAGGTTTTTCTGTAAATTTTGCAGACTTCATCAATCCTCAATCTCTCTGAAGTTCAAATTATTTTCTCATATTAAAAAAAACTTTCAGTTTCAAATTCAGAGTTTCTTTCTAATTTTGTGAGTGGCATTATTAATAAAATGATAAATCAACTAGATCAAAGAATATATTTCCGAGTGCTTTCTTGTTATCTCGTTGGCTGAAAAATCTGGAAGCAGCACTTTTTGTGTTTTTAGGGTTATGAACAATAGACTGCAAATGAATCCTTTTATAAAAATATTAATCAGATAATTCATTTTATAAGCTGAAACTCTCATCTTCAAGGACAAGATTTTAAATCCAACCTGTAATTTAGGTTTATGAGTAATCAAACGTCTAATTTCTAGTAAACATATAATGAAAATCTTAGCCCGTTTTAGAGTCATTGAGTATTAATTGGCACTTAACTCGCATATATATGGGTTTGCATGTCAGAAGTTCATGGCTTTTTTTTTTTAATCTCAAGGAAGTTGAGCATATGCAATTTCAGCAAACAAGATAATACAAGTTAAGTCATTTAGAATTAATGATGTAATTAAGTAACTGGACTGATTGTATGCAAAATACATAAGTATTGTTATCTGATGTTCGTACAGCTTTTCAGTCTGCAATAAAGGGTGTTTATACGGCACTTGTAAGTTTTTCAGTTGAATTATGATTCTACAACAAAGAAGAACGGAAACTTATCGGTTAAATAATTAAAGGTTTACTATTAATCTTGCTTGTTTTTGTGTAATATATCATACTATTTAGTACATTATACTTTCTATGTAGGTACTATGTGGGTCGAATAAAAACACGGACACGTAAAGTTTTATTAGAAAATTATAGGTTTTAGATACTGATGCTATCTAAAATGTGTAAAAGGAATATAATATGTGTTAACCTCAATTAATTAAAGCGGTTTTCTTAGTAAAAAACTAATGACCACGTTATGTACGTGAATAATATCCATAATAGATGCCTACGTTGACTTTCATTTCCACAAGTTTACGGTCGAAGTATAGTTCGTTGCAAGAATCATTCAAGGACTTGAAGTCACGAATTTTAGAATATACTGTAATTTGGCAATGTGGAATTAGACATAAATCTAATAATCAATGATTATTAAATAGATAAATACTGTTTATTCCCAAATCGCTCGTCATATAGTACAATTTGATAAAAAAAAGCCTTTTAAAAAATGATGTTAGAAAATGTCAGCTGCAAAATTGTCATTCATCTAATTATCGCTTTAAAACCTGTAATAACGGCACTTATATTTATGAAAAAATAGATTTTTTCTGAGTTTTAAAGTTTTATAATTTATTCAATTTACTATGCGCATAATTACGTAAATTATAGAATAATTTTAAACATGAATTTACAAAGATTCAACCTTTTCACAAAATATAATTTCATCAATATTTATTAACTGCTAAAAGCAGTTACTTAATTTGTGATAAACGTGTGCTAATGCTTTTATAACTAAACTATTCAGTCCATAAAATTGTACAAAGCATTTCGCGATATTGCTGGGGTTGTTTAGAAGAAATTACATTCTCGGTTAAAACGGAATATTTTATATATTCACATAGCACAGCAGAATGTTTGTAAGTCTCTTCATGTATTTTATTTCCCTATTTCCTTTCTCCATTTAAAATGAGCGTGTGGAGACTTGAGAAATATCGACACTCAAAAAATTAATTTTATTAAAAAAATATACTAAGGGACATGACTTGTAAAATTACGTTTCTATTTTGGTTGAAAGGAGAGATTTTAATGATATTTGTGGAAACAAGATTAGATGACATCGTGTTCTTAAGCCGAAACGAGACTTGGCGTAATACGATTGATTTTAGAAGCTTTATTAAATTATGGAGTTCGCAGATGAAAACGGATTGTTACAGTGCTTACATAAGTGTACAAGTCTAGTTTACTTTACAGAAAAATGCTGTATTAAGTTTATGTGCAATGTTTCGTCGGTACCATAATATTTTTATTTTGTTTATTCTTTTGGTGAGTATGTAATTGGAAATAAATTTTTAAATTATAAGTTGGCAAAATGCTAAATTTCGTTTCCTACTGAATGTTATTCAACATTTTTCATAAATACTTCAGATATTTTTAACTTTTCTAAGAGAAGCTGCGCAAATGTTATGATTTGGAAGGAGCTTTGGGAAACACATTTGGCATCTAATTTACTGAATACTTATTTCAAGCAAAGAAGTCACTACTCTAATCAAATAATAATTTCCAAATTATTCGTAGAATTTGTTAAATTTAAAAAACCATCTTTGTTGGGAGTTTCCTTATGGGACTTTTGTCAATTAACTAGCGTTTTTTTATTGTTAACGCCTTTTCATGGGCGCATGTTTTCCACAGTTCTCAAAAACGTCAGCACTGCCTACAATAAAGCACAATAAACCTAATCAACAATCAAGAGGAAACTGAAATCTGTCCAGCATCCTGTCATTTGATACATTCCCCACGATTCTCTTCTATATTCTCTGCATTTTTTGAGATAATGCTACTAGTGTTTTTATTTGTAAATACATTATAAAAGTAAGATTTCAGCCCTGTAAATTACTTTTCAATGTCATTATATTAAATGCTAATGAATGGCGTTATCAGGTGATTTGTTTTATGATGGGTGTTTCATCATAAACTCTGCTGTGTAAGTAATAAATTACTTTAGAGTATGTACATACTGAAATTTATCTTTCTGTGTGATGAATTATGTTTATAGACTTTTTGATTCAAGCAAAAATTGCTAAATACTGTGCAGTAATGGCGAAAATTGAAAAACACATTTACCTTAATTAGCTGTGCGTGTTTATATTTACATAATAATAGTTATGCATAAATGCTGTTTCAAACAAAGTTTAAAATAACAAAGGCTGAAATTTGTCTATAGAGCAAAAATATTATATGTATCTTATCAAACACATTCTGGGAAATTCTAAACGTCTGATGAATTTTTTACATTACGTCAAAATTTTGTAAGCAAACAACAATCACTTTTCATTTATTTTGATCAATTTCAAATATTGAAATCTACAACAAAGCAGACTACAAAAATAATCTCAAAATAATTCTTTTTTGAAACAGTGGGTTGCATTTGAAATTTCCGCTTCAATATTCAATAGTAAGTCTCTTGAATGTTCAGAACAATGTATTAAAACCTTATCGATCCGACATCACTTCAGAGACTTATCAATTCCCATAAGAAAATGCGAAATTGTGGGTGTAAGAATTCAGTTTCTGATACTAATAATACATTTTATTTCTCATGTGGATCCTTGTAACATTTCGTAAAGAACAGCAACGAATCAGTGGAGCTTCGCTAAATCACAGTTCTTCAAACACGTAATCAGAAAAAAAGTTACGGATTGCTAACCAAGCATGTTCGGTAATGCTCATTTGGATAAATGCATTTCTTAAATATACAATCTCAATAGCAATTAAAAAAGAAACATGACTTTGCTATAATGGTAGTAGAGTACAAAAGTATTTTCATAGTTTTGACAAGTCTTTTAATTTAGTGTTATTTTTTCACCTAATGTTAGTTAATTTGAAAGGAAATCTACTATTAAAACCATAAAATTAACAGTTTGCGTCACGGATTCATAAAGCTGGTTATGAGCAACCTGAAATATAGTTCGATTTGTCACAGTCCAAGTTAATAATCGCCAAATAAAAAATATCACCGCTGTGGGGTCCTAATTGTTTCTGCTGATATCTAATAAAGCAGAAAACAGAACCGGAAATAGTTCAGCCTTGAATTATCGTTTATATTCGAGTTTAGTAAGACAGTAATTACCTCCAATCGTCTTTACATCCATTCCTATCTGTCCTTAATGCTCTTCAACATACGTAATCAGAAACCCATTATCTTCTGAGATTTGCGTTGATGAGCTAATTCCCTTGTCAATAATGAATATTGTTCCTGTTTTTTTTCTCTTACTAAAATCATGATTATTCTACCTTAGAAATAAACGTAAAAACTCGTTCTTGAGATGCATCAACGAGTTTCTCATTTCCTGATTTACGACGGTGTGCTAATTAAAATTTTATATTTCTAGATTTTAATTGCATGACTTATTAAAGTTTCTTTCGACTGACTTCCACACATCGATCAGTGTTAATTCACGATTCTGATAATGGTCTGTCAATAGCAGTTGAAAGCTTTTGAAGCGGAAAATATTTATGTTACATCACAACAAACAACGACATTTTATTTCTTGAGGAAAAATTTAAAAATAATGTGTTTTAGAAAATGTCAAACATCCCGTTTATTATACTAAGTTTATTTTTATAAAACAGTAGCATATATGTTGTATTTTTCACTTTAACAGCAAATTCTCAAGAGTCAACTGAAATTTCTATCACAAAACTATTCTCTGAGGTACAAATATTCAAAATGTATAAAATCGAACTGCATGTCAGTTGAAATATTGCATTCTTGCTATAGAATGATTTAGAAGATAAGTAAAATGAATAAATGTGAAACACGTGTTTGATAGTGTTGAAATTGTTAATCAAAAATAAGAGGATTTTTTATACAAGAAGGATCATTTTTTTCGGTAAATCTTTTATGAAAGAAAATATTTTTCACTCCATAAAGAGTGTCATCTTGTTTTCTTTTGTGTTTTTTTTGTTGTATTTCCTGAACTTCTTCTATCGTAACGTTGCGGTGTTTTTTTTGTATTCTATTTAAAATATAAAACAAAAACTATATAGTTTTATTTCTTTTATGTATTGAAATGACGCTCTTGATGGTAATTATTTTATGGAAATTCGAAAACTACTACGCCGAAACGGATTAGCTCATTTCGAAATGAATTGTAAATACAACAATGAATCTTTTTAAATCAAATACAATTATACAACGTTTTGTGTTGAATACGATTTTATAAATAGAATAATTACGTAAATCCGTATGAAATGATTCAGTTTACCTTAAAATTCTCCCAACTGAAATAAATATAAACATCGTTCTAGCTTTGCTACTAAATGTGTAAAGCGTAGTACAAAACAAACAAAAAATCAATTATTTCAGCACTTTATAAATCATTTCCATGAAAATGAATTTACAATTCGGCAAGTATCGATCTAACAATAATCTCCGTCGATACTCTTCTCATAAATCACTGTCACGATTTGGCAAATCGTATTTCTTCGACAACCCGGACCGCTTACCCCAGATTATTTTTTCATATGTTTAGAAAAACCCCAAGGGAACACTTTTTCAGTTGCATAACCTTAATATTTTCAAAGGTATTCTACATTTACGAGGATTTCGCGCTACACTTTGTCGAATTATCCTGATGATGTGATAAATATTGAAAGGATGTTCTGTTCAATAACTCTACACCGTCGCTTTATTCCTATTATCTTAACATCCTGTGGAATTCTGTTACAGCGGAAAAACAAAATACGAATTTTTCTCGTGACGCTTTTAAGTCCTACTTTCACCGTTTAGTGAAAAAGATTTTGATTCAAAAAACAATCTTAAATAGATGTTGGATATCGTGTAACTGATCCAGACGTCATTAAATTATATTTTGTCTTACCTATAATTAAATTGAAATGAAATATTCAATTGAAATTGATAATCAAATACAATCTAAAATAAAAATTGGTTTTATTAAGACAATTCAGTTGTAAATAGTACATTTGTTTGGAGAGTTTTAAAATATTAACTAATTGCACATTAAAATAAAAATAATAATCTTATTTGGTTTTCAGATAAAAATTGTTGCAGAATTTCTTGTAGTGTCAATTCCGATTTTTCCATACCTAAATATTAGGTTAAATCTATAAAAATTTAATAATGTTATAATTTCACTAAAGGCCTTTTTGCCTACTTGCTTTTCTTATCTTAAATTAGTTGGTGTTACAACATACTCCAATTTTATTTTATGTACATATAATACATTATTGCATTATTTTACCTAAAAACCTATGCCGTTAATAATAATTTTAATTATTTATAAATAACTAAGTTTAAAGTCCTAACTTAAAGCATTTTTGACTACAAATTTTCTATTGCTTTATCAGATAAACTAAGTTAATTTTGCTGTCCTCGTGATTTCCTTAAAGTTTTTCGTTTGCACTTAAGTTCACAGCACTTTGTAATTGAATACAAATTTAAAATCACTCTCAAATTTATACATATCCAGGTCCTGGAGGCGGAAGTTTAACAGCAGTTTCATAACTGGGTAAATCCGCTTCGTCATCACTTTTAGTCCAGTCAGACCCTTTATGCATTGGAACTACAAGATCGTAGGCTGGAGGAGGTCCAGGTGTTGGTGGTCGGTGATGAGGTTCTATATATTCTTCCGAGCTAAAACACTATATAAAAAGCAATAATTAATAAGGAATAATAACTCAAATGTAAATATTTTTTCATCAGTGTAAAAAGACTTTTAATTTTATTTCTAATGGCTTTCAAAACTGAACTAATCTCATTAAAATCTCAATTTATTTGAAGAAAGTTCTTGTTAGCGGTTCACTTCAATTGAGTATCTAACATCCCTGTGAAGATACAAAAATATGCAAATAGAGGAGACATCAAAGGAACTATTTTCCTAAGGATCACTGTCAAAGTTGATGATAGTGTCCAACTTCAATATCTTCAAACTTAAGCTTTTAAATTTTTCTATAGCTTAAAATATTTTACTGGTATATGTCCTACATATTATACAGCGTAATGTAATATCATGTGAACTTGAATTATCCCTAGCGTAACATAACATGTATTTTAGTATTTCTTTCACAAAATAACTAGGACAGAAACAAACGGTTACTATTTTTTTCTTATTAAAAAAATAGCAATCTAACGGAAAATGTTCAAACATAAAAAAATTCAATTAGTCTATAATAAATTAATAGATCAGGATTGTACACATTAACATCAGTTTATCTTATCTACGTACATTATTCTGTTTAATCCACTCAGCGTCTAACTTTCTTTCACAGTTCACATATCAAACCTAATTTTATTTATGGGTATATATCCAAGTATCAAAAGTTAGTAGTGTGTTGGAAATAAAATTTAATAACACTTCTGGTCAAAGTTTCTTTGCAATGAAGAACTCTGGCGAAGATGTCGCTGAATTTGAACTCTGTTGGCTAAGTATTTTATCCAATGTAAAGTTCGTAAATGTAATTTGAAAAAAGTTTTAATAACTGTTTAATGTGCTTTTAATGTCGATCAACGACAGATTTAATAGCGATTATTTAGTAAACAGCTCTTTGCAACTTCTGATAAAAAAGAGATTGCAACTTACGCACCTTCACTACTTTCATGTTATCAAGGTAAAGAATGTCTTTTTATTTGGAAATACTTGTTTTCTAACTGAAACTACGTCGTTCTTTATTTATCATAAAACTGCATATTATCTTCATTATTAATGTGGAACTATTATTAGCAAAAGGGGGCTCAATTTAAGTTGATAATAGAAGGAGAGATTTTTTGCTTTCGTGCTCTTACAGAGTTAAATAAATTGGCAACATGTTCACCATGACGCACGCCGCCTCAAGACACTTACCTTAAAATTCAATCTAGTATTCCAAATAAACATGACTGATCATTGAAAAAATAAAAGTAAGTTCCATGTTTTGATGCCTTTGTATGATTTATGTGATAGCTCCTAATTTGAAAGCGAAAATATAACGTAATAAATTTTGAAGACATAAAACTTCAGTGCAAAATGCATGTTATTATCTTAAATTGATGTATCTCTATTTCTAATTTTCAAAAAACAATATTAAATTACTCACAAATTGGATTATTTCTATTTTTTGCCAATTATCCAAAAATGATTTTCTACTCCATGGTAACATCAATATCTGCTTTAATGTTTAATACAATTTTGGGGATGTAATATTCTATCATGTACGTACACTGTCTAACAATCTGTCCATTGTCATTTGGAAATTTAATTAATGACATTCGAATCCCAGCTTTATCAGACTTCAAATTGAATTTGTGCTTTTATTCCAATAAAATAAGTAGCTTGATGTGGTATTGGACAAAGCTACCCACGTAGCTTAATAATACAACGCAAATTTACCGCCTACAAATAAATTATTAAAAGGTTAATTATTGTGGAAAAACCTCAAGCTATACTAAATGGTTAAATTATACAAATCTTAAGCATTTAGGTTTTAGTGGATTAAACTTTTACATAATTCAATTTCAAAAATTTTAATTATTTTATTTAAAAATTAATTTTTTGCTGTTGTTTACCATTTACAGATGTTAACCCTCTTGTGGTTTTCTTCCACAGATAGGAAAGGAAAGTGACCACACTTGATTTATACATTTTTTATGGTCTCCTAGCTACACATGAGTCCAAGTTTGTTAATATTTGAGACAATTGATGATCCCCAGATCGACAATAAAAGACCAATGTACTACTGCTCTATCTTCCTTCCATTAAATGTTCAAGGAAATAATTACGTTTGACATTATCAAATTATCACTAGATTTTTATTTATTTTCATGCACACGTATACGTTTACAAAATTATAAAGGATTGTAATCAATCAACAAATTAATTTGGTTTTGTTCTCCATTTATTTCATTAAGCTTTATGTTTGGTTGTTACCTCTACTAATTTCAATTAATATTATGTTTGAATATGAAATTTATAGACTTAATTGTGTATCAAAATTATAACTACATTTATATTTTTTATTTTTTATTGATACATTTCATAAAAAGGATAAAGCTTTGAAAGAGTGTTTTTTTTGTATCTAGCCACAGCTGTTCTTTGATATTTTTACTTCTGATGGTTCTTGAAATAGAAATTATTCTAGTTTAGACTTAGAAAAAAAAAACGTTTTTGGTGGTTGAGCATTATTTAGTATTTTCAATTAAAATTTAGTTCTAGAAATTAAATCTAATACGTGATTCTAAATTAATAATTTTCAGATTTTTAATTAATAAATTTATCAGAGTCAGTTATGCAATAATAATAATAATCATTTGCAATGAAAGTTTTGGTCGAGGTTTAAAGTAAAGCTATTTTTTGAAGTTTGTTTAAATTGTTTTCGGTTTAAAAAATAATGACCAAACTTCTTTCACCGACAGTCTAATAGCAGCTCATCACCCGTCACTAAGAACAGATTTCCAGTTCCATAAATTAGTTTGACCTAGTTTTTCTCCCACGTCAAATTGACCATTAACCAGCCATTTCTAGACTAATCATTTTGTTGTTGTATTGTTTAAATAAAATGAAGAAAGCGTATTTATGTAGCTTTCTAATAAGAAACACTAAATGTCTATTTAGTTGTTATTTTGAATTGACAACTTCCGCAATAGTCAAAACGTGATAGGTTTATTTCCGAGGTGATTGTTTGCTTTATAACCACAACATAAAATACTTACACTTTGTGCTTCAATTGTATATATTTCCATCGATAATCCACCAGGGTCTCTCCAATATGGAGGCAAATGCGTCTGTGATTTCCTGTGTGTCTTGTGACAGCAGTAACAAAAAATGAAAACTACCAAGATGATGCCGCTGATCATAGCTCTGTTATAGTAAAACAACCAATTAGAACGAAAAGAAAATCAATTTGAGGCGTAACTTGATTTCAGTGTTATATTCGAGAAATCGCCGCTGATGGGTATAATTATTGAATTACGACAAGGGTTTTGAGGAAATAACATTGAACTTTGTAACGCTTTGCAAGTTTTTTTTGATAATATTAAATGGTGAATTTGTGGCTGCTGCAGATAACCCACTTTTTGCAGCTCGTTGTTGACTAGAGAATTTCGTGAATTGTTAGCAGAAAGATTAACCTTTGGCACGGGAATTAGGTCGATGACTCTGGGAAATGTAATAGTGAAAGAAAAGGCGGAGACGGAGTTAACGTTGAAAGAAATTGTTATTTGTCAGCTGTAAGACTCGGATGAAAACAAGACACTTTCAAAAAATCTGATTCTTTTGAAGGATTATAATATTAATATCAATCTCTGTCAACATTACAAAGTTTAAATCATTAATATACATTTTTTAATGACTTACACATTTCCATTTTAAATTGTTAACAATTAACACTAATGTTCCATTGTTTTAATATTTTAGATTCGAGTAATGAAACCCTTCTCAAATTTAAACACACTCAAATTACAATTTAAAATTTTAATGCAGATAATTGTGTTGGAGAATTTCTTATAGAAAACTTAAATCATAAAATCAACAATTTATTGACATGCAACTCACTATAAGCTTTTTTAAGATAATTATTAATTTTCATACTTTACTGATTGTTATATTTTATTTATAGAAAAAAAAATTGAAAAAGTGAAATTGCTTGATCAATTGAGCATTAAATGTAATCGCTGAGGCAGATCAAACTATGATTAAAGACTTTCAATTAAGTTACTCAACCAATGAGTATATTGACAACACCCATGACGAATCAGTTTAATTAATTTAGTACCCTATCCTATTAATAATCTCTGTAATGATTGAATTATTAAGACGTTTAGGTCATGGAATTAATATTTAAGACATTCACCATCACGAATTTGATATGAGTCTTACCCTCCCAGCATGACGTTGACCCCATGCACCGGAGCTGGAGGGGATCCAGGTGTGGGGTTCATATCGGTTCTGTTTAATCCGCCATAGTTATGTAACGCTGACAAGACGGCCAATTTTTTCATAGACATAACACACCTGAAACCATTACTTTTCGTTAAGTAGAGTAGAGAGTAAATTACTAATCAATATTTAAGCGTAATGATAAAATCCATTAAACCCAAGTTAGAATAGCTACATACACGACAACTTAATTATGTATAATGGTCAACGGCAATGTTAACTTCTCTAATAAAAGATGGGTTTTATTGGACGTAACAATGCAATGTGGAGCTAGTCGGCATTTAAAAAAGAATCGACTAATTGATTTCTGAATTTTTGTTTAATAGATTCAAGATTGATTAAAACTTAGCCAAAGATTACAGATGAGCAAACACGCAGAAATTATAAATTATTCACTTCAAATCGATAGAATTGTATAAATTTTAAATAAGTATGAGTCAATGTTGGCAAAGTCATTTTAGATTCAGTTTCCAATATTTTTTCAAATACTCAAACTTAGTTATCAATTCGTGGGAAATAAAGGAAATTAAAGCAATATAAAATTTATTTTTCTTCAGACTCATTAATTCTACGGAAAACAGACATTTTACACAACCATAAAAAGCATGAAATCCAATATCAGAAACTTAATATGCAATTCACGTGAATAACGGTAAAAATGGAACATTTTAACGTTATTTACGTGAAGCAAATAACAATTTGAATTGAAACCTACTCAGTTTCACTCGAAACTATTATTCCAATTCGTCAAAAAATTTTAATTTTTCAGTTTGTTTCCGATCATAATTGATTATTTTTATAAAACAATTGGGAACATTAAGTTCAACTAAGCTACTATAATAAAAGTAAATAAAAATATCATTTGTGAGAAGCTCTACATGTGACAATTTATTTTTTAATCTATTATCTCAAAGGGTTTTTACTGTTATTTTTAGTTGTTGGAGGAAATTGTAAGCTGTGAACTATAAATTTAGTTTTGTTCAAGTGATGACATTTTTCTCTGGAAACATTTAATTAAGCCAATTCATGATCTTAAGACTCCTGACAAATATGTAATCATTCTATTCCGGTTTTCGTAGTTTTCAACCATGCTTAAAGAAAAGGTTTAGGAGTTGGAATAAATAATTCAGTATCTTACTAGTGATAACGCTATTCGCGTCTTATCGTCCTTCCCACGCCTACAATAGTGAAGCAAAGAACAAAGATGTTCGGATTCTACAGCTCGAATCCAATCGTCTTGAAAGTTTTTGTTAGTGAAGAACTTAACAGAATGAATTTAATAATTTTGCGGTTTCAATTAGCTAATTTTTCTTAATATAGTAATTATAGAAGTTGCTTCTTTAATTTGATTTAAAATCGAACTAACCACAACATTAGCGCTGTCGTGACAGTTGAACATTGTTTTTGTCAGTTGCGGCATTAAATATTGGTACATTAATTTAAGCGATATATTTTCTAGTGTTTTATTACAAAATTAATCAGTTAATTAATTTGCCAACCCATTTAGAGTTTGAACGCTTAGACCTAAATATAGAAGTTTAATGATTCTTACCTGTTATAAAGCGCCGTTCTGGTGCTATCTCAACATGGCAACCTTTAAGCTTCTTCAATATTTCAAAAAGCTTCCTGAAGTATGTTTCAACTGAAAGTCGTCGACATGTTCGATAGCTCTCTGAAAGTATTGTAAAAAACGTATGAGTCACATTAGAAGAAGGCACTTGTTAATATTTGAAACATGAAGAATTTCGTGACGCATACTGGCATATCGAACGCTTCCACCCAACTGAAACAACTTACATTTTACCTGAAATAATCAATACCACGTCCACTTTAATGTTATCATTTTAACACCGAGACAACGGCCTTGTAGGTTTCCATTATTTTCACCGAGTGAAAAATGGTGGATGCGCCGGGCAAGACTACTAACACATTTTTTGCTGTTTTGATACGGAATTTTAAGTCTTGTAATGTCATTCTCAGATTTAAACTTTACAGACTTTGTGCTTTTAACAAACCACAACTCACTTGCCAAGTCTTGAGCGTCAGCTAATATAGTACCATCATTAATCAACATCTAATCAAAAACAGTTTAACGCATTAAACGCTTTTTTTAAGTAGTTGTATAAAAAAAAATATCTGGATTTATTCTAAATACAATACCGTGGTTGAGTTTGATAAAACTTTAATTTATAAATGCAGTAACCGTCACTCTGTTTTTAATTATCCAGCGATGTTGATTACTCACTAAACAGATGGATTAAGCAATCAACGTCAAAATAACTAAATTTTACTTTAAAGCTTTGAGAGACTTTTGTTTCAACTTCTGTTCCACACTATTATAGTAAATATTTGTTTCGTACATTGATATTTATGTAGTCAAGTGTTGAACTGGGAACATAAACTGTAATTTTCTTTAAAGGACTAAATTAGATGCTATCAACGATTAATAGAGTTAAGGGGTGTTATGTCTACTTTGTGCAGTCACCCTGTTACATTATTAATTCTAAACTTTGTTGTTACAGAGGCACGGGAGAATGAAGCCTGGAGAGTTTAAGCGTGTTCTCTTCGTTTTTTCACTCTGTTGTGTTTTATTCTTTGTTTATCTTTATTGGCAACAATCGGCCAGTATTGATACGGCACGGATCGTATATCCCTACAGGCACACATTCACCAAACAAAAGTAAGTAAAAATGTTAACATTGTTTCATATTTTTATAGTCCAATTTTGGAAAATTCCAACCGATTATCTTTGTTATAATAACAAAATAATTCACACACGTGTGTATTTTTTATTTACTGAATATTTTTTGTTGTAACGGATACACAGCAAATATATTCAAATCTACTGTTAACAGTATGTTTGATTTTTTATTTTATTACTAAAGAAGTGAGAATTTTCATTTAGAATCGTCACTCTAATTATTAACAATAGTCTTACAGAATCCGATGTGATTCAAGTTCAACGTGTCAACCAACATGAGAACAAAAATTAAATTTGAGCTCTTCCCATCGAAGTGTCACGGGAGGAGCGACAAGTCAGTTTCCAACGAAGAGAAATTAAATATGCATTAGACATTTTGTTCGTCTTCCTTTACTACGACTTTAGATTGAAGTTGGACAGTTAGAAAATGCAGATCACAAACAGATCCTCTGGTTATATGTAGTACAGTAGGAATTAATTAAATCCGGATTTAGGAGCGCAATTTACATGAGTGGTTACGATTGACCACAAGCTTGCATATATCCTCAAATAATAAATCATCACTATGTTTAGTATGGTGAAGTATGGATCGAAGCTCATAATTAGATTGAGTCACACCCTGACATTCATAGTTGATGAAAAAGAAAAACTATTTCTAAGTTGTCATAACACAGTTTATGTATCGTAAAATGTAAAGTAAAAGAAAATTCCATACACTGAAATAATAGAGTTAGCGATCGATACCAGTGTTATTATTTTACAAGAATCAAAAGAAATGGCGTAGGTACTTGCACAGCAATTACGTCACTAATACTTTCCATTGTCAGAACCGAAAATAAAATTACATGTAAATGTAAACGTATAATTTTATTCATTATCAACGATAAACAATATATTTGACTTTATATGTCAATGAAATCACATTCTAAAGTTAAATTGGAGCCTTATTAACATTTTACGTTTTTTTCTTTCTTTTGAAAACCTTCCGCATTCGCCGTATTTCTGTAGTTGATTCTTTTGGTTGTTTGCTTTGAATTCAAAACAAGAATTGCTGTCGTTTAATTAAATTTCTACAGTATCATCTTTTCAAAATGAAAAATTGCTTTTAATGAAATAAATATCTGAGTTTTGGAAGTGACTATTATTTTTCTGTACGTTCATATCTTACCTTAGAAGTAACTTCCACAAAAACGTTTTTTAACCTTCGATATTTATATCCTGTCTTAAAATAGAAATAAGTATCTGATTAGTATTCAGTGATCATGACATTTACATTCAGAAGATCTTGTTTTTTCGACAAATTAAGTGTCAAAATCAGTAGTCAGTTTAATAACAATCCGATGAACTTTAGTAAGGTTTATATGGACTATTCCAAAGAACTAGTCGATTTAATCAATTGGCAATAATCCAAGTAAATGAATCTTCCACTTCTATGCATTTTCTAGATCGTTTACCTACTGCAGCAAAAAGACAAAGTGAGAGTTATTGATATCATTCTTCCAATTTCCGCATTCTTTATTAAAAAGTTCCATCTGTATTCTCGTGTCTTTTCTACATAAAAAACCAAATAAGTCCATAATTTTTACTTTATGTTGTTTTGAAAAGTCATATAATATTAAAAAAGAGATCTGAAGAGCAGTTTTTGCTCGTAAATAATAAATTCTTTTTTTTCTTCAAATGGGTGATTATGTCTTTCTATCAGTTCTCGATAGATATTTAGTTCAGGTCAAAGGTTCACTTCTTTAATTTTTTGTCTTTGCAATTAAGTAATATTAAACTTTTTGTTTTATAGAGTCTAATTATTTGAATCAATATTCCTATGTCAACCAAGCAGTTCTCTAAAAGATTCAAGTCTTAGTTGACGATACCTTATCAACACATTTCTTTTCTGGAAAACTACACGTTTTATAGTTACATTCAACTGGAGCTATATTTTTTACATTACCTCCTCTCATTTCGCACGAGTATTGTAAATCAAGCAAAAATTTTAAAACCCAGAATTTGAAATGAATTCTGATGGCGCTCATCAGTATTTTTATTTTAATTTAAATGGGTCGGCAATTGAATTGTAACTAATGGATCGTTGAGTGACTACGAAACGCGTTTTTTAAAAAGAAAACCAGAAATGATACTTTTAACACTGAAAATAATTTACCATAACTGAAGTGAACAATTTTCTAACAAACCAATTGCCGGTTACCAAAACACACACAAATAATCGAAATTAACAACAATTTTTGTTGTTTCAGAAAGACGCACCCTCCCCAATGGACTTGGCAATGCATAAATCAACGTTGCGAGAGGCGGCATATAAAAGGCTCTATCCCTATAGTGTCATTATCGACATGCAGTATGTTGTGCGGTTCGACACAGCTTTGGCCCCAACCCACTGGACCAGTAAGTCTCGGTAGCAGAGCTGTGACATTCAACCACCAACAACTGGAGTTGGAAACATCAGCTTCAGAACCAGCAAGGAGTCTGTTAGAACAGTCTTTCATGGCTTTCAACAACAACATTGTTAGTCTAGTCCAAAATAAAGATTATGTTGAAAGAAACACAGATATTAAGAGATTACTTATTAGAGTTACAATAGTACATTCTAATATTGCAAGGTTAAAACTGGACACTAATGAAGGGTACAGTTTAGTAGTGAAACCGAAAGAAGACGAAGTGATTGCGAATATCACAGCTAAAACTTTCTTTGGAGCTAGACACGGACTTGAAACTTTGTCTCAGTTAATTTGGTGGGATGAGATAGATAAAAACGGCATATTGAAGATACTCAAAGCTGCTAGTATTCAAGATAGTCCAGTTTTTCCATATAGAGGTATAATGTTAGATACTGCAAGAAACTATATGTCTGTCGAAAGCATAAGAAGAGTATTAGACGGCATGGCTGCTAGTAAATTAAATGTCTTCCATTGGCATATTACTGATTCTCAAAGTTTTCCTTTAGTTTCACAAAGAGTTCCTCAGTTAGCAAAAACTGGTGCTTATGGCCCGGATATGATTTACACTCCCGAAGACGTACGTGCTTTAGTCGAGTTTGCTAGAATTAGAGGAATTAGGGTAATTATAGAAGTGGACACTCCTGCACATGCCGGAAACGGATGGACGTGGGGATCTCAAGAAGGTTTAGGAGAATTAGCAGTGTGTGTTAACGAAAAACCGTGGAGTTTATATTGTGGAGAACCACCTTGTGGTCAGTTAAACCCTGATAATCCAAATGTGTACGATGTTTTAGAAAAAATTTACAAAGATTTATTAGAACTGAGTGAAGAAAAAGAATTGTTTCATATCGGAGGTGACGAAGTGAATCTCGAGTGTTGGGCTCAACATTTACAAAAGAGTACAACAATGATGAATTATACAGATCTGCATGATCTCTGGGGTGAATTTACTCTCAAAGCATTGAAGAGATTAGATGCTGCGAATAACGGCAAGAAATTCCCAGTTGTGATAGTGTGGTCTAGTAACTTAAGCAAAAGACCTTATATAACGAAATACTTAGATAAGAAGAGCATTGTAGTGCAAAGTTGGGGAGCAAGTCAATGGCCGGACACTCCTGACTTGATTGCTGACGGATACAAAGTGATAATTTCGCATGTTGATGCGTGGTATTTGGACTGTGGTTTTGGACGGTGGAGAGAAACAGGTGAAGCCGCTTGCGATCCATATAGGCCTTGGCAGACTGTCTACAACCATCGTCCATGGCAGCTGCTACATTTGAACCGGAAGCAAATTCTTGGAGGTGAAGCGTGTCTTTGGAGTGAACAATTCGATGAGGGATCTTTAGACACGCGACTTTGGCCCCGAGCTGCAGCTTTCGCTGAACGAGTGTGGAGCGACCCTCAACTCGATACGGCCACTTTTACCATTCAGGAGGACGTTTACACCCGACTGAATACACATAGAGAAAGACTCATTTCGAGAGGATTGGGTGCGGAAGCCTTATGGCCAACTTGGTGTGTACAAAATCCCGGCATGTGCCTTTGACGACAGCGGACCAACTTAGGACGTTTTATTAATTTATTTAGAATACATTTGCACTTCAGTGATATTAGTTTTATTGTTTTTAGCACCAGACTGATTTTGTTATGTGCCAATTCCGTTTAGTGCGAGTCATCTGCACGCTTTTCCTTTTCCTAAATTTTCAACTCTTGCCTACAATGAGTACTTACATACTACCAAAGTTTTTTTTTTCATTAAATTCAACTCTTTACGAGTACAACTTCTAATGTTAAGTTTAAAAGTCATCAAGTGTTGCTTATTTATTAAATAAAATTTTAATTAATAAATGTGATATTTAATTATTTCAAACCTTTATTACAACGGTTTTTTTATTGTGATTGTCCTGAAAAAAAATCTAGCCCAAAATAATGTTGAAAAGTAAATATCTATTCTTTTTGGCACATGCTTTTCTAAAAGCAGAGAACAAATTTTGAAGGAAACTCGATAGTAAGATAATGGATTAATGTCATTAAGACTATAAATGTTAGCATCACTCTCTTGAGGAGAGCTTGAAAGAAATTCACACTTTTTAAAGTTTTATCTTCAACATTTCCGCATCAAATTCTCCTTCATTACCATTCATTTGAGCGAAAAACACAGATGTTAACTCAGAAATATTCATATAATCTGTTTAAAAATATTTTTCCGAATGTTCAATACTAACTGCACATCTATACACAATCAGAGGTAATTTATGTTTTTGAATAGCTATAAAGCTCAGAGACTTTTATTTCGATCAGGTCACTAAGATTTCCTTAAATTGGCCTAAATTGCTTTTTTCGAACTAAACCCCTCATAAACTGCACATCTGTCTATTTGAGTGAGCAGTTCAACATCAACTTCGAAATATAACGTATAGCATATTCTTCAAAAGATAGAAAAGTTTCAACAATGGAATTGTACTTTACAAGGTTTTTTCTGAACTTTTATTACTTTTCAACAAAACTAAATAAAAGTAAAAAGTATTTTCTTTTTAAAATAACCTTGCTATTAAAACGGTGAATATCTTCAAATGCAATTGTAAATAATAATTATATAAAAACAGTTCCTCTGGTTTGTGCTTTGCTTTGTTAGTAAACAGGATAATACTATAGAATTTAATAAGATAGTTTGTGAGTCGGAATTGGCATTGTTAAACATTATATAAGTTTGCTAAAAACTGATTAGTAAGCCGGCTTAACAAAAGTTTTTATTCAGATCTCGTTTTAAAAGGGTTTCTACGCAAAGCTTTAAGAAAATCGCATATCACATAAAATTTTTTTATAAAAGCCACAGAGTTAGCATAATAAATAAGGCTTACTATGTACGTTTTGCGTCAACAACAAAAATGAAGCGATATTTTTTAGCAGAAAAAACATAGAAAACAACTGATAAAACACGTATTATTGTAAATCTTCAAGTGCTTTTCTACAGCTATTAATAATTTGATAAATAATATTTTTGCAATAATAGTATGTTCATTGATTACAATTTTACACTAATAAATTTTCCAACGAACTGCATTCTACATACAAAAAGCTTAAAATGCTATCTATAAAAAAGACAATTTTTCAGACTTTCTAAAGTGCTATTTCCAATTCCGAAAAATTGCGTAATTTTACTGGCTATTTGTCTCATGTCATTACCATTTACAAGAGTAATGAAAGTTTGAATTTTAAATTTAGCATTTTAAAGAAGATAAATATACTTGGGTATATTGCTATTCGAGGAGCCAATTTTTCAACACATACCAAGATTTTGAAAGTAATATTCATAAAAACAGTTCTTCTTTGCAAATTCATATAAACAATTACTAGATAAACTTACAGTAATCTGAACTTCCCTTCTATAAAATTTCAATCGCGTGTCACTGATTTAGCGCGAAAGCGTCCCGACGCTAGTCAACATATCTCCAGGAAAGCGTCGCAGATACTACTGATAGTAGTCTAATAGTGACGTTACTTCTTCAACAACCTGTGGCATCGCACGTGCTCGCGCATATGCCATGTGAACGCAGACGCACGTGGCGACGCCTTCACGACGTCAGCGTCGCGACGTCATATTTATCAACCCACCTGAAATTGACTGTTCAATTAACAACGACGTTTTTCGACACCTTTAATCGTAAAACTCACATGCATTGATTTGTGATAAACGTGACTTTTGGGGGTGGATGCGGACTTGATGGTCAAGAATCAATACGATACATTATGTGACAATTCAACCCACACTTTCTTGACGAATCAGATTCACATTTTTCAAAATCACGTATGTATTAAGCGACAATTTTCACTAGTGGTATTTCCACCATTCTTTGTTCATTGAATTGTCTAGCCGAATACAAATTGTGGGTACGAAACTGAAGAAAATTTTTTGATCTTCAATACTCGTCTTTGTGCGTTTTTACTCGTTCACTAACGCTCACTTGTGAAAATTTAAGTGTCGCCAAAACAAATACTCGGATCTGAGATCGAAAATTCCCAACAATTTCATACTCATTTGTTGCATTACTTGATAATTACTATGATAATTCTGGAAAGTATTAAAATTAAAATTTATTTTTGTAGAGAAAATGGAATCTATCGTCATGAAGTCAATAGATTGCAATATTTTGAAGCAATATTCACGTTTTAGGGGATTAGTGTATTCTGTGCTTTTGCTAATTGACGTTTTATGTATAAAACCGTTTAAAGTTGGCATCAAAAATGTGCTTTTGCTGAAATGTTGAGGTTATCTATAATAACTAAATTTGTCGTTTTCTATTATTTTTTATTAGGTATTTTACTTGGTGATTACTTTGTATCCTTCACATCTTTTTGTACTACAAACTATTCGACGAAACTATCCATACTTGTTGACCAGAGTCTTCCTTTTTCGAAAAAGGTATATCCATCACCTTTGATATTGAAATGCGACCCTCATTCCTGACAGAAATTGGCTTTGTTTTTACTAGGTTCATCGGATATATGCAAATATCTGCCAGAACATTATCTAATGTCACACGAATCCATTATATCAGTAGAATCGCTTTGCAAGAAAATAAAAAATAAATGAAATATCATTTAACTGGATTATATTTCAACTTTTTGATTATTTAATGATGCAATGTCTATATTTCTAAAAGCAGTTTTATTCAGTTTCAATTTTAAATTGAGAAAATATTTCTGATATAAAAGTATGATATGTATAATAAAGTTTATTACAGAAACGTTTGCACTATCATATTAATTATTCAAAAGAGTTGTCAATTTTCCAACTTGTAAGAAATTGATTCGTGAAAAATTCACAACACAAAGTGTTGGTTGTCCTACACTGTTTCATTACATTTTTTATGCAACCACATAAATACGGAAACTGTTTTTATGTGCTATAATTTTTTTACTGTGCAATTATACATACATAAGTAGATATAAATTACACATATATATATCTAGATGTATATGGTTGTGCCCATAAAGTCTCCAATATATTTGTACTATTATCATCGGATATCGAAGATAATTCATTGAAAAGACATCGCTTTATAAATACAATACAAAGCAAGTTTGTATTTCTTGTATCCACATTACTAAAGTAGATAGTAACATAGATTTCTAGACTACATAATGACCAAATACAGGAGGTAATTACTTAAATTTCTTTCATGCAACTGTTTTGACGATTTTTTTAATATTTCAAAAGCCATTCAGTGAAAAAACAAGTCAGACAAGTGTGTGCTTTTGTTGCATTTTTCAATGAATTTGTTGGATATTAGTCAATAATAATCATTTATTATTCTTGATTAGATGGAACATCTTTTCTGAATCATACACTTTTATCCTGTAGCTTCTGAACATAATGTAATTAATGTATCTCTATTCGACTTGACTTCTTCTGGCTTTTCGCAGCGACCATCATAAATAGTGGACGCCAAACTATCTCTACAACTTTCATCATCCATCATCCTAAATATTTTTTCTGGCGTAAGTTCCTCCATCGATTTGTCGTTATTATTAAAACACATTTTTTGGTCAATGACAAACACATTCATTTGCAGTGGTTTACGTTTCTTCTTTCTTTCAAGTACCTTTCCCAAAATCTTACAAAATGCAGGGCAAAAAAGATAATAAAGTACAAAATCACTACTTAAACTAATAGCAGATAAAAGTGTACTTATTTGTCGAATAGTTTCTAATGATTTAGAATTGTATTTTACATCTGAATTGTCAAGTGAAAAAAAGAATGTCGAAGTGGAACTGCGGCTGACTAACATTGCTGGAATCTGACTTAAAGTAAAAACAAATATTATCAAAATTAAGGTTGTGGTCAAACTGGTATAGTTCTGAAACCAACAAAAAAAAATAGACAACAGGAAACTTTAGGAACATTTCAAACTTACTTTTGGAATTTTACATTTGACTGAGTTGCTACATTGATCATAAACTTTTTTAATTTTATGTAAGCAATAAACCAAATATCCATTGCCAAGAATTAAATAAACTGACGGTAATATGCCTATTATTATAAAGCGCAGCCAGTTGTACAGACTATAGTATCTAAAAAATAGGATAGAAGTAAATAAAAAAAAAAATGCGCCCCCGGGTGGGCTCGAACCACCAACCTTTCGGTTAACAGCCGAACGCGCTAGCCGATTGCGCCACGGAGGCTTATACATTTACAGAATTTTATACTTTCCAAAACAATAAATGTTAATTTTTACCTTGAAAAATATAAAGGACGAGGTATAACTTCTCCATATTCTGTTGAAGTAAAAATAAAAAAATAAGGGGAAGCAGAGACAACTGATATTATAAAGCAACAGAACATTATTAGTCGAGCCACATAAGTATGACAACATTTTGGTTTTTTTCGCCTCATCGGCTTGGATAGGTAGCAAATTCTATCTGAAATAATAATACTTGAAATGAACAAAACTTATGTAGTCAAGCAATTTTGGAACTCACCGAATGTGATCATAACAGTGGTAAAAACTCCCATAGTATTAACAATTATTGACAGTGGTAAACCATAAAGAATATCATAGGTGGGCCATCTAATGTCCATAAAAAGTATTCCAAAGCTTAATCCACTTAAAAACAATAAAACGGACCCAGCTAAATCCACAAAAGCTAAAACTAATTAACTGCTTGAATAAAGTTTCCAATGTTCGTTCAGAAATATAAATAAAAGAACGAGTTTCCTCTTGACAGGATATTAATTTTTTTGTCATTATTTTCTTAGAAAACTACCAATAGTAAAATAGTAATAACTCACCGGCCAAATATACGTAAATTGAACCTTTGAGTTCCTGTCTGTTCAAAACAATAAGAGAAAGAAGATTTCCAAAAATTCCAAAACCACATATTATAGGCGTGATTATAGAATAAATTACCATTCCTATTGATGATTGCGTTCTATTAAATTATTACTGGTAAGAAACGAATATACTCACCTTCTTTTGTGGGATATCCGTCATCGTTGATATTTTCTGGTTGCGATAGATTGGCAAAAGATAATTTCAATCTTAGATCGTAAATAGATGTTTCCATTTTTTGTTTATTCAGGATAACTATAGTTGAAACGATGCTTTATGAACATTACTGAAGAAATGGTATAGATATCAAAAGATCAATATCAAAACAAAAATTGATCATTTATCATTTAGATGAACAACTATAAATTAGATTAAAATGTTTGTGATGTATGCTTGATTACATATCCATGTAAATTTGCCAAGTTACTCCAAATTTCTAATAATAATAGTACGTCAGAGATATTAGTTCGAACACAAATTATAATTATTCTGTACCTGATAATTTTACTAAAATAACATAAAATCTGATTTTTTTTTTGTTTTTCTAATTTTTGTAAATCACAGATCATGAAATGCTCCAGCTTATGATAACGGAAATGCAGAATTTAGATAAAATTGATATAAAGTAGTTATTCTGTTTATAAATCACTAAAAGCAAACGGTGCCTAATAGTATATGATAAAGCATGATATTTATTGCGCTTATATTTGACTTAACTTATATCCAACATTTATTAGATGAAAAAATAGTGGATCATTTTTTTCGACAGTAAAAACAGATAAAAATGAATACCGTTGAAAAAAAATCAGTCCGGAATTGAAAAAATTGTGATTTTTGTGAAAAATTACTTTCAGTTTCTCACGAAATAACATTGATATTTATTTTAAACAGAACACTCTATTAAGTATTATAAGAATTTATAAAAACTTTTGTTTAACTCTATTTCTAGGTCTTTCATCATTATTTTCATCTACTTGTTAGTTTTCGACACATCCTATAGACTGGATTATTATTTATTTCATATTTTTCTTTTTTCTTGGTTCTGTGCACCATTTTGAGAATATTCTTGACTGATTCTAACAGAAAATAGATTATTGGTGAATCACATTTGAGAATTACCTCTTTTTTTGTTAGTAATTTTTTTAGAAAAAAAAAATTGGTTTTTTGATTTTATTTTCTTTCACAAGAAATTCTAAACGGATCTGAATATAAAGAATACTCATAAAAATACTTCTTAGATTTATCTATTGTATTACTATTTAATATATTTAACTAGTAAAAAACATAAAAATGGCAATATTTTACATTTTAAATAGCACTTTTATGGTCGCGGAATCGTTTTGCCAAAACTAAATGCTTGTGTCTAAAAAGGGCAACTTAAAATTGGTTTTCTAAAGTACTTGTTGAATTTTCATTTTGGGTGCCAGTAACTAAAAAAAATTAAAAACTAATTAGTTGACCCTTATGCTCCTGCCGTTTAAGCATAAAGTGACTACCCAAGAAAACAATTTTTCTAGACTTTCTACGACTTGAAATCTTTATCCGAATTTTCTTTGAAACAAATTTTCTGCTTTTTGGTTAACATCATAAAAAATAATTAATCTAATTTAAGTAGTTCTGTATAAGGATTTCGAAATAAAAAATATTTCTAAAAATATTTTTTAGAGGCTCTTATGAGATAATATGTAAACATTTATTAAAAAAAAACTCGATGGAAATATAAAATCACGGGAATTTTAATAAAAATAAAAACTCATGTTTATTCTGTTGACTTTTTTATTGAGACCGAATAGCTTAAAAAATTATCACTTGTAATATCATAAGAGCATCAATTATTCCCGGAAGTTTTTTAGTTATTGGCACCTAAATTAAAAATTCAACAAGTACTTTAGAAAATTAATTTGGAGCTGTCCTTTTTAGATATAGGCATTTAGTGTTGCTAAAACGATTCCATGACCATAAAAATTTCATTTAAAGTATAATATGGCGCCATTTTTAATTAGTTAAATATATTAAACAGTAATGCAATAGATAGTCTCTAAGAAGTATTTTTATGAGTTTTTTTATATTCAAACCCGTTCAGAATTTCTCATGAAAATAAATTTGAAAAACCAAATTTAATTTTTTTCCTCAGAAAATTACCAACAAAAAAATTGAAAGTCGCTCCGATTAAGTCTTTGATAAAGACCGTTGATTGTGTAAAGTTTGAGAGAAATCGGTTACTTGGGCAGAATCCTTATGGTTATATGGTAGGGGCCTTTGGTTTAAAACTGATGACTTTGAGTGCTTGATCAGCAAATTAGGGAGTTTAACGTTACAATTTCGAAGCTTGAAGAATTAAGTTATAACACTGATGAAATCTGTATTTTTTTTTGACATATTTTTTTATCATTTTAATGTTACAATCTTACATCTAATCATTAGCTACCTAATTAATGAGAACCGACGAAAGGGCTGTTAGATCCGTCAGTTTAAAAGAAAACAATTTATATACAGGGAATTAGGTTGATAAAACCAAGAACTGGTTTACTTCGTAACATTCAACCTAGAAGACTTTTAGTAATTGGGAAAAATCTATCAACAATTTTATTTTAGAATAATGATCATAGTAAAAGTAATAATTTTTAGATGTTATTATGCACCATAAGTATATCATTAGTCCAAACTTTTCGAATTTTGCTTTTATTCTTCGTAAATCTATATTTCTATCAAAGATTGTATAATTGGTTGCCTGATTTATTACATCAACAAATAAACGAAATCTTGAAAAATGTGATAATCTAAATTTATTGGTCATTTATAATACATTATAATACATACTACATAAGTGCACATAAATAGATTTTATTTTGTTGTATTGCAAATATGATTATTTTTTAATTTTCATGAATATTTCATAGATGCTTTTTTTGCTACAACGTGACATATTCATATAAAGAATTTAGATATAAACAAGTTTTCGTTTACATTTAGGTGAGGTGGGCCGATAGATTAGTCGTCCCTGAAATACGAGTTCATTTAACATTTCCTTCCGTGATTTCTTTTTGAATAAAGCAGTGTGGCAGTGTAAACTTTCGTTGTCGGTCGGTTGGCAACACTTCTTTTGTCTCCTGTCTTTTTCAAAACATGGCAGACGTTGTCAACTTAGTCGTGGCACAAGCTACAGAAAATGTGAAAGAAAATGTTACAAATACGACAGGAAAACCACCAAGTACTCCCGAAGGTATGGCAATGGCATATGGTAGTATTGTCATCATGGCTCTTTTACCTATTTTTTTTGGGTCTTACCGCTCCGTCAACTACCATAAGGAAAACGTAAGACACCTGTCAAATAATTTATTCAGCAAAATGTGTTCTAATTCCATTTTATTTCAATATAAATTCTAGAAACCTGAAAAAATGACCAAAAAAGATGCTGCTATATTCCCAATAATGGCATCATGTGCGCTCGTTGGACTGTACGTTGTGTTCAAACTATTTTCAAAAGAGTATATTAATTTACTTCTGACTGGTTATTTCTTTTTCCTAGGAGTTCTGGCGCTCACCCATTTACTAAGGTTAATCAAAACAATCAATTTTAGTGGATAGTTAATGACAGCTAAATTTTATTACAGTCCTGTAGTGAGTAAGCTTGTACCTGCCGCGATTCCAAATATTCCTTTCCACATCACCTTCAAACAAGGAGAAGGAGAATCAGCTCAATACTTAATTAATTATCGATTTTCTTCCTATGATGTTGTATCCTTAGCTGCTTGCTCATTAGTTGGAGCTTGGTACTTACTACAAAAACATTGGATTGCCAACAACTTATTTGGATTAGCATTTGCTGTAAATGCTGTTGAGTTGCTCCATTTGAATAATGTAATCACTGGTTGCATATTACTATGTGGGCTTTTCTTCTATGACATTTTTTGGGTGTTTGGGACTGATGTAATGGTCACAGTCGCTAAAAGTTTTGAAGCTCCTATCAAATGTAAGTAACTAATTATTCAATTCAATCATTGAATATATTTTTTTTTAGTGGTGTTCCCTCAAGATTTACTCCAAAATGGACTTTCTGCTAACAACTTTGCCATGTTAGGATTAGGAGATATAGTGATTCCTGGGATTTTCATCGCTCTTTTATTAAGATTCGATCATAGCCTCAAAAGGCAAACTTATACCTACTTCCATGCCGCTTGTTTGGCTTACTTCCTTGGGTTAATGGCTACAATTTTTGTCATGCATGTTTTCAAACATGCTCAACCTGCTTTACTTTATCTCGTTCCGGCCTGTGTTGGAACTCCACTGATTCTTGCTCTTATCAAAGGAGATCTCACAGCGTTATTCAAGTAAGTTTTATCAATAGCTTGGATTTATTCTAAAGAAAAAAAATTATAGGTACGAAGATTCTCCAGAAGAAAAGGTCGAAGAAAAAAAGAAAGAAGAAAAAGCGAGTAAACCAGAGACTAAAAAAGTTAAATAAATTTTATAATTTTTGTTATAAAACTTTTCTCAAAATTGTATTGTGTTAATTTAATTTTTTTCAAGTACATCATTTGAGATGAATGTTGTTATATTATTTTTAAGAAAATAAATTTTTATGAGAGTACTTCCAACTTCAGTAACAACCGACTTTTTTTCAAGGGAACGTGTATTGGCTTTGGGGAGATTTCTAAATTTGATCTGAATGAACTTTTGTTAGAAATTTGTCTTCAATTGACACTTTTTCGTAATAGTGATAGAATCAAATTTTAAAAAAGTGAATTTTATTATTAAACAGAATTAATTATCTTTCAAACTATCAATGGTGATTGGAGGCATATCATGAATCCCATCTTTATCAACAATTTGCACTTTAAAGTTGGGCAAATTAATGATAAGTCTTGTGTGTACTTCTTTCACACATTTTTTCAACAATTCATATCCTTGCTCTCGAGTCATATTAGGCAAATAGTGACGATCCATTATTGAAAGAGAGAAATAACCACCATACCCATGCGCCGCATAATCAACACTAACAACTGATGCTAAATAATCCATATAATATAACTGAGGTCCATCCTGGACGTCATAGCCAGCCAAAAGCAAATTAACATGATAAGGTGTCTGAAATTAAATGAATTAAATCAACCAAAGCTATAAACCTCGTTCTTACTCTTGTTCGTAAATTATCAGCCAAAATTCGGCGTGTGAAATGAGACGCTTCTTTGGGACACAGTTCATAATTATTCCGCATTTTATACAACTGGACATTTTTTGCAATATATTCTGCAAACTGAATAGTATCACCTTGTTCGCCCGATATAGCCATTGCCAGTTTATTAGACAATTTATAAAGCTTGTCTTCATCTAAAATACTGCAACTAAAGTGATTTTCAAAAAATACACTACTTTACCTGTCTTCATAACCATTATGCTATGGGCGTTTGTCATGTCAGCAGCAATAATAACAAAATCATTGAATTTGATACCGATAAGGCAATCCATGTTCTTTGCTTCACAAAATTATGAACTTTATGGAAATGCTTTGTAAGCAACGTTTGAGGTTATGTTCGGAAAAATGACATTCAAGTTTCAAGAATGCTATCTGCAATGTTGCCGCTTTTATCAAGTTTGAATTTATGTCGTTTTAAAACAAATTTTTTTTATTGTTTCTATGTTTGACATCTGTTGCAAATTAATATTTGGTTTAAATTGCAAATTAGTATCAACTGAATAAACAAAATATTTATTTTGCAAACAAAAACGATCAGTAAATGAGTATTTTGAAACTATACAAAGCCTAGAGGGCGCTGTTTATTTTAGATTTCTGTCAATGCGCATGTTAGAACGTCATCCGCCTGTCGACGATTACGTAAACTATCAGCTCGTGACTTCTTGGCTGAAAATCGCCAGCCATTTTACTTATCCTATTGAAGTGTTCTAAATGAGTTCACGTCAGAGTGCCCCCGTGTGAGTGGCTGCGTGTGTGTTCCTGTGTTTTGTTGATGTTATAGTACATAGAAAAATCACCATATAGTCGTCTAGAAACAATCTTAACGAAAAATGAAATCCCATCATTTAGTGCTATTGTGTAGCGCTTTTATTTCGATATTTTGCACAGAAATTGTTTTCGCAGACAAGGGTGAGTGTCTATCATTCTTAACAATCATTCAATCGATAATTGCATGTTTTAGTTTTTTACTTTTATCTCGTATTTGCATTTTTATATATCACCTCCCTTTAGTAAAGAAAGTCAATGAATGTATTTTTAGGTTATTTCAACCGGAATCTCGGACAGATTTTCGGTCTAAGGAAATTGTTTTAAATGGTTTTATAAATAGATCGGGGTTTGGCTTGCTTGAGCTGGTAATATCTGGTTTACACTTTGGGAAATTTGCTAATGCAGTCAACCCTCTTCGGGAAAATAATAAGTAACGTTACTGCAAACAAATAATATCCAAAATTAAAAGAACGTTGACCATGTATTTAAAAAACATCTTTATCATAGTTTCTCAATGTTATTCGATAAGATGTCAATTCTAGTTTAATCCCTCTGTGTCTACATTTATATCTGCTAAACACAAGTTGAAACAATTAATAACAAATATTTCTACTTTCCAAAAGAGTTTTGGATGATTTTTAACAAATTTGCTCTAAAATTTCGCCTTGTACTTTTTCCAGTCAGACCTTTCCATTGTCAGACTCATTTATTACAATTTGCACATTTTGATGTTAAATGTTACTTTCCATATGATGTGACGTGAATAATATTGCATTGCGCAAGTTTTAATCACTATTTGTCATGAGATTCCTAGAAAATTGACTCCAATTAAGTCTACAATTAACAGGCGTAATTTGATCAAAAAAAAGATGAGTGGGATAATTTTTATTATTTGTTTCCATCAGAAAAAAAAAAAGGAAAGTAGAATTCATTAAACGCTTTAATTGCGTCGTTTGTTTCAATTCTTGTAAAATGAAGACAAATATTTATATTAAAATATGTATAAATCTAACCTTGTAATACTGGGATCAGTAAATGTATATTATATTGAAAAAAATTAATAACTTTTAATTTGAATGAGATTTCCCTCACATTCTCTCACTTTTGTTTTCAAGACAATCTCTTTTGTGCGTCATCGTACACGATTTTATTATTCGTTTATCATTTTTATATTAGGAGCGTAATCATAAAATATCATAGGGTTTTATGGATGTTATTAACATTATTTCTTCACCTAATTATAAAAAATTGTCTTATTCAATGATGTCATCAAATTATAAAACGCTGAACTCATTCGGTTAACTTTTGAGTGGATATTTTCATTGTTATTTGTTAAGTCTGACACAAAACTAGATATTGTTGAAGAAATGAAATGTTAGTTTTTTTAGTAATAAGAACTTCCTTTCAAATTGTAATAAATTCAGTGAAAATTAAGATCGACAGTAAAAATAAAAATCAAGATTTTTATATTTTTGTGTTGGCAGTGTTCCCAGTCAAAAAATTTTCAATCAAGTTCAGATTTTCATTAGCAAATAATGATTCCGGGTTTACAATTATTCATTGTTGAAAAATTCCAAGTTGAATTAATGAAATATCTGAATATTTTGACGATATAATACAGAGATTAGAGAATAGTTTTGGTGATGCTCCAAAACATATTTTATTTAAAAATAACTTGCTT
Organism: Latheticus oryzae; assembly: GCA_030157265.1. Lineage (NCBI taxonomy): Eukaryota > Metazoa > Arthropoda > Insecta > Coleoptera > Tenebrionidae > Latheticus > Latheticus oryzae. The sequence continues at coordinate 9,282,165 of CM058049.1, forward strand.
TTGAAACAATTGAGTGTAGCGAAATAAACACATATAGAGACTGATTCTGAAAGAAAATTATTAAAATTAAATGGTTAAGTTTTTGTATCTGTCTTTGCTACAGAAATTTTGCGTATTAAATCAAAAACAGAAAAATTAACAGGCAGTTAATTTTAACATTTTGCTTATAGAATAGGCCCCATAATGGAAAGAAATTAATTCTGAACATTTTGTTTGAGAAGTTCGACCTCATTTCTGTTGAAGTCAAAGAGAATGTATGTGATAAGTGATAAAAGAAAGATTACATTTTATTATATTCGATGGTTTTATTTACAGAAATCTAATTGTACTTGGAGAGATAACATTTATTGTTTTATATAGCCAAAATATGCATTAAAATTTCATTAATTTAATACAGCTTCAAATTTATTTTCCGATGTCTCATCAGCTTTATCTTAAAGCATATTTACATCTTAATTTAACCTGCAACAGGACTTGGAGAAAAAAACGTGACATAGGCGATCGATAGTCCCGTCGAAACCAAGGACAAATAAATTGTGTTTGTGGTTTGCTTGGCGCCTATTTCCGAGGATTATGAGCTTTTATGTTGAGGATAAGGGGGCTAGTATTAGCAATAAAAGTCTATGTGATGTGTTTTTATTTGTAGTGATAAAATAGTATATATGATAACACATTTCATAAGCTACAACTTAAGACAAGGGTCTTAATTTATAAATATAATTTTTCTTTCTGTTTGCAGTTCATATCTACACCAGTCTTAATCCAAATCCAAGTGTTATACATTTCAGTCCAAAAGGAACAGTCGAATTACATTGTAATGCTTCAGACAGCGGTCAAATAACATGGTAAGTAACATGTCAATGAGAGAAAAAAAGACCTGATTTCATATTTTTTATAGGGAAAGAGCCGGTAAAGCGATTCCGGAAATAAGTGATCTAAAAAATCGCTACTCAATCTACGGACAAGCAAACAATACTTTGGTATTAAAAGATCTAAAGGAATCAGACGTGGGTAATTATAGTTGCGTTATATCTGGTGGTGATAAAGCAACTATCAGTTTATCAACGTCTTCAAGTGCAAAATGGGGAGTCCGAGTAACAAGGAATGTCAATGTTGTCGAAGGTGAAAAATTGACAATAAAATGTGAAATTCGAGGAGATCTTAAAGTTGAGTGGTGGTATGGTAAGTCAAATGACAATTATTTAAAAACTTTTTCTATTTTATAATTTTTAAGAAAATACTACGAGTGGTGAGAATGCTACAAAATTGTACAATGATGAGCGGATAAAATTGTCAACTTATTATGACGAAGATACTAAAATGAATGTGACCGATGGAGAATTGAAGATTCTTGAAGTAAATATGGGCGATAGAGGTAAATATACTTGTATTGGTCGAGCAGATGATGGACAAGAGTTTAATGCGACAAGTACAGTTCGTATCAAAGGTAAAAAAATGTTATAAAATATTCAAAGATTGATAAAAAAATTTCAGATAAATATGCGGCATTATGGCCGTTTTTGGGTATTTGCGCCGAAGTGTTCATTCTCTGTGCTATAATTTTCATTTATGAAAAGAAACGTAATAAAACCGAATTAGAAGAAAGTGATACCGATCAAAGTCCAGACCAGTAAGATGTTAATTTCAATTTTCAATAAAGAATTATCTGTTGAAATTACAGGAAAAACACTCCTGACCATGGGAAAGAGTCCAATTTAAGGCACCGACAGTAAATTGTTAACCATTATTAACCCACCTAACTATATTTAAGAAAAATACAAGTTCAAGTTAATAGTTACATTCGTCTTGTGTATTGAAGACTATTTCATTAACAAGTTGTCCGAGATAGCATTGTACAAAGTAATTGTTGAAGCCTTCGTTGTCTCGGGCAGGTGTTGCTTTGACTACAGTCTTTTTTAATTGGTTTTTTCGTTGTCCATGTTAATTTCGGTACTTATTTTTCTAATTTCTAGTACTTAATTGTAGATATTGTAAAATTGTTATTGGCGCAATCGAAAGAGGCTGTAATCCAACTGCAAACCGATCAATTGTATATAAATAAATTAAGAAACAAATATGTATCCTGTTTATATGTATTGTTAAAAGAAATTGTGTTTAAACATATGGACTGTTGTTTTTTTCTGTTTTTTTTTGTGATATTTCAAATTGTAAAGTGCTTAATGATTCAAAGACCGCCCGCCGTCTTGTTATTTCTTATTTCAATTAGAAGAATGTTAAAGAAAAGTGTAAATGTGGTCTTCATGTCATCGGTACTAATAGATACGAGTAGGCTGCTTACATAATTCACCGCTCAATGCTATTTACTAGAAGGATTTTTTTCTGTCGCCAATTCTTGATGTAAACCATTTGAAATTTTCTCTAGGTGATTATAATTAATAAAAAATTCAAATAGATTATGAATTAACAAATAATGACTTAAAAATAACGTGTAGATTTATTTTTTACTAAAGTTATATTTAAGTCATCTATAGGTTTAGATTTCAAATTTCCATTAGTTTAGATGAAATCCGAAATTTTTGTTTCGGATTACATCTCAATATAAATAAATCAGAAACAGTTGATTAGTATTTGCTAGAGTTAATACCTGTATTGGTGCTTGCACAAAAGTACATCTTCAACAAATTCATCTATACAGTGTTTGGGAATGAAAATTTTTCAGTTTATTTCAAACCGTTTTGAAACTGCAGGAATTTTTGTCACTTGAAGTTTTCATTCGCAAACGCCATGTATTATCTGCTGATTTTCATTTTTACTATTCATATTTTTTCGTTCACATTTTAATGCGGTAATTTATGTTAGAATTGTTTTTATTTTCAATAATATTCATCTTTCCTGTTTTTACTTGTGACACTATTTTTGAAAAACAAATCACAAACTATTATGTTGGAATAAAATTGAAATGAAAACTGTCGTTTTGTTAAAAAACAAATACTAATACAGACAAATTTATTATATAAGAAAAATACAACAATTTTAAAATAAAAAACAAATAAATGCTTTAGGCAAATTTCAATCGGTAAGCTGCTACTCCCGCTAAACCAATAGCACAACTCGCTGCCAAAGTTGCACTCCACACTAATAACTAGAGATTAAAATTCCTTGAGCTGACATGAAATCACACACTTAATTCCATACTTACATTCCGCTTAGTTTCTTTCTTCTTTTCTTTATTTGAAGATGGCATTTGCTCGCCAAACATTCGTTTTGCTAATTCCCTTTCAGTCACTTTTTGTTTTTGTAAAAGTTTATTTATTATCACTAATTCTTTTTGAACGTCGGGATTACTTGGCGAGACTTCATCTGCTTTTTTTAAACATTTCAAAGCAGCTTGTAAGTCATTTTTTGCTTTATACACCTAAAATAAAAATAGCAAAGATACAAAATTTGTTAAAAAAATATCCTACTTTTGCTTTTCTAAATAATGCTTTGACATTATTCGGCTGACATCTTAAGACAGTTTGCAGAGAATTAAGCGCTGCATCATACAATTCCAATTTGATTTGTGCTGCAGCCATATTATTGGAAACATTGATGCGATCTTCAAGAAGATCTTGAAGATCTGAATCGGAAACTTCTGGTTGTTTGTCCAAGGAAGGATCAATTCCTGTTTCAACTTCGTCCAAGTAATCTAAAGCTCGTCTGTAACACTGAATAGCGAGAGTATTTTCGCCTCTGCCATACCACCAATTTCCACGCTCGCGTTTCTTATTCCTAAAATTTTAATTAGTAAAAAAGTTGAACCGAGGATGAATCTTCAAACCCTTGTAATTTTCTTTCGCCTATTGATAAAAATTCAGGATCGTCTTCAGGCTCGACAGTTAGTAATTCGATATTGTAAGTTACTGTGGCGTTTGGAGGGATTTTTGGAGCTAGACCTAATGTACCAAAAGCTAATCTAGGTTCAATTTTCAAAATACATTTTTCATTCAAATTCATCAACCCTAATGCCACATCTACTCCCTGAACCACATCGCAATCACCCAAAACTACCTCATAATTTTCTTTGGTTTCTACCAAAGTACCATCCTCAAGTTTCAGTTCATAATTTATTATACATTTCTGTCTTCTTTGTGGTTTACTATTCGGCTTTCCCTCGGTTACAATTTTCTTTTGAATGCTGCCACTTCCCAATAAATCTTGCCATTCTGACTTGTCTTTTAATTCTCCACTTTTGTCAACGGAATTTTCTGGATCTGGAGTTATATTATTGGAAACTGTTTCTGTCTTATCGGTAGTCATGATATTCTCAAGACAGCACAATTATTTTAACAGATATTTCTAGAAACTAGACAAGACTGAATTCTGTTCTAACCTACAAAATGACATCACAAAAATATCATCTGTCATTAAAATGAAGGCGGGAACTTTAAATATGTGTCATTCTAAAAAAGTTGGTTTATTTGATTTGAAATAAAACAATAAACTCAAGGAAGTTTATTTAAGTCAATAAGATCATCAAAATCGGAAAATTCAATTTTAATTCTGTCATTTGCTTTTGGCATGTCTTCTAAACTGCAAGGCAAAGGCCTTTCAAAGAAAAATCTATGATTTAATGCCTAAAACGTAATGAGCACAATAATATAAATTATCATTCCAAAACTCTTACTTGTTGGGTGTTTAGTCTTTTATTGGAATCATATTTTAATAGATTTTCTAATAAATCAATAGTCCATGAATCACAATCTGGCAATTGTTGATCTAAAGACTGTCCCTTACTATACGTAAACGTTATTTTGTTGTAATCTGGTAAAGTCGTCAATCCTGGCCAGACTTCTTCATCAGGTGTTCCTAAAGTCGCTATAACTATAGCCAATTGGGCTATATCAGTCTCACCCTAGAAATTAAACCGACTATAACATCATCATTCTTAATTCCTAAATTTTACCGGAAACAATGGTTGTTTATTTATCATTTCTGCTATAATACACCCAACTGCCCATAAATCGACTCCAGGAGTATAATTCTGTGAACCATACAATAATTCGGGTGCTCTATACCATCTAGTTCCAACCTGATGTGTATATTGTCGGTTTTTTTTCATATTATAAATTCTCGATAAACCAAAATCGGCAATTTTCAAAATACCTTTATTGTCAATTAATAAATTTGCAGGTTTTAAATCCTTGAATTTTTTGATTTTATGAATTTTTATTTATTAATTTACCTACCCTATGCATAATATGATTGGAATGCATTTTGTCAACTCCTAGTAACATCATTTTTGTATAGGTTTTAATTTGTGGGAGAGTCAGGGGGTTATTTATATCTTTTAATACTTCAGACAAACTTTTTTCTAAATATTCCATTACGATAAAAACAGCACTTTCCAAACTGAATATGTCGATAAGTTCTACAATCTTCTCAAATAATAGATAGATGTCACAAATTAGAATCTTTATTTACTTACATATTTCGATTGTAAAGCTCGGAGTGTACAAATTTCCCTCATTGTATTTTTAGGAACACCATTATTGATATTTGTTACAGCGATTTGTTTCAAAGCGACTATTTTATTATTTTTAATGTCTAAACCTTTAAAAACTAAGCCATGAGCACCTTTACCAATGCGACCTAAGAGCTTATATTTCTCCATTATGTATTTGTGTTGTTATACGCGTTACTATCGTTACTCAGTATGAGACCTATCAACAGTTGACTTGGCAACAAACAATTTAATAATCCTCAAAAACCAGAAATATGGCGTTTCGTTGAAATTTTAAAAGTTACTCAACTTGTTAATTATTCCTTTAATTTATAGAGATTTGGATTTTTTAATGTTTAAATGTTGTTTAATGTTTAAATGTCTGCTTAAAGGGAACAGCCTGTATCTATATAAATAATTATCTGTTATCAAATTATTTTCGAATAAACAAATTACCAACTATTATAAAAATGACTATTCCAATTTTTGTTTGTTTCAATATTTACTAGAGCTTTAGTCTTTTTAAAATGCCAAAAATATTTTTCATAGTTTTAATAATTAAACATGCAGTTTTATCATTAAATCCTAGACTTTTTCAATCTCCACTTTGTATAATTTCAACAGAAGAACTCTCTATGATCCTTCAAAAACATTTTCATTTTACGCATCATATCACAATCACAGTTCTTCATAGCTCAACTTATTTCATGGAAATGAATTCTTTTGCAAATGAGTTAATAAAATTATTAATGTTTGATGCGAATGGGAAATATAAATTTTTGTATAAAATTCAAGAACGAAATTGTTCAAATTGTTCAAGAACTGAAATTAATTTGTGCAATTATAAGTTTGATTTGAACAGAAAGAATAAAACAAATATAAGAGATGATGAAATGATGAAAATGAAACAACAAACTACTGAATTTGGTATCGGGTATTTGATAATAACATGGAATATAGAAATTTTTGAAAAATTTATGATTTTATATGGTAATGAATCAGTACAAAAAACTAGAGCTTCTCTAGCTATTATTTCCATGTTAAATAATTGTACAACAGAAAATCAAGCACATTCTCTTTTGAAAAATTTATGGTTTGACTTCAAAATTCTAAACGCAATTTTTCTATCTTTTTGTTTTTGTAAACCAAAAATTTATATTTATAAACCATTTATCAAAACACAAGGAATAACTGAAGATTACAATTTTATGGATTTTGTTAATAATCCAGAAGTAATTACTAATTCTATTAAAAATATGCATAGTTTTCCTTTGAATATTTCATTGTTTAATGCTATTCCAACTTCTGTTAAAACAATTTCAAAATTATTGAAAGCAAATTCGATTTATAGAAATATGAATAATTTTGCAGGATCTGATGGTTTGCTTGTTAAAACTTTAGCAGAATATTTAAATTTTGAGCCTGTGTTTGATCCAAACCTTCGTGAGTTAAGTTATGGTCATGTAAATCCTGATGGTTCTTTCGATGGAGTTTTTGCCGATATTGTCAGAAAAAAGTCAGATTATGGAGCTAATCGGCGGTTTATGGTTTATTATACTGTCAATGAGTTTGAATTTTTGGTACCTTATAGTTCGGATAAAATTATAGTTGCAGTACCAAAATCTTTGAAAATACAACATGGAGAATCTTGGATTAAGTGCTTTGACTTGTTGTCTTGGTTGGGAATTTTATCAGTCATTGTTGTTTGTATATTTTTATGGTATTGTTTGCGGATTTTCCAGAATTTTATAAAATGTTTCAGAGAAATTGTGTCATATTTGTTAGGAATTCCTTACTTTTTGAAACCATCTTTTGAACAAATGCTTTTTCTTATATCCTGTATGATGTTTCAAATAATTATTTTTGGGATAATTCAAGGCTCATTGTATACTGATTTTACTACTGTTAGATATTATCCAGAAATTGAAACTTTGGAACAAGTATACCGATCGAATTTACCAATTTTGGCATTTGCTTGGTTAATTATCTCCGATAATAAATCAACAATTATCAAAAAATTGAAACAACAGAGTATTTTCTACGAAGGTGTCGATATGTTAGATTTGGTTGCTTACAATAGAAATGTTTCTGCAATTGTTAGAAAATTTGACGCTGAGTTTGATGTTAAAACAAAATTTTCGGATAAAAATGGAATTCCTTTGCTACATATTGTTGAAGAAAGTATAGTTAGTCTTATGGTAACTAGTATAGTACCTAAAAATTCACCATTTTTGATTGTTTTCAATCAAGTTATTACTAGGATGTTCGAAGGAGGTTTTATAGAAAAATGGGATAATGACGTTGTTTCTACGATGGTTCTTGAACATTTTAAACAAATGCTTACTCCAGAAGATGTTCAAGCTTTTTCTTTAAACGATATGGAAATTGCTTTCTTTATTATTGGAATCGGATACTTTTGTTCTATCGTGATATTCATTTGGGAAGTTTTATGGAAACGTTTCATTTTTAATAAATAGTTGCTACAAAATTTAAGATTCACTGTGTATATTTGGGTTACTATCTTTACAAAGTCTACGATTGATTTGTCAACAAGGAGTATAAATTATTATTTCGCAAAAAAATAATGAAAGAAAATTAAATAGAAACCAAGAGCATCAACTTCTTTATTTCTTTAACAACAAAAAATTCAGACGGACCAGCTTGTATATGAGTAATTATTTGTTATTATTTCTGGAATAAACAGGTTTCAAATTATCAGCTATTATTAATAAAAATATGTTTTTTCCTTTTGTATTCAAAATAAAAACAGTTATTCAATAAAATCTTTAACTGCAGTCTTTTCAATATGCCAAAGATATTTTTCATGATTTTGATAATTAAACATGCAGTTTTATCGATAAATTCTAGATTTTTTCAAACAATATCTCCACTTTGTATAATATCATCAGAAGAGCTTTCAATCATTCTTCAAGAACATTTTTATTTCGCGCATTATATCACAATTACAGTTATTCAAAGCTCAAATTATTTCATGGAAATGAACTATTTTGCAAATAATTTACTATTTGCACTCAATAGAAAGTATAAATTTCTATATAAAATTCAAGAAAGAAACTGTTCAAATTGTTCAAGAAATGAAGTATATCTATGCAATTATAGCTTCGAATTAGCAGAAAAAAATATAACCATAAAAGATGATGAAGAATTAAAAATAAAACAACAAACTACTGATTTTGGTATTGGATATTTAATATTAACATGGAATCCAGAAGTTTTTGAAAAATTTCTTACTTTATATGGCAACAAATTAATACAAAAAACTAGAGCTTCTTTAGCAATTGTTTCTTTATTAAATAATTGTACGATGACAAATCAAGCACATTCTCTTTTGAAACTTTTATGGTCGAATTTTAAAATTCTAAACGCAATTCTTCTAGCTTTTTGTTTTTGTAAACCAAATATTTATATTTATAAACCATTTATCAAAACACAGGGTATAACTCAAAATTTTACAGATTTTGTTAATAATCCACAAATTACTAACTCTTTGAAAAATTTCCATAATTTTACTTTAAATATTTCATTGTTCAATTCTATTCCAACTTCTGTGAAAAAAGTTCCCGATTTATTGAAAACAAATCCAATTTATAAAAATTTAAATAACTTTGCAGGGTCTGATGGTTTGCTTGTAAGAACTTTAGCTGAATATTTAAATTTTAAACCTGCGTTCGATCCAAATCTTCCTGAGTTCAGTTATGATCATGTAAATCCTGACGGTTCTATCAATGGTGTTTTACGTGATATTGTTCAAAAAAAATCAACGTTTTATGGTTTATTATATTGTGGATGGTTTTGAATTTCTAGTACCCTATAGTTCTGGTTCACTTGTAATTGTAGTACCAAAATCATTAAAAATACCACGTGGCCAATCTTGGTTTGAATGTTTCGACTTTTTGTCTTGGATTGGAATTTTATTACTCACTTTTGTTTGTATATTCCTATGGTATTTTTTGCGAAATTCCCACAATTTTATAAAATGTTTCAGAGAAATTGTGTCATATTTGTTAGGAATTCAATATTTTTTAGTACCTTCTTTAAAACAAATGCCTTTTCTTATATCCTGTATGATATTTCAAATAATTATTTTTGGGATAATCCAAGGCTCCTTGTACACTGATTTTACTTCTGTTAGGTATTTTCCAGAAATTGAAACTTTGGAACAAGTAAGTCAATCGAATTTACCAATCTTGGGATTTGCTTGGTTATTAATCTCCGATAATAAATCAACAATTATCAAAAAATTGAAAGAGCAGAGTATTTTTTACCAAGGTACAGATATGTTAGATATGGTTGCTTATAACAGAAATGTTTCTGCGATTGTGAGAAAATTTGATACTGAATTTGATATTAAAACAAAATTCTCGGATAAAAATGGTATTCCTTTGTTACATATTACTACTAATAGGGCCCCATCAGGACACAGCACTTTTTAAGGTAAAACACCCTGATTTTCAAGGCAAATAAAAAAGCAGTGAACCCGTTCAGGACACAGCACTTTTTTAAAGTAAAACACCTCGATTTTCAAGGTAGATCAAAAGTCTAAGATTTCAAGCAAAACACCCTGATTTTCAAGGGTAAATAAAAAGCAGTGATCCAGTTCAGGACACCGCACTTTTTAAGGTAAAACACCCTGATTTTCTAGGTAGTTAAAAAAAGTAAAAAATATCAAGCAAAATAACCCGATTTTCAAGGACAAATAGAAAAGTAGAAAATATTGCGAAAATGACCGGATTTTCAAGGGTAAATAAAAAGCAGTGATCCCCTTGAGGACACAGCACTTTTTTTAAGGTAAAAAGGTAAGGGTAAACAAAAAAGCAAAAAAAAAACGTTAAAACACCACCGATTTTCCAGGTAGTTAAAAAAACATCAAATAATCATAAAAACACCCCGACTTTCACGGGTAAACAGAAAAGCAGAAAAAATCGTGAAGACACCCCCGATTTTAAGATATAGGTATTTTAAAATTAAAATTTTTTAGAGATTTTGGCATGTTTTCTATTGGGCCACTTGACCACAAAAATGAATACGGTTTCAGGCAAGAAAATTCACCGTTTAAAAAGAAACACTTAAAATTCCCGAAAATCCCTTTACTATTCATTTTTTTTATACATTTTGAATACCGGAGTCGGTTGAAGGGCCGCTCGAAGATCCACTTTCTTCTGAACTCGACTCATTTTCTCGTCTGAAAAAACAAAACAACCAATATAAAGTAAACAATTATCTACCGTTTTTTTAACTTACAAATTTAAGTGCCCTATGAATTCCAGTTTTTCTTCGTCTGTACTAAACACCAGATGGATAATTAGGGCCGGGTGTAATACAATAGATATTTGGTTTGGAAATATTAAATTCAGTCTCTGCGGCGGGATTCTGTACCCCACCAGTGCACCTAATAACGGGAACGGTGTAATACTAATTGTACCATTTCCCGCTTCTATGTTAACCCTTACCGCGGCGTAATTAATAGATAGAATGCAACTTCCAACAAACACCATCGTGCTTTTTCTTCTACTAATTTGCAACTCTCTAAATTCCTCAACGAGATGTGTTTTTATTCCATACGTTTTATCTTCCATTTTTTGTTATATAGGAAAAAAATTTAGCGATTTAGATAACAGTGACAGCCACAGAACACTATCAGGACTATCAGCTGTTGTAGACTCAGACAACGGTGAACGGCCCAAGCTAAGCACAAGCGCATGCGTACAATTTGGCGGAAACAATAAAACAGGAACGATAAAATAGTTCCTCACTTCCTCAGCATTATTTTTTTGTGTTTAATGTGTTTCAAAACTAAAGAACTTAATTTATTATAAAATAATTAATATCCAAATGGTATTGTATCAAAGGTCTCTAGAATAACCCTCTTATCATAAACAAAACCAAATTCTTTTGTTTCTATTTTATTTAAAAGTTCTTTAGTTTTAGAATCCCTGGTAATTCGATTATATTGTGTACTGATTTTACTGTCTTTCTTCACAGCTCTTTTTAAGGTAAAACACCCCGATTTTCAAGGATAAACTGAAAAGCGTTACCCCTGCCGGACACAACTACTTTCAACAAATTTTAAGAATTCATACATATGTTTATGTGCTACTTCTGGTCTGGGGCTAATTTTGAGAGTATAATATCATTAATTTTTAGATGTAGTTCAAGTTCTTCGTTTTCTGTTAGATCAATTTTAGTTTCTTTGCCGTTTACTTGACAACAAAGATAAGGTTTACCGTTCTCTTTTAAAATTAAAGTTATTTTGTTATCCATTTATATTGAAAATTATTTAAGTTTATTTAGTAAAATCATAATTTTATCTATAATACTACATTTAATTCCAAAAATAGATAAATCAAATTTATACGATTTTGTCGTTTGCAAAAATTCATGATACTCGTAGTAATTATTGTCTTTAAAGAAATAAATTTTTCCATTAATATATCTAAAAGCTTTGTCAACATTAGAAGGAATACTAGAAAAAAATTCAACTATCATTCCATGTTTCTTAGGTCTAAACAGGCATTCATCAAATTCTATAAACATTGTGTTGTCATAAAATATATAAGTTTGACCAGAATAAGTACTAAATATTGCATTAATTTTCTTTCCATTAGGAACGCCTAAACTTGTGATAGATCTTCCATTATAACCGTTTTTAACAACGAAACTAGGAAAATCAATAATATAATATAAGTTGTTTGTTGTTATCAAAATAGTTCTATCTGGTCTCTGATAAATATGTGATATTTCTTGAAAATTATCTGGTAAAAAAGTTAAATAATCTGTAATTAATTTTGGTTTATTATCATAGCTCATGTCTTTTAAATTAACAATCCAGACATATTTCTTGTAGAAAATATATAATTTATGATTTGCTATTAAAAATGTGTTAATAGTTTCACTTAAGCTGCATAAATCAGGTAATGAATCAGTCTTTCCAGGAGTCAAAGTAATATGTTTTTTAGTTGTGGTAGATGTAGTAGTTGTGGTAGTTGTAGTTGGTATTGATTCATATTTTGATCGTTCAGGTATTCCATATAAATATTGAATTGCCCAAATATCATCTTGCGTTAATTTATCACCATCTCCTTTATAATAAGCATACATAATTGCTTTATCATTGGCAGAATGTTCAATACCTAAAGTATGTCCAATCTCATGCGATAATACCATATAAAAATTTGTTTGTCCGTCAGGGGTATTACCTAGTTCCCCAAAATACCAGTTTTCTGATTTATCAAAATGAATTCCTCGACATTCATCATTATTTGGAAAGAATCCATGTGCTAAAATATTACCTTTCCCATCGAAACTGCTGGAACATACTCCTTTTTGACACCGGGAATTATGATTATGTTGAAACGGCGTATTAGCAAATGAAATAAGTATATCCGGTTTATTACTGTTAAACTCAAATTTTAATTTTGAAACCGATTCCCATTGATCAAATGCTTTTTGTGCTAATTCTTTCATTTCGTTTGTTGCCAACGAAAAATACCATTTAAGATTTGTTTTAGACCATTTGTTAGTGTGAACTCTATAAGCAGTTGGATTATCGCTAACACCACATCTAGGAGTATTAATCAAAGCAAGTGTTTCTTGATTTAAAGTTCCATCAGCAGGTAAATTATAGAATTCTTGAAACTTTATTAATGCCTCGCTGGTTTCAGCTATTAATGATCCATTACTATCTAGTCGCAGACCTGAGTCTGCTTCAGCTGACGCTAAATATCCAAATTTTTCTAAATAATTATTAATATTAACATCGCCTTCGGTTATGGGCTGGCCGTGCCAGTCATCATCTGAACTTTTTACAGTAGTGAGAAATAAGAAAAGAATAATATATTTCATTTATTAGAGTAAATATCAAATTATGAAACACTTCATGAGTCGCAGACGAATTCGCTTCGCTCGTGAGGGCTTTGCCTGAATTTAATTTCCGTTTAAGTGGGCTTTTTCTAGGTATTTCTCTCTGGGAAAATAATTAAAATTACTGATAAATTCCTCTTCACGTAAATTTATTTCTTTTTCGTTTATTTTATCAGCCTTATATAAATGCAATAACTGTCGATAAAATTTATAAACCAACTTATATTCTTCAATTCTTTCTGATATTTTCAATCTCTTATCTAACATTCCTATTACCGCTGCACCAAGAGATAAACAAACTAATGGAGGTAGGGCTAACGAAGATAATCCAGATGCGCTAAATAATAATTTACTAATAGACAAGCCGATTCCAATTTTATAAAAATATATGTAACTTTTTCTGTATACATACAAGCGTTTTTGTAGATATGTCTCCATTTATAACATATAGATAATATATTTTTTAATTACGTTCAAATATTGAAATAGTAGTTTTCTCATTTAATCGACACGGTATCTGTTTGAAAGAATATAATATATCATAAAAATCTTTGCCTCTGTTGACATTAATTATCACATATATACAGTAATAACCACATAAAACAGAAGAATTCATTTGTAGCTGCGTGCTATTCCACGCAATATTTTTTCCGCTACTTAATAAATATTTTTTAATGTTTTCTGGTGGAGATATTCCAAAACTGTCAAAATATAAAATATTTCTTAAATATGGTTTGTTTATGTAACATACCCAGTGTGAGCCATAACAATTAGAGGGTTGAAAATTAATTATACCTGATTCATCTTTTCTAATTTTTTTTGGTAACATGTCAATTGCAAAAACACCTCGAAAATTTCGCGTAGCTTCATGAGGCAAACCCGAATTCGTCTTCGACTCATGAAGTGTTTCACACGAATTTTTCATAATATCAGATATTTCTATATTACTTAACCCCTTTTTCCTATCAATTTTATTCCTTGTCCATATGTCTTCGTCTTTTTTGTGTTTTTTTTATCCTTTTTTATACCATCTCCAAAGGCTTTTTGTGCTAATTTAGTACCAGCATAACCAGCAGCACCTAACCCCAATGCTTTGGCTACAGCTAACGCTGCAGGAATTAAAGCAGGTAAAAATCCACCTATCTGTGTTGGAGAAAATTTGATATTACAATATTTTTTCTTCTCTTTTTTACACTTTTCAATTTCATCAATCTGATTTTCTCTTAATTTAATAGTATTATTAGGTCTTTCTGTTAAATCGAATCTTATATTACAATCTATTCTTTTTTCTTTACAACTTTGGAGTTTCTTTATTTGATTGGGTGATAAATATACTTTATAATCATTCATTTATTTAATTAAAAACTCAGGTAAAGCCTCATCTACTTCATTTCCAAATAAATCTTTTCATCTATGATATTCATATTTGCAATTCTTTGAGATTCAACTACGGCATACATATAGTAATTAACATTTTGATAATCTTTTAATGTCCAATTAACTTCTAGTTCAGATGATTTTGTTTTACTAAATAAATTTTCATCATTTTCTTTTATTACGTCAAAAGCAACAACTAAATAGAGGTTACAAAAATCTTTATAGCTAACGCACGTACCTTCATCCAAATATAATTACAAGAGAGGAAAGCGGCATACAAGCGTTGTAAATCCTTATTATTCACCTGATATTCATAAGTAGGATGTTGGGTACCGTTGATTTTAATATTTATTCTTTCTAAATTCATATTATCAAAAATCATCATTGACTTGGTAAAATTATCGTTTCGTTCAGCTTTAGAAAAAACTATAAAAACTCTAGATATTTTATTTTGATTATTTACAACGCGCCAGTTTCCACTTCCAGAAGACCACAAATTACTACGGTAACAGTTAAGCGCATTCCATCCACAAAGAAAGTTAGCTTTTCTAACTAATAATGAAGATAACATTTTTTCAGTTTCTAATGATGGTTTTACTATTGGGATCCACAAACTAATATCAGATATTTCATAATCATAATTTCCATCGACTTTAGCGTGTAATATATTTTTCACCCTATTTTTACGTAATTCAATGCGAATTTTTCCATTCAAAACTTTATTATAGTCTCGTACAAATCGGAAAATTTTAGATAAAGGAATAAATTTTGTAATAGTTTGTTCATCTTTTGTTAACAACCATCTCTCTAAATATCTTTTATTGAATGCAGAATTATTTGTGATTTTTGAAATAATAGTTTTTATATCAACGTCTAAATCTTTAAATTTTTCCGATTTATTTTGCTCATTATATTTATATTGAGAAGTATCTGCTGAATTTGCAGTGTCTGGATACCAACACAATTGTGATGCTGAAGTATCCGAAACATCTCCAGAAAATTCAATCAGATTTGAAATTAACGTAGCAACACTCACATAATTTGTTTCTTCTATTAATACCTCTTCATAGAATAGCCTCACATAGTCAAAATCATTTATCCCATTATTTGATATAGTTGCATAATTATTTGGATTGTTTTTAATTTTAGATTTGACAAAAATATAAGCACCTGATAAATGTTTCCATCCACTTATGTTAGTTTCCAGCGTATACTGTTCAAGTTCTTTCACATTGATATTACTTTCTCTTATTTCATTGTAAGTATAACTTTTTGTTGATTCATCGATTACAGGCATTTCATCAATACGCCATAAATTGTCCACAACGCTTTCCATTTATTTAAATAAAAAGGCGAAGTCTTTTAAGAAACTTAAGCATTTGCCTTTGGCTCTTGGCTGATTTTATCAGCATTCAGCAGATTTTTAATAATCTCCTTTGATTTTTTAGTTAATCGATTCGCCCTGCCTGTCTTAGCCTTTTTCAATCCGTCGCCTCGTAAATGTTCATTCATCGATTTTTCTTTCATTTTGTTTAGAATTGGACTTATAATTTCTTCTTTATAAGTAGAAAACGGCGGTGATTTTACGTATGTGGACGCTATATTTTTAAGCCCTGAAGTCACACCTTGAATGATATCCTCTTTATTATTTTTCCAAAAAGGTTTTAATATATTACGATATAAAAAGCCTAATGCAGGTATAGCAAATTTTTTTATAGATTGAAAAATATTTCCACTTCTAATATCTCTATGATATTTAAGACCAAACCCATATTGTTTCGGAAATAATTGTTTTTTATGAACGACAAGTACCATTTATTCTACAAGAAAGACTGGCAGGACCAGCCCAGAGTCAACCAAAGGGTCACGAGGGAATCAAAAGATTCTGGAGTCAAAGACGAAGACTCAGCGAAGCTTCGTGAGCCAAAGGCGAACTTACTGAATATCTAGAACAAAATTTAAGCACTCTCCATTAAAATTTATCAACTGATTTAGCTGATTTGTAACGGAAATGCGAATATTAAATATATAATCCGTACGATTAATTGGTAAATATTTCGGATGCGTCGGTTCAATATTAATTAAAGATCTAGCCGAAATATTTGGGGTAAAAGCGTATATAACATCACTTTTGAGATTATTTTGATAACTAGATGAAACTAGGGAGCAGTGAATCAAGATTTGATCAATATCTTTAGTGATATTTCCAATTTTTGTTGGATAGTTTATTCCTGATTTATATATTTTTTTATCAAATCCTAAAAGTTCATATATCTTACCGTGGGAAAAGTCAATTTCGTAATCTTTGTCGCGTATAATTAGCATAAAACATCAAAATAAAACGGTGGTGTTTCAAACGTTCCAAAATATTCTTGGATATAATTATTTAATTCATTTTCATCGTACAAACCGTTTGGTAATTTTAATATTTTCCACTCCGATTCATTTCTATCATCGTCCCTGTCTTTCTTGATTTCGTTATTTTTACCAGACTTGTATTCGCTTCGCTCATGAGGGCTTCGCCTAAATTTTATTTCGTTATTTTTATACTCTTCGGTAATGTTATCCCAACTATACCATAGACTTGCTGTTTTTAAAGCAATTTCACCTTTTAATCCAGATAAATTAATAGGATTTTCAGAATATCTTATTTCAAAATCATTTTCTTTAGATCTAATGTGTATTAGACTCATTTATTCAGTTTAAAAAAGCCTGGCAAAGCCAGTCCAGAGGCGAAACCGAAGTGGACTAGTGCTCCGCATGCAGCGTAGAGAATATCTTTTTGTGATCTAATTTTTTTATGAGTTTTAGGTTTAACAATTTATCAAGTATTTCTACGCATTCATTATATACCTCAATTGAATCATTTCCTGCATTTTTTGACGCAATTAATAGATCAAGACGTTCTACCATTTCATTCGGATCTGAAAAAATACCTGTTTGCTTCTCATAGATAGGAATTTTTTGAATATCTTCTAAAACACTTTTATATTTTTTCAACTGTGAACACACATATTGTAAATTATCAATTTTTTCTTTATCTTGTGATTTCTTTGCGTTTGTAAGGTGCGCATTTAATGATTTCAGTTTAGTTGATATTTCGGGTATCGTTGTATCAATTTTTGCATTTCGACTTCTAATGTCTAACGATAATAAATGTGAAGGTTTTTCAAATTTAAATTGTTTTTCAATAATATCAAAATTTAAATCTTTATCCGGATCTAAGCTTATTGAGGCAGGCGATTTTGGAAAAGATAATAAATTCGGTGCGCTCATGAGGACTTTGTTGGAATTATCTGATTCGCTTACATCATCGCCTTCAGCATTCGCCTTTGGTTCTGGGCTGATTTCATCAGCATTCTTCGGAACATTTTTGTCTTCAAGTCTGGGCAGGTCTTGTTCCTCAATTGCTAAAACATTTTTTGGATTCGCTTCGCTCATAAGAATTTGTTGTGTAAATTCAGTAATATTATCAAGTTTGTCAGTTATGGGTTTCTGTAATTTTTTTATTTCTTCCTTCGTTAAATGTTCTTTAAATTGTTTTAAATGGATCCTATTTTTTATTATTTCACGATTTTTTAAAATGGCGTCAATTATTTCAGTTTTACTATCCGTGTTAGTCATTTATATACTGTGAAAAAAATATTCCTGGATAGGGATTTTAATAATATAAATGATTGACAAAACCAATCCAGAGTTAACCAAAGGTTCACGAGAGAATCGAAGGATTTCGGAGTCAAAGACGATGAACGACATATATTGTTTAAAATGTAAAGATAAAACAGAAAATATAGGTGGAGAAACAAAAGCAGGAAAACGAGGTTCTAAATATTATTTATCAAAATGTAAAATATGTGGATCAAAAAAATCAAAAATGATTAATGGCCCAACAAAAATGTTAATATCTGACAAACAAACGGATTATGGTTGGTATAAAAATATAATAACAGAATGGCTGACAAGTCTAAAATTTAATTATAAAATAAAAAAGACAGGAGAAGACTCAATGAATATTTATATAAAAAATTATGATGAAACTAAATTTAATTATGGAATTAAAGAAGCACTGGAAGATATACCAAATTACGATGGTGATGGTATACAAATAAATAATCCACGGCATATTAGAGATATATATTTTTTAAATCCTGATATGAGATTTAGTTTCTATCATTATTTATTATCCAGATTAATAAGTTAGTGATAGAGTTTCGAAATAAGACAAAAAAAAATATTTCTATCACGCCATCTAGTGAATAATAGAGTTCGAGTTAGCATCACATCCACGAATTCGCTTCGCTCATGAGGGGTTTGCCTGAATTACAGAAAACTGTAATAATATTATTTAAATAAGTGAGGCTATTGTTAAAATTTTTTGAATTTTGGGTTTCGTTTTGAATTTCTTATACCGTTTTGAATTTTTTATTTCGTTTTGAAAATTTTATTTTAAACTTGATTTTTATTTTAGTTTAATTAATTAATTCGTGTGAAACACGTTATTAGTCTAACGTGAAAGAATTTGCCCGCTATAAGGATTCGAACACGCAGCGAAAGTGTGCACATGTTGAGAGCTCGACGCCTTAACTTCTGCGCTAACGCAGTTTAGCGATAAGCGTGCGTATTTGTGTTAAATAAATGACTGGCAAAGCCAATCAAGAGGCAAAGACGATGAATACCTCTTTGCCTATTCATTTTATTAAAGCCGATGAAAAAGAACATTACAATGTTAATAAATTAGCGCCAAAATGGCCTTTTATATTAATAATTATAGGACGAAGCGGTTCTGGTAAAACAAATACTGTTGTCAATCTTTTAAAATATTTATTTTTTGATACTTTTTATTTGTATGCGAAAGATTTAGAAGAACCTTATTATCAGTTATTACAAAATGTGTTTGATGATGAAAAAATATCGATAATTGAATCGTATTTTTCATCAGATATAGAAGACATAGTCGATGTAGACGAACTGGATAGAGATAAACAAAACTTGATTGTTGTTGATGATTTCGTAACTGAAAAAGATCAAAAAAAATTAATAGATTTAGCTATACGCGGAAGAAAAATGAATGCTTCAATGATTTATATAACGCAGGATTGGTATAGAGTACCAAAATCAATTCGTTTACAATGTAATTATCTTTCAATATTTCCATCGTGTGATGGTAATGATATAAGCTTAATATTTAGAGAAAAGGGGTTGGATAAGAAACTCAGGGAATATTATGAAAATAACATTAAAAATTTTGATTGCTTAACTATTGATTCCAAAACTCCTGAAATGAAATACAGAAAGAATTTTACACCCATAAATGACTGGCAAAGCCACCCCAGAGCCGAAGGCGATGACATCTGAATACGTTCTTAGAAAAAATAGAAAAAAAGGTGGAAAATCAACAAGAGGACCACCTGGTATAGGATTTAATCTAACAGAAAATGGCGATTATGATATCGCAGGACACAAATTAGTTAATGTAAAACAACCAGAAAATCCTGGTGATGCTGTTAATTTACAATATTTAGCCACAGCGAACGATAATATGATTAAAAAAGATGATTCAGAAAGCGTTTTAAAAATTGTTAAACCGGAACTCAGTAATATGATTAGAAAAGATGATTCGGAAACCGTTTTAAAAATTGTTAAACCTGAACTCAGTAACATGATTAAAAAAGATGATTCAGAAACCGTTGTAAAAATCGTTAGGCAATCGTTAAATTCGGTGAATATAATCGCTACAAAAAGATATATTGATATTGGTAATAGAAAAATAGTTAAAACTGCTGATGCAATTGATAAGTATGATGTTGTCAATAAAGGACAACTAGATATTTACGGAGAAAGGTTAATTAATTTGGAAACTGAATTCATGAAAAAAACTCATTATTCATTTTTACAATTTGTAGGAAAAATTAATTTTGAAAAGGGGGTTCATGATAAAAAGATTATAACTATGCTTAAGCTTACTTTTGATGGAGAGTATTATCTTAGTATACCGATAAATATGGAAGTTATAAAATTCCGTTCAACAGCTGATCTGACAGATTTAGAAATTACTAATAACGAAATGAAAAAATTTGATCTTTCGAAGCCCTTTTCTATTAAAGAAACTGATTTATTGCTTTTTAGGATAAAAGGAGAAAAGGTAAACACAGATGAAAATCTAGGTGGTTATAACCATAATAAACCTTATCGATTAAAAACTCCAATCAGATTTTATATGTTAGTCAAGTTTTCTTTATAATTATCAGTCTTTGACCTTCATGCGCATTGCGCGTTAAAATAAAAATGGTATCTCTACTGTTTGTTGTACAGTAAATGGATTATTGTAAAATATGCAAAACCAAAACTAAATCCACTGGAGAAACAGAATTCAGGCGAAGCCCTCATGACCGAAGGGAATTTATTGTAAACTATAAACGCTGGAGAAGAATATCAACTTGCAAAATTTGTCAGTCAGTAAAAAATAATATTTCTAAATCACCTAAAGATATTTTAATTTTTGAATTATTTAAACCCGCTAGGAAAAAATACCCAACACGTCGCTTTCAATACAGAGGTATTGATGATACTTGGCAAATAGATATTTATGTTTTTTATAGACCAAAAGGAAAAGCAGAAGATTCAAGCTATTCTTTAAGAAAGCCAAAGACAGACAAGGCCTACCCAGATTTTAATAAATTTAAAAAGATCAATAAGGGATTTATCTATATTCTAGTTGCTGAAGACACCTTTTCTAAATTTGTATGGGTAGAACCTTTAAAAACTAAATCAGGATTAGAAGTAGCTAATGCGTTTTTAAAAATCATACAACAAGCGATTAAAGATAAACACAATCCACCGAAAAATCTACATGCTGATAGAGAAAAAGAGTTTTACAATAAAGATATGAGGATCGTTTTAAATAAGTACAATATCAATCTTTATAGTACTGGAACAAAAAATAAAGCTTTTTTTTGTTGAGAGGTTCAACCGTACTTTAGGAAATAAATTTAAGCCAATATTATATGACAGTTTTGATTGGCTTTCGTCACTACCAAAAATTATAAAATCTTATAACAATTCTTATCATTCTACGATTAAAATGAAGCCAAAAGATGTTAATAAAGAAAATGAAAGACAGTTATTAGAAACCGTATACATGATTACATTAACAAATAAAAAACCAAAATTTGAAATTGGTGATAGAATTAGATTGTCTAATATGGTTGATATTTTTCGTAACAAATTAAAAACAAACTGGACTGAAGAAATATTCACAGTTGTAGAAAAACGCGTATATAATGTTTGGATTTATTTTGTTTCTGATCTTAACGGCGAAAAAATTAAAGAGGAGATATACGAAGAAGAAATGCAATTAACATTATTATAAGAATTATTAAAATAATACAAATAAAAATAAATATAATTTTTTTCTTTTCTTTTTTCAATTCCACAATCTTTAAGTTTGCCTTGATTAATAAATTTGCTGTGTTCATGGGCGTATTCATTTATTAACTAGAGAAAGAGTATTTGCTAATCGTCTTTTTGCTCGTTCTTTATTGTTATATCTAATAACAGGATTTTTGTTCAGTAACGCGTTTATTTTTTCTTCATCATAAATATTTACCTCTTTTAATTCTTGTTCCAACACATTAATTTTATTATCTTTGTACTCAATTTCTTCGTCCATTTTTTCTATTGTTTCAACCGCTGCATTTCCTAATTCTTTTAAAATTCTGTTTTCCATATACAGTTGATTAGATGCTTTAACTTTATTACCAACAGATAAACTATTAAACTCAATACAGTCTTTTTTTATTTTATCAAATTCTTCATCGTCTTTGCCTCGCCTGTCTTCATCTTCATCTTCGACTCTGGGCAGGCCTTGCCTGTCTTTTATACTCCCACCGGCATACTGAGCACTGTAATCTGATTGAGATGTGTTTGCTTTGTGTTTAGATTTAATTTGTTTTTGTTTTTTGTTATATCGTTCTATGTTGTTTGATTTTGTGTTATGTTTAATTAGTGTTTCACCAGTGAGAAATTTTATTTGATTCCTAATTGTGTTTTCACCAATTTTATTCTGTTTAGCAAACTCTTTTAAGGTAATATTTTTAGAAGTAGGATCTCCTTTTTGTGCTAAAAAATTTAATGCTAATTGTCTTGATCGCATATTATTTAAATTCTTAACTGATGGAATACTAGACTCTGTTAACGTATAATCTTTTTTAATTATTATATTTATCTTTTGTTTAGCTGACTGTTCCCTTTTGGTATTATGAGCCATTTATTATGAAATAATTTCTTTCTAATAAATGGAGAATAAAAATTGTCAGATTAATCATGAACAAACATCTGAGAATAATGAGTTGTTATTAAGAAAATGTTCCCTTTGTAAAACCATAAAATCTCATTCAAATTTTGTTAAAAGTAAAAATCAGAAATGTGGAATCGGATACATTTGTTATGACTGTAAAAAAAGACAAAATGATAAATTTACTTGTAATATATGTTTTATGGATGTCCCGATACGATATAAAAAAAGACATTTCAAAAAAATATGGCATGAAAAATTAGAAAAATATATTAACGAATTAAAAGAACAATCACACCCATAAATGTTTTTGAATATTTTTTTCTCTAATAAATGGAGCTCTCGAAAGATCAGCTTCGTAAAATGACCCTTGAGGAAATTATAAAACTTACTAATGGTGATTTAAAAAAAGTAGGGGACATAATTGAACAAATTAATAAAGAAAGTTCGTCTTTGAGTTCAGCAGAGAGTTCGTCTTCGGCATTGACACATGAGCCGTCCTGGATGGATAAATATTTTTTAACACCAAATTCAAATAAGGAAAATGTGCTAAATAATCTAAGTTTAAAAAAAATAAAAACCGTCGCAAAAAAGATGGGGTTAAAAAACTATTCGCAATATACCTCAAAGACTAAATTAGATCTTATAAAATTAATTCTAAAAGAAGAGCTCAATGCAGGCGATTGGTTTAATAAATTAAATAGACTCAATATTAAAAAATTAAAATCAATTGCTGAGAAATTAGGCCTAAAGATAACGCAAAATAGTAAAAAAACAGATCTAGTGAATCAAATTTCAGATAATGTAAACAATGAAACTTTAAATACTCTTCTCAACGAAATCGGGTCGTCAAGATTAGACGAAATATTAGAGGAAACCATGTCAAAAAACAAATCAACTCAGAATACGTCTTTGACTAGTGCTTCGCATACAACGATAAAAGAATTAAGAAAAATTGCTAAAGAAAAGAATATCAAAGGTTACTCAAAAATGAAGAAGGCAGAATTATTACAAAAATTAAAGAAATAGATCCTTTTGCTTTCGAAGATAGTTATTTTACAGAGTTTTCAAAAAAACCTAAAATTAAAATAATAGAAACAAGAGCTGAATACACCAAAAAATGGAAGAAACATAAAGTTTACTATAAAGTTATGTTATCGAAAGAGGAAGAGGAAGAGAAAGAATCATCCGAGTCTGATCTTTCAAAGATAATTGAGAAAAAAATTACTGCCCTTAGAGAGGGATTAAATGAAATGATTAAAATAGTAAAACAGAAAACAAATTTCAAAGAAGGAGATTTAATGAATATAGTGGTTAATCATCCTGATCTTTGGAATCCTATTTCAACAGGTATGTCAAGAACCTCAGATATTAATAATTTATTAAACAATATTCAAAGTATCTTAACTTCAAATCAAGATTTAGATATATACGGTTGTACGTTTAATGCTGAAGTAGTTAATATGCCTAGAGGTGCTACTAATGCGAAAAGAATATTAAATATAGCAGAAGACTCACGAACAAAGAAAAGCATAACATCGATAAAAAACAAAGATAATTTATGTTGCCCAAGAGCTGTTATTGTTGGATTAACTTATCATACCAATATTATACTTGGTAAAGAATATGATCATAATGATATAATATACATAAGAAAGGGAAGAAATTTACAAACTACTTTAGCTCAAGAACTATGTAATCAACTTGGGGAATATAATAGAAATTATTTTACTTTAGATGATATTGCGAATATAGAAAGATTATTAAATATTCAAATAAAAATCGTAGCAGCCGAATGTTTTAATTCTATAATATATTCAGGACCTGAAAAAGATGTGAAAGTTTATTTATATAAAAATGGAAATCATTTCGATACAATCAATAGTATGACAGGTTTCTACGGTCAGTCTTATTATTGTGAAAAATGTGATAAACCATATCAACATAAAGATAATCATAAATGTAAAAAAGGAAATAAAATATGCATATTATGCTTAAAACCTAAACACAAAGAAGACTCTAGAATATATTGTGAAAAATGCAATAGATACTGTTTTAATCAAGAATGTTTAGAAAATCATTCAGAAGTTTGTGAAAGATTTCATAAATGCTTAAAGTGTAATAAAATACTTAAAAGAGGTGATAAAATGGTTGACGAAGGTAAAAAAATGATTGAACAAGGAAATAAAATGACTGAAGAAGGAAATAACAAGAAGGGTAATCAAATCATTAAAAAAGGTAACAAACTCATAGAAGAGGGAGGTAAAGAACATAAATGTGGATGGGAAAAATGTCGAAATTGTTGTAAAGAAGTTGAAATATTAAAACATAAATGTTATATGCAATGGAAACGACAAAAAGGCGGAATATGTGAGACAATAATGAAAAACGGTGATAATAAATATAAAGTAAAAGGTTGTAAAAATTGTGATAGAAAAGGTTGCACTGTAAATTTCCCTGATAAAACAAACAAACAAACAAAGAAAGGAAAAGAAACATTATCACTTAAAGACTTGGAAAAGGGTTCTGAATATACCATAACAGATTGGAAACTTATTACTAATAAAGACGATAAAGAAATAGCTATAGTTACATTGAATGATAAATTTAACTTGTTTTTACCAGATAGATTTGCTAAAAGGACTGATGAATTTATAGGCTATATGTTAGAATATGATTTAGTTATGACTTATAATGGTTTAATAGATGTGAAAAATAAAGCAGGATTTACATATAAAACTCATGATATTAAATTTAAAAAAATGGCCAAACATCCTGATGAAACAAACAAACATCCTGATAAAACAAACAAAAGAGTAAAATATCACATTTATCAATGTAAAAATTGTAAAAATTGTGTTAAAATACCAAGAAAAAGCGAAGAGAGTTCTTATGTTCTTATACAGAAAAATATTTATTCTTTGATTATGAAGCGATGCAAGAAACAGGCAAACACATCGCTAATTTAGTCATATCTCACGATTTTAGCGGAAATGTTAATTCTTTTAAGACTAACGAAGATTTCTGTAAATGGCTAATTTCTAGAGATCATAAAGGATGTACAGCTATTGCTCATTATTCTAAAGGTTATGATTCTTACTTTATTCTGAAATATTGCGTTGAAAATGGTATCAAACCTTTCTGTATATATAACGGATCAAAAATAATGCTAATGGAAATAAAGTCAATTAATTTAAGAATTATTGATAGTAGTAATTTTGTTCAAGGACCTTTAAAAAATTTCCCTAAAACATTTGGTCTAAAAGAACTTAAAAAAGGATATTTTCCACATTTCTTCAATACTACAGAAAATCAGAACTATATTGGAAAAATACCTGATACAAAATACTATGGGGTTAATTCTATGAAACCAAAAGAAAGGGAAGAGTTCTTAGAATGGCATAAAAAAAAAGAAAAGAAAATTATTTGTTTGATTTTAAAAAAGAACTTTATGATTATTGCAATTCTGATGTTGATATATTAAGAAGAGGATGTCTTGAATTAAGAAATCAGTTTTTAGAAATTGCGAATATAGATCCTTTTAGGTATATTACTATTGCAGGTGTTTGCTTGGCTATATATAGATCAAAATATATTAAGAAAGATACAATAGCTGTTGTTGATAATCCGAAAAAAGATCAATATTCTCAACAATCAATTTCATGGCTAAATAGTTTTCATAATCCAAATATAAAACACGCATTGAACAATGGTGAAGTGAAAATATGTGGATCAAAAGTTGACGGGTTTGATGAAAAATCCAATACTGTTTACCAATATCACGGTTGTTTTTGGCACGGTTGTATAAAATGTTATAGTTCAGATTTTATTAATAATAAGAATAAAACAACTATGGAAGATCTTTATGAGAAAACAATAGAAAAAAGTGAGCAAATAAAAAAAGCTGGTTATAACTTAATAGAAATGTGGGAATGTGAGTGGACAAAGTCAAAAGAGTATAAGAAAGAAATGAAACAAATTGAAGAAGAAATTAAGGAATTGGAAGAACTTAATCCTAGAAACGCATTCTTTGGTGGAAGAACGAATGCAACAAAATTGCGCGTTAAAGGAAAGAAATTGAAATATATAGATATTTGCAGTTTATATCCAACAGTACAATGTTACGATGATTATCCAATTGGACATCCTACTAAAATATTCAAACCTCGTACGTACAATTCAGATTGGTATGGTTTAATAAAATGTGCAATTTTACCACCAAAAGGTTTGTATCACCCCGTTTTACCTGTTAAGAATAAAACCAAATCTGGTGATGAAAAACTAACATTTCCATTATGTCAATTTTGTGCAAAATTAAATAATCAAAAAGATAAATGTTCTCATACAGAATCTCAAAGAATTATCAGAGGAACCTGGTGTACCAACGAAGTAAAAAAAGCAATTGAAAAGGGGTACAAAATAATAACTGTTGATGAAGTTTGGCATTTTTACGACAAATCATCAAATTTATTTAAAGGATATGTGAAAGCGTTTATGAAAATTAAATTAGAAACAAGCTCTTGGCAGGATGATTTTGAATCAGAAGAAGAATATAGAAAAGCTGTAAAAGAAAATTTAGGTATTGAATTGGGTAAAATAGAAAATAATCCTGGAAAGAGAGCTGTTGCGAAAATATGCTTAAATTCCTTATGGGGTAAATTTGGGCAAAGACAAAATATGGGTGCAACAGAATATGTTACAGATGTTAAAAGGTTTTATGAAATTTTATTAGACGACAAACTTAATAACATACGCATAAACGATATAAATGAAAATATGTTACAAATTGATTATAAGTTAAAAGATTGCTATATAGAAAATGATTTCAATACCAATATATTTATAGCTGCTTTTACAACTGCAAATGCTAGACTAAGATTGTACGAAATGTTAGATGAATTAGGAAAAAGCGTAGCATATTATGATACAGATAGTATTGTATATATAGATGATGAAAAAAACACTGTTAAAACAGGTTGTCTATTGGGAGATTGGACAGACGAATTAGGTAAAGGCGTATGGATAATAGACTGGATATCAACAGGCCCAAAAAGTTATTGCTACAAAACCAACACAGATAAAGTTGTTTGTAAAATAGAAGGATTTACGTTAAATTATGAAACGTCCAAAAAGATTAATTCCGATAGTATAAATAATATTTTAGAAAAGAAAGACAGTAAAATCAGTACGCAATATAATCGAATTACCAGAGATACTAAAACTAAGGAACTCTTAAATAAAATAGAAACAAAAGAATTTGGTTTTGTTTATGATAAGAGGGTTGTTTTAGAAAACTTTGATACAATACCGTTTGGATATTAATTAGCTTACAATTGCATTTTTTATCCTTTAAGAACTAGTGCGAAACTTTTCCTTGATTATAAGAGACATATTCGCTATTTTCTAGGGTGTCAACCATTTCGGTTGACACCTTATCTTCTTCTGATTTTTCACACAACTGATAGATTAAAATCTTTGAAAAATGTTATTTTTAAAATATTACCTTAAAAAGTGCTGTATCCTCAAGGGGATCACTGCTTTTTATTTACCCTTGAAAATCCGGTCATTTTCGCAATATTTTCTACTTTTCTATTTGTCCTTGAAAATCGGGTTATTTTGCTTGATATTTTTTACTTTTTTTAACTACCTAGAAAATCAGGGTGTTTTACCTTAAAAAGTGCGGTGTCCTGAATTGGATCACTGCTTTTTATTTACCCTTGAAAATCAGGGTGTTTTGCTTGAAATCTTAGACTTTTGATCTACCTTGAAAATCGAGGTGTTTTACCTTAAAAAAGTGCTGTGTCCTGAACGGGATCACTGCTTTTTTATTTGCCTTGAAAATCAGGGTGTTTTACCTTAAAAAGTGCTGTGTCCTGATGGGGCCCTATTAGTAGTAATATGTAACAAAGGAATACCATTTTTATCCGAGAATTTTGTTTTAATATCAAATTCAGTATCAAATTTTCTCACAATCGCAGAAACATTTCTGTTATAAGCAACCATATCTAACATATCTGTACCTTGGTAAAAAATACTCTGCTCTTTCAATTTTTTGATAATTGTTGATTTATTATCGAAGATTAATAACCAAGCAAATCCCAAGATTGGTAAATTCGATTGACTCACTTGTTCCAAAGTTTCAATTTCTGGAAAATACCTAACAGAAGTAAAATCAGTGTACAAGGAGCCTTGGATTATCCCAAAAATAATTATTTGAAATATCATACAGGATATAAGAAAAGGCATTTGTTTTAAAGAAGGTACTAAAAAATATTGAATTCCTAACAAATATGACACAATTTCTCTGAAACATTTTATAAAATTGTGGGAATTTCGCAAAAAATACCATAGGAATATACAAACAAAAGTGAGTAATAAAATTCCAATCCAAGACAAAAAGTCGAAACATTCAAACCAAGATTGGCCACGTGGTATTTTTAATGATTTTGGTACTACAATTACAAGTGAACCAGAACTGAAATCTTAGACTTTTGATCTACCTTGAAAATCGAGGTGTTTTATCTTAAAAAGTGCTGTGTCCTGATGGGGCCCTATTAGTAGTCATATTGTTGAAGAGAACATAGTTAGTCTAATGGCAACTACTATAATGCCTAAGAATTCGCCATTTTTGATTATTTTCAATCAAGTTATTACAAGAATGTTTGAAGGAGGTTTCATGAACAAATGGGATAATGACATTGCTGATACAATAGTTCTTGAACGTTTCAGACAAATGATTTCTTCAAAAGATGTCCAAGCTTTTACTTTAAACGATATGGAATTTGCTTTCACTGTTACTGGAATCGGATATTTTTGTTCTATTGTGATATTCGTTTGGGAAGTTGTATGGAATCTTTTTATTCTTCGTAAATAATTGGTACAAACTGTAAAAAAATTATTATTTCTTTCAGAATCAGATGTTTTTTTTATTGATTTAAATTCTTTTTATTTCAAAAGCCCATTTGAAACATTGAAAAACATGTCAAAATAAATTATATTTGATCGAATCGGATTCGGTAATTGTAATTATGGTTTATCAAATGTTCATAACTAGAGCAATTTTTACTGTTTAATACAAAACATGTTTTTGCTTAAGGATTTATGATAACAGTTATACTAATGATATAAATAAAATTGTTGAAGGCACTTAAATATGGAGCTTTGTTGCTTGGAAATTTAAAAACAAAAATAATTTTTAATCAAATTAAAAGTGATGTGATTTTTTTGAACATATGGTGCTTTAATACTTCAATAATGAGAAAAATTATATTACTAGTTTTTATGGTGATTTATCAAAGCAAAAGTGACAAAATTCTATATCCTACAAAAGATTTTTTCAAAAAATGTGCTTATTATTCCGATGATTTTTGGGAAGTTCTCAGGTATCATTTTAAATTAGTTGATTACTTAACAATTTATCTTCTTCAAACTGAAGAACACAAATTTGAGTTGAATAATTTTACAAATAGTTTATTAAACGTGATGGCAAAATTTGAGTATAATGTTGTTTTCAAAATTCAAGAAAGATTTTTAAAAACACCTTTATATAATAAAAATAATTTAATTAATACTTCTGATCGATATCTAGAATCAGTAAATACCGATTTTGATTTTATGGATTTCAACGAATTTTATCGAATCAAACTTCTGGCATCTGATTCAACCAAAGGCTATTTTTTTGTGATTTGGGATGTGGAGACACTTCACCAATTTCTTGACGAAGATTCTGCTGTAATTATTCCAGAAACAAGAGCAACCTATGGATTGCAATTTATTTTCAATACTTCAGAATACTGTGAACAAATTTTGATTAAAATCGACAACATTTTACGACGATTTTGGATCGAATATAACGTTATAAATATTTTTGCACAGACACCATGTTTTTGTAATCAGTATCAACTGTATATCCATCGACCTTTTACAAAAATCAAAAGTGGTTGGGGTCATACTGAAAGTTATACTTTTGAAGAAATTTTCAACAATTTAGCGGTAATTGCTATAAACATGAATAAATTGAATCAATTTCCTCTAAATATTGGTGTTTTTTCAAGAATACCGACTGCAATGAAAAATCTTCCAAAATTGTTAAAAGGCAACCCAATTTATAAAAATTTGTCGTTTTCAAAAGGTTACGTAGGTGTTGATGCGTTTATACTTGGTACTCTAGTTCAAGTTCTTAATTTCAAATTAAATTTAATTGAAGATGAGCAACCCAACAATTTTGGATATGTACTTCCCAATGGTACAGTGACAGGAGCATTAGCAAAAATAATGGAAAAAGAAATTATTTATAGTGTTAACAGCAGATTTCAGACAAATTATAATACAAGTAAAATTGAATTTACTACACCTTATACAGCTGCGGATATTTGTGTCGTCGTACCAAAAGCTTTCAAAATACCAAAATGGGCAACATTCTTCAAATGTTTCAATACAACAAGCTGGACTGTCATTGGTTTTACATTTTTAATTTGTGCAATATTCTTTTTCTATACTTTATCAGAAAAAAACTTGACAAATTCTTTTTGGATAATATTCTCATACACGTTAGGCATTCCGACACGACTAGTACCAAAAAATGCTCAAGTAATTTTTTTATCTTCTTGTATGTTTTTTAATATTATAGTCTTGGGAATGGTCCAAGGATCAATGTTTAAAAGCTTTACAACTACCACATATTATTCCGATATCAACACTTTGGAAGAATTAGATAAATCTGGATTGCATATCGCTTCAAGAACTTGGCGTTTTATTAGTGATAATTCTGAAATTATCAAAAGATTAAAACGGAAAAGCATTTTGAATATAAGTGGAGATTCTTTAGATACTTTTGATAATATTGCTTACCACAGAAATATGTGTTCTTCAGATACAAGAAATCAGTTAAATTTTATCATCAAAACTAATTATCTAGATGATGAAGGGTTACCCTTATTGCATATAGTCGATGAATGTCTTACAACGCTACTAATTGGGAATATGGTACCTAAAGGTTTTCCTTTTCTCATGGCTTTTAATAATTTTATCACAAAAATGATCGAAAGTGGATTAACGTCTAAGTGGCAAAATGATATTGTTGACAGTATGATAACAGAAAAAATTATAAGTATTAGTAGAAATCAGACGAATATGCGAGCTTTCACTTTAAATGATGTTCAAATCGCATTTTATGTTATTTTTTTAGGGTATATTCTGTCTGCTAGTGTTTTTCTTGGAGAAATTTTTGTTAGAAGACGTTTCAATTAATAATAAAAAATAATCAGTTTTTATTTTGAAAGTGCATCTATGTTATTATTGCAATTTAACATGTTTATTTAAAGATAATTATGTTTGTAGTGATTTTTATGTATTTTTGTGATACATTTACATAATAATACACCCTGACATAATTGTATAATAAACCAAAAAATTACTCCATAAGCTAGAAAAATAATGTCTGAACGTATCTTTTTGTTTAATTCAATCAAGCACATTTTTATAATTATTTTTATTATATTGTTTTCTAAA
Organism: Latheticus oryzae; assembly: GCA_030157265.1. NCBI lineage: Eukaryota > Metazoa > Arthropoda > Insecta > Coleoptera > Tenebrionidae > Latheticus > Latheticus oryzae. Next base: position 9,314,669 of record CM058049.1, read on the forward strand.
AGTGAAGAATACAATCTAAACTCATCCGCAGATTATTTTGAAAGTTGTAATATTTATACAGAAAATATTTGGAATATTTATGACAAACATTTTCTTTTGGTAGATTATTTAACAATTTATCTTTTGCAAACAGAAGAACATCGCTTTGAACTCAATCGTTTCACAAATATTTTATTATCCGTAATGACAAATTTCGATTATCCTATTGTTTTGCAAGTAAAGGAACAATTTTTAGCATCAAAATTAAATCGCAAATTTCGCTTTTCGATAAAAGTATCAAAAACTCATCAAAATGTTCAATCATTCGATGAAAGAATATTTTACAAAAATAAGCTGCTTTCATCTGATTCGTTAAAAGGTTTTCTTATTATCGTTTGGAATGCCGAAATACTTCATCGGTTTTTAGATGAAGATTTTAAAATCGTTATTCCAGAATCCAGAGCAACTTATGCTTTATTATTTGTTTTTTCAAGTTCTGAATTTTGTAGTATTGTTAATGATGAGTTAGATGGTATTTTACGAAGATTTTGGGTAGAATATAATGTAATGAATATAATCGCTCAAACATCTTGTGCTTGTGATAATAATCGAATTTATGTGCATCGACCATTTATCAAGACTGGTAAAGTATGGGGATTGACTGATAGTTATGATTTAGAAGAAATTTTAAATAATTTTAATGTACTTACAAATAATTTGAATAATATTAATCAGTATCCATTAAATATTTGTATTTTTACAAAAGCACCAACAGCTGTACAATACCTACCTAAAGGATTGCAAGACAATCCAATTTATAGAAATTTGTCTGCATCCAAAGGTTATGCCGGTATTGATGGATTAATTTTAGCTACTTTAGTTGAAAACATCAACTTCAATGCTAATTTAGTTATTACTAATCAAAGTTATGGTTTACGATTACCTAATGGTACTTTTACTGGTAGCTTAAAAGATGTTGTTGAAAAAAAAGTTGTGTTTAGTGCCAATAGTAGATTTCATGTATATTATGGTAGCAATGCACTCGAATTTACAGTACCAATCACAGCAGATGAGATTTGTATAGCAGTACCAAAAGCTTTAAAAGTACCAAAATGGGCCACAGTTTTTGAATGTTTTACTAAAATGACTTGGATTATGATTGTTTTCATTTTTCTAATTTGCACAATTTTCTTATTTTATCTTCCACATACAAAAAATTTCAAAAATGCTTTATGGTTATCATTTACTTATTTATTTGGAATTCCAACTAAAATTTTACCACAAACAAGTCGGTATATTTTCATGACTGGTTGTATGATTTTTAATATAATTGTATTAGGAATAATCCAAGGCTCAATGTTTACAAGATTTACTACTACAACTTTTTATTCTGATATTAATAATTTAAAGGAAGTTGATGAATCCAAACTACCTATAGCTTCAAGAACTTGGATTTATATCAACGATGAATCGTATATTATCAAAAATTTGAAGCAGAAAACCGTAGCTAAGCCCCTTAATATTCTTGATTTTGTGGCTTATCACAGAAATGTATCATCAAGTGATACAAGATCTCAGTTACAATTTATGATTAAAAGTAAATATTTTGATAATGAAGGATTACCTCTTATTCATATTGTCGAAGAATGTTTGACTGTTTTCTTAAGTGGAAATATAGTCCCAAAAGGATTTGCTTTGTTGAATATTTTTAATGATATTATTACGAAAACGATTGAAAGTGGTTTAACTACAAAGTGGAATAATGATATGATTGACAGTTTAATTATAGAAAATTTAATAAAATTGAATCGAAATCGAAGTAAATTTCGTGCATTTTCTCTTGGTGATGTTCAAATTGCTTTCTATGTTATCTTTATAGGATATTCTTGTGCTTTATTAACATTTTTTTGTGAAATCGTATCTTACCAAATAAATTATTATTTAAATAAATAATTAGACGATTTTCTTGTATAAAACTTCCTATTTAATAATTATTGTAGACAAAAAAAACATGTTTTGATTCATAAAAAATATATTACTCTATAAATAATATTTGCTGGTAAACATATTATCAAATTTGTTTAAAAAAATCAAAGCAAACGTTTTCTTCAAAAACTTACATGAACAACAATAACAAATTAAATATACATAGTTTTATTTCCGAAGTCAATAATGGACAGTGCTTGAAAAATCGTAAATAAAATGATTATATCCATTACTCCATTCTCAGCTTAATGTATTTTACAAATAAAGAAACTTTTTTTATTGTCAGTAATGACAAAATTTGTTCTGTTTTGCTTTTTGCTTTTACAACAAAAAAGTTTAAATTTTATGTTGAATGACACAACTGATTATATGAAAAATTGTATATTTTTTTCCAATAATTTTTGGGAAGTTTATGACAAGCATTTTCTGCTTGTTAATTATCTAATTATCAATGTTCTTCAAACTAACAACCATCAACCTTTAATAAACTTGTATGCAGATAATCTGTTAAAAGTAATGAATTATTATGAATATTTTATTACATTGGAAATCAAAGAACAAATCTTGAATAGAACAAAACAACATCAATACCGTCCTTCTGTAGAAAATGAAGAAGACTTTGGTGAAGAAGATTATTCACCGATTGATTATGAAGAACTGTTGCAAATCAAATTACTTTCATCTGATTCATTAAAAGGCTATTTTATTATAGTTTGGGATGTTGAAACTTTACATAATTTTTTAGATGAACAAATTGACTTTGTTATTCCAGAAAGAAGAGCAACTTACGCATTGCAATTTATTTTTTCTTCTTCTAAAAATTGTGATCTGATTAAAATGGAAATTGACAGCATTTTGAGACGGTTTTGGTTTGAGTTTGATGTTATAAATGTTATTGCACAAACAACTTGTAGTTGTGATTTTGAACAAATTTATGTTTATCGTCCATTTTTCAGAAGTGCTGATAGTTGGGGAATAACTCGTAGTTATAATCTTACAGATGTTGTAAATAATTCTAGAATTATAACAAATCCTTTAATAGATTTTAATGAATTTCCTTTAAATGTTGGAATATTTGAAAGAGAACCAACAGTGGTTCGTGGTTTACCAAAACTTTTAGAAGGAAATCCTATTTATAAAAATTTGTCTTTATCTAAAGGATTTTCAGGTATTGATGGGTTAATTCTTGGAACTTTAGCTGAATTCCTTAATTTTGACATCAAAATTGTCGGTGATACCAGTAGAGTTGTTTACGGCGATATTTTTCCAAATGGTTCTAGAACTGCAGGTGTCATAAATGATGTAACTGATAAAAAAATAGTCTACAGTGCTAATGGCAGATACTTGTTAGTTTATGAAGGAGTTGAATTTACAATTCCAGATAGAACTGAATGTTTTTGTATTAGTGTCCCAAAAGCTTCAAAAATTCCAAAATGGACGAGTCTTTTTAAATGTTTTGACAAATTAAGTTGGTTTTTGATTTTTCTCAATTGTATAATCTGTAATTTGTTTTGGTTCTATCTTTCACCAAATACTAGAATAGGCAAAAACTCATGGACAATGTTTTCTTATCTAATGGGTATTCCTGCACGAATCGTACCAAAAAATGAACAAATTTTCTTTCTATGTTCTTGTATGTTTTTCAATATTATCATCTTTGGGATTATTCAAGGTTCTATGTTTACTACATTTACTACAAAATCTTTCTATCCAGATGTAAATACTCTTGAAGAAGTTGATCAATTAGAACTACCAGTTGCCACAAATAATATTTTTTTAATTAAGGACGAATCTAAAACAATACAACATTTAAAACAAAAAAGAATACCATCAACTTCTACTAGTTATGATTATGTTGCTTATTACAAAAATATCACAGTAACTGATTCCAAAACGTATGCGGAATTTTTCCAAAAAACAAAATATGTTGATGATGATGGTTCGCCTCTAATACATATTGTTGATGAATGTTTAGGAACTTTTTTAATTGCTCATGCGATGCCAAAAGGTTCCGCTTTTTTAACAGTTTTTAATAATGGTATCAATAAAATGGTTGAAAGTGGATTAACTACTAAATGGTCTAATGATTTTATTAATAGTATGGTACTGGAAAAAATGATTGTTCTTAATCAAAATAGTCATTTAGTTCGACCGTTTTCAATATACGATCTACAGATTGCTATTTATGTTATCATTTTTGGTTACTCAGCATCCTTTTTATTATTTGTTTGGGAAATTATTTCTGTTAAATAAAAGAAATTAAAACATTTATTAATTCCAACTTCTGTGAAAAAAATTAAACTTGATAAAATCCATCCAAAAAATAGTACAAAAAACGCCACTTGTACATCATTTAAACTTATTGGATGAATTTCTTTATATTTTTGTGCTTTAACTACTTCAATAACAAAACCATGAAGAATATCTTCATACCATTTTGCAAAGAATCCCGATTCAAAAAAGCGTATTATTATTTTATTAAAAGCATCTAAAAACGGTGAATATTTGGGTACTATATACACCAGTAAAAGAGAACCATGACATTCGTTTAAAATGTGTAACAAAGGCACCCCGTCCTCTTTAGTATATTTTGTTAAAATCGAAAATTCAATTTCTTTTTTTCTTCCCAAAGTTGCAAATTTTCGTTTATAAGCAGCTAAATCCATTGGATCTTCATTGTTTTCCAACAAACGAGTTTTCAATTTTTGCATAATTGTTGAATTGTCTTCAGCAACTAAATACCAATAATCTGTTACTATCTTTAAGTTTGATTGATATAATTCTTCCAGTGTATCAATATCTTTGAAAAATCTTACAGTAGTGAATTCCGTAAATAATGATCCTTGTATTATACCAAAAATTATTATATTAAAAAAAAGACAAGATATTAAGAAGGCATGTTGATTAATCGATGGTTTGATTTTTATAGGAATTCCAGTCAGGTAAGAAATACATTGCCATACAGTTGTCTTGAATGTTTTTTGTTGATTTAAATAATACCAAAAAATTGTACACATGAAATATGAAGTTAGAATTGAATACCACGATGAATTGCTGTAAAAATGAACAAAAGTCTTCCATAATGGTATTTTTAATGATTTTGGCACAACCATACAAAGCTGATCGTTATTAACTGGAAAAGTATATTCGATATCAACAGTATTATAACTTCTCAAAAATCTGGAATTCACACTAAGTTCGACTTTTTTTTCAACTACTTGACCTAAAACACTTTATTTGCCATTGGCTTGTAAAGAACCAAATGGTATTGGATCAAGATTTTCAATTATTATTGGATCAAAATTAAGATATTTCACTAAATATCCTAACAGAAAGCCATCGCTGCCTACAAAACCTTTCGAATAATTCAATTTACTGTAAACAGGGTGATGATGCAAAAACTTTGGTAATTTTTTCAACATAGTTGGAAGTCTCTGAAAAACAGAAATTTTCAAAGGATAACCATTCATATTATAGAAGTTTTTAACCACTAAATTGATATTTTTTATTACTTGTTTAATCGTATATTTACTCAGAATTCCCCAAATATTTTCTTTATAAACAAAAGCGTTATAGGTCAAAATTGTGGAAAAATAAAACTTGTGAATAATAATATTCATTATTTTATGTTCTTCCCACAAAAACTTCAAAAAACTGTGAATGTTCTGATAAATATTTTGAGTTTTTTTTGTTGATTATTATTACAACTAAATATTTCCGTCTAGGATTTAGAATGGAATGATTAATCTCAATGTAAGATTGAAATGTTTGTAGATTCCATGTCACAATAATCAAAGACTTTTGGTAGAAACTTCCATGGACTGTTTTTTCATTATTTACAAACTGAATTTTAGAATAGTTCTTATGCAAATAACCAACAAGTTTACCAGCAAAGTCTTCAATTTCATGTTTTGGAGTTTCTTCAGTTTGTATTATGACTATGGTTAAAGAATTACTTATTAGGAAATATTTTTCACATAAAGTCAGAAGATTAACAAATTTGTCTCTCTGATAAGCGATGTTTTTGAAAAAGCAATCTGCTTGAAATATAAAAAAGAATATAAATATGGATCTAATCATATTCTTTGTTGTATTCAATGTAATCTAAAGAAAAACAATATTGATTTCAATTCATGTAACATGAAAACATTAGTTGGTAAATTTAATTACACCCACTCAGAATAATGGAGAAACATTATTGAAATCAAAGCTAATTTGAGAAAAAAATGCGCCTAAGAAAATGTGTTTTTCTAAATAAATAATGTTCCAATTAACTTGATTAAATCTCAATTAAATCATTTTGTTCATTCTAAAACTCAGTAAACCTTCATGATTTTTATTTGTTTTATTTTTCACAAAAATATGAAGTTTAATGCAAACAACAAATACTCTTTAAAATTCCAAAAAAAAAAAATGAACGTCTTTATTTTTAAAGCACAAACATAAATATAAAAAAGAAATAAAAGTTTCCATTTGAAAATTTTGCATTCCAACAATTTTATGTCAATTTGGATTTTTGTTTTTCTTTTGAATAGCTTATGGAAAATTGATTCAATTTTTTAATTGAGTTCACGATCTTAGGTCTTGCACTAAAAAATGCCAAAAAATTAGTTCCAAACGAACACCAAAAATACTGATTACCTTTAACTCGTTATAGTGAACTAAAATTGTGAACATCCATTAAAACAACTTCCAACAGAAATGTTGGTAGAATTCTAAAATGTAGAAAAAAAATTATGTCTACTATCAGAAACCAGCAACGCCAAATTTTATTTCAATAACTTTTAGTAATATTTCATCAGCGTCACTAGACACTCTATATTCAATGGTGAAAAATGTAAAAATAAACGAATTAATAAATTATTTGGATTTCCTGTAACATAAAAAATACTTCCTATAACCGAAAGCTCATAAAATTTCTATTAAAGTGAATCAGTGATATTCAATACTAAAAAAACTTTTTTTCACATTATTAATTTCACTTTACTATTAACATAAATTCTATGTGTAGAAATTATCATTAAATTCAATAAATAACAAGCATTTTGGATCAAAAATACAAATATTATTATGGCTTGTCAAAGTTGAATTATATAAACGTTTTCCCAATTATTTTAACAAAAGTTAAATAGTTTACCAATTTCGATTTCAAGTTAAAAAAACAATTTGTGACATTATGTTAAAGTATCTATTCTTTATCATTTTAAGTAACAATTTCAGTGCAAACTCATTAGAAATAAATACATATAAAAGTTGTCTAGATAAATTCAGTTTTGAAGACTTTTTAGAAATCTACGAGAAACATTTTATTCTTGTACAATCTTTGATAGTAACTGTATTCTACAATCGTAAATCAGATCATCAAATTAATGATGTTTTAAATCTACTGAAATTCATAAATATTCCTGTAAAAATAACAAAAACGTTGATACAGGAAAATATCAGTATTAAAATAGATTTCACTAAAATCAAAATTGTGAATACTTCCACATCCATTTATAAAACACAAAATAAAGAAAACTTTGTTAAAATTAAAACTTTATCAACTGATTCGTCGGAAGGTTTTTTGATTGTTGCTTCTACCTTAGAAGTGTTATTTTTTTCAGAAGATGCAAAATTATTCGTACCAAAAGGACGAGCTTCATATTTGATACTTTTAGTATCAAGAAAATGTATAAAGTTGGATTTACAATTAAACTATTTCTTAAAAAGGTTTTGGGTGAAATATGGAATAACGGATCTTATGGTACAAGCATTTTGCCCTTGTTGTAGTTCTAAAATATATACATTTCATCCGTTTGTAAAAACAGGAGAGACGTCTTGGGGTATTTTTAAAAATTATTCCATCAATGAATTAAAAGAAAATTTTTTGATAAGTGATTCATTTGAAAATTTTCATCAATATCCAATTCAAGTATCTTTGTTTGAAAGACATCCGACTTTGATAAGTAATTTACCAAAACTGTTAAAAATGAATCCGATTTATCAAAATTTGGATTTTGGCGGTTTAGATGGTAATCTTTTGCTTACAATAGCTAAAAAATTGAATTTTGAAACAGACATTAAATACAGCAACGATTCTTATGGGAGACTTTTACCAAATGGGACTTTTACTGGTACTTTAGCCCAGCTTGTCAACCACGAAATATATTACAGCGCTAATGGATGGTTCCTTACTGACTATCAAACAAAAGAAATCGAATTTACTGTACCATACAGTTTTGATCAAGTATGTGCTATTGTACCAAAATCTTTACGAATTCCTCCATGGAAGTCTCTTGTAGATTGTTTCACCAAAACCTCATGGCTTTCAATATTTTCAATTTGTATTTTATGTGTTTTTGTTTGGTATTTTCTTAACAAATTTCAAAATAATAACATAATGTATTCAGTTCTATTAGGTATTCCTGTAAAATTATCACCAAAATCAAATCAGTTCTTTTTCCTTGCATCTTGCTTAACATTTAACATTATTATAATGGGTATAATTCAAGGATCTTTTGTTACGGATTTTACTACAGTTTCTTATTATAAAGACATTAATACTCTTGAAGATCTTGATAAATCTGGATTACCTATAGCAACGTCAAGTTGGTATTTAGACTATGATACTTCTGAAATAATAAAAAAATTAAAACTTAAACAAGTTGAAAAAACTGATGATGCGTTCCATAAAGCAGCAAATGAACGGAAAATTGCTGTGTTGTATCGAAAAGAAGATGCTGAATATTTCACTCGAGTCGAATTTTTGGATGAAAATGGCTTGCCACTTTTGCATATTGTCAATGAATGTCTTCATTCGTTCGTGATTGTGAATTTACTTCAAAAAGGTTGTCCATTTTTGATTGTTTTTAATAATATTATTATAAAATTGTTTGAGAGTGGTCTGACTGTAAAATGGTACAATGATATGCTAGGAGCAGAAGCTATGAGAAAAATGATTGAGTTGGGGAAAAAAGAAAGTGGTGAAAAATTTGGTGACTTGAAAGATATTCAATTAGCTTTCTATGTTTTTAGCATTGGTTGTATCATTTCTATGTTAGTATTTTTATACGAAATAAAACATAAATAAAACAGAGACATTTATTTGAATTTTCGTGTAATTATCATTTCTCCGAATAATATTACAACAGCTATGAAATATCCTAAAATTAAAACTCTGAATGCTGCTTGCATATCATATAAATTAGCAGCTTCAAAATCGTCATAATAACCAGCATCTAATCCATCCATTTGATACTGATTTGTTACATCTTTATACCACTTATCAGTAAATCCACCTTCAACAAAATTCTGAATAATTCTATTAAATGTATTCAAAAAGGGAGATCCTTTTGGTACAATATTAACAATAAAATAAGAAGATTGACAATTTCTTACAATATGTAAAAGTGGAAGTCCAATTTTGCCTCCGAATTTATTGAAAGTATTAAATTCTGTTTCTTTTTTTCTAGCTACAGTAGCGAAATTCTTCCCAGCAACAATTTGTTCAATCGTATTTTTCCTGTCAGGAATAACTCTAGTTTTGAGTCGTTGCAAAATTTCGGAATTATTATCATCAATTAGGAACCAATAATCAGTAGCTATTGGTAATTCAGAATCGTATAATTCTTCTAAACTGTCGATATTTTTATAAAACATTGTAGTGGTAAAATCAGTAAAAAATGAACCTTGAATTGTTCCAACAATAATAACGTTGAAGAAAAAACAAAAAGGAAGAAAAACTGTTTGACTTGTTGATGGATTGATTTTTATTGGTATTCCAGAAAAAATAGCAAAAGCTTGCCAAAGTGGATCGATGTGTTTTTTAGATAAAACAAACCAAACGAGAGTGCAGATTATAAATGTTGCTAGAATAATGCACCAACAGTCTAAACTGAAACATTTTAAAAGAGTTTCCCAAACTGGAATTTCTGATGCTTGAGGTACTATAAAACAATTCTCATCATCGTTATATGGAACTAAGAATTCGATTTGGTCTGTTCTATAATCCATTAAAAATCTTCCATTACTACTTATGTCGACTTTTTTGTAAACTACTTCGCCTAAACTTCCACTCACTAAACCATTTGGTAGAACCATACCATAAGGTTCGTCATCTGTATTCTCGATTATTATCGGTTCAAAATTTAACCATCGAGCTAATTCAGCTAGAAGGAATGCATCATAGCCTCCAAATCCTCGAGAATGTCGAATAATATCTTTATAAATTAAATTTTCACTCAAATAACGTGAAACATTCTTGAATATTCCAGGTTTATTTTCAAAAATTGAAACTTTGATTGGATATTGATTAAAATCGTCAAATTTATTTGTAATCAGTTGAAAATTATCCAACACTTGGTTTATTTTAAAACTCATTGTTTGTCCCCAAAGCAGAGAATTTCTATAAAAAGGATCAAATTTATAAATATGATTATGATCACAAGAACAGAAAACTTGTGATATAACATTGACTAAGCTATGCTTTATCCACAGCATTTTTAATGTTTTATCAAAATCCTGTAGTAAAAAGTTGCAATTGTCTTGGAAGAGCACAAAAAAAGCGTAACTATTTTTTTGATTTATTGATACATTTTCATTTAAAAAGTAATTTAGAAGTTCAATGTTCCAAACAACAATAATCGTATTATGTTCATTGGAATAAGTTGAATTAAAACCATTCTTAAAATTTTTTTCTTGAATCAACAAAACATGATTTGTTTTAAAATTTTCAATAACACTTTCTGTAAAATCTCGTACTTCGTTTTGATGGACATCATTTTGTAACATTATTATAGCTAAAGCTTTCATTCCAAAAAAATATTTTTGGTACAAAAGGATTGTTTCATCGGAATTAAATAAACAACTATGCGATTTAAAAAAAGCAAATTTTAAAGAGACCACATAGATGTGGGACAAAACTAATACTGTTAATGTGTAAACACTTGTCATTGTCGTAATCTGATTTGTTATTGTTTACGACTAAAAAATTGGTTCTGAGATATTATTATTAGATTTATGGTCAAGAATATTTTATATGATTATAGTATTTATGTATTTATATTGATACAACTGAGCTTGTTGGGGATTTATTAAATTTCATAAAAACACGCACTTGACAGATTTATGATAAAGTTGTTTTTAAAAGAGTTAAATACATAATTAAATTGAAGAAATGGAATAAACAACAAAAACAATATTATAAAATTTTATTGGATTACATTTACGTTTACGAAGAATTTTGATTTTTTGTAAACTGAATTGTGACTATGAGAAACGTAATAATTCCATTCCAAATATTGAATATAGTTACTCTTTTGATAATGAAAAATCTGGCAGCTGAAAAAGTTGGGATATTGTCTTCTAGAACTGCAATAAGATGTTTCATTTTTTGATTTTCGTTGATATCAAAGAAAATCCTTTCAACTTTGTAAATGATATTCACAATCGACTTAGCTTCGTTTGAAACTGATTCATACAAAAAGATATCCACTGACACCCATGTCTTGAAGATTAAAATATTTAACAATGAACGAATTAATAAAAAAAAAAACTTACAATTTCCCATGCTATTGAAATAGAAGTGTAGACTATGACTTTAAAAGGTAGTTTTTCATGAACCATTATTAAAACAAGATATGTCAGAATTTGTAAACTTGCATAAATAATTAGGAACAGAAACGGCCACCCAAAAATGCTATCAATAAGGTCCGAAGTTTCCCTCAACACACAAAATTCATATTTCAGTTGTGCAAAATCAAACCTGATATTTCTTTTCTTGAATAGTGATGTTACCATCAATTGATTTTCTAAGCGATTTCTTAAAATTTGATATCTGAACAGTAACATTTTTAAAATTAAGTACAATAAGAAGCAAATTATAAATTGATCATAAAGTTGCAAGTACTCAATAGCAAATTGTTTGAAAAACTCAACACCCATTATATCAGTCCACACAAGAGACATATAAATTTGATAAAACCAATAACAGATATTTGAAATAATGAATTGAAGTATTTTTGAAGATTCTTTACTTTTACCAACTTTTATGGTCTTCAGCTTTCTCAATAATTTACACCATAGGCATTTTTTTGATAAATGGGTTAAAATTATGTAAATATTAAAAATGTATAAAGTCACATCTAAAGAAATTTGTATTAAGGCTGTCATAATTTCCATTTCCACATAATCAACTATTCGATGCTTGAATGCATATCCTACATTAATTGTTATGAAAAAAATCATAGAATAAGCATAAAATTTCTCAAAATTATTGACTGAATTTACTGTGTTATAATCCGGCGTTAGAGCTAAATAATGCCCTATTTTTAGAACTAAACGCAACAATTTAAAGCTCATTTTAAGACTAAATCATAAATTGGATATGCATAAAAATTTATAACATTGTCAATCAAAATATTCTGGATACATTCAAAGTCATTTTTGTTTATTTACTTTACTTTCTTATGTTATTTCAACAGCTAAATGACAACCTTTATGAATAATTCCTATTTTTTGGTGAATTGAATCACAACCATGAGAAACGTAGCAATTTTATTCCAAATATTGAATATAGTAACTCTTTTGATAATGAAAAATCTGGCAGCTGAAAAAGTTGGAATATTGTCTTTTAGAACTGCAATAAGATGTTTCATTTTTTTATTTTCGTTGATATCACAAAAAATTCTTTCGATTTTGTAAATGATATTCACAATCGACTTAGCTTCATTTGAAACTGATTCATCCAAAAACATATCCTCTGACACCCATGTCTTGGAGATTAAAATATTTAACAATGAACGAATTAATTTAAAAAACTTACAATTTCCCACACTATAGAAATGTTAGTGTAAAAGAAAACTTTAAAGGGTAGTTTTCCATTAACCATTAAATTAAGATACACCAGAATTTGTAAACTTGCATAAATAATTAGGAACAGAAACGGCCACCCAAAAATGCTATTAATAAGGTCCGAAGTTTCCCTCAACAGTTAGTTGAGTTGAGTTGAGTTAGAGCTAAATAGTGTCCATTTTGAACTAAACGCAACAATTTAAAGCAACATTTTATTCAAGACTAAATCATAAATTGGAAATTTATTTGTTCTATAAAATTTATAACATTATCAATCAAAATGTCATTTCAATTTATTTACTTTATATTATGTTAACAGTGAAATCATATTTAAAATTTACGGGGAATTTTGATTTTTGCTGAACTGAATCAAAACTATGAGAAATGTAATAATGCCACTCCAAATTCTAAGAATTGTCACTTTTTTAATAACAAAAAATCTAGCTCCTGAAAAAGTTGGAATATTGTCTTCCAATGCATTAATGATATCTTTAATTTTTCTATTTTGGTTAATACTATCGCAGAAATTTGTTTCAACTTTATAAACACTACCCACAATTGACTTAGCTTCACTTGAAATTGACTCACACAGAAAGATATTCATCGATACCCATACCTTTAAAAATAAAATATTATATGATAAACAAATTAATAGCAACTTACAGCTTGCCACATTATTGTGATAGAAGAGTAAAATATTAGTTTGAAAGACAATTTTCTAACTACTATTATTACATTAAAAAACGTCAAAATTTGTAAACTTGCATAAACAATCACGAACTGGAAAGACCATCCGAAAATGCTGTTAATAAGATCGGAAGCTTCCTTCAACACACAGAATTCATATTTCAGTCTATAAAGATGTACAAAATTTATATTTTCACTGAACGTTTGTTTTTCCATCAAATGATTTTGTAAACGTCTTCTTAAAATTTGATATCTGAACAACAACATATTTAAAAATAAATACAGCAAGAAACAAATCAGGAATTGATTATAAAGCTGCAAAAATTCAACTGCAAATTGTTTGAAAAATTCAACACCCATTATATCACTCCACACACAAGAAATATAAATTTGATACAACCAATAACAAATATTTGAAATAATAAATTGAAGTATTTTTGTAGATTCTTTGTTTTTACCAACTTTTACAGTCTTCAGTTTTTTGAGTAATTTATACCATAGATATTTTTTTGATAAATGAGTTAAAATTGTATGAATGTTCATAACGTATAAAGTTACATCTAAAGAAACTTGTATTAAAGCTGTTATGATTTTCCATTGAACATAATCGACTAATCTATGCTTAAATGCGTATCCTACATTAACCGTTATGAATGAAACCATAAAATATGCATAAAGTTTCTCAGAAAATTTAACTAAATTTAATTTATTATAATCAGAAGTTAGAGCTAAATACTGTCCTATTTTTAGAACTAATCGCAACAATTTAAAGCTCATTTTCTTCAAGACTAAATCATAAATTAGATGTTTATTTATTTTATAACAATAATAACATTGTCAATCAAATTGTCTTCTATTCTATTCATCTATTCTATTTACTTACAATTTATTCATCATTAAAATCAAGATTTTTTTAATTATCCAAACTTTGATTTTCAAAAATTTGACAAGAAAATCCACTTCTTGAATTCCGACTCATATCAAATTGAATCATAACAATTAAAAATGTAATAATAGCGTTTAGAATCGAAAAAATTATTGTTCTATCAATTCGGAAAAATCTAGCGGCAGAAAAAAAGGGAAAATTATCTTTAACAATTTTGATGAATCTTTTCAATTCTTTATAACTGTCTGTTGTTAGATACTTTTCAAAACTGTAAGCTTCTTTCAGAATATTTTCATTTTCAATAAGAATGGCATCACAAAGAAGAATTGTCGGTATAGTATTAATCTAAAAATAAACTTTTAACTAATAATTTTTTTTTATAATGTACATACGCAATGCCAGAACATCACAATACAGACGTAAATTGCCGTTTTATAATGTTTAAATTGCAATAAAAATATTCGCGTGAGGTATGCAAGAAGCTGAAGAACTGCAAAACTAATGTTGAATAAAATTGGCCATCCAAAAATATTATTAATAATGTCAGTCGTTTCTTTCAAAACGCAAACATCATTGAAGATTTTGTTCATTTCTTTAAGCGAGTTACTTGATGTTTTTATCAAACTTAAATTGTGTTTTAATTCATTTTTCACACACTGATAACGTATTAACACTATTTTTAATAAAAGATAGATAAGAAAATTCATCACAAATTGAATATAAAGTTGGAGATATTCAACAGCGAATTGTTGGTATTATTCAACACCTATATAAGACGTAACAATACAAGTCATATAGATCTGTATTGAAAAATACGAACAATTCAAAAAAACAAAAACGATCATTTGTAAAAACTTGTTTTTGTTCGCGTCATCAGTTACATTTTCAAGATTTTTCAAAAGCTTTTGCCATTGCACTTTTTTCCATCCTAGAGATATTATCGAATAAATGTTTGAACTGTAAAGAATCGTATCTAAAACCAACTGAAGCAAGATTTTCAAAGAATAATATCGGAAATAGTCGAGATATGAAGGAGATCTATAATAAAAGGAAACACCTAAAACTGCAGTTATCAAAATTGTCATGAAATAAGAATGAAATTTTAACGGAAATAGAACCGTTGTATTTTGTTTACATGATGGACTAATTGATAAGATGTATCCAATTTTTAGAGTTAATTTCAAAATTTGGAAACTCATTGTCTACTTTTGGGATACACAAATGAACTGTTCTTGAAGTTTTGTTGATTTTGTTGTAAGTGAGAAGTAAATAAGAATGGAATCAATAGATAAATAAAATAGAAGTTGATTGATTGATTGTTGAAATAAGTATTTACTCGGTAGTTTACCTATTTAAAATAAAAAAAGAACTGTAAATAAATGAAATTTATTTTATTAATGGATTTATTTTGTAGCGTTGTATTTATCACTGCATTTATCAGTGCCTTTCAATTCTTTTCCACTTTCAAACTGAATCATGACAATCAAAAAAGTAATTAATGTATTAAAAATTTGAAAAACTGTGTTTCTATTTATAAGAAAAAATCTAGCTGCTGAAAAGCTTGGAAAATTATCATTAATAACACTTATCAGTATTCGGATTTCTTCGTTTTCTTTCTTATTCTGATCTATAAAATCAGTTTCTATTTTATAAGCTACTGACAAGATTTTCTCGATTTCGTTTATTACTGCATCACATAAAAAAATATTAGAAAACGTAAAAATCTAAAAATGTATTTTCAATAAAATGGATTGAATAAATTTAACTTACTGAATGCCATAAAATAAAATTCACACTGTATATTATTGTTTCAAATGAATTTTTAAGCCTGACAAAAATGCCTTGAATCATAATTAATATTTGTAGACTTGTAAAAGAAATGATAAATAATAATGTCCATCCAAAAATGCTATTAAACATATCTATAGTTTCTCCCAAAATGCAAATGTCTTGTTGGATTTTATTCAAATGGAAAAAATGTTCCCTTCGAAATAATTTGCGTCGACTTAGTTCTGCTAAAATCTTGGTGATGTTTTGATATCGTTTTAATAATAATTTCAAAACTATCATTATCATAAAGTAAATTAAAAATTGGGTATGATTGTAAATATTCTATAGCATATTGTTTATAAAACTCAATACCTAAAATTTGATGATAAATGAATGTTTCATAAAAAAATAAAACAAAGAACATGATATTCAAAATTATAAAATAGAACAAATATGTTTTTTCTTCAATGTCAGTTTGCGTCATTTTGAGATTTTTTATTAGTTTATTCCAATGATTTTTTTTTAATATTGGACTTAGAACTGTATAAATATTGAAAGTGTATAATATAGCGTCTAATGTTGTTTGCACTATCAGTCTGACAGTGCTTGCTGCAACATAATTTGGTTTTCGAAAAATTCCAGATACAAAAACTCCTACAGAATAAATTGTTATTAAACAGATAGAATGGCCTGTTGATGGAAAATCTACATTGGTTGTTTCTAAATTTCCAGAAGAAATAGCAAAAATTTTGCCAGTTTTGAATACTATGTTTAATAGTTTCAAACTCATTTTGTTTGTTGATTTTGTAATATAGCCCGATTTTAGGTCAATCGATTTCAGACTAATGTAATTAATAAACTAGATTTATTCGGTTTAGGGAAAAAAAATTAAATTGCTATTAAATTATTAATAGCTCTTGACCAAATGATATGATATTATTACTGAAATAAATTACTTATTGTTTATTAGGTAATAAATGTCAATAAACATTTCACAGCTAAAAGTTGCAATTTTAACATAAAAAGGGAGTCCTAGAGCCATTTCTTTAAAAAATTAATATGGCAAAGATCAAAAAAGGCAGTTATTCAAAGTTTATTGTTTGTCTAATCAGTTAGCTTTTTATTAAATAAAAAAATTCAGTAGAAAAATATTGCTGCATCTACGAGTAAATTGGCCCGGCGCCTCCACCATAATTCATTATAGAATCAAATCTACATTTTCCTTTCTGTTGGAATTTCGTGGAAAAAATAGTTAAGTACATCATTTTTTTTAAATTTGCAAACTGTACGTTTTTATCATAAATCAGCGAATGTAAATTTTGTTATGTTTTGTCTATAATAAAATTTATCATAATCTTTACTATTTTTTTTGTTTCTTTGAAATTGCGTTGTTTCTCGTATTGAAAGTATATTTTAATTTAGGTATTTACATCCACGTAAATATATTGAAAGGTATAATCATACTGAATTATCATTCTAAATTCATGTCTGTATAATATTATAATAAGCCCATGAATATCCAACCGTAAACAACAACAAAAATCAGAAACGCCTAACCATTGAATAAGATGTTAAAATTTGTTTTTGTTACAATTTTAACACTTATCCACGTGCAATTTTCATCATCAAAAATTCATATTTTCAATACTAATAGTTGTGTAAATTTAGATGACACATTGCTGATTTATAAGAAATATTTTAAACGTTTAGATATTTTATCAATAACGATGATACAAACTAATAACTTTCAGAATGAAGTGAAAGATTTTACTGAATTAATCATTGATAAATTAAATTCAAAACAAGTGTTTCTTATACAAGAAAAAACTCCAAATGTTAGTGCTACTTTAAAATTTGAAGAAAATTCCATCATTGTAGTGTGGACTGTTGATTTTTTAAAGAATTTTTTTAATAAGTTTAATATTCCAAAAGTATCAAATCAAAAAGCAAATTACATTTTTCTTGTTATTTCCTCAAAAAATTGTAAAAGTTTAGATGGAGAAATGAATCAATTTCTCGAAGAGTTATGGAGAAACCATGAAATTCTTAATGCTTTGATACAAACTTCTTGTTCTTGTGGTAAATCTGTGATTTATAAATATAATCCCTTCAGTCGTTATAATGATACTTGGGGAATTACAGAAATTTACAAAATAGAAGAATTATTGAATAATTTTAGAGTACTTGACGTTTTTAAAAATTTCAACAAGTATCCTATAAGAGTTTCAGTTTTTGAGAGTAAACCAGCAATGTTTAGGAAATTGCCAAAATATTTGAAAAATAATCCTATTTATAAAAATTTGAGTGATTCAAAAGGTTTTGGAGGTTTTGATGGGTTTATATTAAGAGAATTAGTAAGACATTTAAATTTCAATCCAATAATAATTGAGAATTTGGATGCTAAACATTATGGTGTGGTACTTCCTAATGGTACTGCTACTGGTACCTTAGGTGACGTGGCTTATCGAAGAGTTGATTTTAGTAGTAATGGGCGTTTTTTAACAGATTATGGGACAAATCAAATTGAATTCGCTGCTCCTTATTATGAAGACGAACTATGTATTGTGGTACCACAAGCATCCAAGATGCCCATATGGGAAACTTTAGTTAGATGTTTTAGTACATTTTCTTGGTGTTTGATTTTTGTTTCATGTATTATTGGTACAATTTTTTGGTATTGTATGAGTTCGTCAAAAAATCTTCTAGATTCATCGTGGCAAGCTTTTGCACTTTTTTCAGGAATACCATTAGACATAAAACCATCATCAGCGCAATATATTTTCCTACCATTTTGTTTTTTCTTCAATGTTATCATTCTGGGAACAATTCAAGGGTCTTTTTTTACGGATTTCACCACAACAACTTTTTATAAAAATATTGATACTTTAGACGAGTTGCATGAATCTGATTTGAAAATAGCTACAAATTATTGGTTTTTTGTTGAAGATAATAATTCAGATTTGATTCAAAAATTACAAAAGAGAGTTATTCCAACTAAGAATGATTTTATGGAACATGCTCCAGTTGATAACGGAGTCGCTGTTTTAGGGAGAATGAAAGAAGCAGAATTTGAAATTATGACTAAATATACTTTAAAAGATGGTACTCCTCTTTTACATATTGTCGACGAATGTTTGATGTCTTTTTTGTTGAGTAATATTGTACCAAAAGGATCTCCTTTTCTGAAATCTTTCAACAAAGTTATTATAAATTTGATAGAAGGAGGATTTACAACCAAATGGTATGAAGATGTTATTAATGGATTTGAAAGTGAAGAGATAGAAAGTGGAAGAACTGTTGAAAGTTTTTCACCAGCAAGTTTGTTTGATATGCAAGCAGCTTTTGCAATTCTTATTATTGGGTACTGTATAGCGATTGTTGCTTTTATGATAGAAAAAGTAACATTTAAAAGATTGAAAATAAATATTTCTACACTCTATTGTTGAGTTTTTGTTCAATTTATGAATCTTATGTCCAGTTGCAGAAACTTTCATCAACTTGATGAACCATTAATCTATGATTAACTTTTTTTTAACCCATCAGGATAGTTTATTTTGAATTAATCAGAGATTAATCATCCATCAATTTTAATAAACGTTTCTGCAACTAGGCATAAGAATTTTTGCATTACTAATTGAAATGAACATTTCTGGAAATTACAATTAATTCATGCAAAAAAATAATTTAATATAAACTTCTCGAAGCAGTAAATTGGAGGCTAATAATAAGTAATTTTCAATTCAAGTCAATTGTTTTTTTTTTCACTTTAAGTCTCAGTCAAAATAATTTAACACTTAAATCCAGCTGTAATGACCATTAAATTAGAAACTAATAATAACAAATTGACTTTCCAAGTTTTCCAAGACATTTTGATTGACGTTGATAATGTTTATCCATGAAATAAATGACCAATTTACGATTTAGTTAGCAAAAAAATGAATTTGAAGTCGTTGCGTTTAGTAATGAAAATAGGAAAAATCCTAGGTCTAATTCCAGATTATAACAAAATAAAGTCAAATAACTTCTCTGAGAAATTTTACGCCTATTTTATGATTGTTTTCATTACAATTATTGTGGGATATTCTTTCAACGCTCGATTAACAGATTATGTTCGAAACGGAATTGTCGATTTTTTATTACACAGTTCTGAAGATTTCATTTTATATATCTTTAATATATACATGATTTCAACACAATTAACAAAAAAAACCTATGGACTAAGTTATTAAAAAAGTTGACGATTATAAAGCAAAGTCAAAACAAAGAATCTTCAAGAATCTTTCAGTTTATTATTTTAAATGTATATTATTGCTTGTATCAGATTTACACGACTTATATCTGGAGTATAGTAATGGGTGATGGTGTTGAATTTTTTAAACAATACGCTGCTGAATATTTGCAACTTTATTATCATTTCTTTACTTGCTTTTTGTTTTATGTTTTCTTGAAAATGCTGTTATTCAGATATAATATTTTAAGAAGACGTTTAGAAAATCATTTGATGGTAATGCAAATATTTAGTACAAACTTAAATCGGTACAATTTTACACAACTTTATAAACTGAAATATCAATTTTGTGTTTTGAAGGAAGCTTCTGATATTTTTGACAACATTTTTGGGTGGTCTTTTCTGTTCGTGATTATTTATACAAGTTTAGACATTCTGGGCTTTATTTATGCAACAATGGTTTATAAAAGATTGTCCTTTGAACTACTTTCTTATACCTTTGCTTCTCTAATGTGGGAAATTGTAAGTTGTTATCAGTTTCTTTATTTTTATCAATTTTTTTTCTAAAGGTATGGATATCAATGAATATTTTTAATTGTGAATCAGTCTCAAACGAAGCAAAATTAATTATAAATATTACTCACAAATGTGAAAGACTTTTTCTCAAAAAAACTGATCAACATAAAAAAGTGAAACATATCATTACAGTTCTGGAAGACAATATTCCAACTTTTTCTGCAGCCAGATTTTTCGTGATCAAAAGAGTGACTATTTTTAAAATTTGTTATGGAATTATAACATTTCTCATAGTCATGATTCAATTCAAAACAAAAAATTGAACAAAATATTATGAAAACTATTTTATTAAGAAAATAAAAAATTACACAATCCTAAATTTGTCCAGGCGCTAATTTACTACGTACTGCCTTTCCAAATTGTTCAGCTCCAGTTTGATTGCTTTCAGCATAGTCTGGAATAGTTAAAGCGCAACGAGCAACCCAAGAAGCTACATTAGAATAAGGAGTTATGTCCCAACCAACAGCCTAACAAAACATCTAATTAAAAGATTTCAAACTTTTCCAAACTTCAACTTACAACAATACTTGAAACAGACGCTACTAAAGAACAATCAGCAACTGTAAGATTCTTCCCAGCAACAAAATCATTTCCTTCAAGAAAAACATCAAGAAAACCCAAAGCTTCATCTAACGAAGTTTTATGTTCTTCAAAAATCTCATCCTCTCCCAAAAACAAAACCGGAAACTATTATAATTCATTTTTGGCAATTCAATTAACATTTTAAACTTACACAAATTTGACGAATTCGTGGATAGAGAGTCCCACAATCAAAGTAGAGTCTTTGATCAACTACTGCCTTTTCTTTTGGATCTTGTGGATATAGACTGTCGTTTTTGCCATATTGACGGACTAAATAAGGACCTATAGCATGACTGTCCCAAACTGTGAAATCCCCATCGATTAAAGTAGGAATTGTATGTTGAGGATTGATCTACAAATAAAAAACATTAAAGTAAACAATTACATAACCTCAATATATTTTCACTTTAACAAAATCCGGCTTTAATTGTTCTTTTGCAAACAAATCAACGACTTGGATATCAACAGGCACACCTACAGCTTTGGCAGCTAAAAGCGCGCCTCTGGATGGAGCACTTGGAGGAAAATGATACAAAGTTACACCCATGCTTTAGGTTAGGTTCGATAACCTTAAAGTCAATGACAGTTGAATAAAAACTCGACAAACTTTTTTCGAAACAAGTTCTATTGGCAATATTTTTTATTTAAAAATAACCCATACATGACTCTAACAAGATATAAATAATTTATCATCTTTTGAGGGCTGCAATTCAGCGACTTCTCAATTTATTCGTCACGAAGATGGTAAGTCCCTTATAATTACAACATACAAAATAACAAAAGGATAATACATTGTTAAAATTATTAATTTGAGTTTTTAATGTATTATAAAATAAAAAATAAAGGCAATAATTAATAAAAGAATAAACTTTAGCGACGGTATATGTGCTGAACATATTGCACATCATGTACCAGGGATAGACGCAAAAATATGATTCTTTGCTCTAATATAATTGACTCGATACATAAAAATTAAAAGATAATGCAAAAATTTATTAGAATTAGACTAAGTCTGGCTATCCCTGCCTCGTCGTAAACTTAACAAGATCCGGCTGTATATTTACATAACACTCCTAAGCGATTTAACAAGAAGTTATCCGCTTCTCATCATTGTGTTTTCAATTCTTTACCAATACTATAGGAAACGATCTTGTTCCATTCGATTTTCGTACGCGTCACTGGTAATAATCTTCTCAAAGCTTTAAACGTTGTATCAGACATTGTTTGATAATTGTCGGAAATTGCAGTTTGATACAGATTTTCTGCATTTTCAATCAACTGTACTATTTCTTTAGCTGTCTGAGACTCGTTTGTTACTACAACGCCCTCTTTGATTTCTTTTGAACTGACCAATTGGACATTCCCTTCTTCGTAATAGTGCACTTGCACTTTCAGAATGCCGCGCACTTCTGCTGTTGAACCGTTTAAAGTTATAGCCCATTGAGAACGCCATCGACCGTTCCAGAAATTTTTCGGCTGGAATTGGTGGTCTTCAATACAAGCTGTCAACGTTATGGGGCTCCCGGGCGAACTGCGGCCCACCACGCTGCACACTCCGTCCTTGAAATAATAGAAATAGATATCATGATGACTCATTTTATCCAAGTGTAAATTGAAGATAACAAAATTATATTCTAGCATATACTACCTTGTAATGATTTTTGGTGTACTGAATAAATTCAGTGTCAAGAGCGGCACGCCAGGGCTCCGCTTGTGAATCAGGAGTATACGGTTGATAATCAGACGCTTCTTTTCTAAGATGATCAAACTTGAAACTTTGTCTACTTCTTGGATCAAAAAACCTGTTGTTTCCTAAATCGTTGTATTCTGTTATTAGCACCAAATGATCGGCATTTTCAATTCTAACAGGAGTTAGTTGATCTTTATTGTATTGGGCGAATGCTGCACTTGCACCTTCTTTTAATAAATCGTCGTTATTTAAAAGCTTTCGGACATCGTTGAACACTTCATTAAATTCACCAGGAGGTGAATGAAGAATAAAATCTGACGCTATTCGCACTTTTTCTTGATCGGTTATAACATCATCACCATCAGACGCCATGTTTAGGTTGGGTTAATCAGCCGATAAAGGAGGAACACTTATGTACCGACTGTATCACGTCATCATCATGCAAACCTAATTAAAATTAAATCAGCCAGAGAAAAAATTCATTAAAATAAGTCACTCATATAATCAAGCGGAATGCGATTTTTATTTTAAATATTACCAAGTTTTTTTTTAAATGCAGCAGTTGCTCATTTCTACCAACTACCAATCCTGAAATCCCTAAAATGTAAAATCTCTAAAAAAGTGCGGTTAACCTAATTTTTTAGGTTACCTTTTGGAAAATGTTTTTATTACAACAAAAAAGAATTGTTCGACAAAGTCACAAACTAAAAACTGTTTTACGAAGCTTATCTTCAGAAGTCGATATTAATTTTATTCATGGGTATGAAATTTTTCATTTTGTATTAATTTAACTTTTGTGTTTCAGCCGCCCTTTGAAGATTACGTCAGGTCAGTACGCCCGTTTAGCAGACGGTTGTGCAGTTGCAACTCTTGGTGATACTTCAGTAATGGTAACAGCAGTTTCGAAATCAAAACCAAGTCCGAGTAATTTTCTACCATTAGTAGTCGATTATCGTCAAAAATCAGCAGCTGCTGGTCGAATCCCTACAAATTTCTTTCGTCGAGAGTTAGGTCCAACCGAAAAAGAAATTCTAACATCGCGTTTAATTGATCGAAGTTTGCGGCCGTTATTCCCTGATAATTTTAATTATGAGACTCAAGTAGTGTGTAATATGTTAGCTGTTGATAGTGTAAATAATCCTGATGTGATTTCTATAAATGCAGCAAGTGCTGCATTGACTTTGAGTGATATTCCATGGAATGGGCCAGTCGGAGCTGTGCGTGTTGGTTTCATAGACAATGAAGTGGTTATCAATCCAACAAGAAAGGAACTACAATCATCTAGTCTGAATTTAATTCTATCAGCAACGGAACGAAATCTAGTTGTTATGTTAGAAGGAAATGCTAATAATATTTTTCTCCAAGATTTACAAAAAGCAATTAAAGTCGGAACAAAAGAAACCCAACATATCATCGCAGGAATCAAAACACTTCAAAAAAATTTGGGAAAAACCAAACGACAATTGGATCTGTCGACATCAGCAAGTGAAGAAGTTCAAGAAGCTGTGAGATCCCTATGCGAAATGAGAGTGCGTCAAGTTTTTACCGATTATTCTTATGACAAATTGAGTCGAGACAATGCCTTAAATGAAGTCAGAAGTAACGTTTCTGAGAAAATTAAGGCAAACTTCCCAGATCTCGATCAAACTATTTTCACAGAAACGTACAATAAAATAGTCAAACAAATATTTCGAGATTTAATTTTCGAAAACGAAAAAAGATGTGATGGACGGACTTTCGATCAATTGAGAAATATCGAATGTAAAGTCGATTTATACAAACCGCTACATGGAAGCGCTATGTTTCAACGAGGACAAACGCAAGTCTTCTGCACTGTTACTTTAGATTCCCATGAAAGTGCCATGAAACTCGATCCGATGGCCATGCTCATAAGGTAAAAATATAAAATAAAAAATTAAGTTTTTTGTCCAAAAAAGTAAAAACGCGTAAAGTAACTGTCGTACATGAGCAATTGTTTTATATGCCACAAATTGCCGTAACCAAGGCGACATAACACCACACACGCGTTGCTACGGTAACTCAATTCCGTTGTTTTCATAGCCGCTTCGAATAAATCTCTGATATTAACATTACATTGAAATTTTTTAGTGGAGTTAAAGAGAAGAATTTCTTTCTTCATTATGAATTTCCACCGTTTGCGACAAAAGAAACGGGTCGAATCGGGCCAATCGGAAGAAGGGAAATAGGTCACGGCGCTTTAGCAGAAAAAGGTTTAACTCCGTCAATACCGGATAATTTTCCATTTACAATTCGTCTTACATCGGAAGTTTTAGAATCAAATGGTAAATGTAAAACGAGTTGTGAATTTGAAAATTGATGAGATTTTAGGATCAAGTTCAATGGCAAGTGTTTGTGGTGGTACTTTAGCTTTAATGGATGCTGGAGTGCCAATAGTGGCGCCAGCAGCGGGAGTGGCAATTGGATTAGTAACAAAATATGACGAAGCAATGAAAAATATTACAGATTATCGGCTTTTAACAGACTTATTGGTATTTTAAATCGTAATTTTTGTTTCCGCAACTCATATTAATTTTAAGGGTATAGAAGATTATATGGGTGATATGGATTTTAAAATTGCTGGTACAAAAAAAGGAATAACAGCTTTACAAGCTGATATAAAAATTCCCGGTTTACCTCTAAAAATAGTGATGGAATCCTTACAAAAAGCGGCTGATGCTAAACATAAAATTTTACAAATAATGAACGAATGTATAGATAAACCTCGAACTTTGCGAAAAGACAATTGGCCAGTTTGTGAAAAACTCCAAGTTGAACCCCACAAAAGATCGAAATTGGTTGGAATCGGCGGAATTAATTTAAAGAAACTTTTTGCTGAAACAGGCGTCCAGGTTGAAATTTTCAATTTGAAATTTAAAATGAATAGAATTTTTAGGTATCTCCAATTGATGATAATACGTTTGAAATTTTCGCACCAAATCAAAGCGCAATGGATGAAGCTCAAGAATTCATCAATAAGCTACTAACTTCGGAAAAAGCTCCGGAATTGGAGTTTGGAGGTATTTACACAGCGACGATTGTTGAAATTCGGGATATAGGTGTGATGGTGACTTTATATCCAGGGATGCCGCCGGCTTTACTTCACAATTCACAGTTGGATCAAAGAAAGGTTATTTGCTTACATGAGTATTTACTATTTACTTATTTATTTTATTTATTGTAAAGGTTGCGCATCCGTCTGCTTTAGATTTACAAGTAGGGCAAGAAATACAAGTTAAATATTTCGGAAGAGATCCTGTTTCGGGGTTAATGCGATTATCGAGAAAAGTTCTACAAGCAACGCCAAAATAGTTTTAGTATTTTTTTAAATAAAATTTTATAAATAAAAACTGGGTTTTCTTATATTGAGGAATAATTGATATTGGAATCGATTCAAGTCGCTGAAATGTCAAAGCGCTGATCGATGCTTGCCATTTAGATAAAGCTCAACTTAGAAAGTTTCAGCGATAATAAATGGATTTAATAAAATACTGAAAAAATTAACAGAAACAGTCGAATATGCGAATGATTAGATTAAAGCTAATACAGAATAATCATCCCAACCTCATTTATTATGGTTCCGTAGGACGTTGAAATTTATGTTAGTAATTTACACGTCCAAAGTGGAATATAGTAGGGTTGTTGGAATGTCTAAAGTCATTTGAATTTCAAATCAAAAACGTAAAATTAAATTCTCACTTGATAGATTTAATATTTTCATTTAAGAAATTAAGATTTTTAAATCCAAAACAAGGGCGTAATTCTCGCAAACTTTAAAAAATTTATTATACATTTCTGTTATTCTAAGTTTATGGCAAAAAGTGCACGCTGAATCTGTAAAACAGAATGAGCAAAGTTAAGTATCGTGCAATTGATATTATTGTATGAATCGACATTTTCATAGCAATTCTATTTCCCGGGACAGCGTATTCTATTAATAAAAAGACTATTTTTGAACGATCATTTAAATTCTAATTTGGCTAAAATAAAAATTAATGAAAAAATTAGAAAATAAATTGAATTTGATCTTTAAAAAAATTAAATTTTTGCCTCAGCGATCGCCTCTGAACCACACTGACATTTTATTATTTTTCGGATTTCGGATATAAAATTTTATATATCATTGACTAGATCCGGAAAAATCTCCATTTCACTGATTTCTAATTATCTAAATTAGAGAATCACTGGTATCTTCTTTAACCCTTACGTGGGCGTGTCCGTGTGAATTTCCTCGGGCACGCGATCATCTCCTTCCTCCCTTGTCGGACTTGCGCGCCTTTTCCGCTTTTCGGCTCAGTTCCCCATCAAAGCTCGTTGGGAGTGTAACAAATGTTAGCATTCCACTCGCGATGACTTCTTCGAACTCGAGTCGCATCTGTTCGCCCGGCTTGATCCTCCCTTGCTGGGGTCCCCCTGGTGAGATAGTCTCAATTCCAGAGGTGGTCGGCCGGGGTCTCGTCTACTTCCTCGCTATGGTCTACCTTTTCATCGGCGTGTCTATCATCTCCGACCGTTTTATGGCAGCAATTGAAGTAATCACTTCGCAAGAGCGCGAAGTCACGATCAAGAAATCTGGAGGTGATCGACATATAGTTGTCGTCCGTGTGTGGAATGAAACAGTGGCAAATTTGACTCTGATGGCATTGGGATCCAGCGCGCCTGAAATCCTTCTTTCTGTTATTGAAATTTATGCGAAGAATTTCGAAGCAGGAGATTTAGGACCGGGAACTATAGTCGGTTCAGCTGCTTATAATCTTTTTGTTATTATTGCTATCTGTGTGACGGTTATTCCGGATGGGGAAGTGAGGAAAATTAAACATTTAAGTGTTTTCTTTGTAACGGCTATTTGGTCGGTTTTTGCTTATGTTTGGTTATATTTAATTTTGGCGTTTTTCTCGCCTGGACAAGTCGAGATTTGGGAGGGATTACTTACGTTCTTTTTTTTTCCGTTGACAGTGCTGACGGCTTATGCTGCTGACAGGAAAATGTACAAATATGTGAAGAAGGATTACAGGTAATGTCAAATATTTAATAAAAAAATTGTATTTGAACTTTCCTTTTATCTTAAGGATGAATCGCCGCGGCGTGATTGTCCAAGCCGAAGGCGACAATTTAGAAATGGGCAGCACGGAACTCCTCGGTATTGATGACTTCCACGACGACATAAAACAAGAATACATTACAACACTAAGAGAACTTCGACAAAAACACCCTCATGCTGATATTACCTCTTTAGAACGAATGGCTCATGAAATTCTCCTAAATCGTGGTCCAAAATCGCGAGCTTTTTATCGTATTCAAGCTACAAGAAAACTAATGGGTAGTGGTGATCTCATGCGTCGAATTTCCGAACGGGCTCAAAGCGATTTAAGCGAGATTAAAGCAGAAATTCAACGTGAATCTGGTGCAGCCGAATATACACCATCTAGTACGCGAATATTTTTCGAACCATCAAAATACACAGTATTAGAAAGTTGCGGAAGATTTGAAGTCCGAATTGCAAGAAGTGGAGACTTAGATAACGCAGTTAGTGTAGATTATTACACAGAAGACGGCACAGCTCAAGCTGGTAGTGACTATGTCCCAATTAAAGGAACTCTTCATTTCAATCCGGGCGAAAAAGAGAAGAAACTCACACTGGAAGTGATAGATGATGATGTTTTTGAACCCGATGAACATTTTTTCATCAAACTTGGAGGAGGAAAACCGGCTGGAATTGTAGGATCGCCTACTTTAGCTACTGTTATTATTTTAGACGACGACCATGGTGGTTTATTCAAATTTGAAGAACAAAACCATGAATTGGTAGAAAGTGTTGGAGTTTACGAACTGAAAGTAGTGAGGTGTTCGGGAGCCAGAGGGCGTGTTATTGTGCCGTTTTGGACCGAAGATGGAACTGCTAAAGCTGGGAAAGAATATGAAGCGGTTGAAGGCCAACTCGTTTTTGAAAACAACGAATCAGAGTGAGTTAATTTCACAAGTTAGATAATGAGGATGTTAGCTTCCGTTTGAGGCTGCGGGCGAGGAATTTTTTTAACTTTCCTCTTTCAATTAAATCGAGTTTTGAGGCTAAACGGTTTTTGATTTTTTTGCAATTTATTTTAGGTTGTAAGTTTGAAACTTGACATTTTGCGAACGTGCATGAAGTGATTAATTGCGTTTCTAATTGGAAATTAATTTCGATTGTTTGTTATCTATTCTGAACAGATAAAACAAGAAATGTTATGAAGGGAGAATAATGTATAATATTATTGGCAATAAGCTATTATAAATTTGTCTCTATATTTCAAAATCCGTTTGAAAATTTGACACTAAAAAAATGTAAAGGAATTATGAAAGCTTCAATAATTAAGAGCTTTTAATATCAACGCACAAGAAAGCTCCTTTCAAAGATAAATTTGTAACGAATCTCGCTTTAAGATTTATTTACCACACGACTATTTCCATTGAAAACTTTACACTGGTAATAATTCGTCTGTAAATCTTTCAGCATTTTCCGCAAGCTTTTTCTATTTGAATGGAGAATATCTTGGCAAACTTTAAGAGGATCAAGCACACCAAAAGATCTTTTTTAGAAAGCTGAAATTTCCCGTAGTTACATTGAAGAGTTTTTTACGCTCGTCGTTTAATTTTATTAAAGTTAAAAGCGTAGTTATGTTTTTTGTTGTTATATTAAAGGGGCAAAAAATTTTTCTGCGGAAATGTGTGTGAACGTACTAACTATTTTTAAACTATTTTTTGGCCTGAAACTTGAATCTGGGTGTTTTATATTTAAAAGTCTATTTTAACTCTTGTTATTTTCAACTATCCTTGATAAAAATTAACCGAAGGTATTGTTCTTTATTTAATTAAGTTAAACTATCCAGTTGGTTTATTTAATAAACACAAAGGTAGTTATGGATGCATTTAGCGACTTTTGATTACAAGAACGTGATACTTTTATGTATTAATTTCTATTTTTAAAGGTGTTGATTAAAGTTTCTATCGGTGTAAACAATAAATTCTCACCTTGACGGCTGCTTTTTCTCTCGTTTAGTTATTTGAAAAAAAAACACTTCCATTTATGTAACTAAAACAGGCTCTCTGTATAAAGTCGACAGAATAGAATTTATACAATTTGAAAATTAAAGTATTCTAGGAAAAATCTGAAAAACCATTTTAGAAAATTTGATGAACCTAGAAATTTTAGAGGATCTGAATTAAAAATATTAATGAAAGCTAAAATATTTGAGAAAAACTTTTATAAACGAATGAATATCCCGATAGTTTAAAAGTTCCGAAAACTTGAAGAATTTATAAATTCTAAAGAACCCCAAGGATCTAGAGACTCGAAGGAAATCATGGAAATTCAAGAATCTTGGAAACATAATCAAACAAAAAAAAACAGAATCAACAAAATCCAAAGTATCTAGGGAATATAAGGATCAAAAATTCAAATCCTACTAGTCTATTGAGTTTCAAAATCTTTGACTGGAAAAAATTAGAGGAATCTCAAAAAAGCTGTAGAAATTACAAGAAATCTAAAAAATCTGCAGGAATCTGAGGAATTTCACAAAATATATTATATCAAAAAATTTAACAAATCTAATACTTCTGTTTAAAAAAAAGTAGAATTTTGAGAATGAAAATTTTTCTCAAACCCATTTCTCACTGAACCTTTGAATAATTTACATTTCACAATTTCAAGCGAAATTCATGCGACATGATTACAGTGTATTGATGAAGAAACCTTTTAAAAAAAACGAGCAGGTCAACTGAAAGCAAATAATAGTCGCAATTTATTTTTTTAATTGTATTTGCCAATTGCTTAACAAGAAGTGACATTATTAATACGAATGATAGTTGGAGGTGGATAGTTAGGTAAATGACATTAGGTAAATTTCAAACTCAAATTACAACTACACATCCTCCAAATAGAAAAAAAAAAAATTAACCATGTTAATTATTATCATTAAGAGCAATGGTAATGGAGGAACATTTCGTATGGTAACAATATCCGCGTAAAAGTTTCAGGATCAAAGGATAACACTAGAATGGAATGGCAAATAGAAAAAAAATCAATTGTTAATTTACATTTAAGAGGTGATTAAAATTTATACGTCGTATGCGTACAGCAACATCACAAATATTACAAAAAATACTATTGTCCTTGTAGAAAATTAAATTCATTAAAAATTCTACAATTATTGGGATTGAATTTTTGTTGCTTCATGGAATCTAGTTTAATGGAGCATTGGTTCACAAAACAAACAAGCTATTGTTCAAGAAATTACAAAGGACATATCGTTGACAAGTGACAAATTATTGAAATTATTTGCACCGAGTGGTACTTGTGTAAAAATGAAAGAGGTTCTTGTTGAGCTAATTGAATTTTTTTTTATTATTTTGATTTCGCTTAATCTATTATAGTTAATTTCAGTGCTTTGTTAATATAATCATCATTGGAATAATCTGCTGCTTTTGTAATCAAAATCAGACTAATTGTAATTTTGTTACAATAAGTAAAAGCTTTTGTTGACTATCAAGATTAAATAAGAGAACTGAAATTACAAGAAATACGAGAAATTAATAAATGACTATGGTATCATGTGGAAACTACAAGATTTGTTTACAAATTTTTTAGATTTATTTTTAGATTACTAAACAAATCGTAAACGTCACTTGCGGTAATAATTTGGTGGAGAACGTAATATGTTGACGCTATTATTATTTTAATGTTGGTACATTTTGACTAATCCGTCGGTCAATATTTACTACCAATTTTAACTTATTAAAATTTTACTTCTTCGTTAAAGTGCTGAATTCTCCCTTTAATAAAATATTTTATGTATCTTAATAAATGGTTTCGTGGCATGCAATCCTCATTTTCTTCCCTCACCAAACAGCCATTGTCCTGCATCTCCGGGTAACTTTATTTTTACAACTCTTCAAAGAGCTGTCTTTATCGCACCCTTCTGTAACTATAAAATTCGTTCATTTCATTTTTACTTTTTTTTAGAAATGGAAAATTTAATAGAAGTTTGCTTTTCCAAAGTTTTGAAAGCACTTTCTATTCCTTTGCATTTTCATAGAATTAATAAAGTTCAGGATTACAGCCATTAAGAAATCCTTTCTAATAAATTTGATATTGCCTTCATATATTATCATGGTCACAGTATTGATTAATTCTGTAAGTAATAATCCAATATTCTTTCGATGATAGGAAACTAAGTACTTAAATATAATATACGATTAAACTGAATTCACTTTTATACAAAAACACAAAGCCATGAAAGTAGTTTTAGTATGTGACATTTTTAAATGGTTTTGTTATTTATGGATGCTGTTACAAAATTAAAATTATGTTTTATTTTTATTATCTTTCATATTATTATCGATCTGTTTTTGACTAAGTAACTAAAATATTAAGTCCTCAGTAATGGAGTTGAATTTTTGTCGCCTCTCGAGAGGGAAGATTGCAAGTAGCTTTATTAGACTTGGGGGAATTCTAATGTTGAAAACAAAATTTAGAAGCTTTTGGGATTTCAGGTGTGAAAGTCTGAAACAATCAAATGCATTCTAACAGACTACGTTTTCATGTTTAGGATTTACGCAATGATTGCAACAAATCCACATAAGCTCTGCGAGAAAAACAAATAAAGCTATCTGAGACACGTTTGTGTTTAATTTAACTCTCATTATAAGAATTGTTTGTTTGAACTGAAAGTTTGCAAATCTCGCTCAATTATAAAATAATTTCCAAAACATGTCATAAAGCTACAAATATTCGCTTCCTCATAAATCATCCATTTTAATCAATTACATTAACAGCTCATCGCTGCTATCAATGTTGGTACACCCGGGGAAAAAAGTATTCATCAGTCTAGCTATGCGTGCTACTTCAGCAGTACTTTAGTTCTTCTTTTTTCGATAAACTAGTGATTTTTCGTGGAATTCTAATTAGGTCTAGGCATGGGATTGGGTGTCTTCTTAGTGTAGGTCGAAAATGATGCCAAAGCTGATAAAGCAATTTAGTATAAGAAAACTTTTGAAACTGGACGCATTTTGAGCACACAATTAGACTTTTGAATACTTCTTTCGCCTGGTGTACATAATAATTCAGCAGTCCTAACTAAAAATCTTGGAGATCTTAGGAATATCAAGTATACAATATCCCAAGTCATCTAAATACAAAAAAAAAACACTAATAAATCAAAGGTATTCAAAAGAATAAAATTCTCAAAATAAAGTCAAGTCAGCTCAAGAAAAACATGAAATTTCAACAATTTTAAAAATTTAAAAGTAATTGATAACAAAAAATTTATAGCATCTGAAAAAAACTGCAAATGTACAACTTGAGAAAATTGGAGTTTTCAAAGAATATTGTAGATATGCTATAAAATCTAAAAAGTTAAGAAAATTCCAATAATTGGTGAAATCTAAAGAAACTTAAAAAAATAAATAAAATTAGGAAAATCACAAAAGTTCAGGAAAATCCAGAGAATCTAGAGAACATTTGAAACATCGAAAAAATTAAAATGGATCTAGAAAATCTAAAGAGTATAAGGAACTTTGAAGGAATTTCATAGATACATACCTGATAACAACAACCCCAGATACAGATTTAAAGGATTTTTGAAGGAATCTGAAGAATCCAAAAAATCTGCTGATAGACTTGATTTTTTGTCGTTTCTGTAAAATGAAAATTGCAAGTAGCTTTATTAGGAATTCTAGAGTTGGCAAGAAAATATAGAATCTGTTGATGCTTCAGGTGTGAAAGTCTGAAACAATAATCGAACTTTTATTTTGTTTTTCAGACTGTCTATTCTGATTTATTCTAACATTCAATTATAAAGTAATTTCCAAAATGTGTCATAACGCTGCAATTGTTGTTTTCGTCATGAATCATCCATTTTAATCATCAACAGTTCATCGCTGCTATCAATCCTGATTCTGATATATTATTGACGATTAAAAATCAGTTTGTAAAATTAAAATCCAGTTCATTTTTGTTAGTTGACCTTTAGGAATCGCGTTTTTAAAAAATCCATTATTCGTGATTTCCATCAAAAGTTTTAAAAACTCTCTTTTTTAACATGCAAACTCAAACACGACAACAGTTAGTTAAGCAAATGACACGTGATTGAATTAACTTCCATAAACTATCACTAACAACACTACAAGAAATTTATAAACTGACAATGAAATTTAATTACACCTTTTTGAATAATTTAATACATAATTGCACTGTCTATATTTGTGCAGTTGAAGTTGTAATTGGAAATGGGACCTTGGAGAATCCCAGATAGAGCTGCTCCATAGAGAGATTATCTATCTTATTCACAAAATTCAATTAAAATTCTTTTTTTTATAAGCAAACTTAAATCCAATTTTTCGCAATTAACTTAATCGTGCAATAATTGAATTACAGGCATTAAAAGAATTAGATTATATTTAAAGTATTTTTTCAAATAAAAATTTTAAAATAACTCTGTAATTTCGTACTGAGATAACCCTTATCGATTGAATAAGCTTTCTATTTTCAGCTTTCAGGACGATTAATTCTCACTGAAAGCTTTGATAATTTGATGATTACCCCATTCCATTCAAAATAAATTTCAAAAATCAACAGTCTTATGTCTTTGAGAATTGTAATTTTCTTTTTTTTGCATATTGATGTCCTTAGTCAAATGTGACTTGAAACATTCTGCATTTTTCCTTCGTTATTTCCTGTTATAAATATTCTTATTTTTATTTAAACGTGCAAATCGATAAAACCGATGATTCCCATCCTTCCTTTGAAAAAATAAACCATCGGATACTTATATGTTTTTTAAGAAAAATGCAAAACAAACAGGAAAATTCAACTGTAAGTAATAAATTTGAGATAACTTAAACTTCCGTCAATATTTTCCTCTTGAAGTTATCGTGTTTTCGAAAATGAAGCAGTTAAGTTGGTAAAGATATTAACACTTCTTCTATCTTTTTATTTAATTCTAGAGATACGAGTTTTATTTAAATATTTACAGTTTCATTTTGGTACAAATTGAAGTTTCCAGGTTGAATTTTTAAAACTTGTTGGAATCTGGAATTGAAAGCAGCAAAGCTGAATAGTCCAAATAATAATTATCTGGAGTGCTCAATCAATTAAAATCTCATCTCAATTTGTGGTCTTTATTCTATTCATCTTTCTCAATAGTCAAGCAATATTTCTGTCAATTGTTCGAACATAAAAAGCTCAATCTTCAATTGGCTTCGAAAAGCTTTATTCGCTTGTTCACAAAGACAAACGACTATCGGGAATCTCCAGAGACAGTATAATGTGAATATGTGTCATCTTTTATAAACACTTTTTGCGTTTCTTCGCATTATTTTCACATTTTTTGATATAATTACAAGAATTTAAGCAATGGACTGTCACGAACCATATTTTATTTTGATGTTGCGTGATTTGATTTTAACAAAACCACGACCGGAATATCCGTTATTAAGCCAGAGTTTGGTAATTTTGCAAAAAATTCTATTAATTTCTATTGTTAGAATTCACTCTATCATGAAATCTAGTGTCAAATATCATGTATTCTTGTCGCCTGCAGGCTAAAAAAGAAACCAGAAAATTTTGATATTTTTATCTGAAAAACTGCGTTTTTATCTTGTTTCGTTTACAGCGTCTTTACCATGGCAACACAGCGTAATTTTCAGGAATTTCAGGAGCGGTTTTGATTCATAAACTGTATCGATTTGTCTGAAATCCAAATTAATTCAAACTGATGCAAGATGTTTAAAAATTTCAACGCATTGTTGCTTTCTAAGTGAAATTTTTTTTCTGTTTAATTACAATTCAGATACACAGTAGTTTATGTCGGTGTCTCCTAAAATGTGGAGACGACTTTTGATTGATTTTTTTTCGTGCAGGAAAATCATCCCCTTAACGATAATCGAAGAAGATAGTTATGAAAAGGATGTGCTGTTTTACGTCCAACTGGGCGAGCCTCAAATGTCTGGTGGTAAGAATTTCAATGACTTTGTCAGTGTCGTCTCTTTTCATATCAATTCTTTTTCATACTTCTTTCTGCACTACTTCTAATTCGGTCACGTTGGTGCATGTTATGTAAGTAAATTGTTTGTCCTCTTTTATAATTTTTTAAGACTGGAATTTTTTCTGTGTTAGCTTCTAAACTATAATGTATCTGGTGTCAGCCCCAATAAACAATTATCTTTATTCTTATAGCATTTCCATCCACGCTTTTCGCTACCAGCAACCATATTAAAAAATTCCTAAATTCATTCATAAATTTTCCAGACGAAGTAGCAAGCTTAGCAGCTGAGGCTGAAAAGAAGCGTCCTGAACATCGAACAGAACAAGAAAAAGTGGCGATAATGGGAAAGCCCCGACTCGGCGATATCGTTAGAGCACAAATACGTATCAAAGAAAGCAAAGAGTTCAGAGTAAGCGATTCCCAATTTTTTATTTATTTTACATTTATTTATTTATTTTTTCAGAACACAGTAGATAAATTAGTGCAAAGAGCAAATGCCTCTCTTTTAATTGGAACATCGTCATGGAAAGAACAATTTGTTGAAGCTATAACAGTGAGCGGTAGTGAAGATTCCGATCAGAAGGAGCCGTCTGGACTGGATTATGTTATGCATATTATTACGCTTTTTTGGAAAATTTTATTCGCTTTTGTGCCGCCTACAGATATGTGCAAAGGATATTTGTGTTTTTTTATATCGATTTTTATTATCGGAGTCGTTACGGCTGTTATTGGGGATGTTGCGTCGCATTTTGGGTATACTCTTGGAATTGAAGACTCAATCACGGCGATAGTGTTTGTAGCGCTTGGCACCAGCATTCCAGGTAAACAATTCTTGATTTTTTTCTCATGTTTTTTATTTTTTGCTTCTGTTGTCTCCTGGCATGCATCCAACTTGTCTCAAACTTTCTGTGCTATTTACTCAATCGATATCACGGGACTTGCAGTGAATATTAACACACCGTTTAGCCAGTTGTAAGTTTGTTTAAAAGCATCTTATTCAACTTTTATTGGATCGCTTAAGTCTGTTATTTCTTGGACAATTTCAAGAGATAATTTCTTCTTTTTATAATCATCACTTTCTTGAAAGTGCATTCATAGATCTTTCAAGTTGACACGTTTAATTTTAAATTCCCATCACCATCTCCGTCCAATGAAAAAGATATAACTCTCTAACGCACGATTTATTTCATTTAATACATTTCCGTCTTCCCTGTTGAAATATTTCCCGTCCCAATAGTCAAGTGAATTAACGTTTTCTGCAATAAATTGTAAGAGAACCATTTGCAGACACCTTCGCCAGTAAAGTGGCCGCTATCCATGATAAACATGCTGATGCTAGCATAGGAAATGTGACAGGAAGTAATGCAGTGAACGTATTTCTTGGTATTGGAGTAGCATGGTCCATTGCTGCCATTTACCATCATACAAAACGAAAACCATTTAAAGTAAAACCAGGAAAGTAAGTCTTAAACGATTTAAATTTTTTTTTCTACTCAATTTATTCTTTCAGTTTGGCGTTTTCAGTAACGATTTTCTGTTCCGAAGCTGCAATTACAATTCTTGTACTTGTTTTACGACGTTCGCGGATTGTTGGCGGCGAGTTGGGAGGACCCAAGTGCCTCAAATATCTAACTTCAGCTTTTCTCTTTGCTCTTTGGCTGTTTTATCTCACCATGTCAACATTGGAAGTTTACCACGTGATTAAAGGATTTTAAAAGTACAACGAAGAGAAATTTAATCATCAGCACTAGTCATCATGGTTGTGTTTCTTAGTGACATACTACTTAAAAGGCTTTTCAAATTTATCAAATTTTTGTATAGGATTAAAACTCAAAACAAGCCTGCCATTGTATTTATTACTTATTTTGAAAGTGCGCACTTTTTAATTTAATGAGAAATAAATTTATTCTAGAATTAATAGTCTGAATTAGCCTTAGAGTATGCGAGTGTTCAAATCACATAGCCTATAAAGACTAAAATATTTGTTGTAAATTTTGTTGTTAATATCAGATATACAACATTGTGAATTTGGTATCTATTTACATTATCCATTCCATCAAAAAATGGTATTTCAAAATGTTGTATGTATCCAAGTCTAGTCATTAGTATAGAGTGATTTAAATATAAATATAAAAAATGGGATTTCAAATTATACACACACAAGAATAATCAAAAAGTCTGACGATTGGAACCATATGGTAGTTGATATTCTGAATGTGTACTGTAGGTAAAGGTATATTTAAAAATTTGGTTCTTTCTACATTTTATTCCTATACTCTCTTTGCATATATCATAACTTCGAATTTATCCTCAACTTGTGATCCATTTAACTTAAAAAAAGCAACAAGTTTTTAAATATACCATTACATTAGATGAAAATCAAAATTTAGATAGTTTCTATTGTAATTAGATTCATCCCAAAGAAAACTTAAACTCTTATACTAGATATTACTTCCAATACTTGTATGATTTTTTTGTGGTTAATTCGAACTGAGTGGGGAAAGTATAATTATTTAATTTTTAGAATATAAATTCAAATATCTCTCTACTTAAATGTTTCCCTTGTAGTTCGAATTGTATGTTTGATGTAAGTACCATGTCTGATTCTGTTAATTTATCCATATTTCCAAATTTCATATTTTTGGGCTTCCATTTGAACAATATCGGAATGCTTTTGAAAAATAAATCTAATTTTTTGTGTTTATGTGTTATAATTTGAAAAATTCTAAATAAAAATTAAGTTTAAATATGAATGTTTTATATATCCAATAATTGACAAAAAAATCCACTTCCTAGTATAAGTTCTTATTAAGTTTTTGTTTTAAAAATTGCAAATTTGGCGGCAGTTTTTAATTTGCGTTTGCAGAGCAACTAAACTGACAGTGGCCGC
The DNA here is from genome assembly GCA_030157265.1 of Latheticus oryzae. Classification (NCBI taxonomy): domain Eukaryota; kingdom Metazoa; phylum Arthropoda; class Insecta; order Coleoptera; family Tenebrionidae; genus Latheticus; species Latheticus oryzae. The sequence goes on from CM058049.1 coordinate 9,353,813, forward strand.
GCATGCGTGTTAGATCTGGTGACGATACTGACGTTTGTAAATGGCAACCACCCCTGTTGTCATTTACGAATCAGTTTAAAAAATTAATATTTTTCTTAGTAAAAATTAATGGAAATGAGTACGAAAACAGAAAAAGACAAAACAAAGCAATTACAAGATAAATGTCAGTCAGTTTTGAATGGTCTTCTGCGTGATGAAGACAATAAATATTGCGTGGATTGTGACTCAAAAGGTATGTTTCTCTCATAAAACATTTAATTAAACCGATCAATTTGATCAGTTCCATTGTCTGTCGACGTGGTAGTATCGACGCCTACGAGTATTGAATTTAGCAGACAATCGTTATCTTGATCATAAATGACGTTTACATTTCAGGTCCGAGATGGGCTTCCTGGAATATAGGCGTATTTTTGTGTATACGATGTGCAGGTATTCATCGGAATTTGGGAGTTCACATTTCAAAAGTGAAATCAGTCAATTTAGACACGTGGACTCCCGAACAAGTGGTTTCTTTACAACAAATGGGCAATTCCAGGGCTCGTGCTGTTTATGAAGCCAATTTACCCGATAATTTTCGGCGACCTCAAAATGATTCAAGTCTTGAATCATTTATCCGAGCTAAATATGAACACAAAAAATATATAGCTAGAGAATGGGTGCCTCCAGCTTTGCCAAAAGTCAACTGGGAAAAAGAAATCGACGAAGAAATTGAAAAACAAAAACGAAAAAAGAAAACTATAGTTGAAAAGAAACCTACGACTAATGTAGAAGTACCTCAGTTACCTAAACCGAAAAATCCCAGTCCTAAGCCCGGCCGATTAACGACTAATTCCGAGATTAAAAAAGATAACGATCTGTTAGGTTTACAAAACGGTGAAGACAATTTTAGCGGATTCCTTTCAGCTCCTGCTGCAACTGAAGAAGTTAAAAAAGACGAAGAAAAAACAGCAAAAAGCGAAGAAGAGAGTTTTTTCAATCAAGTCGTTCCAACCGAGAAAGAGAAAGTGAAATTAACAAAAGATAGTATTTTAGCTTTGTATAGCAACACACCTACTAATAATTTCAACCAATTTCCAAGTCAGATGCCTTATCAGGGAAATTTCAATCAGCAAAATTTTCAAAATTTTGGAGGATTTCCTCAAGTGCAGAAATTTCCAAATGCTCCGCCCGTAGGTCAGTTTGCTGCTCAGTGGAGTGGCCAATCGCAGTTTCCAGCAGTCCAAAATCAAATTTCTGCAGCTCCTGTTAGTCAGTTTGGACAAGGCCAGTTTGGTAATTTCCCTAATAATAGTCAGTTTGTTGCATTTGGAGGGCAAATGGGTGCCCAGTTTCCACAGGCATTTAATACTGGACAAACTCCCAATCCATTTTTTGCCAATCAGAATGGTCTTCAACAGCAGTTAAGTAATTTGAGCTTAAATAATCAACCAGCTGCTAATACACTCGCCACCAATATATGGCAGTAAAATCTTAAACTTAATAAATTTTAACTTATCTCATTTTGATTATCCTCTTCTGTTGCTCACTACAGTGATATTAAGAGTAATTATTTTTTTATTTCCAAGCAAAAGAGATCTTTTTTACGTTAGATTATGCGCACTTTTTGTGATTTATGGATTATAATAATGAGTATTTATTGGGTGTTGCAATATTTTTACTTCAAGGAATGAGCAAAAAATTTAATGTTACATGTTTAAAATGATGTTTTTTCCTTTGAAGACTGTTACAGATTTCTTTATTGCAAGTCAAACACAAAAAGTACTATTATATCTTTTTTTAACTTTCAAAAGTATAAAATTTTCATTGCTTATCTATGTTGTATAAGTAATTTGTCAGTACAATAAATTTCTTAAAAATCAAACTGGATTTTCAGTTAACCTATAGTTTCCTGTAAATAAACCACTATAAAAAATTTCCAGATAAAAATTTAAAAAAAGGGTTTAACTTGACTAAAATTTTTACATTTCATGTTACAAAGTGCCCCAGAGGTCCATTTTAATAAACTTGGAAAAAAAAATTCTTTAAGGTGTCAGAAAAATTAAAAAACATCCACATTCTGAATTCTTAATCAAACTCTGAAATAATGTCAAAGAAATTCCGCGAAAAATACAATGAATTAGATTTTCAAGAAAGTCTCATTTTTTATAAGATATACTGACAAAATTTCATTCCATTTCTCAGAAAAATTGCTCTATAAACAAACATAAATACTCCAATTTCAATTTCAGTATCAAAGACGAAATTGAGTTAAATGACTTTAAATTGTTATATTTCAAATTTACCGCCTCGTAAGATCAGTTCGACGGTAATGCCTGAGAGATTGAGAGCGTGCTGATCACTTAATTATGTTTAATGCAACCTAAAAAATAACAAAAATATCACGTTGATTTAGCAAAAAATAAGTCTATAGCCATAAGTTTAATTAACTAAACCATACCTTAATAAATAATTCTAAAATCAACTTTTTATGAAAATCTGATTTTTTACACAATGTTGGCGCAATTGCAGCTTGACAGTAGTTCAAAATATGTAAACATAACCTTACTTGACCAAAACTTTCGCACAATGTCCAAGAATTATTGGTTTAAGAAAAAAGAACCATCAGTTAATCCAAAATTAGTTGCTGTAGCTGTTAATTTTAACTACGAACGAAAACATGGCTATTATGGTTTCACGTTATATTTTCCAGAAGAAAGTAATTTGGCAAAATTTAATTTTTAATTCGTAATCATCCTGTTTTAGCTTCTGAAGACATTAAACCTATCCTAAATAACGTTGAAATTTTTGAAAGATTCATAAAAAACAACAATGAAATGTTTTCTTTTAATGATATCGAAATCCAAAAATCATTCTTTGTCGATTACAAGTTTATAGTTGAACAGCTATCTCCCGAGTGGAAAGACTTCAAAAAAGAAATTATAAATAACACAGAATTTTGTTTAAAATGTATGAGTTTAGCAATGCATCAAACTATAATGATTGATTTTCTTGAAAAACACCAATCTAAGGAGGAAATGTTGATGAAAAAATTCCTAGGTATTATAAGAGCAAGACTCATTAATTATGAACCAGTGCAACAAATCAAAGATATCAGAGTTAACAATTATGGTCTTTAAATTAAAATTATGAATTTTTATTGAAAATACAATTGTAGGTAAATTAGTGTCTTTGAAAGGAACTGTGATCAAAGCTTCAAATATCAAAATTATGTATCAATATATGGCATTTTCATGCAGTATTTGCACAGGAACCCAAGTTATTAAACAACCAAATAACATTTATACTATGCCTAATAAATGCACAACTGAAGGTTGTAAAGCACATTCTAATTTCAAGCCACTTTATTCTTCACCTTATACTAGAACAATCAGTTGGCAGCGTATAAAAATTCAAGAATTGATTGGCAGCTCTGAGGTCTGTTTTAATTTTAATTTTATTGTTTTAATAATGCCAAATTAGTTCGAGAATGGTCGTGTCCCTCGGACTTTAGACTGCGAATTCACTGAAGATTTAGTCAACAGTTGTGTCCCTGGCGATGACATTACAATAACAGGAGTTATTAAGGTTTCTTAGTCAATTTACAATAACAGAAAATAAACTTTTATGGTTTTAGAATTCCGTAGAATCGCAAAAAACCAAACAAAAAACGGTCTTCCTTTTATATTTAGAAGTAATTTCAATAGTAAATGATAAAAATCAAAGTGGCAGTTATGGAGCTTCAGATCGAATCACATTCAGCACTACTGATTATTACGCAATTCAGAAAATTCATTCTGAACCAAATTTGTTCCGATTTTTGGTTCAGTCTTTATGTCCTAATATTTATGGTCATGAGTTAGTCAAAGCTGGATTATTGCTCGCGCTTTTTGGTGGTTCAAAATCAGAAAAAACTCGAGCCGAATCACATGTTTTAATGGTTGGCGATCCTGGTTTAGGCAAATCGCAAATGTTACATGCTTGTGCCAACGTAGCCCCCAGAGGTGTATATGTTTGTGGAAATACAAGCACAGGTTCTGGATTGACTGTTACAATGACGCGAGAAAGTGGAGGCGAATATGCTTTAGAAGCTGGAGCGCTGATGTTAGCTGATCAAGGATGCTGTTGTATTGATGAATTTGATAAAATGCCAACACAACATGCGGTTTGTTATTGATAAACTTTCAAATTTTCATTATGTTTCCAAATAGTGTCTTTTAGAAGCAATGGAGCAACAAAGTATTAGTATTGCTAAAGCAGGGATTGTTTGTACTTTACCAACAAGAGCTACGATTTTAGCGGCTGCTAATCCAGCTGGTGGACATTATAATAAAGCAAAAACGATTTCGGAAAATTTGAAAATTAGTTCGCCGATGTTGTCACGTTTTGATTTGATTTTTATTCTTTTGGATCAACAGAATGAAGTCTGTTTGGGTTATATATTGATTTTTCTTGGTATAATGATGGTTTTTAGGAGTTGGATATGATGTTATCTGAACATGTTTTGGCTTTACATTCCGGTAGAAATGGATTTGGGTCCTCGATAAATAAGACACTTTCAAAAAGTGTGAGCAATGATTGTTTGAGGTAGGTTTTAAATTTCTATTCTTATTTTACGTTTTTGATAAGATTTGTTTGAATTTGAGCATAGAAATTTCTAAAATCGAAAAAACTGAATCCTGTAGAGTCCAAAAAATTCTGTTTATACACATCTATTATATGGCACTAAATCTGATACGCGACTAATTGTAACAACGAAGTTACAAATGCCATAACAAAAATAAAAACATACCTTTATAGCTTCTATTTCTGTCACTTTGGGGCGAAGTAAAAGTATATACCTTAAGAGGTATATAAGTCCTTTAAGTAAGGATAAGTCCTTTACAAATCCTGACTTCCTTTTACTCTGGTCACTAAAACTTATTAACACTAAACTTAATACGTAAACACCAACATTTCATGACAAAATCCAACACATAACTAATTAAGACAAAGAACTGAAAGCGCATTCACACCTGAAGTTTTTTGTCAACTTTTTATTTCACTAAAGAATGAATTGTTAAAGATATTTTTTCCTGTTATAAATAAATCGATATTATCAACAGTGAAAACATAAAGTATAAATTGGTGAAGGTAAATTAGAAGTTTCAAACTTTTGATTCTTTTCATTTTTAATTTCAAGTTCATGACATCCCGCCGAATTCTAAGTTGAATTGAGACCAATGTAAATGCGAGTTGCTATAGTAACGACTTAAAACTAGCAATGCTATTGGTTGTTGCTTAGCAACTGCGACCGAGGTATCTTTGCGACCTGACTTAGAATTATGCCGTTCATGACTTTGAAACATTCGAAAGATCGAAGAAACTGACAAATCCGACGAATTTTGGAAATCTAAGGATTATCAAAAGTACAGATAATCTACAAAATCTAAAAGTGTTCAAAAATATTTTAAGACTTGGTTAATCTAGATTGTGAAGTCAGAAAAAAAATTTAAAGAATCCTAAAATGAAATCATTAAAAAAAACTCGATAAATCAAAAAATTCTAGTTTGAATCTAAAAAAATTGGAGAAAGTAGCAGAAATTTGAAAAAAAATTGTAATAAATTTCTTTATCCTAAAATAGCAAGAAATGTTTTTCAAAATAACATTCAATTTTTTTACAGATCTCGCTTGTCCCTTCAAGAAGCTGAAGACATCGACTATCTTCCCCATTGTTTATTCAGAAAATACATCGCCTATGCTCAGAAATATGTAAACCCGCAACTTTCAGATGAAGCTAAGCAAGTTTTAAAAGATTTCTATTTTCATTTGCGAAAGCAATATCAAAATGGGGATTGCACTCCTATTACAACACGCCAATTGAATTCTCTAATAAGATTAACACAGGTTAACTTTTTGTTTCTCTGGTTTTTTTTTTTCAATAATTTAGAAATTACAGGCGCGAGCCAAGGTCGAACTGCGTGAAGAAGCAACCAAACAAGACGCATTAGACGTTACAGAAATAATGAAAGAAACTTTGATTGACATCTTCACTGATAATGTTGGGGTTATGGACACAACGAGAAGTCAAATAGGAACCGGAATGAGTACAAAAAATCAAATAATGAAACTTTTACGTTTAATGCACCAACAATCTGAAAGTCAAACAAAATCAGTTTTTACAACAAAAGAAATCAGACATTTAAGTGAAGAAGTAGGAATATCGTCTGAAAAATTCTACTCGGTTTTACAAAATCTCAATATTCAAGGATTTGTTTTAAGTAAAGGCGCTAATAGATATCAACTAGTTACTGCAGACTTATAATTGTAAATAAATTTATTAAATAACAGCTACATTACTTATCGCGACCCATTTTTTCTACTCGGGACCACCTCGATTGATATAAGCTATCTCTTCCTCAGTCATCTGGCGCCTCCTCCATCTTTGCGGGATTTGAAAATCATAAATTGGTTCTCCAGGTTGTGACTGTGTGCTTTGAGCACCTACTGAACTTCCAGTAGGAACACCTGAAGTTGCACTTTTTTGTTGATCACGCGATGCTCCATAGCGAAATCTAATAGCCGGGGTTCGAGCAATTGTACTTGATAAGGTTCTATTGAAAATATTTGAGAAATTCATGGATAATATAACCTAAAAAAGTAATTTGTAATTTAGGAAAAAAGTGGGGTTATAATGTTATACTTACACTGGAATAATGCGAAAATTATAGTTTCAAGTTAGACTGAAGACATTCACGCGAATTTTATCGATGATTAGGTAAAAGAAATGCAGGTTCAAGTTAGATTTTGCGCGTGCGCGATTTTAAATTACAAAAATAGAAATAGATGAGAATTAAAGAGGATTTTATTGACCTTTGGAGTTGAAGTTGGGTTATATAAGTTATAGCCAACTTATTATTGAGATAATAAAGTCACATAAAAAAAGTGCAAATAGTATTTCAACTTTTGTATTTCTACTAAATTGATAGGCCTTTAGCATATCCTCGGTAGTATAGTGGTCAGTATCCCCGCCTGTCACGCGGGAGACCGGGGTTCGATTCCCCGCCGGGGAGGATTTTTTTTTTCAATTAAAAATTTTATTGGAAGTTTATTGATTAAAAAAATACAATTAATTTGTTTTATCTTGGCCGCTTCCATATCTATCATTGTTATGCTGTCCTCCTTTCCCTTCGCTTGTTTTTACTCCGACATTCCCGTTATTATTGACACTCCCAGGTAAAGCCGAAGGATTGTCATCACCTTCAACATTGTTAAATAATGTTTACCAAATTTTAGTACTAACCTTCAACAGAAGTTGGTGAAGACATAACTACCAAAGCAGCACTCAAAAGTACAAAAACAATCTAAAAAAAGAAAATAAGTTAAATAAATTTTAAAAAAGTTAACGTACAAATCCTGACTTAAACATCTTTGATATTCAAACTGGAACTGTGCAAATGGAATGTTTCTTATATAGGAAGCGAAATAATGGGCAAAATTTACATATGAGGTAAAAACTTTGGAAAAATATAACCAGACATTCTGGTTTCTTGTAAAAAAAAAGATGAGATAAATGCTTGAAAAATAAATAATTTTTAATTATTGTGTGATTAAGGAGTGATTTAACACTAGGATGAGACAGAAAGATTACTTTGAAGGTCGGAATTAATGAAGGTTTCAAAGCAACGGAATTATTTGTGTCTTGAGATTTTATAGATTCAAATACTCTTGTTGTTGTTTCTTGTTCTTGTGGCAGTGTTGTTGATCTAGATTTTTTCTGCCTGCAAGTTGCAAACTTGTCTTACAAATGCTCCCGATTCCGATGTATTGAAGAAGCAAAAATTAATGAATTTTCTCTTGACTCTGAAACTTGTAAATTCTGTACCATTTCTTAAAAAAACAAATCTTTATTTTTTCATAGATAAACCTTGAGAAATGATTAATTTCAGTCATGAATTTTCAAAATTAGTAATTATTTTGCATTTTAGCTGTAAGGCACAATTGTTTTTTCTTCCAAGATATGATAATTTTTCTTAGAATTTGACCATTTGGCCCAATTTACGTAATTCTAATAAATGTAATTTTCATTATATAAATATTAATGTTATGATGAGAAAGTCACGCTTATCCCCATCATTGAAATTTATTATTCAAAATGCAGATTTTATTTGAAAAATTGTTAGTTGTCTTCTTAAACTTGAAGAGATTAAATCGAACAACGAGAATGCATTCGGTAAGTGGAATTTTTTAGATTTTTTCACAAAAACTTCGATTTCAGAACTTTTGGATATTTATATTTTTTTGCATCTCATCTACTTTCTCGGTGGAAATCGACGAACCTCAAACTTATGAATCGAAAATAATTCCTTTAAATATTCCTCAAGCTCGGCAGACTTTAGGCTATGACAAATACGAAAGACAACCAGTTGAAAGTTCCAACAGATCTGGACGGAAATTCTATCCTTATGGTAATAATTGGGAAGACTTTAATACTCCAGAAATAAATTATAACTTTGGTTATAATAAACCATAAATAGGACACATTTATTAACAATTAATAAAAGTTTGTGTTTTTATCAAAACTAAAAGACGTTTGTTGTTGATTTCCAGCACTGAAATTAGCTTGCCATTGAGCCATAAAACCAGCTGCTATTTCTAAAAGTTTTCGCAAAATTTGAACACCTGTTAATGCGAATGAATGCAAAGTGCCTATCCTATAAGCAATACTTGTGTAAGCGTTCCGAATAAGACCGTAATTATTCGCTATAAAATCATAAATTTTTGTGATTAGTTCTTTTTTGAATTGGAGGAAAGCTTCAATTAATCGGAGTTTGTCCATTTCGAAAGCTAGTAGATTGCTTGGTTGAGATGATTCGAGGAATACTTGTGAGTTTTTTTGTCCCATGTTGGATTCATCTTGGGTATTAAAGGTGTAACCTCCAGGACTTTCTTGTGCGATGTGAGACTCATCTTCGTAGCTGCTATCAAGAGTGTAACCTGCTGATTTTGTTAAAAGAGCCAAAATAGAATTTGCTGTTTCACCGCGAGAATCAGAGTTTAATCCGATTGAATAAGAGCCATCTTCGTTTTCAATGCTATATATTCGACATGAAGCTGAAGAAATTAATACCACCTAAGGAAGTAAATGTTGTGTTGATTTTACAAAAAAAAAGTATATTTACCAAATAAAGAGTAACGAATTTCATGTTCACTAAAATAAAGAATTTCAGCTTCTGACAGAAAAGGAAATCGGTTTCGCATTTATATTATGAGCAGTCGTTAGCTACTAATGACTATCCCTCTAAGAAGAGGGTAGTTTCCTTGTAGATTTTTTTTTTCTACAGAAAATCAATATTACAACTAAATAAGCATTGGAAAAGTATTGCTTGAAAATAATTTCAAATTTTTGAGCTTTCATTCAGCTTTTTTACAAAATCAAAAACATTTCAATTTTCTGCTATAAATACAAGAAAAATTATGACTAATAATAAAATAAGAATGTTATTAAGATGAAAAGTATGAAGTTTAAACATTACACTTGCTACTAATTGATTTTACAAACAAAAATGTGTAAGAGCTTTTCTAGAAAAAATTATTCATTCGTGATGTTAAAACAAAAACAGTATAAATATTTAGAATCTCAAGAAAAAAAATCAGTTGGAAATTGAGAGAAAACATTGATACATCGAAAACAAAAAAAAAATGTTAACGGTGAGTAAGAATTTATATTACTTTTTAGTTACTAATAATTTATTCAATTTTCAGGCTAAATATTTCTTATTTTTTGTATTAATTCTGACTATTGTTTGGTCGAGTAATAGTACACTAACAGTTGATGAAAAACATTTGGATAAAAATACAGAAGATGGGGAAATTTTGGAAACTGCTAATGCTATAGTATTTAGACCACTATTTGCTTATAGAAGACAACAGAGTCAGAGAAGAAGAGTTTACATTCCTAGAGGAAATTACAGGGGCTATTATTATGGATAAATTATTTATAGAATTGAGATATTTATTTTTTTATACTTTTTATTTATTGGAATAAATTATTTTAACATTTAACACGACTTCTTTTTTTCTTATTCTGAGTCGAAGACACCAAAAGATAATCCATCAGTAGACAACATTCTTCAGTAGTTTCTCTAAATTACCCTTTGATGAAAAACCAATTACGGCACTTACTCAGAATATAATACTGTACTTTCCTTATGAGGATATAAGTGTTCTAGGAATATATAGAGTGATTTACAAGAAATATAAAAAAATGTTTATGCATCTAGCAACACACCTTCACCCTTTGCTAATTGTAATGTTGGTTGCATCACAAATTTGACGAAGCTTTATATTCTTTGTGAAATACCTTACATCAAGTAAACAAAAAATTACAAAAAAGTAAAACCAAAAATAAGAGGAAAAACTTTGCAGAATATACTTGTGTTATGAAAATATAAGTGTCCTAAGAACGTATGGGTTGGTTCAAAAATAAAGAAAATTATAGTACAAATTTTTTACCCTAAATCCATTAATCTATGTCAAAGAAAACTTCTTTACGCCACTAGTTTTCTTTGTTGCTACTATACAAAATAGCAAGCAAAACAGAGTTTTATGGCCTTAGGCTAAAATTAAGAAAAAAAAACTAAGAAAAAATTATTTACATTTGGACAAATTTGTTTAGACAATGACCTTCTATCCTTAGCTAGATTGTAATGTTGGTTGCATCACTTTAATAGGACTTCTTTTATTTTTCACAAAACACTGTTTTTCTACATTACATAATTAAAAACTTACAATGGATAAAATAAAAAAAAAAATGAGCAGAAGGAATCGTAGCTATGACTAACATTTTCCTATGGAATGTGAGGTTTCCGATGGAAGATTACGCCCATCAAAAGGTCTAATGACTTTCGTCAATACGCATTTATGACTAACGGTTACAAGAACAGGTGTTTCTCTCACAAATATTTTAAACTAAATTTAACTTAGCGTCTAAAAATAGAACCAATTTTAAATTTGTTCTATAAATTTATTGTGAAACTTTATTATGAAATTTTTACAGTTGCTGCATCACCACCAACCCCATTATCAACAACAATCACACATTTTTCTTGTTCTTCAATAAAATCATGAATTTGTATTATCAAAGAAATAAAAATGTAGCTGATTCCTAGAATAATATACATCACAATTTCAGAAATCACAACTAACATGACAATTCCCAAAGTTTGAATAGGTTTATTCGATGTTATTGTATACAAAAGATCCAAAAAGTAACAGATTATCTAAAACAAATTAATTATTTTTTTAAATCAACAAAGATAAACAAAACATACTACTTCCACAAGGTAATAAAATTTATAAAACATCTTCTTTTGAATATTCATAACATAACACTAAAACAATTTGTGAAATTACAAAAAAAAATGTTTTCAAATATTAATTGACATAAATGTCTTTAACTTCTTAGCAACAGTAATTAATTAATTAAAAAAAAGGCGCCAAATATTTTCATCATTAATTAATAATTGTCCAAACAAATGATTTTATCACCTTCTAACAAATTCAACAAACATAAAGTGTGTAATTGTTTTTCTGGAAAAAATGAACGATTCCGTTCTTACAAATAACATCTATATGAGAATATAAATATATTTGCTTTGAATTAATTCTTTCAGTATAAGTTTAAGAGTCTGAAAATCAAGACTGAGAGGCGACAAAAAATTAACTGTAAGTATTTCTTTTTTTATTATGTTTTCAATTCTAAAAATATATTTTTGTTATCAGATGAAACAGTTTACAATTGTTTGTGTTGTTTTGATTTCACTTATAATTCCAATTCTGGCTAAGCCAGCGACAACTGATCAAATTTTACAAAAAGCAGACAATGGGGAAATTATGGATACGGCAAATGCAAGATATTATTATGATGACTACTATTTCCGACCTGTTTATACGATAAGAAGAGTGCAGACTCAAAGGAGGAGAGTTTATGTACCAAGAAGGCATAACTACGATCAAGACCGGTTTCCAACAATTGCTTGAAGTTGGAGAAAAAATCAACTAAATTAAGAAAATTGTGATTTTTTTGTATAATAACTATTTATTTATATTATTTATTGTTAAATTTGTGATAAATAAAATCAAGTAAAATCCTCATTTTTTTTATTTTTATTTTACATAAACCTTCCCAAGGAAGCCAGTGAGAATTTCCAACTCTTTTTATTTCATTCGACTAAATAAACAGAGTGTCCCAACAAATTGAAAACGTGCATTTTATGGTTTAAGATAATTATTATTCGAAAAAATTTCTAAATAAAAATTTGAGATATTTATCTTCTGGGTAATTTAATAGCTATTTATGGTATTAGTGAATAAAATGTCTTTATTCACGTGTACCATACAAGATTTTTTCCATTTTCATAAAAAAACGATTAATTTATTATTATTTGTAATTTATTCACGAAATGTTAATGTACTATCACTATGAATACAAATCATCAACCATAGTAACGAAATTTTCAACGGTAGTGCAGATTCTTATTATTATTATTTTATTCGCGTTGTCCAATAACAGAGTGAATAAAATGTTGCTATAAACATTTTAACAGTAAGATTTGATAGACAAAATGAGCATGTTAATAATTGGAATTGGAAAAAATATACTTTTTTTTTTAATTTCAATTGTTCAAATGCTCATTTTGTCTATCAAATCTTACTGTTAAAATGACAATTTAATCAAAAGGATGAATAAAATGAACCAAAACAGTGACAAAATGTTTACAGCAACATTTTATTCACAACGTAAACAAAATTAAAAAAAAAAGAATATACTCTACCTTTGAAATTTTCTTTACTATAATAATAAATTAACTAAAAAGTCGTTTATGAAATTGAAAATAATGTTGTGTGGTACACGTGAATAAAGAAATTTTATTCACTTACACCATAATCAGCTATTCAATTATACAGGGTTCCCTTTTAACAAGCCATATACAATACAGACTTATATTTTGTTTAATGCACCTTTTTTTTGCATTTTCTGATGTAACTTTTAATTCTAATGAATTCAAATTCAACTTTTATTGATAGATTTTTTTAGTTTTTTGATTTTCTTGACAAAAAAACATTTTTTTTTTAAACCAATTACAAAGAGTTGAGAACTTCGAGAAATGAAATAAACATTGGTTTGAAGAGAAAGAATAAGATTTTAGAGTTATAAATATTTTTTGGTTTATTACAATCGAGAAGAGAATAAAATGAAGTACTTTGTTAAAAGATGAATAACCTCATTAATTTGAATGGAATATCTTAATTTTGGTTTTTGTATATGAAAAACTATTACATTTTTTTATATAAAAACATCATCTTTGAATTTTTAAAACTTAAAAATATTGAATTTCAAACTTTGTAAATAACTAACTATTGAAATAGTGTAGTAATTACCATAGTAACAGCTAATAATATCAGAATCATGAATGAAAATAAGCAAAATTGCATTGTAGTTATTATTGTTACCATAGTAGCAAATAATAAAGTAGTTGTTGGATTTTTTATGTTTAATATCTTTTTAGTTATAAATTATAGACAGTTGAAAATTTATTATTATTATTATTATTATTATTATTATTATTATTATTATTATTAATTTTTTGAATAGAAAAACGAGAAATAGGGTGCTCCATCAAAATTTTTCAGGTTATTCAACTTTTTACAAAAGTCTTTGAAAAAGATTAGTTTTTCATTAGAAAAAAGTTTGCATTGTAGCTTGTTAGTGGACAACCCTGTATATTTGAAGATAATTTTGAATAAATCAGAATATATATATCTACAGCTTTTGTATTCAAATATTAAAAAATTATTCATTTTAAGACTTAAAAAAAGCTTTTTCACAACTTTGAGAATCTAAGGCTTATGAAAATCAGAAAATTCGAAGAATTTCAGTGAGTTAACGAATTTTAAATTTTTTAAAAATTGGAATATTGAGAATAATCAAAGTCTAAAAAAGTCAGTGTTTGAAAAATATCTTCAAAAAATTTGAAAATCACAAAAACTCGATTTCTTGTAAAAAATAAAAGCAAAGTGAGGATTCGCTATAAAAGATTTCAAAAAATGAAATATCCCAAACAACGAAAACCCTCATAGTATCAAAATTTAAAACTATTTTGAAAATTAGAAAAATTTTGATAAATTTAGGATTATAAAAAGATTGAAACTTGAAGGAAATATAAAAATCAAAGAGCTTGAAAAAAACCAAACATTTTCCATCAATCAATTACAAGATAGAAACTCAAATAATTAAAGAATTTAAAAAGTCAAAGATAAATGAAAAAACTCAACAAATCAAAGGAATACAAGTGGCTAAAAAAATTCAATGTTTGAAAAATTTATAAAAATCCAAAAACTGTAACAATCGAAGAAAAAAGTAAATGAGCCTAACAAGTCGAAAAAACTTAAAGACATGATAAATTTCAAAAGTTTTTTGTCGGAATAATCCAAAGGATAAAAAAAATAGTTGAGGAATTTTGTAACCAAAAAACGATACATTTACATTTACATTACATTACATTACATTACATTTTTAATTTACATAATTATTTAAGATGGATTTCAAAAATTGAAAAATTTCAATAATTAAACTTCTACCAAGTTTTGAAATAATATTCCAATTATATCAAATAAGTCTACACAGAAATACATATCTGTATCTCTTTCATTTCTTTAAAATTTGTTTACATCAGCAAAGAAACACGTGAGTGGAGATAAATAATCCATCAAAACTCATTTTGTTCTCACAGAATCGTTTAAATTTTGGTTCCACTAAGAAGTGATTTGTGAAAAATGTTCAAATTAAAAGTATGTACTTTTATATAAGTAAAATTTCTATTTTAAATTTTGCGTATTTTGTTATAGATCTTGATTACATTTTTATTTTTGACTATTCTAATATGTAATGGAACCAGCAAATCTGAAATTCAAGAACCAAAACAAATAAGAACTGATGATTCAGAGACAATGGAAACTGCTGACACTATGGTTTTTAGACCACTATTCCCGTACCAGCGTCGCCAATACCAAAGAAGTAGAGTTTACAAATAATTGGTGTTACAGCTAAATAAATAATATTTAAATATAAACACTCTATTGCTTTTACTGTAAACTATGATAATTCTAACTGTACATTCTTTTGCAAATAAATTAAATAAAGTAGAGCAAAAATTATACGTATAAAAGATGGAGCAATCTAGTCAAACCAATCCATACTCAAGATGAAAAAATTCCTAGTAAGATAATTCACAATAACAAAATACATGTGTCTTTATATTAAAATTTTTCAGATAATTCTTGTAATTATTAGTGTCATCGAATGTAAGACATTGATAAATGATGATAAAACTAAGTCTGCGATAGAAGCTCAGGTTAGAGATCAGAAAGAAAGTGATGAGATTCTTATGACATCCGAACAAGTTTTTTTGCCAAGGTTTGTTTCAAGGATAAAAGCAGCATCGAGAAGGAAAGGCCAAGTTCAAAGAAGAAAAAATCGACGAAAAAGTCAAAGACGGAAGTATACAAATTATAGACATCAGACGCCTACATTTTGGTATAGATATTATTAGTTTATTAATTTCTTATCTATTGACAATAAAATAATAAAAATTTAAACATGCGTATTTGCTGGGGGTGGAGGTCAGTGATAAATGCAATCAGAAACACTGTTGATTATTTATTGTTTTTGTCGATAAATAAATGGAAATATTTTGATTTGCAAAAATTTAAAAAAATAACATTGGTGGCCGGAACGGTTTGATTCTTCGTGTGGTATTTTTTTTAAGTTGATTCCCATTATCAAAACTAAAATCCACTTGTCTCCTTTCTCTTCTTTGTCCTCGATTCCTCAAAAAATATTTCAAATAATCGAAAGCTAAAGGATTATTTCTGAACACTTTTTTTAGATGATTATAACGTCTAAGAAATTCCGGATCAATGTCACGTTTTTCAATTTTTGATTCAGATAAATAAAAATTAGTAATAATAATAGTTAATACACACAAAAGGATACACAGTTTCTGCAATTAAATACTAAATTATTATAAAAAAAACAGTTGCAAATCATTTACCATTTTAACTGTTCTTTTCTCACTAACTACAAATGTAAAAGTCTGAACAATAGCTTTATATAGGTGCAAAATTTTGTGATACTAATTAATACTAATCCTCTTAGATGCTATTGATAATTACAAAAATAATTATAAAGTAAAAGAGAACTTTCTAGTTTTTAAGACAAAAATAGGTTTGTAAATGCAAAAGTTAAATAGCAAAATAAATTTGAAATTCAAATTGTTGAAAGTGATCTACGTTTTGTTTTATCAATCAGCTTTTGACATTGAAAAATTATCAGCATTTCTGGGTCGACTTGAGAACTAAAACTGAATTTGTACCTTATTTGAAATACCATCTTAGGCGTTTTTTCGGTTTGCTTCTTTTGGTAGTGGTTCGTTGCGATTGTCTTCTTGATCGATCATTAATAAAATCGTCATTAACGAAATCCACTTGTCTTTTATTTCGATTTTGTAAATTGAATAAAATTTCCGAAGTTTCTATTTTTTCTTCAAAACAAATAACATGACTGAATGTAAGTACAGTAAAAATTAACAGCCAGAAAACTGAAGCCTGAAAAATTTAAATTAAAACTAGAAAAATAAAAAAATTGGCGTACCATTTTTCTGCACTTGAGAGACAAAACTGTCAACTTTCTTAAGTTTTTAGCTTTTATAAGGAAGTTAAAACTTTCCAAAATAGTATGAATTGGTGCTAAAAAGTGAAAAGTGAAACAATAACAAATTTGAATTTGTAAACAAGATTTGTTATAAAAATTATCTGTGTCTTTTAGACTTGTTGAAAATAAGTTTGTAGGTCAAAACTATTACAGATATCATTCCGAGAATGTTTATAATCATTTAGTAATAAATGTTTACATATTAAGATAATTTTTTTTTTAGATTTTGTTCTTATATAAACGACTGTTTTTCTTCAGACATTAACAATTGTAATTTTACTTTAGTTTAACAACAACTAATAACAGAATAATCCAAAATGAAAATCTTCGTAAGTTGTTTTTGATTGTCAAATTTTTTTTACTATTTATTTATGTTTTATAGATTGTTTTGTTGATGTTGATCGTTGCCATTTTCGCTGATCAACGCACCAGTGGTGGCTTAGGTCGTCAAACTGGCAGTGGTGGCAGTTTCCACAACAGCCAGAACCCAGGACGTCAGGGATTCATTGGAGGATATCCAGGAACACATCATACTGGTGGTTCAGGTATTGGTGGTGGTAGTGGTGTTGGAGGTTCTCGCCATGGAAACATTGGGGGCCAAGCTGGAACCCATCGTGGGGGTTACCAAGAACATGGTTACTAAACACTATTAAATAAAAATCAAAAATAATTTTTTTATTTGTGTTTTTCTTCCGTCCTCGGTTTATCCACGCTTTAAATACATTTTTTTCACAATTATTAACGCTCATCATCAAAGGTTGGACGAAATCAGCCGTAAAGGGTATCCTAACATATATAAATCCTCCAATTTCCAAACTCTGCATCAGTATTACAAAGTGTTAAAATGCATACCTATTTGGTAAGTATAATTTTTCAGTACTATTCTAATTGATGAAATAGATTATTGTAATGCTATTCATGGCTGTGGCTTTCGCCACTCCTCTAAGCGGTTCACGCAGAACAAACGTTCAATTTGGTCTTGATACTTCGAAAAATAGTTCTCCACAAGCTGAAACTCCACCTCCAGGGGATGCTTCATCTTTGACTGATAAAGTAGCTGAATGTCGGATTGTTTTACAACAAGCTGGAGTAGGAACTGAAGCTGAAAAACCGACTGAAGGACAAACTGAAGAAGCAGCTACTGAACAGCCGAAACCTATGACAGAAGCTACAAATAAGAGAAGTGCTAGAAAATTTTAACTTGTATCTTTTAATCAGAATTGCGTTATCTAGTATGTATAAAGGTTATGAATAATATATCATGATTACAATTTGTTTGTGTTTCTTTTGTCAAGAAGAAAGGTATGTGTTGTAATGTGATCTAAAGGGGAATGAAACGCCTTATTAAATTTCTAATGCAACCAACATTACATTGTAAATCCCCTCCTCTCGCGCTCTCTAACGTGATTATGTTAGTTGCATAAAAATTTAGTCAAAATTTTGTTTTTTGAAGATAAGCAACTAGTAAAGCAGCTATTTAAATAAAAAAATTTTTCAACTGTTACATTTTTATTATCTCACTAATTTAAATATAAAAAATAAAAAAAATTGAAAAATCTAGTTTTTATGCTTTTAGCGATAGAAATATCCACCTCCATTCCCATATCCTCGGTTATAGTAACCCCCAGGGTATCCTCCATACCCTCCACGATACCCTCCATACCCGTAATCAAACCTTGGAAGAGGACTAAAACTGTTGCGTCCATAACCATTTCCATATCTTCCTCCATAACCCCCATATCCATAATCGTCTAAATAATTCCCACCGCCGTATCCAAACCCATATCTATTCCCATAGCCATTCCCATAACCACCACCATACCTATTATACCCATTTCCATTCCCATATCCTCTGTCATAACCACCATAGCCCCCATAGTGTCCATACGTATGACTTACAGGATAATTGTAACCATATCCTGAGTTATAATCTTTTCCAATAAAAACTGTCCTCCCTCTACCGTTATTGTTATAAGCAGGATAAGTATAAGGAAAAGATGAGACAATCGCACATATACTCAGTAAAATTACTGATAAATACTATAAAAAATAAATGTAAATCGTTGAGAAAATTCAACTAAACTTACCATTTTTTTTTTAACTATTGATAAGCAGTTGAAGCGTCAAACGAATGGTTTGTTGTATTTGTTTAGAATATTTTTCCCCCGAATAGATTATATAGATGACCAATAACATCCAAGGACTGTTTTAAATGTTTTATGCGATACAAGACTGAATGATAAAAATTATTATTCTGTCGACACTTAATATTAGTCATAGATTTTTAAGATGGACTTAGAATACCCTATTAGGTGCTTATAAACACGGTTATTATTGCTGCTTTAAAATTTCAGAAGTATAAACAAACAGCAATATGCAAAAATCAGTTGGAAAGAAATTAAGGGAATTTTTTATGAAAATATGAAATGTAGATTTTGTTTGTTTAAGTACAAAATATGTACTTTCTTAGTCATTGGATTTCTCTCAAATTTACGAAAAACCAAAACCAAGCCTTGATTAAAGAGTGCCGATAGTCAATATAAATACGATTTTCGATAGTTCTTAGCAGTAATCTTGAGACTATTGTAGTAATCAACCGACTGAAAGAAAAATGTTTATTTCTTTGAAAAGTTTCAAAGTAAGTGTTAAATTTTGTATTTTTGATTATTGAATAACAGTAATTGTTTAGGTACTTCTATTGGTTATTTTCTGTTTTTCAATGATTTCTTGTGGTCCAATACCTGCTCCTGAGCCCCTTCGACTATGGGGACATCATCATAGACAACATCATCACCATCATCATCATCATCATCATCATCATCATCCTCATCATCATCATCACCATCATCATCGTCGTCATCATTGGCATCGATTAATTGGAGAACTGGGATGGTAACGAAGAATAAAATAAACCACTTGAAAAAAAAATTATTTTTATGTTAAAAATATCAATCAATTGTCAATCAATAATTTGATGGAATAAAAAAATGTTTTCCTTGTAGAAAAGAGTTTAATTTTGAATTAAAAAAAATTGTAGAATCTTGAATGTCTAAAAAAATGAAAGAATTTGACTAAATCAAAAATCCATACATGTCTTCATTTCACATGATGCTCAAAATATACCAAAAAAATTTGGAAAATCTAAGAATTCACAAAAAAGAGAATTCAAAGTTTGTAAATATGAAATAAATATCTAGTGTAGAAAAGGTGAAAAATTCAAAGAACATAAAAATGGGTTACCCCAATAATTAATTTGGGAACTGCAAAAAATTTGGAGAAATGCTAAAATAGGGCACTTATGTTTTCTAAAAGAACATTTTTGATAAAAAAGCTCTAACTTGATATGTCACAAGTAGTATAATAACAAAGATGAAATGGAGTGCGTGGAGACTAAGAATCTACTTGAAGTAAATTGAAGACAAAGGTGAAGTATAGAAATAAAATTGGTCGTTCTTCGCGTTCTGATAAAACTTTATAATAATTTGGGCATATTCTGAGTGATCTATATGCAGAAATCAGTCAAAAAGAAGCTATTTATTTTTTCATAACATCATTAAAAATTTAAATTATAATTACACATAATTCTGAAGAATATTCTGATTGTTTAAACAAAAATAATACAAAATATGTACTTTTGTAGTAATGAGAATTTCTTGAAGAGCCTTGAATTTTCATCAAATATTAATGCCAGTAGTCAATATAAATACAATTTTCAATATTGTTTTGCAGTAATGACAAATCTGTTGTACTATTCAATTGATTGAAAGAAAAATGCTTCAATTCAAAGTAAGCAATAATTTTTATAGTTTTCATTATTATCAAACAAAAATAACCATTTAGGTCCTTTTGCTGATTCTTCTCTATTTTACAATGATTTCTTGTATACCAACACCTGATCCTGACCCTTATCGAAGATGGAGTTGGCGAACAAGATGGGGACGTACTTGGGGTCCACATTATTCATCCTCCTGGAGAAGTAGAGCAGGTTTTATTACAAACAGACCCCGTTTTTCGTAATGAGCATTGTAACAATTGGTAAATAAAATATTTTAATTAAAAAATATTTTGTTTGTTAAAAATAGAAAGGGCTCTATATTTTTCTGGGATGTTTTCTCTTTCTATGAAACGTTAATTGAGATCAACAAAGTTAAATTTTCATCTTCATCGTTATGTACTTTGTTAGTCACAGAAATAACCAAATAGACAACCTTGAAATTTCATTAAATAGTGCCAATAATCAATATAAATATAATTTTCGGTGTTTTATTCTGCAGTGGTCTTGAATCTATTGTATTATTCGATTGACTGAAAAAAAAATGCTTCATTTTAAGGTAAGTAATAAATTTCATAATTTTTATTAACCAATAAAAACAATAATTTAGGTATTTTTGTTGGTACTTTTTTGTTTAATACCTCTGATTTGTGCTGTCCCAACTCCTGATCCTAACCCCCATAGAG